>CM071790.1:1886307-2525711 GCA_036559045.1 Platycarya longipes | reverse complement strand
CTTTTTCCTTAAGGAATTTGATCAAAACTAGTTGATTTTAGGGCTAGAGCATAGATGACCTTGCTGTGCGATATGGGTATCGCCACCGGGGGGGTTTAGTCTAGACTTGTCGTGAGTCACTTTAAGTGACTAATACTTAGTCACCTATTGTGACCTTGCCGAGACCTTCTTCTGTTTCCCACTGAGACTTAACCACAAAATAGAATAAAGAGACCACTCCCATACATATGTATCAAATATAAATTCCCACTAGGACTTAACCACAGATTTGGCTCTTAAAAAAATATGATACCGGAGACACACAACCTTAGCATTAGCACCATTTTTGTGTCCTATTGAAACATAACTACTTTATATGTACCTCAAGAAGCCCTAAAACAATACCTCACATGCACTTGCAAAAGCAAAAACTGACTAGATTTTTTTTTTTTATGAGTTGGTCAGAAAATAAATTGCCAAAAAAGTTTATAAGTATATTTAAAAAAAAAAGGCAATGAGGTAAGTAGCATGTAGATATGCATCTAAGTTTAATCAAGGTGCTACTCACAAAATAAAATTAAGACCATACGTCCTCTTAATTGCAACACCCACAATTGATTTTTACTCCTCATAAAATCATTAAAGTCAAAGTTCATGTGAGTGTGTGAGCGAGTAACTTATGAATTGCAGCAATTTTTTCTTAAATTTTTTTCCATGTAATCAGTGGCGAATCCAGGAATTTGTTGTAGGGGGCCAAACAAAATTAACACAAAATATAAAAAAATATTTTTTATTCTATTTCTATATATTTTTTTATGTAGTATACAATAATCTGATATTAAAATCTATAATAAAAATAAAATACGTTTAATACAATTTATACATTAAAAAAATATATAATATGTCAAGAACATGTCATCATAATAAAAAATATTAAAAATACGTTAAAAATCATCTAAATTCTTTTTTTATTTTTATTTTTATTTTTATCTATAATAAAAATATGTCATCATGTTATTATATCATTTTATTTTATATGAGATGTATTTTATTTTTAAATTAGATTAAATTTTATAGAGAGGAGCCAAAATAATTTTTAGAGAGAGAGCCAATATAAAATAAAGTTAATATTTATCCTATTAAATTATAAAAAAACTAAGTTATATTATTTTTTTCTTAAAAAAATTTAAAAAAAATTAAAAAAAAAAAATAGGTGGGGCCAGGGGGTAGGGGGCCATGGTCCTCCTGCCCCAACATGGTTCTGCCACTGCATGTAATGCATTTTTCTCTTGATCATCATTTTTTTTAATAAGAATTTTCTTTTAAAGATTCTCCAAAGAGTTTGTCATTATCTTAAAACAAACTTTATGCTAAAACCTAAATACATAAGTATTTCCTCCAAATACTTTACTTGCGTAGCCCATTTTTGATTTAGTTTTGTTACTCATTTTTTTTGGCAATGATTAGAGTAATGATTTTTTCTATAAGAACTTTCAAGGTTAAATTCGTGTGGGGTGTGAGTCTTTTTTTCACAGTGATTTTCACACCGATTTTTTCTATATGAATCAACAAGTTGTGTTTGGCAATGTGAGACCTTTTAAATTTTTGTATTAGGTTCAACTAGTATTAGTCAATTTAAGGTTTGGACTCCTTCCATGATTAACATCTCAATAACACTTATTCAACCCCCTTTCTATAAAAAAAAAAAATTGCATACATATAAGCTTCTCACAGTATATTAAAAATGAACCTTTGTTAAGATGACTCATAGGATTAGTATGCACAAGGTGAGATACACAATGCAGAAAAAATGTATGAGTTTAAGAATTTATTATGTGAGTATCTACATGCTTAAAGTTTCAACACACCATTAATCATGTACTTTATATCATTGGGCCGAAAAACTTTTTTTTATGTATATATATATATATAAAACTAGAAACCAGAAAAAATAAACAAACCAAAAAAAATTTTTCATTTTCATTTTCATTTTTTTTTTTAAAAATATAAACAAAACAAAACAAAATAAAAAATAAAAATGCATGTTTTATACTAACGATATGCAAGAAATACAAGAATATGCATGTAGTCCCATAAACTAATGTGATACAACATCTGTTTTGACCACCCATTCTGCCTTACTCGTATATGGCTGAGGGAGGGGCTACCAAGAGGCTTTGACGGTAGGGAGTTACTCGTCGGAGTAAGGAGAGTTGCGAAGGTGGCAGCGAGGTTAGGTGGTTGATGGTGAGGCCTAACCATGTGTTTCTTGAAGAAGAAGTTGAATGAAAAAATCACTTAGGGTGCTGTCATGAAGAGAAGAGAGAGAATTATGCAAAACCTTAACACGACCAAATAAAAAGGGGCAGAAGTGGAAGATGAGAGAGTTAAATAAAAATATTATTTATTATTGTTCATTTGCTTATAGATGCTTTTAAAAATAAAGATATATATATATATATATTGCAATCAAACAATATAAATATGCCATGTGTGATATGGCGCTCCAAGAACCTTTCTCTACCACAACAATGAACTTCCTTGTACTATTCTACCTTTCTCTACTACTTCATACACAACCTTCGAAAAGCCAAACTTCCTTGTACTATTTTTGTATCTAAATATGGTGTCCCTAGTCCCTACAAGCAAAACAACCAAAATTACTTACTTGACTAAGACATGCACCTTGGTCGTGAATGTTGAATAAGGCAGTTCTTTTGTTGAACAAAGAGTAAGGAGTGGTGGAGCTTTTATTCAACCAAGTGCATAAGGTTGGGTATTATTTTGAATAAGGAAGCTCCACCACCCATTTTCCCAACTTTGGCCTTTTCGAAGGTTGTGTATGAAGAAGCCGATACTCACAAATCTTTGAATGCTGAATCCTTCTTGTTGTCCTTTATAGAAAAGAGAAGTGTTATAATTATAAAAAGAGTTTTTTTTTATAAAAATAAATTTATAAATTGAAATAATTTTGTATATATTGAATTATTTTATAATAACAATGATTTTATAATTTAACGTATTATGTTAAAACATGTTAATTTTATGAGTTTATTTTTATGAAATTTCTTTATGATTATAGCATTTATTATACATAAATTACAAAATATAGGATTTTGTTATCTACAAGCGATTTTACGAACCAATCTATGCATTAATGTCCCTACTTTTATACCTAAAATTTAAATTCGTACTGCTTTTTTATTAATGTCTGACTTTTTAATCAATCAAATTAAATATGTACGCGCATTAATGTGCATAATCGCATGTAACTAAACTTTTTCCAAAATATAAGTTAAAGGTCATATTTATCCTTTATATAGATGAACTTGCAACTTCCTTTCTCCTAAGCACGAGCCATCCAACAACCGTTAGCCATCTAACAACCGTTAGTCGTCTTTCTCCTAAGCACTCAACGTACCATTTTTATTGAAGTAAATTTCATAAAATATAGTTTTAGTACATGCTGCATTTATTTATTTATCTATGATGAAGGATTTTAGCAAGAGTGTAGTAGCAGTGCGGTGGTGACGTGTTCCGGTAATTTTTGTCGCGGGCTGGAAAAGGACTTCCAAACCATAAGTGTTTTTCACAACATCGATAATATCTCCTTCTCCACTCATTTTTCCCGTTTTTTGATGTTTGAACTCATCTCTGCCTGTCCTCCGAAGAACAAACCGCAAGAATGAATTTTTAAGTCCCCCACCACCCCAGTTATCTCATTGAACAAAGCAACAAAACCGATAACGCATCGTTGTTATTTGCATATATTAGTCATATCCAAAAACACTCTTGACTTTCTATCTACTCCTCCATGCTCGTTCAACACAGGGGGACAAAACTCCAATCAAGAGAGATGCTTCTGAGTCTACTGCATAGCTCGCATCCATGGATATTTCCTCCCCAAGGTCCGAGGCTCAATCGGGTTCCTTTTTCCCGGAGGTGAATTTTTCATGGCCAAAGTCTCTTTCTTTTTGTATTTTTTCCCCCCATGTTGTAATCGATTTGTTTGAACTGAAGTATGTGGCATTTTCTCCCAGTTTGAATTATAGAGGTGTATTGATCCTGCGTTCTGCATTCTGAATCACCGTGCTTATTTTTCTGTTTCATATGTCCACCGATGCCAAACAATCCCATATTGTAAATTGACTTGATTATCGACTCTCTCTCTCTCTCTGTGGGATTTTTATCCGAAGTTTAGGGAAGTGTTTAAATCACTATTTCTAGTCAGGGCAGAAGATGAGATGTAGATGGAGTGGTCACTTGTATGCGGAATCCTTAATGTCTGCGTGCGGAAGCCGGCAACGTTTATAGTTATGAGCTAATATTATTATCAAACTAGAGAGAAGGATTATGATCATTAGGAAGGAATCGAGTAATGTGTTCTTAGATAGGGCTGAATGCTGACAAGGGATCCATGTGGGCGATCCCAATTCAGAAGGGCCTCGTAATGCCATTGTGTCGATCTTCTTTCCCAAAGAGTTAAAAATTCACCATTTTGCTGGATGATGTCCTCACGAATGTGCTTGGTACTAATGTGTCCACTCAATCTATCTTATTTGTTTTTTTGGCCTTTTTCTTTAGGCTTATTGTCACCTGTTGTTTGTGGAATTTTTCACTCCTCATTTATTTTATTTTTTTTCAGAAAAGCAGTTGTTCTTGGTAAAATTTGTTTTGTGATGGTTAGTTTATTCGCAGTATCATATGCATAATGGTAAGTGTTAGCTTGTTCAGTGGGCAAAGTCTTTTGTATTGTACAAGGCACCTGGGAGCAAATCCTGCCTACACCATGGGAATGGGTTTCGAGGGAAAGAAGAGGATCGAATCACGTCTTGTATCCCATAGGTCTAAGGGCCTCCTGGGAAAAATGTAGAAACAATCATACACAAAATGTCATCTGTAAGATTGCTCCGTGCTGATATCCTCCGCCTGCATTTTGTTATATGTGAAATACCTTTTCTCTAGAATTTTATTGTAGAGCTGGAGCTATAAGAGGCTGAAGTTGACATGATGCTTTTCAGGATATCAATGTCGGGCAGTTTCTGGCGGATCAAATATTCGGATGTACATGTATGCAGTTCCATAATACACAATGGAGGTCAGTATAAGCAGGAAAAAAAATGTTTATCCATATATCTGTTATATGAATAATCTTTCCAAGTTTTTGACTTATATTCATCCACATCTTAGCTTCCACACCCAATCTAAATCAACAGGCCATCATGCTCTGTTTTGATGTTCCTTACGATAATTCCTTCTGGTGCAGCTACTTGCAAACTGTTTGAATATGACATATTAGCTTCGCTTTTATGGTAGCAATATGATTTGCACGGCAAATGATTCACTTATTGTTATTTTTTTAGGGAGTGCCTAGATGTTTAGGTTACCTGGGAGTATATTTTACCGAAGATATTCTTTTACATTAATTTCTGGCACTCGACTGTCTCCCATTTAGCTTGTTTCCGATTATAGATTGCATTGTGAATTCTTGATGTGATTGTTTTTGGTCCTTTCTCTGGGGTAACTTAATGTGTTGGCATTGCCTCTTTGTGCCTGCTGTCCATAATTCATCCTTGCTCTGTATATCATATAGCTGTGCTTTTCTGAAGCAACCTAAATCAATCAAATGTTGGTTGGCTGGTGATGTATCACATGATGCAGTATGCAGTTTGGCTATACATCTAATGCTGTAATAGTGCCATGCCATTCACTACCTTTAAAATTGATTATTTCCCCTTTTCCTTTGAATATGGTATTTAGTAGAGAACATTTAGCCCTTAACAATCATGAATGCCACAGGTAGATACCAGTTAGAAGCATGGTTGCTTTTTCCCAGGAATAAAGTATCTTCACTTTTCGTTATTTTTTGCCATCATCATCCTGGTGGGATGTCTTTGTTAGTTGGCCAGTTCGTGTATGATCCATCTAATGAAATTTGATTACTCTTTTTTTAGCTAGGCAATGAATTTGTTGTATGACTCACCATGAACACAAATTCAGTAAGGGGGGGTGAGGGGAATGAATATGTGTCAGTTTCTCTAGAAGAGAGAGTCAATTGATTTTATTTCAATTATGGCAATCAACAAGATTTTATTTCAATCATGGAAATCATCAAAAAATTGCTGCTCTTTTTCTTTCTTGCGATGGTCAACAGAACGGTTTTTTTCTTTTTAAGTATTTTTTGGTGTCTTACCACTGCATAATATTCTAA
Organism: Platycarya longipes; assembly: GCA_036559045.1. NCBI lineage: Eukaryota > Viridiplantae > Streptophyta > Magnoliopsida > Fagales > Juglandaceae > Platycarya > Platycarya longipes. Next base: position 2,519,521 of record CM071790.1, on the reverse strand, counting down.
TACCTTTACAGGGAACCGGGGGGCTAGTTCTCAGAGTACAGGGGATAGCTCAGATTCCAATATGTACATAAATGTTTCAGATGATTTGAATGACAAATTCGTTAGGATAGGCTGTGATAATTTTTATCAGGTGAGCATTTAATTGGAATATTTTTTCCCTTTCTTGTATTTTCCTAAAATGTATCAAATTTTAGGTAATGATGCCATGTAAGAACACTGAGTTTCATACTGTTCTTTTGCTTCAATACAAGGACTCAAATATTTGGTTTGTCTCCTTTTCTAGTTTTATTTTTTTCTTTAATCAAAGTCACATATTGATGTACACTGTTGCAGATAATATTTACATCTACAACATCCTGTGCACCCTTGGGATTAGTTGGGACGTTGTTCCCAAACACCCGGTGCCAATAATAGACTTTTTTTTACAGTATCTCTTGGTACTTGATTGATTAATATTTTGCATGCTTCTAGTTAATTAGATTATAAGAGATCTAATGGCCTTCACATTATTGATTTTGGCTAAAAAAATGATGTTGTCAAATTGCTCATCATTTTGTGCTCATAATTGCTATTTAGAATTACAGTAGTAAGAGCTGAAGTAATGGTGTATGGGAGTCTTGGCATTATCCTCGTCTCAACCAGAACAAAAATAAAATTTAGGTTTTGGGAAGCAATGTCTGTGCAAGAAAGGAATAATGTTATTGGCAGAAAAGTGCCATCATAAAATCATATCCATGATTAAAAGATAAGGAACAATGAGCTTGGGTCTGTAAGTTGCCAGATCCTTATCACTTGCATTCATTAGATTGTGGTGGTTTTGGTCAAAAGAGATAGTAAGGGTTAGTATGGTGATGACTTCTTTTCCCTTTCGCCACTGGACTGGCATGGGTGGGGAGCGTCAAGGATAGAAGTTGATGAATCTGTTTTCAGTAAGATGCCATTTCTTGCAGAAATTGGTTAATCAGGATTATATGTCAACTCCTACTTATTAATTACGGATTCATGATCGACTAGTTGCTCTGAAGATGGAACTTTTTGAAAGTTTATAAAGTTGAAAAGTGAAAGGACAAGAAAAATCTTGGAATAACTGATGTTTGTGCCATGGACATGAGCATTGCAAGAATGTGCATATCAATGTCCACGATTAATTAGTTATCTTTTTTTTTTTTTTTTAAGCTAATGATTACTGGAATTCCATAACTTTGAAAGAATATGCATATCAAAGTCAACCGACGCGTTAAACTGGTTTGGTCCTCTGTTTGTGAGACTACACTTCTGAATGAGTGGAAGATTGCACCTCGTTTCATGACCCTTGGACTTGCTCCCTCAGATTCTTCATTTATTTTAGTTTTTGGCCAAAACATTGTCTAGATAGTTTAATTTCTTACTTTTTTGTGTTAACAATGAGTTGCACCAAAAACAATGTGTACTAAAAATGATGAGTTGTACTATGACAAATTGCTCAAACTCTTTCTGTAAGAATATGTTGTAAATGTCCTGAAGCAATGCACTGTATATGCAGGGTTATCAAGCTAAGATCACGATGGGCTCAATGTCATTGTTTTTGCTTCTCAGACTAACACAGTTAAAATTGGCCAATCCATTGGTAGAGGTGGTCCAACAAATACTTCCCTGTGTAGTTCAGACTTTTGGGGTAGCAAGCTTGCCTTTTGCTTGTGTATCTAATTCCTTAAATAAGCCCAAACCTCTTCAATTGGATGTGTCCTTGCCTTCATTTCAAGATATTAGATGGAGCTTTGCGCGGTTATTGTACTTGCTCAACGTCCAACTCGAGAAAAACGTTTCCATGTAAGTGAAGTATATTCATTTTTCATGAGTTATCGCATTTATTTGTCAACTGTTTCATGAGGAAAACTTCAATTTTCTGAGAAGGGTTCATGGTCATTTATGGGCAAAGACTGCACCTTTCTCGTGTTGAGAGTAATGAGTTTTGTGGAAAAAGATCCACAGCCAGATGAGGATTTAATTGTGATTTGATATTTGTATTGGCTCTCTTGCAGTCTAAAATCAAAATTTCAGTCTGATTGATTTTTCTAATTTACACTTGCCACTGATCATAGTTCATAGATGTTTCCGACATGCTGTTTGTATGCCTACTTGGTAAATATCTTAATGTATCAATAACTGTGTTTGTGTCCTCATTGATGTGCTGGATCATATTGTTGATATTTTGCAGGTTCTTCCTAGTGGTCCTTGTAGCATGCTTCTCCTTCGTTGTCATTGGTGGTTTCCTTTTCTTCAAGTTAAGGTAAACAACAATCTACCTATTTTCAGAGAAATTTTGATGTATAGCTAGTGCCAGTATTTTTTTTTTGATTGACGGTCATCCATGCTTGTTTGCTAATTTGGTATGTCCAATGTTGAACAACACAGGAAGAGCACACAATCTCTGGAGGACTGCTGCTGGGAGGCTTGGGCATGTCTATGTTCATCATCTACTCATTTAAAAGTGTGACAGCCTCTTGTGAATTTGATAGTTGTTAAATCACTTCCATTGTTTGTGCATTGCCCATGTCATCATGAAATTGTATGTATTTTGTATAAAATAGCATCTTTATGTGTTGAACTGCAGCAAAAAACACGTGTTGAACGTGTAATTGGCTTGGTTCTTGCTATTTGGGGCATATTATTTTACTCTCGCCTATTGAGCACAATGACGGAACAGTTCAGAGTAAGCTCCTGAAATAAGAAACATTTACTGAAGCTTGCATGTCATTCTTTTTAATTCTCTCTCTCTCTCTCTCTCTCTCTTTTTCCGTGCAGCACAATATGCAGAAGCTGAGAGAAGGGGCTCAACTGCAAGTTATGGAGACTGATCATATTGTTATATGTGGAGTGAGCAGTCATCTGAATTTCATACTGAAGCAACTAGATAAGTATCATGAATTTGCTGTCCGCTTAGGCACTGCTACATCTAGGTAATTAATCTTTTACTACCATTTCAGGTTCGATATCAATATCTTTGTTTATATCTACAGATTCCATGATCCTCTTTCCTATGTTTACAGGAGGCAGAGAATTCTCCTTATGTCTGATCTTCCGAGGAAGCAGATGGACAAACTAGTTGACAGTATTGCTAAGGATTTTTATCATATTGATGTCCTTACAAAGAGGTAATTATCGAGTGTTTTCCTTTCTTCTAATCACCGCATTACCTTGTAGAAAACGCCCACTTTTCTCTTCTCTGGGACTGTGCCAAGAGTTTATTCACTAGTTACTTTTCTTGGTTGGGGATCCCTTAAATTTTGTGATTTTTCCTATTAAAGACAGTTTACCTCCATTTTTTTGTGTGTGTGTGATTATTATTATTTTCATTACTTTCCACTTTAAATTGAGCTACATCCTAAAGTAATGCGTAAGCTGTAATTAAAAAGAAAACAAATCCTAAAATATTAGAAGTACAATGTTGATATTATTTGCTAAAATCACTCAACAGAACTTGACTTTAGATGCCTCGATAAAAATATGAGTAATCTTACTGCTTGTGTGGCCAGTTTCTCCTGTAAATTCAGTGTAACCTTGTAATTAACCAGGATGGAGATATTGCTCATTAATGTTGCTTTTGCTGGTCTGGATGACTTTAATTGAAAGAAAGTCCTGCAGACATTATGAACTGAATGGTGCTTTCTAAGTAAAAGCTTGATCTCTTCAATGAATTTCATCAATGCATTCCTTTTCTCTTAGAACATTAGTACTTTTGGAGTGGGCCCCTTGTCCATAATGGTTATTATCGCTTATCAGTCTGGATTCATGTTCTATGATGTTAAATACTAAAAGATATGAATTGCAGTTGGATTAGATTTAATTGCCATAGTTGACTTGCTTCCATCTCTTACCTTTTGAGGTTGCCCTTCCACAGTTGTAGTCTTAGCTTAACGAAATCCTTTGAGAGAGCTGCAGCCAATAAAGCACGGGCGATAATTATACTGCCAACAAAAGGAGATCGGTAAGAGCCTGATCAACTTAAAGGACTGTGGAGCTTTCAATGTTTAATCCACTGTTTGTATAAAAGCTGTTTTACTTGTATCAATTGATTGTCCAAGGATATATCAATGTTGCTTTGCCATTGATCTAGTACATTTAAACTGATCAGATTATCTTGGGGAAGCTATTAGACTCTTTCCATCGGCTTGTTAAACCGTTTTCCATGTATCAATGAAAGAGTATTGTGGACCTAGGAGTAAGATGAAGCAAGTTAAGTTGATAACAAAAATCATCATAAGAGGAAATTATTACTTATAGAAAACAATCATAAGAGAGAATATATTATAGATTGCTCAGGTCGAAGACATTTCATGGTAATTGGTCAACTTAATATGAATTAAAGTTACTTTTCGACGTTGCATTTTTCTGTTGTTATAGGAAGCAGATATAATTATGAATGAATGTTGCTGAATTTTGTAATGCATCTTTATTAGTAGTGTTTTTGACATCTCATTCCTTTTCTTTTTTTTGATAAGTAATAAGATAAATTTTATACCAAGTAAATAGGCATCCCAAGTACACAAGGGGTATACAACTGAGAACATCTCATTCCTTTTCTTATAAGTATTTTAGACATCTCATTGTATTACATTGTTTAATCCATTATGCTATTAAAAACACTTGCTAAGAATGTAAAAAAGAATACAATGGTCTTGGTAGGATTTAAAAAAAAATGAACATTTGTCAAAACAGAATATAATGATCTGATAAGGTTATTGCCCATCAATGGCTAGCTTATGCTGTCATTGGCATGTGTTTTTGGTGGATAATCAGTCTAGACCATCTCGTCGTCTCATCCCCTTACAAAAGAATAGGTTGACTTTGATATTTGGCAAGATTGTAATAATTGAACCAAAACTAAACTCTTTTTTTTTTTTGATAAGTAAGAGATAATTTTATTGATGAGATCAAAAAAGGCAAAGCCCATGTACATAGGAAGTATACAAAACACTTAGTTACAATCTATGTTCGGTAAAGTAATCAAAACTAAACTCAATGGGGAGGAGTTGGTTTAAGCAACTGAGTAGGACTAAATAAATTGGTTAATTAAGTTTGTCAATGACCGGCAACAAGTTATTCAACCCAGATTGAAGGGTCTGCAAACTAAAGCAGGAGGCTTTTAAGAATGTTGATTCTGTTGATAATTGGCATGTTCACTTCAAATTTATGATTGTACCACCCTAAGGGAGACCCAAGCCACATCTAGACCTATACTCCGAAAGGACTAGCCAATGACATTGAAATCATTACAAAGAGCAATAATTCTCTTTTCCAAGAAATGTGAGATTTCAATTTTCATACACTATCTACCCTTTTCATTCAGTATAGAGTATCACAAGCTACCCTCCTTCCCCAAAAATTCCAGATGTTATTGTTGGGTCTGCCTGTCGTAGGTGGCACGGCTCAAGTCCCATATTTCTGATTGGAATAGGTTTTGATACTATTTGTAACGTCTTAAGGGATGTTCAAGCCACATCTATATCTATACTCTAAAAAGATTAATCAATGATACAATTGAAATTTTTATTAAGAGCATTAATTTTACATTTTCAACTAATGTGGGGTCGCATACACCACCTACTTTTATTATTCAGTTTGGGAAATCACAATAACACAATTGCAAGCACCATTATTAGCCCACTTATACCCCTCTATATTTGTGGCACTTTAGATTATTTTGTGTGGGTAACAACATTTTTGCTTTTGAAAAGATTCTTAAAAATCCACCGTTGAATTTTATCAACTTTATATCCTCAATTGATAAGGTTTGATGTTGATACCGATGCATTTCTCTCTGTACTGGCGCTTCAGCCAATTCCAAAGATGGAATCTGTCCCTACCATTGTTGAGGTATATTATTTTCTTGCTAGAATCTAGTCGAGGTTATGTTCTACAATTTACTGTGATGATTGTTCCTTTTTAATGAATGTAGGTGTCAAGTCCCAGTACATGTGAGCTCTTAAGATCAATATCTGGTTTGAAAGTAGAGCCAGTAGAAAATGTGGCATCCAAATTATTTGTTCAATGCTCTCGGCAGAAGGGGCTCATAAAGATCTACAGGCATTTGCTTAATTATCGAAGTACAGTACAAATTCTCTATCATCTAATAATTTACTTGTAAGGTTCACAGTTAGACTTCTATTTAGTATTCAGTTGAATTTTCGTTTCCATTTTTTTTTAAGATGGCCCATCAAATGATAAAAAGTGGGAGCAAAACTACCACTTCAACCCCTCATTTCAATCTCATTTTGGTTCCTCTTTATTTTAGTGGTTGTTTCCGCATTGGTTTGGTCTGGGTCTATGGTTGATGGAATTATCTCCTGATTCAGTTCTGGGGTGGTTTTAGGACTTCCATCTTGATTGAACCCAAATAAAGTTGAGCATATATTGGTGGTATTTTATGATCCAGCTGTCAGGAGCAATTTATTATTTTTCCAAAGTGATTACTTTTCTATCTATAAGTGATGTAGTTTCTACTCAACCACTAAATAGAGTTATGTTATGTCTTCTCACTCCTTGCAGAAAATGTATTTAATCTTCACAGCTTTCCTAATTTAGCTGGAATGAACTACAGGCAGATACGGCGTGGGTTTCAAGAGGTAGTACTACCGTCAAAATGTTATTTTTGCTTGCAAATAACATCTTATATAGGTGTACTAATTTTGAAACTTTTGCTGGATATATATTATCTCAGGCAGTTGTTTGTGGTCTTTATCGGAGTGGGAAGATATACTTCCACCCGAATGATGATGACATTCTGCAGCAAACTGACAAAGTATGTTCCCTCTAAGCTTAGTTTTCATTCCTCCTTATTGTAAAATAAGATTAGTGTAAGTTATATTTTTCCTCCCTGACATACTATCTCATTTTTACACCCATAAACTTTGATTTGGTGTAACTCAGATTTTAATTTGAAGTTTCAGATCCGTAACCCCATTTTGTCAAAACCATCATTAACTTAATATGTAAAAAGATAAAAATGACACTCCAACACAATTGAAATGCTTAGTTTTAATGTTAAGGGTTTTTTCGTACATATTTCCTTTTGAATTAACATTGGTATTTTACAGAGGGGATAAACTGATACTGAAATTATAAAATGAGGTCCAAGTTGGCTATGCATATTTACTTGGAATAAAATTTCTTATTACCTATTAAAAAAATAAAATGAAATGGGGTCCAAGTTGTACAGAGATAAATTTTATGGGTGTAGTGAAAATGAGTTGGTAGTCCATACTAGAAAATGTAATTTACCATAAAGTTAGCACCATGATTTAGAAATTTTTTATGATTTTTGAAACTAAACACTCAAGTATTTCTCTTCCAGATGCTTGAATGGTTTGATTGATTTGTTTTGGCTTGGGCTCTTTCTAGTGATTTCCCCAAATATTCATTTAGGAGATTCCGTATATATAATAACAGGCTCATAATATGTCCCAGTATGATAACTTACTGTATAGTCTATATGGATCTTCGAGATCTTTGAAGGCCCATTAATTTGGTTACAATAAGAAGACATTTTGTGAGTGGTGCTAGACTTGACTAAGAATGGTCCATATGTGAAGGTCCACAGAATCCTGTCAATTGACTGATTGATCTTGCTTTGATGCAGTATTTTTCTACTGATTCATAGTTGATGGTTGGAGGGTGAATACTTGTATTCAGAATTTGTTTGATGAATTTAACTTTACCTGCTGCTGAGACTTCAATCTTTGTGAATGTCTATCTAAAAGAGGAATTATGGATCTTAAGTTGAAGAATATCCAACTTGATGTACCTAGGCACCTATCAAAAGGAATATCCAACTTGGCTGTCAATTACAAAGGAAAAATGTCTCCCTTCAGAAAGCAGCGCATGATCTTGCTGGCAAGGATCAGTTAGTGGAAAGATGACATTCATTTAGTAATTTTACATGGTGCAATAGTATCCATCATGGTTATGTGATTAAGCTGAAGTATTATATCCTTAGACTATAGCAAGGTTGATGACCTTGGGATCTGTTATTTTTTATTTTTTTAGAAATTCCCTGCTGCTAATGAGACTAATGCCATATAGAAGCTCAATTCATTATGGTGATTTGTTGTCTGAGCTGGTCATGATTGATTGTCTAATTCAAATTTAATCTTTTAATTGCCTTTATTTTTACAAAGAAAGGTAAGCTTTCCACAAAATTGTTTTAAGTGTCCACGTTCTAATATCATTTTTTACTTGCTTGTTTTAGATTTTATTCATTTCACCAGTTCATGGGACGAGGAAACCGTGGGTTGCATGTCTAAATGTTATAAAAGAAGGAAGCAGTTCTACTCAAGATCAAGAAGTTGTAGAAAACAATGGCAACTATTCAGATTGTGCCACTGAATTGAGTAAAAGAAGACTTGAAAATATTGTAAAACGTCCCAACAGATCAGGTTCCAAGGTAAGTATCCCATGGACTGATACTCACTAATAGCAGTATGCTATGGAAAGGGTTTGGATGTCACTTTGATGCTAGTGTGGTAATGTTTTGTACGTGAATATAGGCATCAGACTGGAATCTTGGACCAAAAGAATGCATACTTTTGCTGGGGTGGCGCCCAGATGTTGTAGAGATGATAGAAGAATACGATAATTATCTTGGACCTGGCAGTGTAGTGGTATGCTTCTATTATCCATTTTGAATTGTGATGTCTCTACTATATGCTATCAGCTTGTATCCCGTTAATGCAACAGGACACGGTTGTCGAACTCGACTTTTGCAGCGAGTCTTATTGCATCTGTATATCCTATCGAATTGTACATTTATCTACACATGCATGCCTCAATTTTGGTCTTGGAGTTTTTAAGTAAAAATTGGGTGGTAACATGCATGGTGGAGACACATTTGTTAATTTATTGGTTGAGCTTGATACAACCTAAAACAATAGTTTTGTTGACTTTTTGGCTTATAGATCTTATACATGCTTGCTGATCTGGCTGACATAATGATTGGTATATATATATATATATATATTATATTTGGTAATAATCACGTTATTTAAAGCCAAGACGTAGATTGAAACAGAGAGGACATGCTATTCATATGCTTCTTTCTTGTCCATATGAAAGGTGCTATTGTGCTTACCCATTAAGTTCACTTCTGAAAATTTTCCAACATAAGCTTGATAGCCAATATGCATCCCTTACTAAGGATGGCCAGATGGGTAACCTGCTCATTTGGTATCAACAAATTAAGAAGTTTTAAAGCATGCAGTCTAACATGTACTTTGTCAGCTTGAGAAAGATGTATTTGACGATTGGTAGGGATATGAGTTCAGCAACCACAAACTAGAGTAAACATTGTTGTAGCTATTGAGGCGTGATGGTGGTTCAAAAGTCATTTACATTGCGGTTCTAGATCATATGTTCATTCATATATGCTTGATAACTTTGTGGTGCTTGTATGTATGAAGGAGATTTTATCAGATGTACCGGTAGATGATAGGAAGAGTGCAAGAAAGATTACTGGGCGAGCAAAACTCCATAATATCCAAGTTTCTCACAAGGTATATATCGCTCAGCCAACCCAGAGGGTTGAATCTTTCTCCCAGTTTCTTTGATTCTTTCTTCCCTTTTCCTGCTTTCCTCCTAATCATTTTCTTTTTATATGCTGCAGATAGGAAACCCCATGGACTATGATACCTTGAAGGAAACTATAGTAAACATTCAAAAGTCTTTCCACAATTTTGAGGATATTCCTCTGTCGGTAGTTGTCATTAATGATAGAGAGTGGCTGCTTGGAGGTAATTACACATGATGCTATAGTAAGCTGAAGGTTGCCTAGCACTAACTGTTCTCTCTTCAGATCCATCCAGGGCAGACAAACATTCTGCATATTCCCTTCTCCTTGCCGAAAGTATCTGCAACAAGTTTGGAGTAAAGGTGTAAATTGATCGCTTAAATTATCTTTTAACATTCGTCCTCATATTCTATATGCTAAAGATTAATCTTGGAGATCTGTTACAAAGAGAGTTGTGGTAATCATGAAGTTTTGAGAGGAAAGAGAATTAAGACAATTGATGATTGTATTGCAGGTTCAAAATCTTGTTGCAGAGATTGTTGATACGAAATTGGGAAAACAAGTAATTATTACTTCAGTAAACAGTTTTTTCATATACAAAATTGTTATCTTTTATTGAATTTGTCCACATCACTGAATCTTTAAAATGTTTACAATTTCTACAGATTACAAGGAACAAGCCATCCTTGACTTACATAGCAGCAGAGGAAGTAATGAGCCTTGTTACTGCTCAAGGTCCTGAATCCTTTGTACTCTTCCTGCTGTCAGATTAACTTTAAGTCTGTACTTTCATATTAGAAGTAATAATCAGTTTGTACAAAGCAGTCGTAGAGAATAATGAACTGAATGAAGTGTGGAAAGACATCCTGAATGCAGAGGGCGATGAAATATATGTGAAGGTAATTACATCTTCCTCCAACTTGCTCTAGTTCTTATAGATATTTTTGAGGTAATTGGGAATGAAAAGAGCTCGGTTCATTTACCAGCAGAGGTTGCTGCCTTGGTTGTGTTATAAAATAAAGGCCGGTTATTCTCTTATTTTGTGTGATAACAAATTTAGTTTTCCTGAAAAAAGGGAAAAATAAAAGATTGTCAGCACGGACTGCTGATATTATATTACTGGTTATAAGAGGCCTTCAAGTGATTATATAAAAGTGTTCACTTTCTTAGTCATGCTTGGATCTGTCATATTGCATTACATGATATGTCAGTGGGAAAAAGCATATAGGAGGTTAACTCAAAATCATCACAGGAAAAGGCATAACACTCGCTACAAAAGTCTAAGATCAAGTTTGGATAGTGAATTTAGATGAGATGAGTTGAGATAAAAGTTGAAAGTTGAATAAAATATTGTTAGAATATTATTTTTTAATATTATTATTGCTTTGAGATTTGAAAAAATTAAATTGTTTATTATATCTTGTGTGGAAATTTGAAAAAATTGTAATAATTAGATGAGATGAGTTGAGATCAAACCCCATGGTTTGTGCATAGTTCAAATTAAGGTTTTTTTTTTTTTTTAAGTTCAAATTAAGTAGGTCATTTGAATGTCCAGCTGTGAACGGAAACCTTTCAACAGTAGCAATATATGTGATAACCAACATAATTCTCCATTGTAGCTGCATATTTTACATGCCCATCTTTTTATTTTTCCTGGCAGGATATCAGCCTATACATGATAGAAGGAGAGAACCCTTCATTTTCTGAGCTCACCGAAAGAGCGTATTTACGGCGAGAAGTTGCTATAGGTTATGTGAGAAACAACAAGAAGGTAGGATATCTCCATTTGGTTTTGAACAAAAATTGTTATGGAACCTTACTCAACCTTTTACCGTTGCAGGTTATTAACCCAATTCCCAAGTCAGAACCTCTCTCCCTTGAACTGACCGATTTTCTAATAGTCATATCCGAGCTTGAGGGAGAACAACCCATCATTGTGTAAGATGTACAGTTCAGTGCATAATACATATGTTTCCCATTTCATTTTTTGTCGGTTGCCAGGGCATCGTTGTGGCTATCTTGAAGGAACTTGAGCCGAAACGATGCCATGAATTTCTTCTTAGAAGATCAAACACCAACAGATATAAAAGCAAGTGAAGATTTGATGGTGAACTAGGCTTCCTGTAAACTTTTCAGTTATCATCATTTTTTTTATATGAATTTTGTCCAAAGTCCAAACTACTCTGCCTCTCTGTAGTCTTCTAAAAGTTTTCACTTTCGAGATTATTGTAATTTGTAAGCCAAGTATTTGGCCGTGAATATAGAGGTCCATTTCAATCTGATAAAGATTCTGAACTAACCAACATAATGATCTCTCACTTTTGTTCATTTGTATTGTTAATTTGTTTTGCCTGTTTTTTTCAAAAGCATTATTATTTGATGCGAGAATTTTTAATTCCAATGAAGCAATGAAATCAATTTAGCATCCTGTAAGGATTTCATTGCATTTCATTTGCCCGGATATTGTTTGGGTTGCCTAGATGAGAAATGCTGTTCATATGAGGGGGAAGTATCTTGAGTGTGTGGATACTCACAACATTTCTCATTTATTAATAGTAGAGTTTTTAGTAAATCTAACCATTAAAGCACTATTCTAAAAGACTCAATTTCTTAATAAATCGTTTATTATTTAGAGTATGTTCAATGGCTTTTTTATCTTATTTTTTATAATACATTACCGATTTTATTTTTTATTTTTTACATGTTGATTTTACAATATGTCATATATCAACTTTTTTTTTTATATCATTTAAATATTATATTTTTTATTCATTTTAAATATTTATTTAACTATCAATAATATCTTCACATCTTCTAATAATTTTTAAAGAGTGAAAAAAGAAACTTAGGAGAGAGAGAAATTAATTTAAATTGCTTAGAGTTGTGAATAGTATCCTCTATATCGGGAGAAATTACTATAGTAAAGTGTATAATAAAGATGGAGTACAAAATCCATTAGAATGAACTTTTGAGTAATTTTCTTTATATTTTACAAAAAAAAAAAATGTATTTTACAATAGCCATTTTGAATACTCTTAGAAAACTTGAATCTAAAATATTTTTAAAATTAATTATAGTAAATTTTTTAAAATATAGAGTTATTGGTGGGGTTTTCTTTTAATAAAAATTTCAATTTAGTGCTATTTTAAAAAAGTGAACTATTAGCATTTTTTAATACTTAAAGTACTTTTTACAAATTTACTAAATATACTATTTTTTCTTTAAAATAATTTTTAGGATGTTAAAATACTTTTCAAGCTTCTTAACTCAAACACAAACAGGCGCTTATGTTAAAATGTTTTTTTTTTCTTTTAAAAAATATAATCTGATCCTTTTTATTAATTAACTCAAACTCAAACACAAACCCTATTAATTAATTTTAGATTTGATGCTTTTTATCTTCATCAAGCATCAAATAATTAAAAATTATTGTTTTTAATTTTCACATATTTGTTAAATATTTCAACATCATGAGATGACGATTAAAAAAATTAATGAATATATTATTATTATTTTTAAATAAAAAAGAAGATTATGAAAACTATGTGCTATGTATCGGGGTGAAAAAAAAAACGGATGAGCCGATATGGAATGGATCTAATCGGTGTGGTTTGATACTAAGTTTGGTTTGATTTGGAATTAATTTTATTTTTTTAAAATCGAATAAGACGAGTTCATATATATATAATCTTTTATATATAATATATAATTGTATATAAAATATAAATATTTTTGTATTATATAATAAATTACTAATTAATATAATATAAAATTTTAATATCTTACATCATCATAATCCATTGTATTAATAATTATATTAATACTATATAATGCATATTAATAGTTATATTAATATTATATTATATTAATATTATATCATTGTATATTATAATATCTCATAATATTGTATATTATAATATCTCATAATATTGTATATTATAATATATTATTATAGTCTATAATATAATCGTAATATATATTATATTATAATATACTATTATATATTATCACTATAGTATTTATTATATAATAAATAGTATATTAAAATTGAAAAATCAACCAAATCGGATCAAATCAGATTAATTTTTAAAAATATAAAATTAGTACATACTAGTTTGATTCTGAATTTTATTCAAAATCCGATTAAAATCAGACCAACTACACTCTACTGATGTATATTAAAATCTTAGATTGTGTTCTATCAAAAAAATATTAGATTGTTGAAATATTAGAAATTTTCTTAAAATTTAGACGTGGCAAATAAAGTATGTTTCGATGACGTGGCAAAATAAGACCCGTAATATCGTCATCGCCGTCGGAGTAATGCATGCAACTTTATTAGGGCAAAATTTTCTCCACTCTCTTTTTTCTTGTTTGAGCAAACCCAACGGCAACTCCTATCCTAAAAGCTTGCCGTAGGCCGTAAGCCAGAAGAATCGATCGGTGACTGATCAGATTTCGTTGGGCGGACACCATGGCGCATGGTGGCTATGGCAAACGCAGGGTCAAGCCCGCGGGTCGCCGATCTAAGGGCTTGGGCATAGCTAAGAAGCCCAAGTCTGTTTCTCTCAAGAATCAGATTCGATCTATCGAGCGCATGCTCCGGAAGGTACTTCTTTGATTCTATTCCATATATCTCTAGTTCTCGCTATTTGATCATTTGTAAAACTAAGTCTGAATGCCCTTTGTAGAAGTTCCTATCAAGTTATTAGGGATAGGGTTTATGTGGCTATGGTCTTTTGTGACACATACTATGTTCAACCGGCTCTAGCTGAGTTATATTCCATTGTAAATTTAATTCCCTGTTTGGTTGCTGAGAATACGTCGAAAGCATTTCGGGATTCTCTTTGTTTTTTTGTATGGGTCATACATAAACAGTTGGGTGTTCTAGGTCGGATACTACTTGGGTTGAGTCTTTGAATTTCTAATTGCATATCTACATAGTTGATAACCTAATGCTTGCATTTTTGCTCTTTCTTTTTTGATGATTTAGAGTCGTGTAGCATGCGCAGAGGCTGCCAATTCTTATTGAACGGAAATTATTTGATTGCAATTTAAAAAACAAATTTTCATTCTGTCCTATTAATAGCCGTGCTATTGATGTAGTTTGAGATTTTTCTCCGTAGAGTTGCTTCTATGTAATGTATGCCAGTGCCTTCTTCAGCTCTAGATTACTTCCAAAACTTTGTCTTCTGTTTGGTGGATCAATGTGTGCCATTTTCATTTTTCTTGTTTGGGTGGTCGTGGGGTATTGGTTTGTGGATGCATCCTAACTAGCTGGTTTTTAAAAGGATTTAAAACCTGATGCCCGGGAGGCCCAGGAAAAGAAGTTAGAAGAACTCAAGAAACAGCAGGATATCCATTCTCGTCTTGCTGTTGAACGCAAAATATTCTTGCGGGACAGGAAGATAAAATTTTTCGGTGAGTTATCTTTGGAGTTAGTTCATGACTGACTACTAAACTCATCCAATTAAAAATGTGCTGTCTTCAGAGAGAAGAAAGGTAGAAAGGAGAATAAGACGTCTAGAGAAACTGCAACGTGCTTCATCTGGCCAGGAACATGATACCAAGGTTGCGGACCAGCTTTCTAAATTGAAAGAAGATCTTGAATATGTTAGGGTGAGCTGTGTACTAATTGCTTTTTATATATGTTACTTATCATCCAATTTGGCATTTGTATATCATTTTTTAGATGGATGTGTGAAAATTTTTTGGTATTGATTATGCATTTTAACCTATCGTTATCAATACTTTGTTCATTATGCTGTGGCTCCCTGCCTTCTTTGGAAAAATGCCAAATTTTTGTTTGTTTGAACTTATGGCTTATTGGAAAGAGCTATAAACTTGACTTTGCTTTGATCATGAACTTGTGGTCTGTTTTTGTGAATTAGGACTTATCAGTAGTGATAATCTATAGGGCCTTAAATATCATGTTTAATTGCATTGCAGTTCTTTCCCAAGACAGAGAAATATGTATCTTTATTTACTGGAGGTGATGACTCAGACATAGTTGATAGGAGAAATAAATTGCGCAAGCAGATCAAAGCTAACTTAGTTGCTGCTGCAGCTAGTGGGAAGGATTTGGAAGGTATTTACTCTATTCTAGTCCCTTTGGCATTTTTTCACATATGTTTTGGGAATTGACTGAATTTTTCCTCAGTTTGTGAACCCAACTTATTATTTTTTTTTTGTAAGTAAAAATTTTATTAATAAAGAGGCAAAAGCCAATTACAAAGAAAACAAAAGAAACAAAAAGCTTTTAGGATGGCGCATTGGATACAAGGAAATTATGAAGGTCCATGCCTTGAAAGTCCAGGGCATTAGACCATGTACACAGAGTTCTAAAAAAGAAAACTATCAGCTCCTCTTGAGATCTCTCATTGTCTTCAAATGTTCGCTCATTGCGCTCCTGCCAAAGACACCATAAAATGCATATGAGAATCATCCTCCATACAGCTTTGATCTGTCTCCCGCCTCGCATGGGGGCCAACTTGCCACAGCTGCCCCCACTGTCCCCAACATTACCCAAGCTATGTTCTAATAAAAATCTGATTCCATAGTGCCCTAGCAATCTCGCAGTGTATCAGAAGATGGTTAACCGACTCGCCCCCATTACGACACATGCAACACGAGTCTGCTATGATAACTCTTATTTTCCTCAAGTTATCTGTTGTGAGAATCTTTTCTAGCGAAACTGTCCACACAAAAAAAGCCGCTTTCGGGGGAGCTTTGTGACGCCATATCTGTCTTCACGGATATTGGATCTCAGATACTTGAATAAGGACCATATAATAAGAATGAACAGTGAAAGTTCCTCTTCTTGTTGGGGTCTATCTCAAGCCGTCTTCATTCTGCAAGCTTGGTCGTTGAGAATAAATAAGACTATAAAATTCCACAAAAGTGCTCTGTTCTCAATCTTGTGCCGCCTGGTTGAAATTAATGTTCCAAAACAAATTCCCCCCGGTTGACCCCACGACCTCTGCCACAGTGATATCTTTAGCGTTTGCAATCTGATACAAAGTGGGAAAAATTGCATCCAAGACCCTGTCTCCACACCAAACATTCTTCCAAAATCTGATTCTTGAACCGATCCCCAATCGAAGCCTAGTGTGCTGCTGAAAAGCCCCCCATCCACTTCTGATGTTTTTCCACAGCCCCACATCACTTGCCCCCCTCACTTCATTGGTGCACCACCCGCCCCATGAGCCCCCATACTTATGATCGATCACCACTCTCCAAAGGCTCTCTGGTTCCTGATGGTATCTCCATAGCTATTTTTCAAGTAATGTCTGGTTGAGTTTCCTCAAGTTATGAATGCCTAGACCGCCACTTGATAGGGGACGACAGACTGTCTCCCATTTTACCAAATGGAATTTGAACTTCTCTCCCAAACCACCCCACAAGAAGTCTCTTTGCAGCTTCTCAAGACGACCTGCCACATTAGCCGGAATAGAAAAAAGTGATAAAAAATAAGTGGGTAAGTTAGAAAGAGTACTCTTTATCAAGGTGACACGTCCTCCTTTAGACAAGTACATCATCTTCCATCCTGCTAACTTCCTCTCTACTCTTTCGATTACTGTGTCCCAAATATGGGCCGCCCTTGAAGCAATACCCAACGGGAGACCCAAGTATGTCATAGGGAGCGAAGAAGGCTTGCATCCAAGGGTATCGGCCAACTCCTGCAAATTGTGAACGTCTCCAACTGGCACCATTTCAGACTTGTCATAGTTCACTTTTAGGCCCGACATTGCCTCAAAACAGAAGAATAAGGCTTTCAAAACTTGAACCTAGTCTCACTCAGCCTCGTAAAGTACAAGCGTATCATCTGCAAAAAGTAAATGAGATATATTAGAAGTATCCTGCGCAAGTATTCCAAGGGGGAATCCACTTACCAAGTCATTTGCCACTAATGCTGAAAGCATTCTGCTGAGGGCTTCCATGATAATAACAAATAACAAAGGGGATAATGGATCTCCTTGTCTCAAACCACGGGATCTCGGAAAAAAATCTTCGCGACAACCATTAATAAAGACCGAGAATCTAGCAGTGGATATGCACCACTTAATCTAGTTCCTCCATTTTTCCCCGAAACAACACCTGTCAAGAAGATACAGAAGAAAATTCTAGTTGACGTGATCATAATCTTTTTCCATATCTAGTTTAGACAGGATCCTCGTGCTGCCTAATTTTAACTTGCTGTCGATACATTCATTGGCTATAAGAACCGCATCAAGAATTTGGCTGCCTTTAACAAAAGCATTCTGGGGTTTGGAGATAAGCTTCTTAATAACCTCTCTAAGTCAGTGGGCAAGTACTTTCGAGATAATTTTATAAACCCCATTTACTAGACTAATCGGTCGAAAGTCCTTAATCTCGATATCCCCCACTTTTTTGGGGATTAATGCTAGAAAGGTGGCACTGAGACTTATAGTTCCTGAAACACCTTTATAAAGTTTTCTTTAATCACCTCCCAACATTCTTGGAAAAATCCCATTGAGAAGCCATCCGGCTCAGGTGCTTTATCTTTAACCATGTTCCGAATTACATTGGACGCCTCATTTTCCTCGAAAACCTGCTCAAGCCAGGCTACATCTACTAAGTCAATCAAATCAAAGGCTAAACCATCAAGGTTAGGTCTCCATCCCTCTTGTTCCTTAAGGGGGTTCTCATAAAAGTCAATAATGTGATTGTGAATAGTACCTTCTTCTTTACAATCAATCCCATCGATCCTTAAAACCTCAATGTTGTTGTTTTTATAGTGGCAATTGGCAATCCTATGAAAGAATTTTGTGTTACGGTCTCTTTCCCGAAGCCATAAGGCTCTTGATTTTTGACGCCAGGAGACTTCTTCCAACAGAATCAACTTCTCAAGATCCGCTACCCACAAAGTCTTCTGAGCTTGCTATTCTTGGGTGAGCGGACGTTCCAATTGAATCCTCTCGAATTCCTGAATATTTCTCATTAAGGCATTCTTTTTTTCCCAAGGTTGCCGAAGGATTGAGTGTTCCAAGTCTTCAGATCCCTTTTAAGGGCTTTCAATTTGTTAATGATAATGAAGCTTGGAGAACCAACAAACTGATAAGAGGTCCACCACTGCTTGACCATATCCTTAAAGCCTTCCGTCTTCAACCACATATTCTCAAATTTGAAGGCTCAGCGTCTATTTCGGAGGCCACCACAATCAAGCAAGATGGGTCAGTGATTCAAAGAAAGGCGATCCAGACGCTTTTGCCAAATTTCTGGAAAGTGATTCTCCATCTCTGGAAAAATGAGGAAACAGTCCAACCTAGCTCAAGTTTGATTATTGGACCATGTTGCTAGACACCCCACAAGTGGAAGATCCACCAGATTTAGATCAAAGATACATTCTAAGAACTTCAGACTAGCTTGCCTCACTCTTCTATTACCGGATCTTTTACTGGCGAATCTTATCACATTAAAATTACCCCCAATACACCAAGGAACATTCCACCAACTGTGAAGCTCTGCTAATTCATCCCATAGAAAGCGTCTGTCAGCATCAAGATTAGGCCCGTACACACCTGGAAAAACTCACAAGAAATTATCACACACACATCTAAACATACAAGCAATTGTGTACCTACCGATGTAGTCTTCCACTTTTTCCACCACCCGTCAGTCCCACAGAACAATGACTCTTCCTGATGCCCCCAATGTAGCCATGTAAACCCAATCCACGTGGGTGCTGCTCCACAAGCTCCGCACCATACTCCTATTGATAAACTTCAGTTTTGTCTCCTGGAGACATACTATATCCGCTTTCCACTCACGAAGCAAATGATATATCCACAAACGCTTGTTTACTTCATTGAGTCCGTGGACATTCCACACCACAATCTTTGGTTTCATTGAGGAAAGGTCGGCTCCTTTCCTTTCGTCCTACCCTTACTAGAAGGACCTTCCGGGTTCAAAGACCAAGTAAGTCAATTTAATTCCCTGTTTTGCTTGGAAGTCCTTTTGCGATTTTGGTTATGTCTCGCGTCCATAGCTGTTAGCAAAGCCATAAATTGCTCTTCATAACCTACACATCTAATCCCCACCAACTGATGAATCTCTTTTGCCATATGCAAAACTCAATCCGATTGGTCCGAATAAAAATAATTAAGAGGATTTGGATTTTGAAACTCCTCATCTACAGAAAATTCCTCCAAGCCTTGAAGTGTATCCGAGAGAAGCAAATCATCCCCCACCGAGTGCATTAAATTATCTGAGTCCTCATCTTCGTCCTCTGTCACTTCGAAAGCACCCTCAGGATGTAGGGAGTAGCCTGCCGGTGAGTTAAGCACTTCGCACCCCTTTTTCGGCGATGTCTGGTCATCCCTTAGCTGAACATATGTGTTTTTTAGCGATATCTGCATTGGTAAATCCTTACCGAACTCAGCTAGCGCCGTTTGAGAGCCAACAACTGTCGAAACGTCATCGCCTGTCGTCATTGGCATCGTCGGCGCCGTCTGAACTCCAACCATTAGCAGAACCCTTGACGGCAAGGATTTCGGCACAAATCCGAGGGACTGGAAAGATTCGACGTTGATTGGAGGTTCGAATCGTAGCATGGACTGGATATCGCCCGACCCATTTTCGAGCCCTACTCCACTAGGCGTTGAAAGCAAGTGGGCCTGAACAGTTGGCCTGGCCCCACTTGAGTTCCCCCCCAGCTAAATTCCCCCCAGATGCAATTGTGAGCTTTGATGGGGCCTGGCATGGGCGTATTGGGCTTTGCTGGAGGTCCCTGGGCTCGAGCCCTAAAACTTGAGGCTTGGCTCCACATGACCCTGCCTTTTCCCTTCTTTGATTGGGTCGTGGGCTTGGGCTTGGGCTTGGGCTTGGGCTTGAGCCCACCTACCATGAGCTGCCCGGATCCATCAGGTTTAATTTCAGAAGTACCCTCCAGCTCATCCCTTACCTTAAGTTGCCCGACAATTTGTACTACAGTGTGCATATCCTTCTGCAACACTCGAATTTGCCGCTGCGTCTCCATCAGCAACCTGCGAAGCATCCATGCTTCAGACTTGACAACCTCAAGGCTCGAGGTGTCCTGGAGCTTCGAAGACTGCCTTTCACTCCAATGGTGTCTAACGGTCGACACATTGCCACCTCTCCTTTCATTCCTCTGTGTCGAAGCCTTTGGCGAGAGGACCTCCTTGTATGACCGCAACGATTCCCCCTTCTCTCATCTTCAACCTTTCGGCTTGAGTTCTTCATGAGCTTCCTCCTTTTGATTTTGCCAAGCCAGCAGTTGTTCTCTTATTTTTCGCCATTCCCAGCCTCCTTCCCCTTCCAGAAAACAGAGGACATTACTCCTCTCTTGGGTATACTCACTAACCTCTAGAAATCGCCCCCTACTGTTGGAGCATCTCTAGCCTATGAAACTGCTAAAACCTTCTCTAGTGGCCGAGTGAAACTACTTATTCTTCCCCCCTTTCGCACAATCGTCAAGCATTTTCACAAGCCATTTCACCGCAACACTTTCGAAGAGAGCTTTATGCTCTACCTTCCATCTCTTCTCAATAACACTACATTGGCCCCCTTCATTAGAGATAAAGAAACGCTTAGACTCAATCACCACCTTCGAGTAGCTGCCCATCAGGGCCTCCCACTAAGTAATACCCAAATCACATAATGAAATACGCTACTCTATGTTGGATGAAATAGCGGAAGAGTCGAAAAACAGAGGGTAGAGCGAAGATCTACGGAGAGAAAATTGGAAAGAGAAAAATGAATAAGTAAATTGTGAACCCAACTTATATTGCTGGATATTGAATAAAGTTCATTTCTAAAGTATAGTTGCAAGGAGAATTTTGAATGTCTGTTTGGGAATACATGCCATTGAAAATGTATATCTTGTAGACATTTCAGTTTGGGTCATGTGCATGTGGAACGTGCTGTCTTCATGAATTAAGCTTAAAGACACCACTGATAATGTAATATTCATTTTTTGGTGAGTGTTAGAGAAAATTATCAAATATGATTTTTCTCACTTGATGGTGAAGCTCGATCATTTTTTCTAACATGCACTCATAGGCAATGCTCTTGCATGTATCTTGTATACTTCTGCTCTTGCCTACTCTTATGATCGATAAAATTCTGTAGAAGGCCTTTAAACTCCTGACAAATCATTGAAGCCACATGATCCAGCATGCCAAGCTATTCATATCAACCACTAGAGATGCTAAAATAAGTGGAGAATTCTTTTTGGATTTGGTAAAAGTACCTTGAATACTTTGAATGATTGGGATCTTATAAATGTGAATAATCATGTTGGATATGGAATAATCATGTTGGATTTGGATAGAGAAGCATATCAATCAAAATTGTAATTATTACAAGTGTGTTTGAGGGGATTGGTGGGTCCAGGGCAGATATCCAGCTCTGTGCATCAGTTTGATCTTTTCTCCTTTAAATCTTATATTATCTGCTCCTGATCACCTACAGAAATGCTCCATTTCAGCTTTTATTTGGTAAAACCCCCTAGAGTTTCCATATGTTCATAAGATGTCTATACTTGAACTTTTCTCAACAGAGACAGGGAGTGAGGATGATGGGCTTATGGATCTAAGTGAAGATGATTTCTTCCTTATGGGTAGTTCAAGTGATGAAGCAGATGCAGATGATGAATGGACAGATAAGAGTACAAGGTATTTATTGAATGAGTGAAAGGAAATGCTACTTTCCTTTTTTAATTTGAGAGGGAGTATTATTTCTTCCATAGTTTTAAGGAGTTAGGATTGCATGTTTAACATTGTTATCAAGATGCTCAGATAAAAATATGCATGGTTTGTCCTGGCAAACGCACCCATAAAATATTTACCTATAAAAAAATATGCAGGGGTTTTATTAGACTGGTGATTGACAACATTGTAATTGCTCAAAGAGCCCGTTCTGATTCTCTGATTTAATTGGATCTTTCACACAAGCTCTTGTTATGTGTTACCTGGGGAGATTATGATACTTTTGATCCCGCACCTATTATTATTATTGTTGATAAGAAACAAATTTTAGTAATGAGAATAGGCATAGCCCAAGTACACAAGTGGGTATACAAGAAATCATGAAAATCTAGACCATTGCACTCTACAACATTCGCCCATAGGAACAAAGTTTTGGTTGTGTTCATTGCAACCATCTACAACATATGCCTATAGGAAAATCATTTTGTTGAATGCAATCAAGGACAATCTACAACATTGCAACCATTGTAGTACCCAAAACTAAATTGGTTGTGTTCATCAAGGGTTCATCTAAAACTTATTATCATAAATTTTGCAGGGAACAGGCTTCTAGTGCTTCTGGCAAAGCAGCTTCTGGCATGTCCAGTGATGAAAGAAATCAGGTTTGTTGTCAATTGAATAGTTCTCTGTTATAGGAAATCAGTTGGCTGTTTCAGCGCCACTTCCATTTTCCTCATTTCAAAGATAGGTACTTATCAAGCAAACATATTTTTGTATAGAAGCAGATTTCTGCTAGAGCCTTAATGCCACCACCCCGCCCAGCCATCACTACAGCCCCAAGTTCTGGTCCTTCTCAATCAAGGTTTGGGCCGTCATCAAGCAAAAATAAATCAATACAGAGAACTGAAATGTCGACATCCAGCAATACATCAACTAGTAGAAGTGGTTCTGACTTCAAATTAAGGGGTTCCTCAAATTCAAGGACAGGTCACAGTAGCAATTTAAGTTCCAACTCTGATGCTCATAAACCCCGAAGAAAAAGAAGGCCAAAGAAAAAAAAGCAGCAGGTATTTTACTTTTTGTCCTTCATATGAATCTGCTGTTACCGATAAAAGAAAATATGTATATGCTGTTGGCATTGCATCACTATCATTTGGCATACTAATAATTGTTAGGCCAAAAACCTAGCTTACCATTCGCATGTGTTTCACTTAATTCTTGAACTCTTTGAAACGTTTTGTCTGATGTCATTGGGTAGTATGAAACTTGCCATTCTTCAAATTTTTCTTGAAAAAATCTAAATGAAAGCTACATTAGGCACCCATATGTCCAATGTTGAAGTGAAAAGATGGATTTAATAAAACACTTAAATTTAAAATGAAAAATATGAAAGCAACCAATCAGAATGTACAGGTGTGCATATGGATGCGCAATATTGCTTGTACGTAGTATTACATTTTCTTTTTTTTTAATGGTTGGTCAATGGCTTCAGAATGCTTGCTGTTAATCTTATATACCTATTGTCTTATATTGGGACCATGGATCAGCAATATTGCAGGATTCATGGTAAAAACTTTAATTTTCATGGATTTTTCCGTTGAATGTACAATGACTTCTCGTTTTCGGTTGCAGGCATGAATTTGAGGGACTTGCTGCCGACCAATTGAACCAGTTTGTGAGATATTAATGCGAGACTTCTGCAGCTCAGTGTTTTAACCATTAATTTTTTTTCCCCCCCATAAATAGTTTAAGAATCTGTGCTTTACTGTTCTCTATAATGACTAGTTCGACTTTTCTCCTTCTTTGTCTTTTTAAATTATCTCATCTCGAATTCATCATTATATTTTTTTAAATTTTCATACAAAATAAAATAAACAATTCAATTTTTTCAATTTTCAAAACAATTCTTTCAAGTCCTAAAACAAAATTAATATTGAAAAAATATGTTATAATAATATATATTTTTTTAATTTTTATCTGATCTTATCTCTGAAAATAAATTACGACAGATGCCAAGTTGATTGATAAGCCAGATGGTCACGAAGCAAATCCCCCCAGGGATCACCCTGGAAAATGGGGAAGTGGTAATGTTTTGCAAGTGTGAAATTCTAGGAGCAAATTACTCGGAAAGTTTTTTTTTTAAGAAAAAAGGAAAATAAACTATGCATTTTCTTTTTCGGATGCCTTTCATTATCTTTTAATTGGCTTTTACAGAGCGAGCGAGTGGGAGAGAGATTGGAAGGTGCAAGTATTTGCAATGCATGGAAGGCTGGGATTATGAACCCAGATTCCCAGGCCATTCGCAGGTGTTCCTTTAAAGTTTTTCATGCTCCTTTTTGAGTTAATTTGGTGGTTCCACATTTTCTTCTAGTGTTTATTAGAGGAACGAATTCTATACCTTTTTGCGAGTAATGTTAGATATAATTCTGATTGTATAGATATATAAATATATATATATATTAAGTAGGTTTTGTTATTAAAAAATTAATTTTTTAATTGAATTTGTTTATTTATTTATTTTAAATGAGTGTGGTTACTTATTCACCATACGGTTGCAAGGATCAATTTTTTACTGTCTACTATTTTCTACTCTTTTGGGTACTTTTACCGTTATTATGGGAGCCTCCTGATCACACGTTTCTCATTTATCAATCTCTGTTAGCATACTCATATTTTCAAAAGAGAAATATTAAAGTCACAAATAAAAGTCATGCTTTATTTAAAAAATAATAATAATTAATTTTTTTTACTTAATGATTAAGTTAATATTTTTTAATGATGTGAATTTATTTTTCAAAAATAAAATATGAAAACTATCTAAAAATATAAAGAAAAAAAACTAAAAAAATTATTTATTACCTAGGCGGGATCCCTCTCCTACGAGTGGCTCTAGTACCACTCTTTTTAGAATGAGCGGTGTTATTCTTCCGTTTGAGTAGCATAGCTCATCTTTATAGTTAGTGTAAATTTTGTATTTTATTTTATTTTTTAATTCATATTTTTTATTATTTTAAAATAGTTTTTAAAAATAAAAATAAAAAATTTAAATACATGAGGTGTCAAAATAAGATATCAAAATAGATGAGCAAAATAACATTTCTTTTTAAAATACTTCATTATTTTTAAAATACTTCATTATTATTTATTATTTTATTATTACTTTGATTATTTATTACGTTTTATTACTATTTAATATTCTATTATTATTTTTACATTATTTTTTCACAATTCTTCTTAATATTTCTCAACACTTTTACTACCTAAATGTTAAACTCAGAGCTTGCGAGATGCGTATGATACTTTCACATATTATAGATAATATAGGAGACAGCTCTATTTTGAGAAATTCTTAGAATTATCCCTGTTTAGCTCTTAGTTTATACTAAATAATATTTCTTTATTTTGGGACCTCACCTACGTGCATATTTTCTAAAATCAATTAAAATATCCATTTAGATTTAGTCTTTTAGAGATGAGAAGAATTTTAAAAGTTAAATAAAATATCATTGAAATATTATTTTTTAATATTATTATTATTTTAAAATTTGAAAAAGTTAAATTAAGATTTAAAAAAGTTGAATTATTTATTATTTTTATATAAATATTTGAAAAAATTATTATAATAAGATTAAAATGAGTTAAGCTCATCTTCATATCCATAGGAGCCTCTATGTATATATATAATTTGTGGAGTGGGATTTCACCAAAATATAATCTTTCAACCCACCATTGAGGATCAAACTCCAGATGCATGGTATCTTTATACATTGAAAGATTCTATCAAATAATCCAGTGATGGAATTGAAACTATATATTTGATTCTAGATTCTATCTCAAACTCTCTTTTTGATGATTAGATTACAATTTTGTATGTTTATATGGATGAGTTGAAAGTGAATAAAATATTATTATAATATAATTTTTTAATATTAGCTTTATTTTATAATTTCAAAAGTTGAATTATTTAATGCCCAACGTGTAAAGTAACATATGAAACTGATTACGACCCAAGGTTTTTGTGAATATGTCTGCAAGTTGTTGACCAGTAGGAAGATGAGCGGTGGAGATGACCTTAGCACGAAGTTTTTCACATACAAGATGACAATCGATTTCGATATGCTTGATGCGTTCATAAAAAAACTGGATTGTTAGCAATATGAAAAACAACTTGATTATCACAATAGAGTTTCATAGGTTGAGGATGAGATATACCAAGGTCCTGAAGAAGCAACTGAAGCCAAAGAAGTTCACAGCTGACTACGTAGCCTTCTGCCACGCAATATAGGACAAGATTGGTGGAGTCTTCAGCTGCATTTTATGTAAAAATTTGATAAAATTATAATAATAAGATGATATGAGATGAGATGATCTATACAAAAAAAGGAAATTACTTCAAATTTAAAATCATCATTTTATTTAGAAAAAAAATATCTAAGGTAATATTTTTTTGGGAAAAAAAAACAAAATACCGAACAATTATCCTTTATTCTTGCTAGTAATTTTCAAGTTTAAAATTTACCTCTTTTTGATCATAAATTTATCTTTTTAGTGAGTAATATCACATATAAGTAATATTGAGCACCCATACACACACCTGTACATTCTAATTGGTTGTTTTCATATTTTTCATTTTAGAATTAAGTATTTTATTAAATTCGTTTTTTCATCTCAACAGTAATGCATATGTAAGATGCTCAATGTTACTTACATTTAAAGTTTTCTCTCTTTAATGGAATCTCTCTCTCTCTCTCTCTCCTTAGTTTCTTTTTCTCTACTACGATTTTCGACATCTTCTTCCTAGAATAGTTTCTCTTCCCTTGGGCAGAGGGGTTCAGAGCTTTAGTTTCGACCACCTCTTCCCCTTGTTTCCATCTCTATTCTCACTACTTAGTTTTCTTAGTCTATTCCGTAATTTTTTTTTCTTAGTGGCGCCGACCTCAACCGATCTTTTGATTCTTGGCCATCTTCGACCAGCACGCGCGACCTCCTCAGTCTCACTAGCCACCGATCTCCATGCCTGTGAAAGAAGACCACAATTCTACAAGATGTGTTGGCCGCACGCGTGGCCCAAGCCATGCCCATCTTTCAAGCGCAACCGCGATCTAGAGTGGATTTGGAGGACTCACAACTGTGATCTATAGTGGATTAAGAGGACACGCGTGTCATCGCTATCATCGAATGCCTCAAATCTTTCAAATTTGCCATTCGTTCATCTTCTCAGGCGACGCATGTCCCACATGCACCACCACCGACGATGTGGATCTTGTGCTGGCAATTCGACTTTGATTCCGGTTGCTGCCCTGTATTATTACTTTCTCTAACCCGTAATCTTGAAATATGGATCATGGACTTTTTCAAAAATCATTTCAAATCAACAAGCGACTGTGTACTCGCCTCTATTGCCGCTTCCAGCGGAAGTTCCATTATTCACTTTTTCGCGAATACTTTTCATTCTTCTTATAAGACGACATCTTCTTGTAGGACAAAGGTAGGGTTCAAGAAATTGATTCCAAATAAACCCATATTTTTTTTTCCAACATTTTCGTATTGTTATTTATTATTTTGGGATAATTGTTGAGGAATCCTAAACGAGAGATAAAAAAAAAACAAATAGAAGAAAAATAAATAAAAAAAGATAGCAGCTTATCTCTAAATTGGTAAACTTTTAATTAAAGACAAATTTTATTTACAATCCTAAGTAGGGGTATGCAGTCCCATTGATGAATGAGAGTGAAAAGAAAAAAAAAATATTGTGATTTTATTTTATTTTTAAACGGACTTGCATGAGCAATTCTCATTTAAAAACTATATGTAGATTAACTCTATCAAATAAATAATCTTTGCATCAAGCCCGCTAGGCTACTCCCAATATTATGTTCTACAACAAAAATTTATGTGTAATTATTTATGTGTATTCTTTCGTGCATTCTATTAATATAATTGGTTATGTTATATTTTTTAATATAAAATAAATATTTTGGTTAATCATATAAATAGAATACATAAAAAAAAAAATATATGCAAAAATACTTATACATAGCAAAACTCATTATATAAAGATCAAAGTTTTGATAAGAAAGCGTCGTTAGGAATTAGGGGAAAAAATTTGTTTAGGGTTATAAAATCCGATGGGCAGGTACATCGTTTAAACTTTACACTGCCGACCGGTGAAAGGCATAACACAACAAAGCGAAAGCGTGCAGCACTAAAGACAGATGTGGTCGTTTTGTGTTGTCTAAGACCGAAGACGGAGTGACACACACAGAGAGGGAGGCAGAAGAATGGAAGCTAAGAAACCAGTCTTTCAATTCCTATGGCTCTTCTTTTTCGTCTCAGCCTATCACAACGCTTTCATGCGCACAGCTCTCGCAGAGGGCGTCACTCCTGAGGAAGCCAAACAGCTCCGAGACGAGGTAGCCCTCTGTCTATCTTAGATCCAGCTCCGAAGCGGAATTAGGGTTTTTCTTTAAGGTTTTCAATGTCAGAATGCCATGTACACTTTGCCATTCAAGTTACCATGCTCATTTGATGGAACAGTCGATTGATTTGTACTCGTGACGCAAATTTATCTTAAAGTATGTTTGGCAGCGGGAATTTACAAAACAGAATCCGTTTCCAATGACCCATTTTCGACTTCTAAATGAAGGGCCTTTGGACTCTTAAACTGTCTATTCTTATAGTTACATGTGCACTTTTCCATATGGGCTTGAATTTTGCTGGCAAAACTCATAACTGATTGCGTGATGTTAACGTAGAATGGTGTTGTTGATGATTTGGTGCAGGAGCAGAAAATGATATATTATTATTATTATTATTATTGTTTTATTTTTATAAATACTAGTTCTGAGGGAAAAAATAGCTCAAAATTTCATGTCCTGGATTGTTTTCCTTGTAAATGATCCTCCATTACGTAACAGGAGTTCGAGTTAATGTGAAAGATCCGAATAAAATTGTCCGCATCATGCTTTTCTATTTGCATTTGTTGGCAGTGTTAGTCTGTGCTGTTTGATCTTTTTTAAAGTGGGAGAGATGCATTTCAATTTGCAATCCAGGTGCGTGGAATGTTCTATCACGCTTTTAATGGATACATGGACCATGCTTTTCCACTTGATGAGCTAAGACCTTTATCATGTGGAGGAGAGGATACACTTGGCGGTTATGCCTTGACTTTGGTATGAGAATTTCTCCTAGATTTTATCCATATCCAAGTTGTTGTATGTCTCACCTGTCGTTGTGTTATGATCCCGAGGGTTACCCTCAGGATCATAGCACATTGCCGTCATGCAACTGTCACAGATTGACTCCTTAGACATGCTGGCTTTACTTGGTGACAAGGAACGCTTTGCTGCATCTGTTGAATGGATTGGTAAAAGCCTTCAGTTTGATATAGTGAGTACTGCTCATTTCTTTTGTTGGTGAATTAATGTTTAAACTTATCTGCTGGGACTAGAATTTCTTTTAATGCAATATGGAGATGATGGATTCTAAATAACAGAGTGTTTTTCTTCTTTCCTTTGGATAGTATCAAAATTCTGAATTTCAACTTTTATAAAGCTCCCAACATGCTGATTTGCTCTTTTGTAATCCTGGTTTTCATTTTGCTGTGTGGAATTGTTCTGGTTTCTTAATAACTGATATCATTGTAATACTCTGTATCTTAATAACCGATATTATTTAGATTTTCTTTTAGCATATTTTTTAAGTAATCAAAAGTTTGTAGAAGAACACAAAAGGCTTAGCTGATTTTTTATTATTTACATTTAAATCTCAGCTAGATTTGCTTTGGTCACCTGCTGCATAACTTCGAATTTTTTTATGTGTTTTTGCAGAATAAGACAGTTTCTGTGTTCGAGACTACTATTCGCGTTCTTGGAGGTTTACTCTCTGCTCATCTTATTGCAAGTGATTATGCTACGGTATTGGTTATGCATGTACCTTTATGAATTATTTTCATTACAATTTTATGAATTTTTTTTAGTTAAAGCATTGATTTTCCAGAAAAAGTATTGATGTGCTTTAGATCGACCTAAAAGGAATTGTGCAACTCATGGGTGTTTAATTAGCATGATATATAAGCTATATTGATGTTTCTTCTTCTTTGATGGGAAGGGAACCTCAAGGGAATAGTAAAATTGGTTTGCTGAGGTTGCTTGGTCGAGAAAAGATTATGTAGTACAGTTGTTAGTAACCATTTTTTTGCGATAAGGGCGATTTGACAACAAGGGAGTTTTTTGCATTCTTGTTTTAGGTTGTAATTATGTAGCTACATCTTTCCAATAGGCCATACCCCAGTGGTGCTTTTTATCCACTTATAAGTAGTTGATACTCCAATGCCCTATCATATAATATGACCTTTCTCTAAGGTTGTCTGGTAAAGGCCTTTGGCTTGGGGGTATAATCCCCCAGGTCTAACATTCAAATTTTCTTGGTTGCAAACAGTCTCTAGGGGCTATCGGACTGGGAGATTTCTTCTTAAATTATCTGAGGTGCACTTGCGGAAAGCTACTTTTTGAGGGCCTATGCACTCCGGGGATTAGTCAAGATGCTATTCTCGGACATAGGGTTGTAAACGAGCCAAGCCGAGTCGAGTTTTGACTTGCCGAGCTCGAGCTCGACTCAAAATACTTGAGTTCGAGCCCAAGTTTTTATTTATTATTTGTTCGAGCTCGACTCGATAAACCAAATTTCCAACTCAAGTTCGAGCTCGAGCTCGTCTCACAAACGAACTCGAGTCGAGCTGAGCTCGAACTCCTTTTTTTTAAAATTTTTTGAATAAAATTTAAAAATAAATAAAAAATTAATATTTAATATTTAACTAGTTGATATTTATTTATCATAATAATATGTTATGTGCTTATATATATTATTAATAAATACACATAATATGATAACATATATATATTTCACATGCTTTCCACGTACTAATATATGAAATTATTAAATTTTATAGACTAATTATTGTACAAATTATAAAACATAATTATGAAATATATTCATCATATAGATATAAGTAATAATATTACATATTACATATTTAATTTTAAAAATTCTATACTTATATTATTAGCAAAACCTATATATAACATATATATGTGTATATATTTATCAATATATAAATGAATTTTAATCAAGTCGAGTTAACGAGTCGACTCGAGTATAAACGAATGAGTCTTAATTGAGTCGAGTCGAGTTTTGTCGGGTATGTGTCATTTATTAATCAAGCGGGTATCTGCTTTCACGAGCTATTTTTTTTTTTTCACGAATCGAGTTTGATTCGAGTGTAACCGAGCGAGTACTGAGTGGACTGTCGAGTAG
This sequence comes from Platycarya longipes, assembly GCA_036559045.1. Classification (NCBI taxonomy): domain Eukaryota; kingdom Viridiplantae; phylum Streptophyta; class Magnoliopsida; order Fagales; family Juglandaceae; genus Platycarya; species Platycarya longipes. The sequence goes on along the minus strand of CM071790.1, from coordinate 2,487,976 downwards.
CCTGGTTCATTTACAGCCTTACTCGAACACTAAGTGCTAAAAGAAAAAAAAGGTTGTCTAGTGCTTTTGATCTTTTTGCGTGTTTGTTTGATGTACTTGATTGTTGCTAGGACTTGATGTTGTGACTTGATTTTGTAATTACATTTTTTTTTATAAGTAAAAAATCTTATTAATAAATAGAGTGGCATCAAAGCCAGTTACAATAAGCATACATGCCCTCTTAAGAAGGCACTCTAGAAACAAGGAAATCATGAAGATTCATGCCAGTAAAATCCATGTCAATGGACCATGTACAAAGAGTTCTAAAAAACAAAACTTTAAGCTCCTCTTTAGTTCTCTCCATGTCTTCGAAAGTTCGCTCATTGCGCTCTTGCCATAAGCACTACATGATGCAAATGGGGATCATCTTTCAAACGGCCTTGATATGTCTCGTGCCCCGAATCGTAGGCCAACCCTTCATAATATCTAACCCGGTTTCCGGTATGACCCATGCCAGATTCAATCTGCCAAAAATCTCATCCCAATTCCAAAGAATTCTGGCTGTCTCACAATGTAACAGAAGATGATTTACCGACTCGCCCCCTCGCCAACACATGCAACACTAGTTTGCGATGATGACCCTCCGTTTCCTCAGGTTGTCTGTGGTGAGGATCTTTCCCCAAGCCGCTGCCATACGAAGAATGTCGCTTTTAGAGGTGCTTTGTGCCGCCAAAGACGTCTCCATGGGAACTGCAAAATAGGAACATGAGTATCTTATAAAATGAACGAACTGAAAAGAATCCTCTCCTCGTAGGAATCCACCATAGCCTATCGTCTTGATGGAGATTTGGTCTTTGCGAATAAATAAGGCCAAAGAAATCTGCAAAAATCCCCATTTCCCAATCTTGTGCTGCCTGGTAGAAAGCGATGTTCTAATTGATTCTCCCACCATCATACTCTATGGCATCCGCCACTGTTAAGTCTTTGGCACTAGCTGTCTGATAAAGAGAAGGAAATAACTCATGTAAGGCTCTGTCCCCACACCAAATGTCCTTCCAAAATTTAATTCTCGTCCCTGTCCCCAATTGGGTCCTAGTGTTTCTCACAAACAACCACCATTTTCTTATATTTTTTCACAAACCCACACCCCCCTCCCCTACTCCCCTAACCTCACAGGAGTTCCAACCCCCCCAAAGGCGCCCATATTTGCTCTCGATCACAATTTTCCACAAAGCCACAGGTTCCTTGTGATATCTCTATAACCATTTACCCAGAAGTGCTTGATTGAAGGTCCTCAGATTACGGATACCCAGGTCACCATTCGAGATAGGGCGACAGACCGTCTTCCAGTTGACTAAATGGTATTTGAACTCTTTCCCCATACCTTCCCACAGGAAGTCTCGTTGGAGCTTCTCTAAACGACCTGCCACACTTGCTGGTATCGGAAATAAAGACAAGAAATATATGGGTAAATTTGACAAAGTGCTTTTGATCAATGCAATACGACTCCCTTTAGACAGATACATTCTCTTATACCCTGCTAGCTTCCTTTCCACTTTCTCGATAACCGTGTCCCAAATCTCAGTGGACCTTGAAGCCGATCCCAACGGAAGCCCCAAGTATGTCATCAGTAAGGCAGAGATTTTACCCCCGAGATATCCAGCCAAAGCACGTATATTTCGGACTTCGCCGATCGGCCCATCTCAGATTTATTGTAATTCACTTTTAAACCAGAGGCTGCTTCACGACAAAATAGCAGTACCTTCAACACTCGCACCTGATTCTGGTCAGCCTGGCAAAGTACAAGGGTGTCGTCTGCAAATAACAAATGAGAGATTTTAGTAATGCCCCTTTCCGAAGTACCAACCGGAAAGCCACTGACCAAACCATTGGCTACCAAGGCCGAAAGCATCCTGCTCAGAGCCTCCATAACTATAACAAACAGCATGGGCGATAAGGGATCCCCTTGTCTCAAATCTCGAGAGCTCGAGAATAAACCTTCCGGACATCCATTAATCAAAACAGAGAATCTTGCCGTCGTTATGCACCACTTAATCCAAGACTTCCACTTTCCCCCAAAACCACACCTTCCGAGTAAATACAAAAGGAAACTCCAATTGACATGATCGTAGGCCTTTTCCATATCTAATTTGCATAAAATCCCCGGGTTGTCGGCTTTCCTTCTACTCTCAATGCATTCATTAGCTATGAGGGCCGCATCGAGTATCTGTCTACCTTTGATAAATGCATTTTAGGGCGTAGAGATTAATTTCCCAATTGCCTCACTAAGACGATTGGCCAGAACCTTTGAAATGATCTTATAAGTCCCACCCACAAGATTGATAGGCCGAAAATCTTTTATGTCTATCGCTCCAGGCTTTTTTGGAATAAGGGCTAAGAAAGTATTATTAAGACTTTTCTTGAATTTTCCTTCTGAGGATAGTTCTTTGAAAATATTCATAAGGTCCTCTTTTATCACTCCTTAGCGTTCTTGGAAAAAGCCCATAGAGAAACCATTGGGCCCCGGTGTTTTGTCTTTAACCATTTTCCGAACGGCATCTAAAACCTCCTCCTCCTCAAAAGCCCGTTCCATCCAAGCGACATCTTCCGACCCTAGAATCTCAAAAGCAAGGCCCTCTAAAGTAGGTCTCCAGTCCTCTTGTTCTGTTAAAAGCGTCTCAAAGAACTCTACTATGTGACCTTGTGTGACTCCTTCATCTTTAGTCTCTTCCCCATCAATCATTAACATCTCGATATTGTTATTTCTTCTATGCGAATTCGCAATTCTGTGAAAGAATTTTGTATTGCGATCGCCTTCGCGTAACCACAAAGCTCTCGGTTTTTGCCCCCATGATACCTCTTCCATCAATAACAATCTCTCGAGTTTTGTACCCAACGAGTTCTTCTGAACCTGTTCTTCTTGGGTAAGAGGACGTCCCTCTTGAATCCTGTCTAATTCGATACCTTTCATCAAACAAGCCTTGTTATCCCCCACATTTTCGAAAGAGAGAGTGTTCCATAACTTCAAGTCACCTTTAAGGGCTTTTAACTTGCGAAAATGAAACTTGGGGTGCTCTAAAAGTGGTAAGAGGACCACCACTGATGTATCCTATCAACAAAACCTTCCGACTTCAGCCACATATTCTCAAACTTAAAATACCGTCAACCACTCCGAAGCCCCCCACAATCTAAAAGAATGGGCCAGTGATCCGAGCATATGCGACCTAAACGTTTTTGCAGATTTGAATCTCTTGTAATTACATCTATCGGGAAAAAGTTGTATATTTATTAGTTTGTGAGCAAATGTCCTTTACCTTGCTTTTAATGCCAAGAGACACAAAGGGTAGATATTTAGGTTCTCTTATAGCCATGGTTTTTGGTCTATGAGGTCTAGAATGAGTTATGCCTTCTTTGGCAGTGGATCAACTAGCATGTTGGATGGTGTCTTATGAAAAAAAAAAATAGCCATGAGAGTGCATGATTGTGGAAGGTGAAGACCTGCTCATTTGTTGCGGTATATTTAGAGTAAAAGAAATGACTGCAAATTTTGAAGTCTGTGGCCCTCCTTGCCCTCACTCCCCCCTCTTCTCCACTCATTTAACGAGTGAGCAGTTTTGCTCAACCATTGCTTGGATCCCTACTGCCTCAACTTAATTTGCCTCAACCATGGTCATCCTAGTTGCCTCAAGGTGCAAAATTTTTTCCATCAACCACGGTCATCTGTAGTGCCCCAATGGAATGTCCAAACCACATTGTTTATATTTTAAAAGGACTAGATAATAATACAATTGGAGCCCATTGGAATTTTATAAAGAATAAGAACTTTTTATTCCTAAGCTGTGTGGGGTCATATACATCACCTATTACCTACCCTTATCTTATGGGGTATCACAATCTATCTTCCTTAAATTTTCGACATCCTCATCGGGTCAGTCCGTCGTAGGTGGGCACGGCTCAAGTCCCATATTTCTGGTTGGGATAGGCTCTTCTAGATTGCTATAATTTGTAATGCCTTAATAGAAAGCTCAAATCACGTGACCTATATTCTAAAAGGACTAGTCAATGATATAATTAGAGTCTTATTAGAACTTTATAAAAAGTAAAAACTTCTTATTCTCAAGTAATGTGGGATCTTATACACTACCTATCCTTATCCTTACTTATTATATGAGATATCACATCATCCCAGATTTGCCTTAACTAATCCAAAAAATCTTGGTCTCAACAACCACTAGGTCCTAAACAAAGATGGTCATGGGTTTCTTGGCCTCAACTAGAGAAAGATCCCTGGTTATGGGCCTCTTGGCCCCAACAAAAAAAATAAAAATAAAGGAGACCCACAGATTGTTTTGCAGGGGTGGATAGCGTAGGCCGGGTATGTCAGGTACGGGGTGGACCCACCTAGTATCTCTACTCCACAATAGTGTAGAGTTTTCTATTTCTATTTTTCATGTGGAGTTTTCTAATCTTGTCTTTCATGATTTTCTCTGCTAATTATGTACATCTCAATGACAGAAGCATAAGACAATAGCATGCTGAAAAAGAACCTCTTGAACTCATCCAAGGAACACTCCTGGTCTCAAGAAAAAAATACGTTTAATATGAATTGTATATTATATACCACTATCTGAAGGTCTTTGTTGATTTCTTTTGTATTGTTTCTTTTACAGGGCATGAAAATACCATCTTATGACAACCAGTTACTTAACTTAGCAGAGGATTTGGCGCGGAGGTTATTACCTGCATTTGACACTCCTACAGGTATAACTACTAGATTATTTTAACTGATTTTCCCAACTTATTGTAGTTTGAATTTAGCTACTTGTCTTGCATTTTTTATGACCTAAAATACTTGGGCTGTTTATTCACATAGGGTATTTATTTCTCAATCTTGTGACTTTTGGTTATTTGATGGTATATTTTTATCATTTTGTGGAATTTTAAATTAAGGATCACCTAACATATAAGAATACAATTACAGGGAATGAAAGATTGCCATGTTTTGTATACCGTATACGTCTAGTTCTTCTTGGATTGAAATTGGTTGGCCGTAAAGGAATGTTAATAGAGGGTTTCAAATCTCTAGTAAAATTATTGAGGACCTTGTAAATTAGCAAACGACTCATGAATGTCTAGCTTTGGGAAACTTTAGCAGCTTGGCTCTGTGGAAAGCAATTTTGTACATTTTCTCTTAAAGCAGTTGGGTAGCTATGACACCGTCTGCTGAACAATTATGCTGTGTTTGTTTTCACAACTCTTTTCAACTCATCTAATCATTAAAACTTTTCCAAATTCCAACACAAAATAAAATAAATAATTCAATTTTTTCAAATTTCAAACAAAAATAATATTAAAAAAATATATTCTAACAATATTTTATTTAACTTTCAACTTTCATTTCAACTTAACTCATTTCATCTCGTCTCATTTGTGGAAACAAACGAGGTCTTATTGGACATTAAACACTTTGATTTCAATTGTGGATGAAGTTCATGTTAGATGTAGGGCGTCACAAATGTAATGTATCCATCATTTTATGACCATTTTCAGATATTATGTGTTGCAGGAATTCCATTTGGATCTGTCAACCTTTTGCATGGAGTTGATGAACATGAAAGCAAGGCAAAGCCTTTCTGCACTTTATCCTTTGTGCAAGCTTGTTTTCTCTTGAGTTTTGCCTTGACTTTCTAGCGTGAAAGTAGCTAAGAACATTGTAGAACTATACTGTTTTAAAATTACACAAGAATTATACTAGTGGAACATCTAACTAATTTCCAGTTTTCTAATTGCTGTTGTACCTCAACTAATAGGGTATATAATTACACTTCTAATTGCCAAAGACAATGAGCAAATATGCTAGCTTGTACTCTCAAATTTAAGAATCATTAACCTCCTAGGACATTCATTTGGTAACTGTACTATGTCTTTAATTCTCTGTTTTGTGCTATTTACGTAAAGCATTAAAAAATTTAATTTTTGGTCTGTTAGATAACATCAACAGCTGGTGGCGGGACTTTGACATTGGAATTTGGAGTGCTTAGTCGTTTGACGAATGATCCCAGTAAGTTTACCTTTGTTGCAAGGGAAGACAAGATGCCAAGATACCAAATATTCACTAATGTTGGAAAAAGACGATTCTGAACCCCTTGATGAACAAAATATACATGGGAGGATATATTTATACATTGTCATGTTATACAGAATATTACATATACTTCCTCTATGATGGTAGCATTCATTTTGGCATTTACTTCTTTTTTAATAACCTAGTTATAAAATAGGGCACCTAGAATATAGCCTTCTTAATTATACTTCATAGCACTGTTAATTAATAGGTTACTGATCAAAGAAAGAAAGAAAAAAAAAAAAAACTAACAGGTGAGGCTAAATATTACCTCCATGTTGACTTGAAGAATAATGTATAGGATTGTTGTTCAAGCTTCCATTTTCTTATTCTTTGCTCTTTTATGTTTTTAAATCCTTTTTCTCTCCCAAGTTTGACGTTTATTAGAATAAAACAAATATTCTTTACTGAATGAGGAAACAGTTGAGCTATTTTTGATTGAGACGAGTTTGCTGACCCCTTGATCTTGAGCAGAAGGTACCTAGAGGTGATATGTTCAATCAGATAAAAAGAAACACTAACAAACTTATAACAATGTTAGTTTATTACTATCTTGTTCAATTAGGGAGCTTAAGCGGCTTTAATGCTCTATATATTATGATGGAAAGGTGAGTAGTGTGGGAAGAGATAGAACGAAGGGAAGGGCACTTACCTTTGTTAATGAAACCTAAAATCCTTTCATGGAATGTGCGGAGGCTTAATGATCGCAATAAGCGCATATGCATAAAATCGAAATCCCTATTGTGGATGTGGAAAGTAGATGTGGTTTGTTTTCAAGAAACGAAATTATGAATCATTGATAGAAGAGTTGTTTGTAGAAGAGCAGGAGGCCTTGGTTGCTGATATGCGTTCTCTCTCTCATGGTTCTCATCAATGGAATATACTTTTCATTAGGGATTTTCATGATTGGGAACTATCCATGGTTGTAGATTTTTTCAGTATTCTACACCCTTTGAGGACTCCATTGGCACGGGCAGATAGATTGAAATAGAAGCACAATGACCACAAGCAGTGTACAGTTAAGGCCTACCATAAAATCTTGGAAACACATGAGTATACTCATTTTCCTTGGAAAAATATTTGGAGATCTCGTGTGCCTTCTAAGGTTGCCTTTTTTGTATGGACCGCGGCTCTTGGGAAGATTTTGACTATGGATAATTTAAGGAAGAGGGGATGTGAAGTAGTAGATTGATGCTATATGTGCAAAAAAAATAGGGAAACTGTGGATCATCTTTTATTGCATTGTGAGGTTACAAGGGTGTTGTGGGATGAGGTTTTTTGTAGAATTGTTTTTGCTTGGGTTATGCCAAGGAGGGTGGTGGATTTGTTGAGTGGTTAGAGGAACATACATGGGTGTCTGCAAGTATCAGCAGTGTGGAAGATGGTTCCGCTATGCATAATGTGGTGTATTTGGGCAGAAAGAAACGAACGCTGCTTTGAAAACAAGGAGCGCACATTGGCGGAGTTACAAGATTTTTTCATGCATACTTTATTGTTATGGTTCTCCGCTATTGTTTTAAATGGGAACAATGTCCATGATTTCTTGTCTTTAATTTTCAGCTATTAGCAGCTCTTAACTTGTATTTAGGTGCTCTTTTGTATACTTCCTATGTACTTGGGCTTCACATTTTTCACTACCATCAATGAAACTTATCTCTTACTTATCAAAAAAAAAAAAAAAAAAGTTTGTGGGGGTGCCCCTATGTTGTTTGGTCTTATTTGGCTTCAGTAGGAGCATCGGGGGATGTTCAGTTAATGTGGGACAAAAGAGTGGTAGACATAATAGAGGATTGTATTGGGACTTTCTTGGTCGCTACTCGTTTTAGAAATGTTATAGATGGGTGAGAGTGGGTTTTCGTTGGTATTTATGGGCCTAACTTGGATAGAGAGCGGAGGAGGCTATGGGAGGAATTGTCTGTACATTGTTTATGGGAGGTACTGTGGTGTATGGATGGAGATTTCAACATCACTCGCTTTTCTAGCCAGCGATTGGGGCACCATCGTATTTTTGGGTCTATGGAGGAGTTCGCAGAGTTCTTGTTTGATTTGGATCTCATGGATCTCCCTCTAATCGGAGTACACATGGTCTAATAATAGGGGGTGGTCGAAATTGGACATGTTTCTTGTTTCTTCTTCTTGGGAAGCACACTATCCAGAACTGTGTCAAAAAAGGGTAGTGCGCTTATGCTCGGATCATTTTTCCATATTGCTAGATTGTGGTGGTATTCATAGGGGATATCGATACTTCAAATTTGAGAACATGTGGTTAGCAGCCGATGGCTTTGTTGAGAAGGTGCGTGAGTGGTGGTCTTCATATCAGTTCACAGGCACTTCGAGCTTTATCTTGCATTTGGTTGCATTGACAATCGAAAGACTACCTTAATGATGGAACTTCAAGAGTTGGAGGGGCAGTTGTTGATAGGAGAACCCTTTGAAGAGATATTAGGGAGGAAGAACACTGTGGTTACTGATTTGGAGAAGGTTTTGTTGATAGATGAGACCTCGTGGCGTCAAAAATCTAGAGCCTTGTAGTTAAAAGAAGGAAATAAGTGTACCAAGTTCTTCTCTAAAGTGGCTAACTCACATAGGCGAAACAACGCCATTGAGACACTCACGTCAAGTAACCAAGTCCTGTCTTCTCCTCTTGATTTAGTAAAATCATATTGTGAATTTTTATGAGAATCTTCTCACGGAGCCTACCTCTTGGAGGGAAAAGCTCGATGATTTTTCTTTTAAGTTTGTTGATACGCAGAGTGCAAGTTGGTTGGATAGACCTTTCGAAGAAGACGAGATTCATAAGGTCCTTAACAATATGACTAAAGACAAAGCAGCTGGGCTAGATGGTTTTTCCATGGAATTCTTTCAACACTGTTGGGAGGTGGTGAAAATGGATGTTATGCAGCTGTTTATAAAGTTTCATACCTTCAAAAAGTTTGAAAAAAGTCTCAATATGACATTTATGGCACTCATACCGAAGAAACAGGGTGCAACGACGGAGATTGAGAACTTCCGCCCTATAAGCATGGTAAGCGGGGTGTATAAGATTATTTCAAAGATGCTCGCTAATCGGTTAAGCTTGGTTATGGGGCAAATCATCTTAAAACCACAGAATGCCTTTGTTTGGGGGAGACATATACTTGATTCAGTGCTCATTGCCAATGAATGTTTGGATCATAGGCTAAAGGAGGGAATACCGGGTATTCTCTGTACGCTCAATACGGAGAAAGCTTATGATCATGTGAACTGAGATTTTTTTTTTCTACATGATTGGGAGATGTGGTTTTAGAGATAGTTGGATTTCATGGATTTGACACTGTGTCATAACAACCCGTTTCTCAATGTTAGTTAATGGCATCCCAGTAGGTTTCTTCAACAGTTCTCGTGGGTTGCGACAAGGAGACCCATTATCACCTTTCCTTTTTGTCATTGTGATGGAAGTGCTTGGACAGATGTTGAAGGCAGTTGTGGAAGGAGGTCTCCTAGCTGGATTCTCAGTGGGTAACAGGGTTAATGGTTCCATTATGATCTCACATCTTTTATTTGCAGATGATACTCGCCTATTCTGCAAAGCAGATCAAGGCCAAATGCAAGTTTTACGTGCCCTTCTATTATGTTTCAAAGTTGCCTCGGGACTTAAAATCAACCTTGGCAAATTTGAGATGGTGGCAGTGGGTGTGGTGCCTCACATTGATAACCTTGCAGCTCTTTTGGGATGCAAAATGTCTTCTTTGCCTATGAAATATTTGGGACTTCTGTTAGGTACCACTTTTAAAGTTAAGAGTAATTTGGGACGGGGTCATTGAGAAGGTAGATAAGAGGTTGGCAGGGTGGAAATGACTGTATCTTTCAAAGGGGGGCGGGTCACTTTGATCAAGAACACTTTATCGAACCTTCCGACTTATTTTCTATCTCTATTCCCATTGCTTGCAGGGGTGGCAAATGGGATTGAGAAACTTTTTTGGATTGTTCTTATGGGGCGGTTTGGGGGAGAAAACTAAGGCCTTGTTTGCTTACAAGGATGAGACCAAAAACTCAAACTCATCATTACACTTTTTCAAATCCCCATATAAAATATAATAAAAAATTTAATTTTTTCAAATTCTCATACCACTTTTTTAAATTTCCATACAAAATTAATATTAAAAAAATATCTTATAACAATATTTTATTCTTTTTTTAACTTTTATCTCATTTCATCTCTGAAAATAAACAAGGCCTAAATTCCATCTTGTAAATTGGAATAAAGTTTGTTCTCCAATCATTGGTGGAGGTTTGGGGGTGCACAATTTGAAGATTTTCAACAAAATGCTACTAGGAAAATGGTTATGGAGATACCATAAAGAAAGGGAGTCATTATGGAAGGAAGTTGTTGATTCTAGACATGGAGGTGCATGGAGTGATTGGTGCACTAATGTGGTAAGGGGGAGGCATGGTATGGGCTTGTGGAAGTATATTGGGGGGTTGGCAATGCTTTGTAAACCATACTCGCTTTGAGATTGGAGAGGGCACTAGGGTTAGATTTTGGAAAGACGTTTGGTGTGGAGTCAGCTCCTTGGAGTGAGCTTTTCCGGTACTTTATAACATCGCAACTAACAAGAAGGCTTCAATGGCGGAGATGTTGTCTCTTGATCATGGTGCCACACAGTGAAACATCCTTTTCACAAGGGATAACCACGACTGAGAGTTGCCACTTATTTCGGATTTTTTCAACATGCTACATTCCACTAGTAATAGAACGATGCATGGGGACAAACTCTAGTGGCGGTCCATAGCTAGCAAGAAATTCACAGTAAAGTCCTATTACACAATCCTGGCTTCCCAAGGACATGTAGCTTTTCCGTGGTGAATATTTGGCGGTTCGGTACACCCTCTAAAGTGGTTTTCTTTGTGTGGACTGCTGCCCTTGGGAAAATTCTAACTACAGACAACCTGAGGAAGGGGTATTATCGTGATGGATTGATGTTGTTTGTATAAAGATCACGGTGAATCAGTGGATCATCTATTATTGCATTGTGAGGTGACGCAGGCATTGTGGAATGCGGTTTTCAATCGAGTGCATGTTGCCTGGGTTATGCCAGTTAAGGTAGTTGATCTGCTTGCTTGCTAGAAGAGAATCAAAGGCTGCCCACAGATGAAAGCTGCATGGAAGATGATTCCATCGTGCATTATGTGGTGCATTTGGTTGGAAAGGAATGAGCGTTGTTTTGAAGACAGAGAGCGAACAATGGACGAGCTTCAAGATTTTTTTTTTTTTTTTTTGCGTACTCTCTTACTATGGTTCTCAGCCATTGTACCTTATGGAAGCAATGTGCATGATTTCTTGTCTTTTAGTTTGAACTCCTAGAATGTAATTAGGCGTGCTTCTTTGTATATCTCCCGTGTACTTGGGCTATGCCTATTTATATTCCCATTAATAAAGATGTTTATTACTTATAAAAAAAATTTTGTGTACTTGGGCTTTGCCTATCTTTATTAATAATATTATCGTTTACATATAAAAAAAAATGTTAGTACATTACTCATTGTCACTGGTGACTTTCTAGAAATATGCTTGGGAGTTGGTCCCATTGTTTAAACTTCATGATGCTTCAATCTCCTTGCTTGTCCTGGTCTTTGTGCAACTTCTACTAGATTTTTTTAAGTTGTTGAGTGACTTTATAGATGATGGCTCTATGTGTTTGTCAAGACATTAGCCTTATACACTTTTTATCGCATAGGAGGTTGTAGAAGTACCGTTTTTATCTTCATTTCTGGCTTGATAGACTAGGTTCTCCACATAGGGTCTTGGATACCACTGCATTTCCCTCCTTGCCTCCCTTCTATTTTTTTTGTCATTAATATCATTACTTTCCTTTTTTTTTCCTTTTCTGTGGAGGAAGCATGTTGAAATATTCCTCAACTTCATGAACATGCAGTTTTTGAGCAAGTTACCAAAAATGCAGTTCGTGGACTTTGGGCGCGGCGTTCAAAACTAAATTTAGTTGGTGCCCATATCAATGTTTTTACAGGTGAATGGACACAGAAGGTAACACTCTATTCAACGTGATTTTTCTATGAGGGCAATCCTACTATGAGTTTCTGTAGTGTGTAATGTCTAATGCTCTCTCTCTCTCTCTCTCACACACGCACACACACACAAACAGAGAAAACATCATATTGCCAATATGAGTTTTTATTTTGGTATAAGTGAACAAAAATAAACTTTCCATTGTGTCTCAATCTTACACTTTTACATATCTGGTCCTAGGCTTGGATGAAGTAGGGCCATCTTGTGAGAATATTTTAGGTTTTTTTTGCCTTATATGTCTGTCCATTAAATAGATCTTCCTGAGTTAGTTATAGTGTAGTTGAGATATATATTGACAATAATTAAATGTAACTTTGTGTCCTTGGGTTATGCCTTCTGCATTTCCAAACAAAATTTTTTATACTTGCAAAAAAAAAAAAAAAAAAAAATGCATTTAAGTTTTTAGTCTCTCTATTCTCCATGCATGAAGAAGCATATGTAATTTTCTAGTTATGCAATTTGTATAAGCCCTTGGGGAAAGCAATACCTAGGGGCAGCGTCCCATTGGTGAAAGGCCCATGATTTGCCTGATTCTTGTGATGGGATAGATTACATGGGTCCAAGGTTTAACCAGGTAAAAAGACGTGTTGCGTTTGCACGGTCTTTGGGTTTCCTTGTCATAAAGAAATAGTTAATGCCATTTGTATAATCCCACTGACAGCTTGTCAGTTTTTCTGTGAATGTGGGATATACATCTTTGAGCTATTGCACCACTTATTATACAGGCTGAGCAACAATCTTTCATTGAAGTAAATAAAGTTTTCAATTTTGAGTTTCTTGAATGGTGCACTCAGCTATGGTTTATAAACATAAAACTTATGCAATTATTTATTTACATACATACGCAGTGAGGTGAGATGCATCAGTAGGATCCATAATAGTTGATGCTTTTTACTATCTGAGGTGCGTTTGAAAGGTTTATAAATTATAGTCAACCAGCTTACAGATTTCACGGAAGTTAAAATTCTGTTTACTTTGGGGAGACCCAAATTTTCCTCTCACTTGTTTTGTCATGAAGGAAAATGATGTATGCTGCTTTTTCAGGATGCTGGAATAGGAACTAGTATTGACTCTTTCTACGAGTATCTCCTAAAGGTTAGTAGCATGAATTGAAATGCTGAAACCTGCTTCAGCTCTATAACATCCTTTTTGTTATTTGGAACGAGCATAGTTCTCTCCATTGATGCACGATGCCTTTTTTGTCACTAGAACAATTTGTATTGATATAAATCAGTGAGGTAAGGGTGGATATTACATACTTCTATTGCAACTTTTTTTATAAGATTAAATTTCATTTAAAACAATGGGCAACATCTGAGTACACAGGGTGTATACAAGGTATACGCAGCAATCTCTAATTATACCCGGTGCAAAATTTCTTTTGGGGATGTTCTTGTGCTATTAAAGGGGAGATTGCAGATATAGTTATTGCTTGTGTTGTTCAAATATATATGTTTATTTTACTTGAAAGTATTTTGAGTTGTGATAAATTGATGGTGGGCGGTTCGTTAGAAGAATTTGTAAATTGGTATTCTTCCGAACAGCGAGGAAATTAAGCAGTGAGATGTTTTATCTTGTAACTCCTTTGTTTCAGCACTCTTGAAAAGTGTGTATAGCGAGTTAACTGGATGGCTTTAGGTAGAAGAACTATACTCTGAAGCCTTATTAATATCTAATATGATAGTTGACAGAAAGATAAAGTAACCGTTGTTTTGTTATTGTTGTTAGGCCTTTGTTTTCCTTCTTTGAGGAATCCATTTACTCCACTTGCAATTTTATGCTTTCCTTTCAAGTTTAATTTGTCCTCTTCTACCGAAAAAAATGGAATTGATTGGAGAATAGAAATGGAAGAAGATGATGAGGCTTTAAATGTAATTGTTAGTCTTATATTCTTATCACTGTACATAGGATTTGTTTATTTCTACAGTGAACATTAGAAGGCATCTGAGGCGTATACCTTGTGATAATTAAATAAAGTCAGTATTTTAACTGGTCCCTGCCTTCATGAACTAATATGATCTCTGTATGCTGACACATGATATGTCAATAATCTTGCTAAAAGCTTGTTTTGGATGAATTTGGGTTGTTCTTTTCAGTTTTTTGTTAACCTTTTTTTTTGACGAGTTTTTTCTTATTATCCTTTCTTGACAATGTTTCAGGCTTATGTATTGTTTGGAGATGAAGAGTATCTGTTCATTTTCCAAGAAGCTTACAGAGCTGCTATGCACTATTTTTATAATGATCCCTGGTAAAAGCTTGTGGCTATTGTACGCCACTCTGTAAATAGACATTCGCTTGCCCTATTTTTATCATTTTTTTCCCTTTCAATCTTCTTATTGGGTTCAGCTTTATTGGCCTTGATTTTTATTTTATTTTATTTTATTTTTGTGCCTGTGCAGGTATGTGGAAGTAAATATGGATTCTGGTGCTATCGTCTGGCCATTGTTTAACAGTTTGCAAGCATTCTGGCCTGGTCTTCAGGTTTGCAGTCTATTTTCATTCTATCTTCAATGCAATTTGTTGGTGAACTAGATTGTTGGAAATTTTCTGATTATATGCATATTACCCATGCTGGAAGGTGTTAGCTGGGGACGTCGATCCTGCAGTTCGAACACATACTGCCTTCTTTAGTGTCTGGAAAAGATATGGTTTCACTCCCGAGGGTTTTAATCTTGCTACACTCAATGTTCAGGTATATTAATCATCGCTATCTGAACCCCCTAGGAAATTTCTATTTGAACTGATGTTGATGAATAAACAAATTTCAGCATGGGCAAAAAAGTTACCCATTGCGTCCGGAGTTAATAGAGAGCACGTATTGGCTCTACAAAGCTACCAGAGATCCCAGGTCTGCTCTGATCTTCTTATTTGTGATCTTTAATCATCTCAATTCAACTCAATCAAGCATCAATCCCGCTTAAATTGGGATTGGCTTATAGTTTCTCTCCGATTAATCGGAGTTGGCCACATGTATTGCAATTTCAAAATGAATCCGTTGAAGTTACTAGGTTGTATACCGGCCATCAACCTATTATGACCCTCCTTTCTCCTCTATTGGTGCATTGCCTTAAATTGCTCACGCTTGGACATCATAATAAGAGTAACAGTTCAAATGATTTATTTGCTATGAAAGACCTCTGGAACCTACAATTTTTAAGACCCATATCTTCAGAAGCAATTCTTGAGTGTTACATTATGGTTGAACTCTTGATCTGTGGTGGGCTGCTTTAAACTCTTAAATTTGTGATGAGCCTCCGTGGCCCTGCCATGTACTTCTCCCAAAAGCACGCTGCATAATGCTTTGTTCTATTGATGCATTTTCCTCTATAAGCCATGTAGAGTACTGGGAAATTAATGTTTCTTGTCAAGTCTGCTATTGTTAATATCCATATGTGCACTACCTTGACTTATTTGCAACTGAGACCATTTTTAAGGTTTTTCATTGTAGATATCTTGATGCTGGTCGGGACATGGTTTCCAGCTTGCAGTATGGGGCTCGATGCCCTTGTGGATACTGTCATATATCAGATGTTGAGTTTCACACACAGGAAGATCACATGGAGAGCTTTTTCTTAGCTGAGACTGTAAGTACTGGTATTTTACATGAGTTTTGTTTTTGGCAATCATCTGTCTTCAAAAGATCTTAATTGCCAAGTGGATCTGGTCACACTTTCTCCTCTACGCTTAATTACCTCCAAGGGATGTTCTTAAGTGCTAAAACCCTCAAAATTGATTCGTAATGGGCTTCCCTTTGCCAAACAAACCTAAGTGCTTATTTCTCAACCTTCGTTTTTGAATGTTGTTTTTTAACTTGAATGGTGGCAGTCCTTCAGTTTCTTTTAGACTATTTTATACAGGCAGGGAACCATTTATTTGATATTCTATGTTTTGCTAATGTATGATGTGGCATCAGTTTATATTATTATCTCATTTGTTTTTATTTACATTGCATGTTGTTAATGACTGGAACATAATTAGGTTAAATACTTGTGGCTTCTTTTCGATTTGGCTGTTGGTCCAGATAACCTTGTTGAAAACGGGCCATACAAGTAAGTGCTTTTGTGCTTTTAACAGATTATCTTTAGGCGATGGGATTTATGATCCTAAGTTACTTTGTAAATTTTATATCTTCCTCGAACTGAATATATACCATTTACAGGTACATATTTAGCACTGAAGGCCACCTATTGCCTGCAACCCCTCAGATATCCCTAATGCGGGAACATTGTTCATATGTTGGGGCTTTTTGTAGAAGTGTGGGTGATAAAGAAGATTCTCATACATCAGAAATCACAACTGATCTTCTAGAAGCTAATGGCAGTAGATTTCATGAAGGTCAGGTTCACACTGGACTTCCTTTATATTCCACTTTTGAGTCAACCCCTACAGCAGGGTTGATTAAGGTCAGTGGTTTGTGTTAAACCTTTTAAAATACCTTGTTGGGTTTTGCTTCAATGCTAAATGGCCTGCTCTACTTTTTATTTTATTGTTCGAAATTGTAGCTTAAGAGTATTAGTTGCTGTATATACTTGTCAAAAAAGAATATTAGTTGCTGTATGACAAAACGATGCTATTCTGATCCATGGTTGCTTTCAATGTCATTTGTCCTGGAAACATCACATACTGATAGAGAAAACGTAAAAAGTTATAAAAAAAAATAAATCATAATAATAACTCTCGTTTCCTTGTAACCTATAAAGGAAGATTCAGGTCTCCATGCATTATCTACTAATAAAAAAGAAAAAGAAAGAGAGAATTGAGTTTCTACCTCCTAAACCACACCTACAACCAGCGAAGGCACCTTGGACCATTTCACTAGATGAAATTTATGTTATACCCCCATAACTCCTCATTAAAGAAATTCTTGTTGTTACTTCTCAAGTCGATTGACACTCCAACAGGTAGTGCAAGAAGAGACATAATAGGTAGGCAAGTTGGATAGCATGCCCTTGGTCAATGTATTTCTACCACCCTTGACAAACACAGGGACTGCCAACCAGCCAATTGGAGCTCCATCTTCCCAATAGTACCATCCCAAATAGGATTGGCTGTTAAAAGGGTTTTCGTAAGAGAAGACCAAGGTAAATCATGTGTAAGGTATAAATCCTACAGCCATGGATATGCTGCCAAACTAGCTACATTCTCAGCATTACCTCCTGGATGACCCAAGGGAACACCCCACTCCTGCCTTCTGTCCATGTTTAAAACGCGAATAATTTAGAAAACAGTTTAGTGCTCAAACAACCAAACTTCGAAGTAAAGCAATAAGTGGATGAATTGTGCTGGGTCAAAACTAGTGTGCATAAGCCATGTTCAAACACTTAACTTCACATATGCTAGCTGGATTGTCCACCTCATCAGTATTAACGATTAAAAATTACATTTTGCTTCCTGCAGGGATTTTGCCCAGGACTATCTCATGGGCAGAAGTTTGGGATATCATACATTGCTTCAGTCGATACAGCTCACCAGCATGAGCCTGCATCCGATGGAAAACCAACCACTCTGCAGAGCCATTCAGTGGCGGTTGTCCAAAACCAAAGTTCTGATGACTCACTTCCTGAAAATGATTGTGACAATGTGCCGGAATCCAGCGAGGAAGGATCAGAGAGTAAGGTACCTCTGCCATCTCAGGTATGAGTAAGGCCGATGGTAATGGAACTCGGGGAAATCAAGCTAATTGATTGGAAGTAGCCTCCAAATGATCAGGATTCGGCCTTCCACATTCCCTGCCTTCTATCTATTCTGCCATAAGATGGGCTGAATGCTAAGATGGGTCCAACGTGATACATTTTTTGGGGGCTGCATGGAAGACTAGAAAAATTGTGGTTCTCTTTGACTCTGTAGATTATGATCATAGGTTCGAGCGATTCGGCATCTATTGATAGAGTGAGCATAGAGCTTGCGGATAGAAATGTGAACTGGAAATTGTGTCTGATCATTATTTCTGGTTTCACTACCCTGGCAGGTGACTGGAAAAGCTGCAATTAGTCAGCTGTTAGGCCCGCGTCCCTTATCACAATGGAGCCGAATTTTGTACACTCTTTTTCTTTAAGGTGGGTTTCAAAGATTGATTATGGTTGAGGGGGCTCTCTCATCAGCCTCGGTGCGAGTTGGGATGGCGTATTTGTAAGAACACATTTCAAAAGTAGCTAGAAAACTATAGATTGTGTTTATTTACAGAATCACTGATGGGCAGAAAGCTTGACATCTACTCTTGCATCTCCTACTTTGCTATCGTCTGGAAAAGGGCTGTTTCATTTAAAAAGTTGTCACAAACACGAAATTACTTAACTGAATGAGATAATTTCATCTGATTCTATTATATATCTATAAGGGAATTTTCGTAGTTCTGTACTCGAAAAGATTGACAATTTGATTCCATTGTTTCAAGTAGTCTTTCTTCCTACTCCGTTATTCTATTGTGAAAAATTTCTATACAGAAGCCTGCACATCAATATAAAAATGTGATTTAATAGGGCTTCTAAGCCTTTTGCTTGCTGTAACAAGTTATAAAATAGATTGTTTTTTTAATCTTTTGAATAAGGACGCTTCTACGCCCACTGCTCACAGCTTTCGTTGGGAGCTACAATTAGTAATAATTGTATTTTTTATTTTCTTTGTTTTAAATACTTTTTAAAATAAATAAGAAACTATAATATTATTAAAAAAATAATTTCTTAATTACTAAATAAATAAAAAAAATTAACCATCACATCGGGCGGTAAGAATCAGTGATAAGATGATCATCGATCATTTTCCCATAAATAATACAGTTACAGGAATATTCAAAAGTCATGGTACCGAAATAATTAGCAAATCTACCAAATTGTGCCGTCCCTCTCATGTAGGGGGGGCTGACATCAACAGTTGTCTAGTGTACTCAGTCGATGAAAGAGATTTAACATTTTCCACTTGGAAATTAAAATATCTGTCATTTTAACATTTAATCTGCATGTCCATTTTAAATTTCAAAGTGAAAAATGTTGGATTTTGAAAAGCACTAGTTTGCAATTTAAATAAAGATTATCTAGATAAATATAGAGAAATCTAGAGGATAGCAATGATCACCTCTTAATATAATTAATTACTTTATCCAAAATATTATTTTTTCGGGTTTTCCTGTTATCTTTTTTGTTTTTATTAATGATAATGTTTTAATTTTTATCCTTCACCTACAGTACTATCGTAGTAGCCAAACGAATTTCAAGATTGATAAAGGATTTCTTTTAATTTCTAGGGTTTGAACTTCAAAGAATAAATATACAGCAGTCGAAAGTATAAAATAATGTAGAATATATATATATATATGTTTTTTAATTTGTGATCATGGCCTTGATAAATGGCAATCACTGGAAGTGCACGAATATTTTAATGGTATTTTTTTACCAAGGATAATTTACATTTCCATCTCTCATGTACAAATAATTGGATTAATTAATACTCTAATAATTAGATTTAAATGTTTTCAAATTACACATATATAATCGAAAAGCAAAAGCTGACTATTTTTCTTTCTCCCAAGACTCAACTAAAATTAAAGAAGAGAGAGTAGGGTTGGCCCCTCTTTCCTTAAATTTAGTAGAAAAATTTTTAAAACCATATCACATGCACAGGGTAGTTGACAGTTGTGGTTATTTCTTTCTTACACCAAACCATGCTGTATATATTTTGTTACTTCGGTGAAAAAAAAAAAAAAACAATAAATCTCAGAAGAACTTGATCATGATCTCACTAGATCTCTAGTTTTTTGTTTATTGATTTTGTTTTTGTTTTGTAATATGCATGGCTCTATTTTTCGTGAAGCATTTATATATCAAGGAAAAATATTATAAACTCGTTACGATCAATGTTGGCATTGAATTGGGGTAGCTCGAGCTGCTAGCTATCATTCACATGATAAAAGGCTGCTGCCATTTATTCACTCTGGTTTACAATTCAAAGCCATTTTTTGAAATGAGTTCAAAGGGAAAATCTGGTCATGTACTTCTGGGTTTTGGGTTTATTTATAACAAGAAGAACAACTCCGGTGCAGGCACCTCAGGGATGAGTGGTGGAGAGTTAGGGAGTGATTATGGAAGGAATTATGAGTACTACGGAGATTATGGTTGGGATCGAAATGTGAGGTTTCCGAAGATGGTGGAGGACCAAACCCAGAAGAACTTGAAGAAAGACAAGAACAAGATGAACAAGAAGAAAAAGAAGAGCTCCTAGCCAATCCAAGAAATGAGGGGAAAAAACAGGTATGCAATATTGCCACTCAGAGGAACAAAGATCATGAGTTGATAATATTTGGTAAAAAGAAAGATTATTTATGAAAAAAAATGATGCATTCATAATATTTCTTTCTTTTTCATGATTGAAATGTTGCTATTTTTTGTATTATTTATATAATGTTGTGATTGTTCTTCCTGATCTCTGTGTGCTTGCGGTCACAGCCTCGGGTTTATTCGATCCGTTCCATTTCAACAATATTTTTATGAGACAATTAATGTAGATCAAGATTGATTGTGAAAGATTAACCTTTCTATGTAAAAAAAAAAACAAAAAACAAAAAAATAAAATTAATAACAATAATTTGTAGTAATAGGTTGAATTTTTGTCAGTGCATAATGATGATTTGTTACTAAATCATTCCCGAAAAGCAGCATTTTTTTTGAAGTTATTGTAAGTTCAGAGGCTTTGTGTTTAAGTTCAAAAAAGACTGTATGATCGATCTCAATAAGATCAGATAGGGAATTGATCACACCTATACGATAAGAATTTTTGGTTGAGATGAATATTATTTCATGCATGTTTGAGATTATGGGGAGTAATATAGTTTTTAACTTTAAGACTTTTAGTTGTAGATCAACTTAAAAAGTTATTTAATGTTTATAATCATATATCTAAAACATTTTCAAACGTGAAGTATTTGTTAGGAACAATATAAAAAAGTGTTTTTTGAAGTAGAAATGATATAGATTAAAGGTTGTTTGAGATAGCATCATGCTTGTGATAAGAATAAGATCAAAATGCTAAATATTTTAACATGAACATTAATAATCAATTTTTTTTTATAATTTTTTATAATTCACAATAATAAAATAATAATAGTTAAAAAACGTACATTCCTCCATCTCAAATTGATAAAGAATTTGACTTAATTATGAGAGAATAATTGCTTTAACAATTTAGTTGGCCTCCAAGCGTCTTCCAATGGCTATGTTGTAGGTCATGAGAACCTTTAACTCTCAGTATTATTTATAAAATAATACTTTTAATTATCAAGAAATTTAGAGATTTTATGTTCCATTGTGATTAGATATCGAGTTAATCTTATCAAATTAGAGTTAGTCTTATCTTATTGTAACTCATCAATTAAGTGATTATTAGCTATTCTAAACACATCAAAATATGAGTATATTAGAGAGAGTTTAAATAAAATTATTATAGAAAGGACAGATGTAATTATCTAAAAAGTCTTAGGAATATTTTTACTCAATTACAATTTTCTTTAAAATTTGAAACGACGTTTGATATAATTTGAAAAAGCACATTATTTTCCTGAAGCATATCATTTTAGATTAAAAAGTACGTTAATCTAATCTTATCAGTAATAATAACAATGTGTACTAATCCAGATTTTTTAGGATAAAAATATGAGAATTGTTATAATTAATTATAGAAGGACATGAATGACTCCCATTTTAAAATTTAAAAATTAGAATAATTGATGGATGCTGTGCATTCTTTAATTATGGTAATTAAGTCGTAAGGCACACCTCCAATTGGCTATAAATACAAGTTTTCGTTCGATCAGTTTGTATAAGTTTTATAAACGAAAGAAAATAGATAAAGAAAAAAAAGAGAGAAAGAAAGATAGAAAACTTCAGTTCTTGAATAATAAGAGTTCTAAATATTTTTTCTTATAAAATCTCTTACAATAATATTTTCTTCTTTAGTTTTATAATACGTTATCAGCACGAAATTCTACCAATTCTGAAACTAGTGGTCTTTTAATTCAAGTAAGTTTTTCAATATATTATTTGTAGTTTTTGAGATGAATATGAAATATTATATTGTTGATTATTACTTGATAAAATCTGCGTTTACTCTCGTGACTTTATAAATATATTTATTGCATACACATATTTATTTCACTATTTATATATGTAGAAAATGTCAAATCTTACAAATTTGAAATTTGTTGCTCTTGACATATCTAAAAAAATTTTTTATTCTAAATTTTTAATGCTGAGATTCATCTAAATATAATGAACCTGGGAGAAATAATAAAAGAATGAAATTAAGCATCCTTGCAGAACCTTGCTAAGGCAATGATTTTCCTTTGTCACCATTTTTACGAAAAATTAAAAACTGAGTATCTCACAGTAAAAGATCAATGTATTTTGTGGAATAATTTAAGGGAAAGATATGAACACCAAAAAACTGGTGTCCTCCCAAAAGCTCGTTATGACTGATTACATCTGAGGTTGTAAGATTTTAAAAGTCTTAGTGAATATAATTTCCCATTTTTTAAAATCAGCTCAGTATTAAAATTATGCGGTGAGAAAATCATCGATGATGATATGTTAGAAAATACATATACTACTTTTTATGTCTCGAATATGCTCCTGCAGCAGCAATATCGAGAACGAAAGTTCAAGAAATATTCTGAACTTATATCTTGTCTTCTAATAGTTAAGCAAAATAATGAGCTTTTATTACGAAACCACCAGTCACATTCTACTGTTTCAACATCATTCCCTGAACTGAATGGTACTGGATTTACATAATTCCCAGAAGCGAATGGTGCATCCTTTCGAAGAAATCGGTGGCGTGAACGTGATAGGAGAAATTATAGAAATGTTGGTCCCAGAAGCGACAACATTAAAATGGATAATAATAAAAATATACCGTATTACCAGAAGTGGTACAACTCAGATAGGGGTAAAAGCCCTCAAAATAATTATTCAAAGAAAGGTGAAAGGTTTGCTATAGATGTGGTATGACTGGACATTGGTCACGTACATGTTGTACAGCCAGACACTTGATTGATTTATATCAAACATCTATAAAAGGAAAAAATAAAAAATTTTAAACAAATTTAGTAGAACCATCAGATAATTCATTATATATAGATAAAAATGATATCACTCATCTTGATGTTTCTGATTTCTTTGAAGATCTTAATGGTAGAATTGATCACTTGATTGGAGATGGAAGTGTTCCTCCCAATTAATGTATTTTCTTTAATTTTAGAACTATTTAATATCTGTAATGAAAGTTTTGTATATTTTGTAGAATTATGGATCACACGAATGAATTTTTTATCTCCGAATTGAATGATAAATATGTATGTTTGGCTGACAGTGCTACAACTTATACAATTATTAAGGATAAGAAATATTTTTAAAATCTAACACTAAGCAAAATCTATGTCCATACCATATCAGATTCATCAAATCTAATTGAAGGCTCCGGAAGAGTTTATATTGTGTCGCCTAATGACACTAAATTTTGTATTGATGATATTCTATTTTTTTCACAATCTAGATAAATTTATTGAGTTTCAAAGATATACGTCGTAATGATTATTATATTGAAACTATCAAGGAAGGCAGTAAAGAGCATCTTCTCATTACTAAAATAATATCAGGCCAGAAACTCATATTAAAAAAACTGTCTGCTCTCTCGTCTGGATTATATTATGCAAAAATAAAAATAATTGAATCTGTTGACCCAAGATTTCAAGTCTCGTATCTACGTATAAATTTTGATGATAACAGATAATATTTAAAACTCAAGCTCAAGTTATCTACGCATGAAGGGAGCTAAACACATCAAGAAATCAAGTATGAGCAAGAAAGAGATCAAGTGTACAAATGAAGCTCATAATTTTTTGTATATCTCTTGATAAAATTTGAGATTAGATTAAGGCTCCAAATTACTTTTTTTTTCTCATAAAACATCAAATTACCTTTTTCACATATGCAAGACATTTTTAAATGTCTTAGTTTTGAAAATTATGTTTTTCACATTTGCATAATATCAACAAATAAAATAATTTCAAAAATTATATTTTTTTTATATAAAAATTTGAATTTATAAGATGATTGATTATCATATTTAACATGTGCATATTTTGTTTGAAAGTATTGAAGGGAAGTGGTGTGTTTTTTTGACAAATGCAAAAAGTAGATGATTTTGTTTGAAAATCTTGAATGGTGGTTGTGTATTTTTTTGACAAATGTAAAAGATAGATGATTTTGTTTGAAAATATTAAAGGGTGGTTGTGTATTTTTTTGACATATGCAAAAAGAAGATGATTTGGTTTGAAAAATAAATCATGCTCATTTTGTCATGTATGAAAACTAAAAGATTAGATTTGATTTCTTTGAAAAATGAATAGTGTTGTCTTTGACAAATGTAAAAAAGAAATGTTTTTATTTGAATTTTTTGAAAAGTGAATAGTGCTCTTATTTGACATGTGAATTTTTTCAAATTTGAAATTGAAGACTCATTTGCTTATAAATAGCTCACTTGAGTTTTGCAAAAATCACAACAAGAGCTTACACATCTATTGCTAAGTTTTGCATCATTCTTTTAAAACTCTCATTCTCTATTTTCTAAAATTTTGAGCCTTAATTCTTGTTCTTGTTGAGAGAGATATAGGTTGCGCTGTATTGTTTCTATCTCACTCATTGATGAGTGTACTTTGATAGTCTACCCACTATCAACTCTTGTATCTATAAAAGGATGCGTATAACCCTTGTGTGTGTAGAAGGTGTTCTACACGGGGAATAGTTAAATCACCAAGTGTGAGGTGATTGGAAGTGTAGAGGGTGTTCTACACGGATTCTTTGGAGCGGTGCTGCTCAAAGGTGTAATATGTTTTTATCTCCACCTAAAGGAGATTGACTAGTGAATTTGGGATCCTCAAAGGGTAGCTTGAGGCGATAACGTAGGCAGTGTGGCTGAATCTCGTAAAAATACTGAGTTTGTTTTTTCTTACCTTACTCTTTACATTTCTTACTGCTTTATATTATGTTTATATTTTATATTGTGTATTTGATTTATAAGTGTTAATTTTTATAATATAACCCAATTCACCCCCCTCTTGTGTTAGTCATCTAGACAACAATTAGTATCAGAGCAAGGGCTCTGTTATAAGATTAACTATCTATTGAGTTAAGATCATATGACTAATATTGCAGCTATTTTCACTAAAGGTCAATCCAGTATTCGACCTCCGCTATTTTGTGGAGATAATTATACTTTCTAGAAAGCTAAAATGAGAATATTTCTTCAGTCTCAAGGTCGAGAAATCTGGAAATGTATTGTAAATGGTCCTTATATTCCAACAAAAACTGTTGATGGAGTAAATGTCAAAAAGGAAGAGGAAGAGTTTGATCGCGAAAACGATAGACTTTATACTGTGAATGTAATGGTTATAAATTTTCTATATAATGCTCTCAATGGTAATGAATTTAATAGAATAATGACTTGCAGGACAGCAAAGGAAATTTGGGACAACTTGAAAGTAACCTATGAAGGAACTTCGCAAGTCAAAAAATCAAAAATTTATATTCTTACGCATGAATATGAAATGTTCAAAATGAATGATGATGAATCTATCTCTTCTATGTATACTCGTTTTACTAATATTATAAATAGTTTGACATCTCTTGGTAAAATTTATTCCAACTTAGAGATAGTAAGGAAAATTCTCAACTCCTTGCCAAAATGTTGGGAATCAAAAGTAACAGCGATTCTTGAAACTAAGGATCTTAAAAAACTCGAAGTAAATGAATTCATCGGGTCACTTATTACCCATGAGTACACATTGAAAAGAGGAGAAGAAGAATGAAAGCAAAAGAAGAGCTTGGCACTCAAAGCCGTTCCTCATGAAAGTGAAAGCGATGAAGATGAAAAAAGCGATGACGAAGAGATTGCAATGATCACAAGAAGATTTAAGAGATTCTTGAAAAATAAAGCTTCTCCAAGGAAACCTTTCAAGAAATCTTCCAACAAAGATACAGGTAAAAATGATTCATTAATTTATTATAAATGTAAAAAGTTAGGACATATTAAGGTAGATTGTCCCCTACTAAAGAAAGATCGATACAAAGGCAAGAAAGTAATGAAAGCTATATGGGATGATGATTCAAGTAGCTCAGACAGCGACGCAAGTAATGGAGAATCTGAAAATTTTTGTCTTATGACTAAAGATGATCTTGAGGTAACAAATCTTGAAAATCTCTCTTATGAAGAATTGCAAAATGCTTTGGAAGAGGTATATGAGGAATTTGAAAAATTGGGTATTAAGTATATCGCTTTGAAAAAGAAAAATTCTTCTTTAATAAATGAAATTGATATTTTAAGAAAAGAAAATATAGTTTCAAAAGATGACAATGATGAACTGAAAAAGAAAGTAGCTGATTTAGAAAAAATTGTTGAAAATTTTATAAATGGAAAAAGAAATTTCAAAAAACTTCTTGATAATCAAAGATGTGTTTTTGATAAGGTAAGCTTGAGATATATGTCAAAAGAAAAACTCAAACCCTATAAATTTTTTTTGATAAACCCATTAAATCAAAACCAAAATTTCAAAATTCTTTTCCTAAAAATAGATTTGTCAAAGAAAGACATTATTACAATCACTCAAGTTCTTCAAGTATGTTACATGTTATTTGTAATTTTTGCAATAGAAATGGTCATAACTATCATGCTATTAGAAGAAAACAAACAATGACTATTAGGGCCATATGGGTACCAAAAAATCTTATTTTTTCTAATACTAATAAATAAAGGACCCAAAGAACATGGGTACCAAGAAAAATTATTTTAATTGTTTTTGTAGGTATGCATGAAGTCTTCCGTAAGTAAAACAAGATGGTTTTTAGATAGCGGATGCTCAAGACACATGACAGGAGATAAAATTAAATTCTTTGATCTCACTCCTAAAGAAGAAGGACACGTGACATTTGGAGACAATTCAAAAGGGAAGATCGTGGGAATAAGTAAAGTTGGTAATAAGTCTTCTATCATAATTGAATATGTTCTACTTGTTGAAGGTCTAAAATATAATCTTTTAAGTATAAGTCAATTATGTGATAAAGGATTTACAGTTACCTTTAAAAAGGATAAGTGCATTATTTCGAATAATCATGATTGCAATGTTTGTTTTATTGCTCTTAGAAACAATAATATTTATACAATTGAATTTGAAAAAATTACCTCACAATATACTATTTGTTTATTAGCTCAACATGAAAATAGTTGGTTATAGCATAGAAGGTTAGGTCATGCAAACATGGAACTTATTTCCAAACTTTCAAAAAATGATCTTGTGAGAGGTTTGCCAAAAGCAAACTTTTTTAAAGACAAAATCTGTGATGCATGCTAGTTTGGTAAACAAACAAAAACTTCTTTCAAAATCAAGAAACATATTTCCACTACTAGACCTTTGCAACTAATACACATGGACCTTTTTGGACCAAATAGAGTTGCGAGTCTGGGTAGAAAATGTTATGCATTTGTTATTGTTGATGATTTCTCTAGATATACTTGGGTCATCTTTCTCGCTCATAAAGATGAGGTACATAATGCCTTTACCAAGCTATGCAAGAGAATTCAAAATAAAAATGGCTATACTATTTCAAACATCCGAAGTGACAGGGAGAAATAGTTTGTCAATAAAGATATTGAGTCTTTTTGTGATGAAAATGGTTTTCTGTATAATTTCTCTCTCCTCAAACTCCTTAACAAAATGGGGTAGTAGAGAGGAAGAATAGATCTCTTCAAGAAATGGCAAGAACAATGCTTAATGAAAATAGTTTACCTAGTTATTTTTGGGCTGAAACGGTAAGTACTGCATGTTATGTTATAAATAGAGTTATGTTAAGGTCTAAATTAGATAAAACCCCTTATGAGTTTTGGAATGAGAAAAATTCCAACATTGGTTACTTTCATGTATTTGGATGTAAATGTTTTATACTTAATGACAGAGATAATTTATGAAAGTTTGATGCAAAATCTGATGAAGGTATCTTTTTTGGGTATTCAACAAATAATAAAACTTATAGAGTATTCAATAAAAAGACTTTGACTGTACAAGAATCTATGCATGTAGTATTTGATGAATCTAACCCTCTACTTTCCAAGAAATCTATTGAGGAAGAATCAGAAGGTACAAATAACAAAAATAGTCTTAATCTCAACAAAGAGAATACAATAGAAAAAATCCAATATGGAAACATCAGGAAAGATTATCAAAACTTAGTACAAGATGCAACCAAACAGTGGAAACATGTGAAAGATCATCCAGTGGAACAAATTCTAGGAGAACCTTCACGAGGTGTAAGTATTTGATCATCTCTTAGAAATATTTGTAATCACACTGCTTTTCTATCTCAAATTGAACCCAAAAATATTGATGAAGCACTTATTGATGAATTATGGTTTCTAACTATGCAAGAAGAGTTAAATCAATTTGAAAGAAATAATGTATGGACACTTGTTTCTAGACCCAAAAATCATGCTGTTATTGGAACAAAATGGATTTTTAGAAATAAGAAAGATGAGTCTGGAATCATCACTAGAAATAAGGCTCGACTTGTAACCCAATGTTTCAATCAAGAGGAAGGAATCGATTATGATAAAACGTATGCACCTATCGCAAGATTAGAAGCTATTCGAATGTCACTTGCATATGCATGTTATAAAAATTTCAAACTTTTTCAAATGGATGTTAAAAGTGCTTTCTTAAATGGTTTTATAAATGAAGAGGTATATGTTGAGCAACCTCCAGATTTTGAAAATCATATTTCTCCTAATCATGCTTTTAAGCTCGCAAAAGCATTATATGGACTCAAACAAACTCCTAGAGATTGGTATGAGAGGTTTAGTGGTTTCTTAATTGAAAAAGGTTTTTCAAGAGGAAAGATCGATATAACTCTTTTCATCAAATATGAACAGGATGATATTCTTCTAGTTCAAATTTATGTTGATGATATAATATTTGGTGCTACTAATGAAAATATGTGCCAATATTTTGCTAAGAGCATGTAGGAAGAATTTGAAATGAGTATGATGGGAGAACTTAATTTCTTTTTTGGATTGCAAATCAAGCAAGCAAAAAGTGGAACATTCATTAATCAATCAAAATATATCAAAGAGTTACTCAAAAAGTTTGAGATGGAAGGTGCGAAGGTAATTGGAACATCAATGAATCCAACCACCAAACTTGATAAAGATGAAAGTGGTAAGCCAGTTGACTCAAAGGTATATCGAGGTATGATTGGTAGTTTATTATATTTGACAGCTAGTAGACCTGATATTATGTTCAGTGTATGTTTATGCGCACGTTTTCAATCATCTCCAAAGCAATCTCATTTGATTGCAGTCAAGCGTATTTTTAGATATCTTGCCGGTACCATTGACCTAGGGTTATGGTATCCTAAGCACACTTCGTTCGATCTTATTAGTTATTCAGATGCGGATTATGCTGGTTGCAAAGTTGATCGAAAAAGTACTAGTGGAACATGTCATTTTTTAGGTCATGCACTTGTTTCATGGTTTGGTAAAAAGTAAAATTCTGTTGCATTATCTACTGCTGAGGCAGAATATGTTGCTGCAGGCAGTTTTTATGCTTAAGTTCTTTACATGAAGCAACAACTTGAGGATTTTAAACTTATGTACAATCACATTCCAATCAAATGTGATAATACAAGTGCTATAAATCTTTCAAAGAATCCAATATAACATTCTCGGACCAAACATATTGAAATTAGATATCATTTTCTTAGAGATCATGTGCAGAAGGGCGATATTGTATTAGAATTCACTAGTACATATGATCAATTGGCAGACATTTTCACAAAACTCCTACCAGAAGATAGACTATGCATGATTAGAAGAGAAATAGGAATGATGCATGCCATGAATATCTGCTAGATATTTTTATTCCATTATCTCAAATGACCTACAGAAACTTCAGATGTTTAGCCTCATCATTCAAATGCATTTGCTCCTCATAGATCATCATGCCATCCTTATCTAAAGGATTAGGCAATCGAAATGAAGAGGCAAGTAAGGATTTTAAATCCTTATTCTGTTGCTTTAAGTCTACTATTTTTCTGTTAGACTCGTTAACAAGTCGTTGAAGAATATCGATCTTCTCATTAAGCTTCTCTATCTCGCGGGTTTTGGATTGCAACCGAGCGAAAAAAGTGACAATGGACGATGAGTATCGAGTTCCGAGACTCACAAGCTCGTAAATGGCATCATGATCTGATTTATTAGCCAAATCAGTGTTTTGTTGTTTCATGGCACCTACAACAGATGCAGAAATAGTTTGAGGTGAAGAATACTTCATATCTTGATCACGAGAAGTACTGAAGGAAAATTGATGAGCCATTGAAATTTTATAAAGTGAGAATGAAGATGAACTACAGAAATGAGAAGAAGATTTGATGCGGATTAGATGAAGCTAATGATTGCTTTTATAAAGATGGAAATAAGTAGAAGACAAACTGTCATCTCTTCAAATCTTACTTAGTCAAACTTACAAGATATGCCGGATGCATATTGTCAAAAGTTACCGAACTAAGCCAACGAGATTAATTACAACTGTCCCTGTTTCTCTCGTGGAATGCTGCCATTATCTGCTGATGTTGACTCTGCGCTTGAACTCTTACTTGTTCTGATTCCTCTATTAGAAGTTTTAGAACACGAGCTAATTCCGTCAAATCTTTATTTTCTTGCTTTAACCTCTTATTTTTTTTACCTTTATTTGCAAGCTTTTGATGCAGAATAGATATTTGATTGTTAAGTCGATCAACCTCATTTGCCCTCGCTAGAGTTAGGTCTCTAACCTTTGCAGGTTTTGTCAGACATGCGTGGCTCCGCACCGAATTGCCAGAGTTAGACCTCCAACCTTTGTTGCCTTTGTCGGACACGGATAAATTTACTTATTCAACCTCAAATCTCTGCAATATCTAATTCATCAATAACATCAAGCGGATTTAAATATTCTTCCGCACCGAGACGATAAATTCGGCTCCAGCCTTTGCAAGTTTTGTCGGGCACGGTTGGTTCCAATTATTCAACTCTTTACAGCTTCTACTAACGCACCGTTTTATTTGGTTATTGCTTATTGCGAAAAAAAAAAATCTTACTGAAGCCAATTACAGTTCCTTTTTAATGATGCCTAAAGGGGGAGAAGTCTTATACTAGTATTATACTACCTTGTTATATATGCTAGAATCATATTTATATTTTTCTTGAAATACTAACGCATATTTTCAGGGGGAGCTTAAGTATTACTGCAGGTCGCAAATTTCTACTAAGTATTTATCATCATAAAAAATGGGGAGATTGTTGAACCCAAGGTTTCAAGTCTCGTATCTACGTATAAATTTTGATGATAACAAATAATATTTAAAACTCAAGCTCAAGTTATCTAGGCATGAAGGGAGCTAAACAAATCAAAAAATCAAGTATGAGCAAGAAAGAGATCAAGTCTACAAATGAAGCTCATAGATTATTTTTTGTACATCTCTTGATAAAATTCAAAATTGGATTAAGACACCAAATTACTTTTTTTTCTCATAAAACATCAAATTACCTTTTTCACATATGCAAGACATTTTTAAATGTCTTAGTTTTGAAAATTATGTTTTTCACATGTGCATAACATCATCAAACAAAATAAATTCGAAAATTATATTTTTTTATATAAAAATTTGAATTTATAAGATGATTGATTATCATATTTGACATGTGCATATTTTGTTTGAAAGTCTTGAAGGGAGGTGGTGTATTTTTTTGACAAATGTAAAAAGTAGATGATTTTGTTTGAAAATCTTGAAGGGTGATTATGTGTTTTTTTGACAAATGCAAAAGGTAGATTATTTTGTTTGAAAATCTTAAAGGGTGGTTGTGTGTTTTTTTGACATATGCAAAAAGAAGATGATTTGGTTTGAAAAATAAATTATGCTCATTTTGTCATGTATGAAAAGCAAAAGATTAGGTTTGATTTTTTTGAAAAATGAATGGAGTTGTCTTTGACAAATGCAAAAATGAAATGTTTTTATTTGAATTTTTTGAAAAGTGAATAGTGCTCTTATTTAACATGTGAATCTTTTCAAATTTGAAATTGAAGACTCATTTGCCTATAAATAGCTCACTTGAGTTTTACAAAAATCACAACAAGAGCTTACACATCTATTGCTAAGTTTTGCATCATTCTTTTAAAACTCTCATTCTCTCTTTTCTAAAGTTTTGAGCCTTAATTCTTGTTCTTGTTGAGAGAGATATAGGTTGTGCTGTATTGTTTCTATCTCACTCATTGATGAGTGTACTTTGATAGTCTACCCACTATCAACTCTTGTATCTATAAAAGGGTGCATATAACCCTTGTGTGTGTAGAAGGTGTTCTACATGGGGAATAGTTAAATCACCAAGTGTGAGGTGATTGGAAGTGTAGAGGGTGTTCTACACGGATTCTTTGGAGCGGTGCTGCTCAAAGGTGTAATAGGTTTCTATCTCCACCTAAGGGAGATTGACTAGTGAATTTGAGATCCTCAAAGGGTAGCTTGAGGCGATGACGTAGGCAGTGGGGCTGAACCTCGTAAAGATTCTTTTACCCAATGAATATCCGTGCTCTACATGTTTCCAAAGTAAGTTGATTATCACACAATCTCCCTCAAAAGTCGTTGTTGAATTTTCATCTTTTTTATAAAGGATTCATGGGGATATATGTGAGTCTATACATCCATCAAGTGCACCATTTAGATATTTTATGGTTTTAATTGAAGCATCAAGTCAATGGTCACATATTTATCTGTTTTCCACTAGAAATGTTGCATTTGCTAGACTTTTTGCCCAAATAATCAAACTACAAGCACAATTCCCTAAGTATCCAATTAAAACTATTCGATTGAATAATGCAGGCAAATTTTCGTCTCAAGCCTTTGATAACTATTGCATGTTAATAGGAATAGATGCTGAACATTCTGTTGTCCATACACACACTTAAAATAGTTTAACTGAATTTTTGATAAAAAGACTTCAGCTAATCGCTAGACCTTTACTTATGAAATCAAAACTACCTGTTTCTGCTTGAAAACATGCTATACTTTATGCAGCATCATTAATTTGGATTAGACCATCTGCATATCATAAATATTCTTCATTATAGTTTGCATTTGATCAACAACGAAATATTTCTCATATTCGTACTCTTGGATGTACTGTATATATTCCAATTGTATTTTCACAACGTACAAAAATGGGTCCTTAACGTAGACTTGGGATATATGTTGGTTTTGACTTTCTATCTATTATTAGATATCTTGAGTCTCTTACATGAGATATGTTTAAAGCACGTTTTGAGGATTGTCATTTTGACGAATCCACTTTTCCATTAGTGGGTAACGAAAAGTCGGTACTTGATGCACAAAAAAAATTACTTGGGATAATAAAACTCGGTCTCAATTTGATCATTCTACAAATGAATGTAAACTAGAAATTTAAAAGATTACCCATTTGTAAAATGTTGCAAATCAATTACCGAATGTATTTACTGACACTAAAAGTGTAGTAAAATTATATATTTCTGCTGTTAATACTCTAGCAAGGATTGAATGCCCTGAAGGACAAGTTGTCAAAACAGCAATAGATGAGTCTAAGACATGTCTAAAGCATGGAAGACCTATTAGTGCAAAAGATAAAATTTTTCGAAGAAAAAAGATATAAAATGAATTTGGTATTCTTGAAAAACCAATACCCATAATACAAGATACAAGCCTAGTTAATGCTCCTGAAGATGTCAAATCTTCTATTCTAAAATCTTCTGAAAAAGGACCCCCTGAAGAGGTGTTTCATGAAATATATTCCCCTGAAGAGGAACATGTACCTGAAAGCAATGAAATCTCAATACATTTCATGAGTACTGGAGAAATTCTGGATAGAAATAAAACTGTTGTCGACAACATATTTTCATATAAGATACCATTGATATTACCAGAAGTAATGAAGAAAGTGAGACAAAAACTTTTGAAGAATGTCGACGTAGAAATGATTGGTCAAAATGGAAAGCAACTATTGAAGCTGAATTAAACTCGCTAGCAAAGTGAAATATATTTGGACATGTTGTTCAAACACCAAAGGATGTAATGAATATTGGATATAAGTTGGTATTTATACGAAAACGTAATGAGATAAATGAAATTGTGCGGTACAAAGCACGACTTATTGCACAAAATTTCCTGCAGAAATCCGGGATTGATTATGAGGAAACATATTCTCCCGTTATGGATGCAATCACATTCGAATTTTTTATTAGTCTAGTTGTTACAAAAGGATTAGATATGCTATTGATGAATGTAGTCACTGCATATTTATATGGATTCTTAGACCATGACATATATATGAAAATCCCTGAAGGATATAAAATGCCTAAAACATCTACAAGTACATCTAGAAGTATGTAATTTATCAAACTTCAAAAATCTTTATATGGATTAAAGCAATCCGAATGCATGTGGTGTAATCACCTAAGCGAAAATCTATTGAAAGAAAGATTTGAGAATAATCCTATATGCCCATGTGTTTTTATTAAGAAATCAGAATCCAGATTTGTCATTATTGCGATTTATGTTGATGATTTAAATTTGTGGAAACTCATGAAGAGATCACAATAACCACTATATATTTAATAAATGAATTTGAAATGAAAAATCTTGACAAAACAAAACTTTGTTTCGGCCTACAGCTCGACCACTTGCTAAATAAAATTTTTATTCATTTGTCCAAGTATACAGAGAAAGTACTGAATCACTTTTATATGGACAAAACCTATCCCTTGAGTACTCAAATGGTTGTTTGATTACTTGATGTGAGAAATGATTCATTCTACTCTTGTGAAGACGATGAAGAAATTCTTAATCCTGAAATACCATGTTTTAGTGCAATTGGAGTTTTGATGTATCTTGCAAATTACACTCGACCAGCTATTACATTTTCAGTTAATCTGTTTACAAGATATAGTTCTGCACTAACTCGAAAGTATTGGAATGATATTAAATATATTTTTCGTTATCTTTATGGTACGGTTGATATGTGATTGTTTTATCAACGTAGATCAAGTCCACAATTGATTGGGTATGCAAAATAAGTTATCTTTCAGATCCACATAAGTAAATCTCAAACTGGATATGTATTTACTTATAGAGATACTGCTATATCATGTAGATCTGTTAAGCAGACACTATATACTACATCTTCAAATCATTCAGAGATCATTGCAATTCATGAAGCAAGTCGAGAGTGTATTTGGCTGAGATTAGTGATTCAACATATCTAAAAAAAATGTGGTCTTCCCATGATCAATGATAGCCCAACAATTTTATACGAAGATAATACGGCTTGTATCACTCAAATCAGAGGAGGATATATCAAATGTGACAGAATCAAATATATTTTACCTAAATTCTTTTATACTCACGAATTTCAACAGAAATGTGAAATTGATGTCAAGCAGATATGATCAAGTGATAATCGGGCAGATTTATTCACAAATGCATTACTAACTGCGACATTCAAAAAAATTGTGCAGAGCATTAGAATATGAATACTTAAAGATCTATCATTATGCACTTTTCAGGGGGAGTAAATGTCTTGAAGACTTATGCTAATTGTACTATTTTTCTTTCGCTGAAGTTTTGTCTCATTGGATTTTCCTTTGCAAGATTTTAACGAGACAATTTTAAAGTATTTGGCGGTACATAAAATATTGTACTATTTTTCCTTCGCCATTAATTTTTCTTCCCACTAAATTTTTTCTTGGCAAGATTTTAACGAGACAGATTTTTTATGGGTGGTTATCCAAGGGAGAGTGTTGTAATCAATTATAAGGGGGACATGAATGACCCCCCTTTTGAAATTTAGAAACTAGAATAATTAAGTCGTAAAGCACACCTTCAATTACCTATAAATATGAGTTTTCGTTCGATCAGTTTGTATACGTTTTATAAACGAAAGAAAATAGAGAAAGAAAGATAGAAAACTTCAGTTATTGAATAATAAGAGTTCTAAATATTTTCTTTTATAAAATTTCTTGCAATAATATCTTCTTATTTAATTTTATAACAAGAACTCTTATTGTTTATTATAGATTTTTGCAATCTTAACGAGAGTACCATGTTTTACCCAATTTGGGTAATTTCCTCGGCTCTTGGGTTTTGAACAGCAATCATATGGGCATGATCTGGGCCTCAAAGACATCTCTGCTGAGCCCATTTCCTCTAACTGAAAACATGAGAACCAATTTTAACTCTGCCACCGTTTCGTTTCCTTTGCTCGATGAAGGGAATCAGTACCCCTCTGGTCCTCTGCATGCCTTTAGCGCTTTCTTCTCCTGTCCTGTCCAACATGAGGTGCCAAAGCTAGTCTCTTCCACTTTGTATGATCACCTACTAGTCCTTACTATTTAATCGGGCCTGGCAGTGGTTAATGATGCTCGCAACACGTTCGTTGAGATCATACGCAAACAATTATAAGCACCTTTTTCCATGGACAACCTCGATTCATGGGCATTTCGAATGCAGTAGTCTATATGCAATATTCTTTCTATGATCTGTATATCCAAATCCAGTCCCGTGCCTGAGCTTCAGTATCCGATCTGAGCAGAGTAGATGGCATCATAATATAATATGACGCGTGCCAATTTATATTAAGTGCTGGTGGCATCTATCATCTAGCTAGAGCAGCTAAACAGAAGATGATGAGCGATCAGCATGGCGCATGATAGGCCGGAACAGCCAAACCATTTCAAACAAAGAAACAAAAACTGTGCGCTGGCTTCGGCTTCTGCCAACATATTTCCTAAGGGTGTAAATGGTCCAGTCTGGCCCGAAAAATTTGTGGACTGATTTCATTCGGTCCAAGAATTCTCTCACCCTAGACCGGACCGAACAGGAGTTCGGTCCATACCGGTCCGGTCCAATTCGGTCCAAGGGCGGTCCGGTTCAGTCCAGGGGTGCCCCATATGATTTAATAGGCTAAATTTAATATAAAATTCTACAATGATCAAATATTTTTTTGATCCAAATTTAACTACTATAAATTATAATATGTTAATATTATAAAAGTATATATTATATATTAATATGTTAGTATATATTATATATTAAGTTTGTTAGTAAATTATAACTAATAGTCTAATAATCTAATAACACTTTCACATTAGTATATGTTAATAAACTATAACTAATAAGTAATAACACTATTACAATTTACATTAGTATATTATATATTTATATGTTAGTAAATAGTGATAAATTAGTAATAATATATTAAATAATAATAATGCACTTATTATTTATATGTTAATATATAAGAGTATATATTATATATTAATATGTTAGTTAATATTAAATATTAAGTATGTTAGTAAACTATAACTAATAATCTAATAGTCTAATAATACTATTACATTAGTATATGTTAATAAACTATAACTAATAACTAATAACACTATTACAATTTACATTAGTATATTATATATTTATATATTAGTAAATAGTGATAAATTAGTAATAATATATTAAATAATAATAATACATTTATTATTTATATGTTAATATTATAAGAGTATATATTATATATTAATATATTAATATATATTAATATTAATATTAAAATTTATATATTATTATTTATATATACATATATTTAAAAATAAAAATTAAAAAAAAAAACTCTAGGGATTCGGTCCGGTTCGGTCCGGTCTAGGGGGATGAACTCCCTAGACCGGGACCGGACCGAAATTTTCCGATCCATATATTTTTTGGACCGGACTCCAACCGGTCCGGTCCGGTTCGCCGGTCCAGTTCGATCTTTTTACAGCCCCTAATATTTCCTTTCCATTTCCTAATGCCTTATTTATGAACAGTATGTTCATTAATGTCCTCTAAACTGCAATATTAGGATGATTACTTTTGAACTAGTACACTATGCTTAACCAAAAAATTAATAAATAATAAATAATTAAAATTTTTGCTCGAATCATCTCAAGATCTTACTTCATGAGGTGATAAGATGGGGGATTCGGAAACGAGAAACCCTAGCATGAAAATCTCTTACTATCGCAGTTTTATGCCCGCTCTTTTTCCCGCTCAATTCTTTTTTTGTTTTGTTTTTTTATTAAGTGATGATTAAGAAAGTGTTGTTTAATAATATTGTAATTTTTTTTACAAAAATATTTAGAAGTGTTAAAAAAATAATGTAAAACAAAAAATAAAATAAAAATAAAAATACACTAGCGGGACAGGGCAATGGGATCCCCCAGCGAGGCCGATCCCTTTCTTTTTCTTGCTCAATTTTCTTTGTTTTTTAATTTTTTTTACTAAGTGATTAAGAAAGTATTATTTAATAATATTGTGAATTTTTTTCATTTTTTAAAAATATTTAGAAGTGTTAAAAGAATTATATAAAAAAAAACACACTAAAAAAAAAAACTAACGGGCCTAGGCAACAGGATCCTCCAGTAGGATCCCTAGCATTGCCCTTATTGCAAGGAAAAATATAGGGATCCTGCTCTTTTTTCTGCTCAAATTTTTTATTGGTTTTTTTTATTAAGTGATAAAGAAAGTGTTGTTTAATAATATTTTTTTTTAATTTTTTAAAAATATCTAAAAGTGTTAAAAAAATAATGTAAAAAAATAAAAAATACACTAATGGGACTAGGCAACAGGATCCCCTAGTGAGATCCTTAGCATTTCCCTAATTGAAAGGAAAAAATAGGGATACCATTGGGGGATCTCGTTCTTTTTTTCGCTCAATTCTCTTTTTATTTATTTATTTATTTTTTCATTAAGTTATTAAGAGGTGTTATTTAATAATATTGTGAATATTTCTATTTTTTAAAAAGATTTAAAAGTGAAAAAAAGATGATATAAAAAAAAACACTAATGGGACTACGCACACTACAAGATTTTCGGGTTTTTGTTAAGAAAGGTACTTGTGGCTAAAAATAGGATTTTTGTGGATAAAATGTTTTTCCCACCAATTTGACTCGTGGGACGTTCGTGGCATATAACTCCCAGTAAAAGAGCATTTGCCACGGGCCATATAATTCCGTAGCAAATAAATGTTTTCCCCACAATATTTTTTATGGTAAAAACCAATTTTGCTCGTAGGAATAAAATTTAAAAATGTTATAATCTTGTGGCTATTATTCTTTTGCTACAAAATATTGTCGTGGTTAATAAGTTTACACTAGGAAACAATTCATGGTAAAAAAAATTTCCACTTGTTGGTAAAAGTATTTGCCACGCGATGTGTTCACGGCAAATACTATAAAATTTTAGAAAAAAAAAATTATAATAATAATTATAAAAATCATAAAACAACTTCATAATATAAGCTAAAAAATTATATATAAAGCTTGGAGATTCAAATTTATACTAATAACAATTTCAGAACAACAAAAAAAATTATGCCAACATGTTTACAAGAAAAACTCGTAGTGAGAACCCAAGTACAAGATATATTTTGCCACAAGAAATGAAGATTAAACAAAATTAACATTAATATGAAATGAAGATTAAACACATTGATCAACTATTTCACATTAGCAAATAGAATAGAGTCATCCATATTACTATTATAAATTATAATTCATTAATTTAAAGTACTTGATCATACATTGACATCCCATTTAAACATATGGATCTTGAACTACTACATTTAGCATTTTTCAAAAAATAAAACACAACCAAACAGACCTAAAAGTATTAAAAGCTTATAAAAAACAACTATAGCTTTCATTCCTACTTCACCTTCAGGCGAATAACATTGAAAAATGGAAATCAGCTAGTAAATGCCGTGAACTAACCTATCAACACTTGTAAAACTTTTACCCTTACTTCATCGCCTTGAGTTAGGATGTCTCTTACATCCTAAACCAAATCCCATGAAACCTCCGAGACATGCATCAGTCCTGTAAGATGATAAAAACCTGCATCATAATTTTAAGATTCCATTTAAAATTCGATACAAATATAATAGATAATTGAAAAAACATGAATCAAAATAGAACATACCATCAGGGAAGCGTAAATGGATAAAAGCACCATAGTGCTCGACAGAACCCACTCTTGCTTCAAAAATAACCCCACTTTAACTTGTTCAGAAAACTTTAACCAGACAGCTTCCTTTCCAGAGACTATCAACTTCTTGTTCTCCTCATCTGCTTGGATTACCTAATACAACAAGAAACTAAGGTAGTATGCATATTAAGAACAACTCTTGAACTACAGTAATCTAAGAAGGAAGAAAGATTTTCTTCTTCAATCACTATAAAATGTTGGAAACAGACTGTCATAAGGAACTCACATTTCCAGATTATAAGTAGCCTAAGAACATATATCACATGAGTAATCTCCCCATTTCTACATTCTAATCTAGTAGAAAATATTTGAAGAGTATTCAACAGAAGCAAATTTTCTGCCAAGACTTGGGTATTATATATCTCAGAGAGGGCAGAAGATGAGTAAATCCGGTTGCTCCACTATAATTTACT
Source organism: Platycarya longipes (assembly GCA_036559045.1). Classification (NCBI taxonomy): domain Eukaryota; kingdom Viridiplantae; phylum Streptophyta; class Magnoliopsida; order Fagales; family Juglandaceae; genus Platycarya; species Platycarya longipes. The sequence continues at coordinate 2,447,233 of CM071790.1, read as the reverse complement.
GAATGCATATTTTGGACACCCCAGAATAAAAACAAAAGCAGAGTCATCCTATGCAATAAAATTTATTCAAAATGTAATTGGCAGTTTAAGTTGAACACCCCAAGAACCTTCTTTCAATCCAACCAAAAAATAATAATAATCAAAAAGCATCTTTTTTCTTCATACCCAAAAAAATATCTACCATGACATACAACCTCAAGGCAGCATGTTAAACTTCAAAACAAAGAGCCAGATACAACAACTAATAACAGGGTTTTACCATTCTCATGAACTGGAGTAGACATATCCTTCAATGGAGATGCTTTCTCAGCACTAGCTCTCAGAGGCGACTGCTCCATGGGTTGAATGACCAATACTCTTGGGTTTTCCCTAGGAATGAAAAAAGCATCTGCCTTTGGTGTGCTGGGATTTTCTTCATCATCACTAAAGAAAGGAACCTGCGTACAACAAGAAGCAATTAATCTTAAGTGCAAATACGTATTCATCACTCAAAACCAAGCTTAACATTTGACTAAAGCACCATTCCCACCTTTGGACCATCATTGTTAGCATGATATTTCCTAACAGGAGCAGGTTTATCAACAACCTAAAAGGGAAAAAAAACCAATACCAAGTTCAAACTCATCTCATTTTCCTTTGCAGAAGAAAATGATAAAACAGTACACCGATACTCAAATATCAACAAATAAAGCCACTAAATCAGCGCAAATATATATATATTAAGATAGGAATTTGAGCTGTTCCAAATCTGGGTAAGTAGAAATCAGCCCCATTTGTGACTCCAAAATGGATATAAAGAATATCAACATATTTACCCTAGAACTCCAAGCAGTTAGCTCAAGTTTTATACACTATCCCTAGTTCTAAAGCTTTGCTTAAAAATAAAGTAGCTTCCAATCAAAGTGCATAGTTGTAGACAAACGAAACGTTTATTATATTTGGTAAGAAAACCTAAAATCAAGATTAATCTCCAACAAAATAAACCTAAGAATTTTTTTGAAATAAACCTAGGAAAAAAATAACCAAACAGAGATTAATCATTAACGAAGGAATAGAGGAGGACTCTCGGCTGGAAGCATTCACAACATCTTCAGAGCAACCCTAAGTTGCGATTTCGAGAGACAGGGGAATGGAGAGAGAGGCAAGAGTGAGAGACGAATGGGGAGAGAGAGAGACTCACCTTCTAGGCCAGGTGGCGACGGCATGGTGGGCACAGTGTTGGAGGACGCAGCAGCGCACGGCGTGAGGGAAAGAGAGCGATTACACGAAACTTTCGACAAAGAAGAATCTCACTGTTTGTGGGGGGAGGGAGGGGGGGAGCAGAGAAAAATCGAAGGGGGGGGACAGGGTAGAAGAAGGGGAAATAATCGGAAGGGGAAAGAATCAGAAGAGGGGGGAAGAGGGAAAGCAGAATCTCGGGGACGAGGGGGAGAGAAGGGGGACAGGGAATATGTATCTCACCGTTAGATCTAGGTTTTTGATCTAACGGTAGATATTAAGTCTATAAATAAATTAAATTAAGATAGATACTTAAAATTATAAATACAATATAATTAATTTAAAATCAACTTTAAATATTAAAAATATTATTATTTCATCATAAAATAAAATAATATTAATTTTACTAAATATTTAAAAAAATAAAAATTATCTATATAAATAGAGTCTTTAACATTAATTAAAATAGTAAATATTATATAATATTTTTAAAGAATTAAAAATTATTAATCCCTAAATATTTTTTTAACCATACAATCTTCACCTAGACTTATTTGAGATGAGAACAACTCGTAGCTAAAAAGTTTACTTCATGGCAAAATAAATTTTCCTTCAAATTTTTCTTTGCTGTAAAAACTAATATCTTTCAAAAAAATTATATCATCTATAAATTTATTAATCACAACATGGAATCGTGGGAAAAAGGTTTTTATGTCCCAAAAACCTTTTTCCCACGAAATTTTTTTCTCGTAGCAAAAATTAAAATCAACAAAAGCTACATTCTTTTTGCCATGACACAATTTTGTCCCAAAAATTGTTGTTTACCGTGGCAAAATATTTTTTCCCACAAAATTTTACTTTTCAGCATTCTCTCGTGGTAAAAAACTTATTTCTTTTTCCACGAACATTTTTCATGTCAATAGCATACTATTTGCCACAATCGTATATGGTGGAAAAAAAATTCGTGGCAAAAACTCGAAAATCTTGTAGTGGCAACGGGATCCCTCGGTGGGATCCCTAACATTGCCCTAATTAAAAGGAAAGAAATAGGAATTCCGTTGGGGGATCCTGATATTTTTTTCCTCTCATTGTTTTTTTTAAATTTTTTTATTAAGTGATTAAGAAAGTGTTGTTTAATAATATTGTTAAAAAAATAATGTAAGAAAAACAAACCAAAAAAAAAAAAACTAACGAGACTGGACAACAGAATCCCCCACAGAATTTCTAGCATTGCCCTGAAAGGAAATAGGCTTAGAGGCTGCAACTGCATGCTTATCCCATCATGTTAAAGCTCAAAGGTGCATGAGGCCGTAAGGCAATGCCATGATGATCTTATCTTATAACAAGATACTATATATTCCTCATCCAACGGATCATCATCCAATTCTAACACAAATTAAGGAACAGATCCAAGTGCGCATTGCCCGAGTTGCTAATACAGATGGCGCAGTTGATGCCAAGTGGCAGGCAGCTAGTGCATGCATGTATCTTGGTCAAATTAATTAATATGGTCAGAAGCATATATGACTAGTATTTTTTATTATATATTTAATTTACAGGCCGGCATGATTCTCATCCGACATCTGAATATATAGCTAATTAATTAAGAATCATTAAGGAGTTGAACCTCGGATTTGTACCAGACTTTGTTTCTCCATCACCATTCACCAGCTAGCTATAGATCAAGACAAGAGCAAAAGAGACGCAGATAGTGATCTTGATGTTTAATTTAATTTAAAAGATAAAACATACGGATAGAACTTGCAAACCTACCTGCTTTTTTCTATAAAGACTAGTGCATAATCGAATAGTTAATTAGCACAGACAAGATGTCGGTCTCGTAATCCCCACCCTCACCTAACTTAAATTAATTTCATGATTCAAATCCAATATTGAACCTTTAGCATTTTCAATTACATGGAAAAATGTAACCGGCAATCTTTTTTACTTATAAGGGGAAAACACTAAAGTCCATATATATTTTTAGACTATAAAAAGGGCGTACAAAGTTATCATCCTTCATTAATAGAATATAAGTTAAAAATAAAGTTTACAATGCCCCAAAAATTTTCTCACTGCTCGATACGATTTTCCAAAGAAAAGTACTATTCAATTAGGGTTTGATGCCACCCACCATTAAGTGAAATATAACATGTAAGGTGAGACAGATGATCGTTAATTAGGTAGCGCCTATAACTTCAAAAACTCCTAAAAAGAATATATAGGACGATCAAACCATTACTGTGCATGCTTTACGTATTATTTGTCTTTCACCAAAAACAATGAATGTTTATTCTTGTAAATAGAGTAATGCTGCATACAATCGTAAAATACATAAATGATGTACAATCATTTTGAAAATAAATATGAGACCCACTATTAAAAAATGAGTTCTTTTTATGTGAATCCAATATTTAATTACTTTTATTTAAATATTATATATTCACGACTGCAAATATCATTTCTCTGACAAATATATGGAATGGTAGACTATGCAATACTAGATGTAGCTTGATCATACATGTAATACGTTATGTGATAATTAATATTTTTTTAGTTTTTAATATAAAATAGAGATGTCGTTTTACATCAAATAATATCAATTCAATTTATATTTTGTGAAATTCATTTACAGATTAAAAAGAAAAACGACAGAGAAATATAATTTGGACAATAATGATACTTTTTGTATGGTTTGATTTGAGCTATATTATAATGTGTGGATTTTGAAATCTAAGGTTCAAAGTGAGCTTTTTTTTTTTGTATAGCAAAGTGAGTTTGATATTTTTTTTTTTTTTTTTATTTTTTAAGCAAGCATATTCATTGAACTAAGAAAAGTGATACATGAGGAAGGGGTGAGGTTCCCCAACAATAACTTCAAAACTACAAAACAACAATACCAAGAAAGTGGAAAAAAGAAAAAAATAAGGTTTATTTGGGACCAATTGCTTTGTCCCTACCTATTTCCTATAACAGAATGTCATCTTATAAAAAAGATGGAATAAAAGTGCTTACTAAAAAGCGAACAAAGAAACAATCGCTAGAGACGGTGGTTCCTACGCTCAAAGTGGTGCGGGTGGTAGGAGTACTGTCGCATGTTGTTTGGAGTAAATTGCAATAGAGGTTCATAATTTCTCTTTCAAGATCACGGATTATTGAAAGCGGAAACATATGAGCGTAACAATCGAAACCGAGTCGTCGACGGTAGTTCTCCGAAGGCGTGTGTGGTGGTGGCAACGCATGATGGGATCCATGCACCACCTGGAACAGAGAATTAGGATGGCCCCTTTTGAGAGATCCAAGCCCTCCGAAGCCGACGCACGACAAAAGCCGCGCGTGAGGCCAACGCGATGGCTTGAAACGCAGCCCCCCATCGCAAACAAGATCGGCAACTGGGGAAGTTGATGGGCTCGCGTGTGATGGCTGGAGGTGACCGGTCGTTAGTAAATTGGTGATCGGCACTACAGAACGAAGATAAACCTAAAAAAGCTGAAAAAACACTAGGAAAGGCAATAAATGGATGGAAAAAAAAAAGAGGAAGGAGGTGGTCGGAACCAAGATTCCGACCCACCTCTACCCATGGCAACGAGAAGTTTCAGAGACTCGCTTGGTTGAGAGAAAAGAAAGAAATATCATCCTTGAGAAATGTGGTTTTAAAGTGAGTTTGATAATGATAATGCAAAGTGTATTTTTATTTTTTCTTGTTTTGAAAATCAAAATCTCTGTTATTTAATAAAAACTTAAGCCATTCATCTATATCCAGATTCGTTGGTCATGATGATCTATTAGAAGCTGATCTGCTATGGAAAGAGAGACAAAATGGAAACGATAGACATAAAATTCAGGTTCCATCCGGCCTGTATGGATATATATGTGTGGGGTATATAGCTTTGATATAAGTTATATCAATGATTCAATATTATACAAAGCCAAACTTAGAAAAAAAAAAAAAAAAGGTCATAATTTGGTTTATACAACTCATGCCTGCCTTTGAAGCAATAACTTTTTCCATACATGCGCTTTTGCAGGCTTGATAGAATCAGTAAATCGAAGCCATTGATCAATAGCATCGATCGAACATCCTCAGACCTCCAGAGTCTAAAGTTGCTGCCAAATGTCAGGAAATAAACGGTAACTGCACCATGTTTGTCTCTCTACCTACGATTCCCGGTCGAATAATACTAGAGACTCTGAGCAACGAGACCAAACTTCCAATCCAAAATTCTACTCCGAGAACCCAAGCTAAGAGATAATATGCTCTGGATGACAAAGACATCAATTTCTTCTCCTCCTCCTTTGGGGTTTCGTTAACTTGTGGGTATTTCATATACCAGTACATCCTAAGCCTCTAGACTCTGACCCTTTCATGATTCTCAGCCTTTTGCAGGATGACGTGAACATACTGCAACAAGAGCAGGTAATTTCTGTAAGTACTATGAAATAAAGAACACAAAGATCGGGGCGGGAGAGAGAGAGAGAGAGAGAGAGAGAGCTTACTCCCACGGTACATCTCCAACCAGCATCCAGTCACCATCTTTGTCTTCATAAGTTGGAACATAATCCGATCCCTTGTACCCTTCCCTCTCCGAGTACTCACCTGAAAACAAGTAAGGCCAAGGTAAATTTCACCGTCAGAAACATCATCAAACACACGCCAAAACAAATATCAAAACATGAATAATAACAAAAGCAACATTAATCGATGTGCGTAATAGTCTTACCGATGGTGAATTTAAACATGTTCTCCAAAGCCTGAAGGAGTTCTGGGTATCCCTTGTAGATCCTTAGGTCAATTTTTCTGAGGTAAGGGGCTCCATCCATGCTTACTTTAACGTAAGTTCCAGCAGCCTCAGGCTCAGTTTTCTTCGGCTGCAGGTTGTTTTTTCTGTATGATCGGATTGGCGGCCACCCCACTATCTGCGCCCTGTCATGTAACAAATATCATGAGTTGGGTTTTTTTTTTTTTTTTTTTTTTGGGGAAGGAATTCGATCGAGATTCAAACTTAGCTGTGACAAAAACAAGTTATAATTAGTACTTACTTGGTAGGAGGGGCAGTTTGATTCCCTGCGTGTGAAGCATCAGAACTAGCCTTTGATCCACATGACTCCTCGTTCGCTTCAGGTAATGACCGCTTATTGTTTCTGGCACTAAAAAGTGCTTGTTCTTCACTGTAACCTGTTCCCGGCAACCCTAATCTAAGCTCGGTTGCCTTGAGGTTAAGATCATTCTCATATGCCACCTTGCTTTCCATTTCCCCTTTAATCTATGATCCAAATTAAAGATAACAACAAAGTTTTGACAAGATCTTGATCTTTCTTCTTGATGGACTTCTTCTTGATCTGTTGGTGTTTGTAATCTTTGGAGGCTGCTCTCAAGTTCTCGGAACAAAAAAGAAGTTCAAGGAAAGGTATATGATAGGGTAATGGAGGTAGGAATGCAAGGTTGTATTTTTATAGAATATGATAAACAAAGGCATTAAAGAGATGTGAAATGGCTTTGTGATTCTCAGAGATGCATGAATTATGGACAAAGGCAAGCTATGTTGTCGGTAGCAATAGCAGCACCTTTGAGGCATCTTGTCGCTGCGAAAGGGGGACAAGGGTGGTACAAGCTCAGCCGCCCACATGGAAGTCTAGCTAAGGGATTCAGGGGGACGGTCAAGATGCGTTTTGAGAGGTTGTGGGAGGGAAATCAGGAGCGTTGGTTTGAAGGAAAGGAGCAGTCCCATGTGAAAAGGGTCCTCATGTATGTTTGGTATGTACATAGCATGGCCATGTGGGACACAAACTTTCGCAGTGTTTTGAATTTGGTTTATGGAGGGTGAGGTACATGACATGTGGGATGATGGTATGATCAGCCCTGAAATGAAACTTTTTATATTTATTTATTTATTATTTTTTATTTTCTAGTAGATGATAATTGGGGTATGAATCCGCTACAAAAAAATAAGAATATTTCCATTGCTGGGAAAAGTCTATAAGTTGCCAAAAATAATTATTTCTACTTAAGAATCACTGTCCAGAAAGCGCCACTAATTTAGAGCCAGAAAACGATATTTCCGACCAAAATTTTAAATTTCGTACCAGTACTAGTCATATTGGCCAAAATATGTTGTAGTGGCCTTCATCTAGCATAAAAAAAAATATGTTTTGTTTCAGACAATTTTTCGGCCGTACTGAATTTCAACCTCTATTTTTCTTTTCATTTTTTGCTATTTTTAAACTTCATTTCAGACTAAACTAAGTACATATATATTTATATATATAATGTATTTATATATTAAATATTATTTTGAAATATAATTTATAAATATATTTATATATTTAATTTATTTATGTACAAATGATTCTGAAACGATATTAATATCGAAATATTTCGTTCTAGTGACCTTACCGGTACGTCTATCGGAATGGTATTTAAAACATTGTTAAATTCCAGCTATGGTAGCTACGGACAGAAATATTTTCTTATTTGCGGCGACTAATAGTCGCTGGAAATAGTATAATAATTCATCACAGAAAGTCAACCCTAGAGCTTCTTTTTTTTTTTAGCGATTTGCTTTTTTTGCCCCATTTTTTTTTTACTTTTGCATTTTAATTGTTTTATTTTATTTGATTTTATTTATTTTAGTATTGGCCATAATAGTAATGAGCATAATTAGCAACAAGTGCTTAAAGGATGAAGCAGAAGAAATTTTCTTGAAACCAATTCGACTATAAGATGTTAATAGGCTTACCTCATATAATAAAAAAAAACTAAACCAAAGGATCAACAGAAAGATAAACAAGAAAACAAAGAAGAAGAGTTTGAAAAACCAGATTTCAATCACGAGAAGAAAAAATAGAACAACAATAACACCACCATCACCAACAACACTGTTCCATAGAAGTGTAGTTTTAATCTAAAATTTGCGTTGGTCAATACAGGCCCAATAGAAGTGTAAAGAGAGCTTCATGTATACATTTCACATGCAAAAATTTTGTTCAATTTTGTTTCGCTAATTATAACAAACAAAAAATGGGAAACAAAAAAACCCAAATTCTCAGTTTTTCATTGTAACTACAGAAACCTAATGTGTCTAAGGAATCCGACATGTTCATGATTTTCCAACTAACGATAACCTTCTTCCTTTCGTAGGTTTCAATTCTTTCAGGACGTGCCAATCCTATCCCATCCTCATACTTCTTTTCTAGTGCCTGCCATTACCACATGAACAAATTAATATAAGAAATCAGATTTTCATTAAAAAGTGTAAAGATATAACCAAAGTACATATTATATTTTTGATAAATAATAAGAGGTTTTATTCCCAAGAATAGGCATAAACCCAAGTAACAATACTACTTTCTAATACCAAGAGGAATCTAAAACAAATTCTGGAAATTATCAATACTAATCCTGTACATATACTGCCGAAAGTCAATCAATCAGCCTTGGTCTTATAAAGTTTCACATAAATAATGGTTTTTCATGAACATTAAGAAAGATGCACCTCTATGAACCCAATGAAAGTCTCCATTTTCACACAAAGTTATTGATTCAGTCACAACATTAATGATAAGCTGAAAAGCTCTAATCAATAAATGGTTTTCTGGTGCAGAATGCTCTGCTTGAAGACAATCTTTTGGATTTAGCCATTTTTGAAAGGATCATGTTTAGTCCAAGCACCTAACTAAACTAGAAAGACAACTCTTGACATCCTAACACAGGCAATGAAATTTTTTGATAAGTAAAAGCTTTTATTCATTCTAACAGAAGAATAGGCATGGCCCAAGTTCAAAATAATAAACTAATATAATGCTGTTATTTTAGAAGAAAAGGCATAGCCTGAGCTTAAAATAATGCTTTGATGAGGGATCACAGGACGAATAGACATAGCCCAATCAGAGATAAAAGCCTTCAAACCTAGATATTAACTTCAGTAAAGATAATATTTAGTTTTACTGATGCTGTTATTTAGCAAAAAAGAAAAGGACATTGGAACCAAAAGTTGTAGTGCAACCAATTACGATACTTTTTAAGCTCTGCAAGAAAAGGGACCAACCTAGAACAGTTCGTCAATTTAGTTGTCCTACTAACCTTCGTTACAAGTATGATAGAGAAAGGGGACGACTTTGGCGAGAGGGTGATGGTCAAATTTGGGATGATTCTTCCAGAAAGAGAAAGGGGGAAAAAAGAGAGAGAGACAAAGGGAAAATCAATGGGGATTTGGAAAGGAAGAGTGGAAAAATAAGGCGCATGAGTGGAAAAAAGTTGGCGACTTAGCCGCAAAAAGTATACTATTCCGGCTATTTTCTTAAATTGAGAGAAAGAATGACTTGAAACTAGGAGTGACAATATATTGCACGACCCGTTAATCCAACACGAACACGACACGATAATAACGGGTTAGAGTTTAGTCTTAATGGGTTTCGGGTCAAAACGGATTGACTCGTTACGACCTGATTGCTTAATAGGTTGATAGCAGATCAACTCGTTTTAACTCGCTATGACACGTTAAGAAAGTTCAAATTACAAGAATACCTTTACATTTAAAAGTAAAATTGTTAAAATCTTAATTTTGATATTTTTCTTGTTAAGATTGTAATTCATACTTGTAGTTAGTATTATAATTTTTATAAATATTATGATTTAAACATTTGTATAAAATTATGCTAAGTTTAATTAAGTTAAACGGGTTAATTTTGGGCATATTCAATACATTTACATAAACAGATTGAAACGTATAATATTTTTGTCGTATTAATTTATTTTGTAATATTCACTAATAGGTCATAACGGGTTGACACGACACAACATGTTATGTTAACGGGTCGTATTATGGTTTGAGATTTTGACACGGTAAACTTAACGGGTCGGGTTAGGATTGACCTATATAGTATAATATATATGTATTAACACGACACGAACATGACTCGTTGATATGATTTGACACCCATACTTGAAACTGTAACATAGCTTATTTCCGATAATAATTAAGTTGCCGTAAATAAAAGTAGTCCAATAAAATGCTTTTTCTTGTAGTGTCCGTCTCGATTATAATTCACTGACATACTATTTGAAACTCAGACCCAAAATCGTGTAACAAATATCTATATGGTATATTATTATCATTATTAATTAGTTTTTACTTTGGGAGATCAGTGTAGAATTCATAAGATCACTGGATCACGTTATTAATTCTTTTCATAGGTATATAATATAAAAAATTTATTATGAGAATTTAATTTGATAAATTAATATCATCATTTAAAAAAAATATTAATTAACATAAACTATTACATGATCATAAGGTGTTAAACAAACTCTCAATTGATAGTCAAATACGAGAAATTAACTAGTTTGTCTAGGCATCGAAAAATAAAAACCTTATATATATTAATAAGTCTAGTAAACCTTATATATATATATATATATAAGAAAATGATTAGAGTTTTACTAATAAATTCTACCGCAAATCACAGAATAATGTATTTAAGCACTTTAAGCATGAACCTAGCCTTTCGGTTCCAGTCTTTCAGAAGCTTTCCTTTGAGCTATGTCTTCCATGATCTAGGGCTCCCAATAGAGAAACTCGGCCAATGGTGGAAATCAGAGGCAGCAAGCTCCAAGAGCACAAACTTCAGTGGAGGAACATATAGGTATTTGTGGATTTTGGAGTAAATCGAAAGTGTACCTCCAAACCCTTACTCTTGCTCATGCGTGCTAGCGCGGGAAGATAAATAGGTGGAGGTGGTGAGGCGGTGGAAGTTCGTGGTGGAGCAAGAGGCCGGTGAGAAGGTGGGTTGTCATGCGATCGCAGCGGTGGAAGGTTCTTTGGGAGTAAAATTTCACAGAGACTTGGGCACAAAATCAAAAGGGGGGATTTTTCGAAAATGGGCGCAAATTCGAAGGGGGGAATAAGGGAAAAGATTCCCGCCTCATTAAATCTATTTTACGTGATTTATTTTGTTGCAATACTTCAAATAAATTTTAGCAATTTTTTTCGCCGTAATAATCACTATACTCTATACAAAAAAGTGTCGGCGTCAAATGTATTTGAAAACTAAGTGGCGAATTCATAGTCATGTAAAGTATACCCAGATAATTAATTTGCAGCAGATATAAAATCGCTAGAAAAAGTCCTATTTCTTGTAGTGCAAATTTGAGTTCAATTGTGAATTAATTACTTGAGATCGGCTTGAACATATATAATTATATATAAATTGTAATGATTAACATCTTAGTAATTAATTAAAAATCGTAGTTGCCATGGATGCATTCAATTAATTGGCAGATTTTTAATTATTTTTAAACTTGTTTCTAAAACTATCTTAAAAATGAATCCCATTACTCTCTAACTATTTAGTCTAGGGCTGCAAACGATCCGATCAAAGATGAGTTCAAGTCGAATCGAATCGAGTTGGACTTAAATAACTCGAATTCGAGTTTAAGTCGAGCTAAGAGTTTGCTGAGTCAAGCCGAATTCGAGTCGATCAAAAATGAGCTCAAGTCGAATTGAACTATTTATCAATCTTTGTTTTTACTTTCTAACGATCCACGCGAATCGAGCTGAACTGAGTCGAGTACTTGCTCGAGTTGCTTACTCTTCATAAATATTTGATTTAATAATTCTTTTATGAACTTAATACACTATTATTGTAAAGAAACAAAATATGTTAGTTCTATATAAAGTAACAAAATATATTACTTATACAAAATGTTAAAAATAATATATATAACACATAAAATATATACAATAAAAGAATATATGTAAGAATATATGTAAAGTGTATATATATAGAAATATTACGAGTATTGTTACGAGCCCAAAACGAGTCGAGTCGAGTTTATACGAATTTTATTCACAAACCTAAATCGAATTGAGTCAAGATTATACGAGTTTAGCTCGTTTAATATTCGAACTAATATTAGTGGTCACGAACAACTCATTTATTAAATGAGCCGAATTCGAATCGAGTTTACACGAGTCAAACCCAAATTATTCATGAGCAATTCTGTTCATTTGCAGCCCTAGTTCAATCTACTACTCTTGTATTTGATAGAGGTGGAGACAAATTGTAACTTTGCTAAGAAACCTTAGAAGATAAGTCGGCAGCCACCCTTTTTTTGCTTATCCAATAGCAAGTTTTTTTTAAGCTCAAAGATAGTCACTTTTTTGACTTCTCGTTGCTGCTAATTTACAAGCTATAGCTGTCAATTTATTTCCTTAATAAGTCTTGGTGCCGCAAAATAATAGAAGGAAGCTCATTGAATGGTCAACCATTCAAACATTATTTTCATTGGTTTACGAGGAAAAGTATGTGCGGTTAAGTGTTGTATATTTTGAATGGCCAGCCATTAACATTAAATAATCACCTCTCAACGTGTCTATATATAGAACTTCTTCTAATTTATTGATGTATATGTGTATTCTATTTTAGTGTGTTGAAAATAGAGTGTCCAATGAAAAATTTTTAAGATAGAGTTTGTTATTTTGTGAGAGAGAGAGAGACAGAGAGAGTTTGTTACATCCGGATAACTTCTTTGTGTAACTCATCTTTATAATACTCTTTTTTTTTTTTTTTATAGAAAACCCTTAGTATATTTTAGTGAAATCTTTGTATTTAAATTTTGCTATCTTTTAATTATCTTGGGCAACTATATCTCCAACAGTATTTAGAATGCGGATCAAGTTAATTAGCTCTACCGATTTTGTCCCAAAATTGTATGTTTGTATTCCTTGATCACCATCAATATTTTACCAAACACATCTTCACGTGTCATACTTTTGAAGTTACGATCCCATCCTAAAGTTTGCATGTGGTGTGCGTTGCGATTAATTAAGATCTTATTTCCAAGAAAAATAATGAAGATATCATATGAATTTTACTACTAAAGTCTTATAAATTAACTATATAAATGTACATCTTGTATATATAAATGTTCATACTTTTGAATAATGCCATAGACCCCAGAAATCCTACTGCTTTTGTTTTACATGTTGATGCTTCCCAAATCAATAACTATACTAAAAAAATGCCACAAATCACATGAATTGCCAACTCAAGTTACAATTTATAAGAAAACTTGTCTTTTAGCATATTTTTTGTCTCTTTGGTTTTAACTTTTAATTCAGGACAGGTCAGTTTGTGAAACTTTCTAAGAAGATTTGAATTATTTCTAGTATTCTAATTCGTTACTCCAATATCATATATAGTTAAGGTATGATCACCTTTCAATCACTTTCCAACTTTAATTTAAAAGTGCAGTAGATTTAATTAATTATATATGTGGAATCCAATTGTCTCGTTTGGATTGAAGACTAAGTATATCTCAACCCACTTCCATTTCATCATTATATTTTTATAATTTTTTACATTTTTCAAATCCCAATACACATTTTTCAAATCCCAATACACTTTTTTCAAATTCCAACACACCTTTTTCAAATCCCAAAATAATAATAATATTAAAAAATAAACCAAACTCATCTCAACTTATCTCATCTCCGAATCCAAGCGGGGCCAATTCATCTTTATTTTATTATTATATTTTTAAAAATTTTTATATAAAACATATTTTTTAATATATATATTTTTTAAATTTCAATTTATATTTTTTGAATTTTAATTTATATTTTTTAAAATTTTAAAATAATAATATTATTAAAAAATAAATTAAAAAATTTCATCTCTCAATTAAAAAAGAAAAAAAGAAAAGATAATGTTCAGAAACCACTCGAACGACAGGCACTGGCGGAATCATATCTTGCAGATTTTAATCCACAAGAAATTCCAGGCTGGATGTGATTAGACACTTCACTGTTGTCGATGCAGCCCAGTCGGCAAGCTTTTGATCAACTACCTGTGACATGGATTATGTGGCATTGTATGCTGGTGGACAGAGATTCTGAAGAGCAGTAATAGGGGTATAATTTTTTATTATTTATTTATAATTTTTAGTATATTTAAATTTTTTTATATTCTTAATTATTAAAAAAAATAAAAATATATATAACTTTACTAATATTCATATTTTTAATCATTAAACAAAATTAAAAAATAAATAAAATAATTATAAGTTTATCATTTCTCTTCCATTAATATTTAGTATAATTTAGTTTGGATTTAGTATAATTTGGTTTGGATGCTAGACTGAGTTAAATTAAGTTTGATTTTTTTATTTTTTATAAAAAATAATGAATTAAAATAGTTGAATAAATTTTATAAAGTTCATCTAAAATAAATTTAGATGAGTTGAAATATTAAGAAGTGTTAGATTTATTTATGAAAATTTTTAAAAAGTTAGTGATCTTGTGTATAAAGAGTATTAAATTTAAAAAAAAAATTGTAGATCTCATTTACAAAAAAAAAAAAAATTTGAGTTAAAATAAATTTAAAATTTGAAAGTTAGATGTTTATATATTAGACTCCGTACAATCCAACTTTCAAACAAAATCTAATGCATTAAACTATATTAATTTATAATTTATTTTTATAAAATATCTTTACAGCAGTTATGAATCCAGAAGAAAACTAAAGGTGAAAATTGATAAACTAAAAGAAATCTTCGTGTTTGTTGGCATTGTCTTACACTTTAAGGATTTGTTTGCTTTTATAAATAAGATGAGATAAAAATTAAAAATTAAATAAAATATTATTTTAATATATATTTTTAATATTAGTAATAGTCTTATTTTGAGATTTAAAAAAATTAAATTATTTATTTTATTTTATATAAAAATTTAAAAAAATAATAATGATGAAATGAAATGAGATTGTTTGCAAAAATAAACCAGCAATTAATTTTCAAGCAAATACTCAAAGGCACTAGGCAGAACAAGGTTGTGGATATATTCATGGACAGTCTACATCTGTTCTATAATCTATAAAAACCTTGCCCACAGTCTGAACTTCGGATATTACCAAATGATATCTAGTAATATCAGCGGCAATGCCAGAAACATTATGCAAAGTAAGAAGTGGTAATAGAATATACCTTTAATATATGTTGTTTGACAACTTTAGTTGTGTGCTCTTGTGCATACTACCACAGACATGGCGCCCCCTGTACAGGATGTTAAAGTTTGGAGTGTTTGATTTGGCTCCACTAGCAAGTCGGTGCTGATACCTTTTGGCTCACCTACTGCTACTTTTACCACTTAATCCTTCAAAGAAATAGGAAAAACAATATTGTAAACAACTTTATTTAAATAAAAAAAGGTTTTACCGACATTAGAACATGAAGAATTTTTTTTGAAGTAGTGGATCTAAGAGACTTTAACAGATACCACCAAGTTAGCTATAAGCGGTCAAAAAATTGGCAGGGACACAGTTAGGACACAAAAACATAATAAAACATTATTTTTTTTATTATTTATTTTTGTTGATTATTGGTTTGACTTTTGTGTATAGAATTTTTTTTTTTTTTTTTTTTTTTTTTTTTTAAAGAGAGAGCTGTAACAGTACCTGTTTTAGATGATAGCATTAGAGCATTAGATTAGTTAAATATTTTCTTCAAAAAATATAACTTTACACAAATATATAAAAAAAATATTATCTTTGATAAAAAATAACACTTTTGAGTATGACAAAAGGTAAAAAGTTATTTTTTATTTTAAAAAGTAAATAGTAAGATATCAAAACTTTTCAAATTTGAAGAGTTTTAATGTTTTACTATTCACTTTTCAAAATAAAAAGTAATTTTTTATTTTTTATCACACTCAAAAGTGTCATTTTTTTATCAAATATAACATTTTTTTTTATATTTGTGTAAAATTATACTTTTTGATTTTATATTTGTGTAAAGTTATATTTTTAAAAAAAAATATTTGACTAATCCAATATAATGCTCTTACATCCGTGGGTATCCCTCTACTTAGCTCCCCCATTTTCTGTGTCATACCTGGCCAGGACCACTTTTCTGCAGAAAAGGGTGTCCACTATTTCTGCAGAAATGAGCACCACCAGCAATAAAATGCTATGATATTGGACCAATCACATGTTACACCCATCCACCTGCCCCTACATCTCTTGTGGAATAGAAATATCCCAATAAAACTAGCAAGATAATAGAGTGGATATAGAAATCATGTTGATGAAGCAAACGGATATTTGGGGTGAGCTTTGTGGGGTTATTTCGAAAACCATATTTGTCAGCCTATTCAAAGCTAGGACAAATACATATACCAGAATATCACTCCTGCTATAAATACAAGAAGATTTGGAGTTGTATCTAGCTTTCATTTGACAGTGAACTTCGAGAAAAAATAAATCAACCCAACTACCCAACATCATATTGGTGTTTTGTAATCCGTATGATAATGATGATCATCAGATACGTTTGTTTCAAAAAATCTGCAAGACTTTCAAGAAACAGAAACTATGTCATATAAAACCTATTTTTTACTATGTCAGAGACTCTCTCTCCTTAAATTAAACCAAACAATGAAAGCATATGGAAAAAAACCAAAGAATGGGAAAAAAAAAAAATCAAAATCAGTCTCTTAATAATCAGGTCTCTGGAGCAGAGGAAGCGTGTTATGAAAACCGCGTGAAAGGGACGTTCCAGGCAGGAATAATATCAAACAGATGATGCGTGTGGTGTGCGTGCGAGTTGGTGACACCCACATACGAAAGGTACTTTTGGACCCCATTGCTATGATGTATAATAATGTTTACCTGCGTGTTCTTGACACTTCCTGGACAAGGGAATCAGTCATCTCATGTCGGTGTAAAAACCCTAGAGCCACGTCTCCTCTGCGAGAACCGTTCGTGGGCAATGGGCATGATGACCTTCACGAACCTGAAAAACGTGGGACACCATCAATGATCGTGGGACCCATGTGTCTTTCCCAGATGAAAGATTTTTCCACTGGATCTTTCAACCTAGTCCATTTCTCCCACAAAATTAGCCAAAAGCACTTGTTATTTCTAATTCCAAATGAAATGCGTGCAAGTAAATGCTATAATTGTCATTTCAATGTTAGGTCTGACGTATATGTTTACTTTTGACTCTTTGAAGTTTAATAGTTGCATAAACGGCTCTAGGTTTTCTAAAGATGGACGAATGTGGGTAAAAAAACAGGGAAAACAAGAACTTTCTGATCCAAGAAAACGAATCAAAGCATGAGATCGAACAGGGTCGCACAGACACAGACCGAAACCGATCTTCGTTTTCAAAATGATGCAGCGAATTCGACTTGGACCAAAATGTGCTGTTAGAACCGTAGAGAATTGGGCTTGGAAAGTTCCTTACAGAATTGGACCAAATACACAGAAATGGGCCTATCAAAGCCTACAACAATATTTTCTCCCAAATTAAATTTAAAAAGAAAAAAAAATAAGATTTTTAATTTTTTTTTTTTCCTTCACAGCTCACAAAAAGAATCCAAAAAAAAAAAAAGAAAAAAGAAAAAATTCAGTTGGGTGGCAAATAATCCAGATTTTGGGTCAGGTGGTTTTGCAGTAGGGACCTTATAAAATTGTGATCATCAGTTGTCACTGTTTAGATGGCCTTTTCTTTTGATCTCTTGTTGAAAACAAATCAAGGACAAAACGTTAGCTAGTGCCTGGTGGTATATCTATATGCGATATATATGGGAAACAATTTCCCCTAAAGTCTGTTTGCAACTTTTCTTTTGGAATAACGACATCTTTTGGGAAATCAGATAATCGCGTATATACCTCTTCTAATTTCTCGATCCCATCCTTTTCAGTTTCTTTCCTTCAACCATGTTTAATCAAAATTTCACTTTCTGTTGCACCTGATCCTTAATAATTTTCTTTATCATTAAATGGTCCCCTCCCTAGCCTTCCCCAAGATTATTGCCCACCTAACTTTGATATCATTGTAGGAGGAAAATAAGAGAAAAAAAAAAGATAATTTTATTTGTTTTGGGATCATAACTTGATCGATCTAATCTCTTTCTAAAAAGCATGATGATTCTTTTGCCCCCCACTAGGCCGCTGAAAGATCTAGCTACTATCCTCTTCGATTTCAGTAAACAGATCATGTTTTAATTCATCTGTAGTGTATGGGAAGTCCTACTTATCACTATCAAATATATTTCGATTGCATTTTGTTTTGAGATTATTTTTCTTTTTCAAGTTTTTTTTTTACATGAATTTAAAGTAGGTGTTTTAAAATAATATTGTGATTTTTTATATTTTTAAAAAATGTTTTAATATATTAAAAAAATCATGTAAAATAAATATACTTTAAAATCATATAAAAAAAACTGAAAAAAAAATAATCCCAAAACGGGATGCAATCGGGATACATTTTAAAGAGAAGAGTAGCATTTTCCTTATTATATCAAAAATTTTGTCATTTTTTATATTCTTTGAGCAGTCTATTAATGTAATTGGCTATGTTATTTTTCTAATATAAAATAATTGCTTTGACTAATTATATCAATAAAATACGTTAAAAAAATATGTAAAAATGATTATATATAATTGAATTCATTATATATATATATATGCATATGAAATAACTTCATCATGATAACTTACAAAATCAAAGTTAGCTGGCTTAAAATATATACGGGTAAGTTAGAAAAAAATATTGACATTGGACAAAGAGGCAACTATGGTCAGCTATATTTTAAATTTTAACACATTCCAAGCTCAGAGTAGCTGGTCAGCCCCCACCATGGTATTCCAATGTCCCAAGTTCTACCAGCATTTGGAATATAATCATTGTGGGCCGGGGAGGATTCTCCCACACTTCTTTTTCATGTAGGACCCATGATAATAAACTACACAATTAGTTCTGATCGATAATTATTGTTGATTAATTAACTTTATGGGTTATTGTTAATTTCGATATATCTCCTTAATTTGCAGAAAGTTCAAATGGGATCAATACTTCATGATCTGGATGATCTGCACCAATATTGCTATGGCAGAGATCAGATCAAGAAGAGACAAAAACAGAAGAGAGAGTAAGTACTACTAGTCTAGATAATTAAGCACCCTGAAAGTGAGTGTCATAGACTGCAACTACTCGCATTTATGGTAATTAACTCACTGCCATCTACTTCTATCTAAAACTTGAAAGAAAGAAAGGGAGTGAGATTACCAAGGGACCAGGTGGATGTGGATCAACCTGGTATTTATTTTGGCCCTCTCATTATAATTATAAGTGGTCATGCATTACTCTTTACTTTAGGACCACCTCAAAAATCCGAATCCTTCGAGAACATAAGTCACTACTGCATTGCAAAAGTTATTCCGTATTTATTCAATTTTTTTTTTAAATGATTGTATGAAATTTAAGTATTCATAACTATAACTGTAAGTATCATTTCTCTAAAAAGTACTAAACTTTTGAGATTTCAAAACCAAAACAAAGAGAAGTACAAATGGTTTAGGACTCTCTCTCTCTCTCTCTCTTTCTCTCCGTACGATAGGAAGAAAACAAAGCGGAATGGGGTTGGGGAGGACGTGGACAGGGCAAGGGCACAGCGAGGTTTAGGGATGTTTCCTTCTCTTTAGGTAGTGACCTGTCTCTAAGTCACCACCATAATCATGCCCTAAAAGCTTTAAAATGAATGATATTTGACAACAACTGTTGATTAATGTCATATTCATGTGTCTTGCAGGAGGTTTTGTGACACTATAGATCGATGTACTTAGCCAAAACACATGTATACCAATTACTAGCCTGGAGTAAGCCGAAGTAGTCATGATCGACTCAGTCGCTTTATTCTTGCTGTAAAAAAATGATTAACCATGGACAAAATATCTATTCACACACACACACACACACACACACACATATATATCCTGTAAAAATAGCCTTAAACTTCAAACTAGATCAAAACCCTAATCAGTATGAAAAAGGAGCTAGCTCCTAGTATACATACACAACAATTGTTGAATTTTCATGGTGAATCAAATATATGACCTCAAGTACCAGAAAGTAATTGGTACTTTGTTTAATTAATGATGATTCTGATTTATAATCATGATGTTATGTGCTTATATTCGTTGCTAATTATTTAGAGATATATAATAATGGAGTAGCCCTAACATGGTACAAATCATTCATCCATGTGCTGATATATTTGGAAGGTTCCTAGAAAGAATATATTAACATAAACTATGTACAATATTTTTACGTTTATAATAACAGATACATGGGTTGGTTGATCGTGCCTGGTCATATATGCAATTGCTAGTTAGCTTCTGATGCCAACACCCAACGTACTCAATAAATGATGGAAAAGGAAACGAGCGGCAGAAAGGAACATGCAGTTGGCATGCTGCAGAAAATCTATATATATTTTTGTGATTTGCTAAATTTTTGTGGTACTATATATCTCTGAAGAAGTAAATCCATCGATCGGAGGAGGAGTTTAATTTTTAAAAGGACATGAAACTGATGGGAGAATGACCCAATAATATTAATTATTTTGGGATTCTTGATCTACGACATTGCTCACATACACCCAGCTTGCAGCCTGCGTGTTTGAAGATTTATAACCTGGATATTATTTGAGACAATATAAATATGAAAAATTCTAAACAAAAGCTTGCACACCCTGTACGCCTATTTAAAAATATGATTTTTCTTTTTTTATCCTTTTTTAGTTTATTTTTAAAAATCTTTAATGTGTAGGATGTGCAGACTTCTATATAGCATTTAAATCTGATAATACTATTTATTTAATGTTAAATATGTTGACTTCTTCGATCACCGGCCTTCTTATCTTGATTGAGTAAGTAATGTTATCAATCACAATGGAAAAAAGTGATATTAAATGATTGGAGACTATTAATTATTATATTTTACTTATATAGAAACCTATTATTTAATGTTACATTAACATGAAATGTTGAGAGAATGGTAATAAAAATGATGATAAGTAAATTCTTCAATCTCAATTTTGTAGGTTTTACCATTGACAAACTAGGCATTTGTACCGTTTCAACAATTTACCTTCGCACGTGTGAACTCAACTTAATTATGATGTTCATCTTGTAAAGTAAAAATATATTCATCATCTCAATTCACATCATCTTTTTATTATTTTATAATATGGTATTGAATAATAAATTCATAAATAAAATATAATAAATAATTTCTATTTATCTATTATCACATAATAAGATAATAAGAGAATGATAAAAATTGAAATATTGATGAGTACTAGCATTTTACTCGTAAAACTCCTCTCCATGTACATGATGATCTAAATCTTTCATGAAATTGTCTTGTTTTCTTGGTAATTAATTAAGCTACAACTTAGTTTTTGTTACTCATGTCATTCACACACCAGATATCACACATTTTTTTATTTTTTTAATTTATTTTTTATTCTTTTTAAACTAATTAAGTTCATCTACTCATATCCATACAACACATTTGATAAAAGAATTTCTCTTTCACATAACCCACAGCCATGCACGTTACATGAGTTGATCACTGCTAGGTGTTGTACGTATTTTGACATAATTTGGGAAAAATCAATAAGATCATCAAACTCGGTTAACCCTTCCAAGATCAACGTCCCAGGTATTCCCTCGTGTCAACATACCACAGGAACAAGCTCGACATGACGTACACATGCAGCCACACGCACACAAACTTCCAGACAGTTATATTATTTGAGGGAAAGGGGGGGGGGGGGGTCTCTCTTTAGCTAAGCAACACAATAATAGAAGGAAGCAGATCACACAAGCAAATTAAGGGAAACGTCGAACTATCTCCAACAAAACCAGATATAGATAGAGAAACTAGCAAAACCCTTTAAAGTTTCTGAAGCATTCTTGTTCACATGGAAGTTAGCAGGAAAATGGTGAACATGCTGGCCGGCTCTCATCATGAGCGTGATTTGAACTTCAAGGAGACTGAGCTGTGTCTGGGATTGCCTGGTGCCGGCGGTGGTGGGAGCGAGCCTGAGCTTCTTATAAAAGCTACCGGAAAAAGAGGTTTTTCCGAGACTGTTGATCTGAAACTTAACCTTCAGTCTAAGGAAGATGATCAGAGCGTGTTGGAGAATGCTTCAAAGGAAAACAACCTCCTTACTTGCACCAAGGATCCGGCTAAGCCACCGGCCAAGTAAGCTAATTATTCTTAGATTCTTCATTTTTTTTTTTTTTTTCTAAATTTAGGAAAAGCCATCTTTGCCGGAGGAAAAAGATGATCTAGTAAATCCATATATATACACTAATAGGGTTTGATAATTATATATATAGTTTTGTTAATTAAAAATGGAGATAAATATATAATACGGGGAAAGATGGATTAATATTTCAGGGCACAAGTTGTGGGATGGCCACCAGTGCGATCGTACAGGAAGAACATGATGATGGCTCAAAATAATAACATGAACAACAATAATAATAAAAGTGAGGTTGAGGGAGATCATCAGAAGGGTGGAGGCAGCAACAGCAGTAGTGCTGCAGCCGCCTTGGTGAAGGTTTCCATAGACGGCGCACCATATCTTCGTAAAGTGGACTTGAAAATGTACAAGAGTTATCAAGAACTTTCTGATGCCTTGGCCAAGATGTTCAGTTCCTTCACCATGGGTAAGTACGTAGTACTCTAAATTAATATTATATAATGGATCTATATATATATATATATATATAAAAGCAATTAAGGGGATCATCAAGAAGAAGATATTGCTGGTTCTGTTTTAAGAAATTATTTTCCAGTCTCATGATGTGATTTATAAACTAGATCGAAGAAAGATACAAGTTCAGATCCAGGTTCAGTCTTGTATTTAGATTTTAATTATCATATATGCATGGTGACAAGAACACATGATAATTCTTGCAAGCAATTATACATGCACATGGTTCCTTCCAAGTTAAAAATTCAATTTGTTTTAAATATCAATAAATAGATAAATAAAAACTGATTAATAATTTACATATCATATTTATAATAATTACAACCTATACTAGCTAGAAATTTACCACTTTATAATGCTGGTGTTATCACATATATATATTTATATATATATTATATATAGCTAGAAAAGATAGTTTAATAATATTTTTATGGTTTATAATGGATATAGAAGGAAATTATGGAGCCCAAGGAATGATTGACTTCATGAACGAGAGGAAGTTAATGGATGTACTGAACAGCTCCGAGTATGTGCCAACCTATGAAGATAAGGATGGCGACTGGATGCTCGTTGGCGATGTTCCATGGGAGTAAGTTGTAGTAGTAGTAATTCTTTTTTTTTTTTTTTTTAAAAGTGACAATAAATATTATATATATATATATATATATGTATCTAACCTGGCCTGGTGTAAATATGTACAGGATGTTTGTTGATTCATGCAAGCGGCTACGCATAATGAAAGGATCAGAAGCTATAGGGCTTGGTATGCATCTTAATTCTATTAACATTCACTATTTAATTGATTAAACGGCATTAATATTCCATATATATGTATATACGTGCTACTATAATTGGTATAAATTTTGTCCGAGTTGATGCATGCAGCACCCAGAGCCATGGAGAAGTACTGCAAGAACCGTAGCTAAACGATGTGTAGCTTGGTCAGCTGGCTGGCTAGCTTTCCCAAAAGTCGTCATCATCATCATCATCATGTATCGGCCAATGCAGGCTGGCCAGTGGTGTTCTTTGATTTTGATTTTCTGCAATTTTTATTTGAGATTTGGTCGTATATATAAGATAAGATATCATGAAAATTAAGAATCTGGAGCTTTGCAATGGATATTATTTAAGAAGCAATAAACTAAATTAGCACCCCCGGGCCTATTGTCTGCCATGTTAATTATTGCTCTGTTAATGCTTGCTTTGTGTGTTTTATTCCTTCAAATTTATAAATTCTACTGTTTTCCTGATCTGAAGATTCTTCATATGTAAGTATAATATATATATATATATATATATATATTACACACCATAATTTTCTTAATTTCCAATCTTTATTTATTGCAAGTTATTATTTTTATTTATTTTTTATGTGAGGAAGTGGTCAAATAAAACTCATGAGCCAAGCTAGCTGGTAGGGAACAAGACCATGTGCACGTTGATGGGATTTTCGTTTATGGCCATTAGTTTATGGGATTTTGTTTACTGGTTTGGGACATCGATTCATATTTATTATTGAATGTAGACTGTTGTGCAATTCTTTAGGGTTGGATAAAGGAAACACTTGCATGTTCATATATATATATATATATATATATATATACATACATAGAGAGATAGAGAGGATCATGTTTGGATTTTCTTGGTCGAATATAGTGGCATTTTCCTTTTGCGAAATGCCTGCTTCTACATTTTCTTATCTACCCCATTGGTTATGAATTTAATTTTAAAAAAAGAAATTTATATACGCAAAACTAGTGATGGTTTCTTATTCAATCCATGGAGTCTTTTTTTCCCCTCCTTTCCTCCCTCTTATCAAGCTTTACAGATTTATTTATACTATCCAAACCTCTCCCCTAAAGGTATTATCTACTCTTTCAAGTTGGAGGACTTATCAATTGATTTCAACCCATAGGCCAAAGGCAATTCTGGCAAACAGCAGGCACTTTAGAGATGATATATTTATACAAACTGACTTGCGCAAGTTGTTATGAACTGGTTTTATACAATGTATGAGCAACTTTCTCATTAGAGCCTGTGACAGCTACCAAAACTTACATGGTAACCATCTCATCAGCATTAACGTACAATATACAGTCTCATATAGAATTCACCAGAAAATTTTGAAATATCAACCTAAATTTTCATTTGGGATAGATACAGTTTCTACGCTCCAATTAACAAGTGTTTTATTTCTTTGCACTCCAAACAACCAAAATATAATCATTGCACCATCCAACCACCACTTTATGTCAAATAGAACCTTTTGTCCAAATCTGAAAGATTAAATAGAAAAATAAAAAATAAAAGAAAGGAAACTTTACCTGACCAGAGATGGACGTAAACTTGTAAGCTGTCCGAGGGTAAGGATAATTGTCCAGGTCTTATTGTGAAACAAAAAAGCCGCCAGCCACAGCAGGCAGGCTGGTTTCTCAATCATCTCCAGGGAGCTCTTGGTGAGGAGACCTTAGGATAAGTTGCTAAAACGGGAGGGGGATCAACCAACCCGTTCAGTATAATTTTGAAGAAACTGTTTGCAGCCGGTGAAGACATTTCTTTTTAGTTTTCACTGTCATGCTTTAATGCAGTGTTATATGTCGGTGGTGTTTAGAGGTGCTGTGTCCCATTTAATAATTGGCGGGTGCACTGTATCAATTTTTGAAGTTTAGGAGGATGGTATGTATAAAACAAATGTTAGTTTGAGAGTGGAAAATGTACTCACCCAACCTCCTATGGGTAGATCCAAAAGTAGCATTACCCATCTATTCGGTCTATTTGATTTTGTGGTTGTGAAAAGAAATCTTTGGCATTACGTGCTACTTCTGCTTCAAGTACTGCTTCCAACACAATGTCTGATCCTTTTGCACTTCCTGCCACCACATCCATGCAGTTAATTATTTGGACATAAATATATTTTTTTACAAGTATTTGGACGATATAAATATTTGACACCACATAAATATAAAACTCCTTTCAAGCTATTTTCAAAAAGGAAAATGATAGTATGACTACCAAATGTGCCCACATATATATATATATATATTATTTCTTAATGGTTAAACAAGTGACTATTAGTATATATTTCTTTTCATTTTTTCTTAATGGTTAAGGATTTTTAAAGAATGCGTAAAGAAAAATAAAATAAAAGAAAAATAAAAAAACTCATTTGCACTAGTGCCCTAGCATTGTCCCTTCAAAAGACTTGAGTACGTCGAATGGTCTTTCTAAACAAGTGCATTCAGTGAAGTAAGTTAATGAATAAAGAAGACAACACCACCAACAATGATAGTCGGGAATTCTACAAGCAATGTACACAGAGGAGTTTTCCTATTTTTGAATGACTATTACAAGTTAAATAAAATGCATGTGGACAACCGGTTCTGTTTAAACTCTTTGAATGAAAATAAAACTGAAATTCATAAGTTAATATGAATAAACCTTTTTCCAGGCAGTTAATCCAATGTTCCCACTACTGACTAGTTAACTACAATTATTGGCTAAACTGATAGTAGAAAGGATACAAGATCTATGTATAATGAAATGCATTTTCCTAAGCAATTTGTCAGATGTCCACTTAATGAAATACGAGATTTCCACTTTGTCCTAAGCAAAATAGTTTACCTTAGCAAATCCTTTCTTACAGATTTCTGGCATACAAAGTCAAACCAGATATCCCTATGAAAAATACGTGCCAGAGTTAATGCTTTACAATCTAAGCCCCTTATTCCTCTTTGTTACAGCCATCAAGCTCAAGTCTTCAACAACCAATTTTTCATCTATTTCAAAAGATTGCAATTCTTCGTATTAGTTTTAGTATCTAATTAAGATTTCTTTCAAGAAAAGAACACGAGGTGGACAAGTAGACTGCAAATGATGATAATTTCAATTTCAACTGCTTCAGAAATCAATATCTTTACTATCCTTGGTACCTAAAACACTGCACCTCTTCCAAGAGAAATTGTCATAAAGATACTTGGCTTATTTCTTTCAATGAAACTCAAACGTTTAAAGCTCTACCAATAGGAACAAAAAGTGGCACAGGACAACAGATTGAGGGTCTCAGGTGGTACAAAGAAACAGGCTGAGGATATTTACTAATTACTGCAGAGCAGCAGCTAAAAAAATTAGCAAGAAAAAGCACAAGTGCTTTTAAGTTTCTTATTTAATATGGGGAGGAAAATCTCCAGTCCAAAGTGATGTGCGCTGTTCTTGGGTCAGGCACATAAACTAAAGACAGAAACAACATGTCCATTCCT
Source organism: Platycarya longipes (assembly GCA_036559045.1). Lineage (NCBI taxonomy): Eukaryota > Viridiplantae > Streptophyta > Magnoliopsida > Fagales > Juglandaceae > Platycarya > Platycarya longipes. Next base: position 2,420,190 of record CM071790.1, on the reverse strand, counting down.
AAATAAGTACACCGGAAGTTAGAGATGGATAAAAATAATAACCGAATTTTGTTCTTTTGATCAGTAATCAAGGTATTTTATTCATAAGAGGAGGCCAAGCCCAAATATACAGGGAGTATACATGAGAGGATAAAAATAATAACTGATAGAGGGAAGACTATTACCCTTTCGATCTGGTAGCATCCCAGTGCTTTCAGCTGAAATTGGGAGGACAGTGAAGAGAGTAGATTCATCAATGGCGTTCTCTTTTTCTGTAATGCTACTCAAATAACCAGTCTTTAAGGTTTCAGACTCGGCCAATCTAGCATAAGAAGTAGCTTGACTATGTAGATCAACAAAACCTGAGGTTTTGAAGCTATAGTCCTGAGAGAGATGCATAAAATGGGATTCAGATGATCCACATTAAGAAGCAACTTTAATGATGTAACCAAGATAAAAATAAAAAAAATAAAAAAAGTAAAAACCTTCATCATAGCATTTATTGGCTTCTGTGCTTCTTCACACTTATCAGGTAGCCTATTGCCTGCTTAGGAGAGAGAGACCAAAAATACATTTTAGGATGATGAACAAGAATAACATTTAAACAGAGGGAATAAATTTGCCAAGGTACTGAAATAACCCAATAACATAAAAATTTCAGAGACTTGGCATACCAGAATCTATGTTGGAAGCAGGATCTTTAGGTTCGTCCATCAGCCTTCGAGTCAAAGGACCAGGATTAATTAAAGAGATACTTCGAATTTCATGACGAATAACCTCTAGTTGAGCCATTGTATCTTGAAGTTCTTTGTGAACCTAAAGATTAATGCAAAGCACATAAGTTTGAAAAACCTTTTGTGTATTTTGCTCTTATTAAAGTACCAAAACTATTACTTATCTTAACCAGGCAGTATCTATCTTTTGGATAATTCTAAATTCTCTTTATAGCCGCTATCTGGCCGGGGAACTTCAGTTTACAATGAATTGATACCACTTGAGAACATCATTCACATTACATGTCTTCACCAGGGCTCTAAGAACATTGTGGCCAGAAAGGAATTTAGCTTGGGGGTAAATCCATGAACACATGCATAATATGGCTACTAATAGCAAGGCCTATGTGCTATGCCTAGCTACATAGACCATGATGAGCCCTAGGAAGAGAGATGAGGAATGATTCGGAGCATTTCTATCAACAAGAGATTGATTCCCAACAATTTTCGTCACAAACACTTCCAAGTTTCCAACAATTCAGAGAGAAATAGACACAATATCTGAACTCCACAGTATTTAATGTTCAGTCCATGTTGCCCAGAACCCAGGGCTGCGTTTTATATGTGAGGTGTACATGTTGTATTTATCGATTTCTGAATTGCAGAAACTTTTTCGAGGAAAAATAATTCCTGGGGATCATAATCCGTCAACAAGAGAATAATGGCATAAATATCCACATCAATTTGCTATCTCATGTCCATTTGTCCGATTGCCTCGCATATCCCATCATGACATGAGCAAAGGATCTTCTCCAAAGCACTCCGCCTCACCCTAACAATGGAGTGCTTCTTTCGTTCTCTCTCCAAATCCTACAAATAGACCTATATATCGAACAGAATAGTTCAAACTAATACGCAGTACAGTTGGAAATAAGGAAACTGTAAGCTTCCATGGTTTCCTTGGATTGGATTATAGACATATATCCAATCCTTGAATCATAAAAAGTACAAGAACGTAGAAAGAAAGAGCCATAGTGCTCATCAATGTGATTCAGCATGATCATTTCCATGCGACTTCCAAACAGAAAGAATAGCAAAATTAGTTCAAACCCATTCGTCACAAAGTGTAGATAAGCTTGAAATCATTATCGAAGGGACAAATTGACTACTCCGTTTATCGCTACTCAAAGAACAAAGCATCCCCATCCGTCTATTTATATGTATTCTGTACACTAAGGTATAAAAGAGGAAGTAAAATAAATTACCTGACGAGCTTGAGACTGCTGCATAACATTGTCGAATTGCCCACGAGCTAATTGAACGTACCCAATTGCTCGACCAGCTAATCTCCCCGCAGTTCTAGCTAAAATTGGGAGATCCTTGGTGCCTATAACTCTCGCGAGAAAAAAAAAACTCAATTTATGTTTGCGCTACTTTGTCATAAAGCGGACCCGCATAACTGAATTCCACAACTCAAATAACCCCAGAAAAGCTATGATCAAATTAAAATGGAGCATACGGAATATTTGGACCCAAACTTTTATCTAAAGTGAGAGAGAGTACCGACGAGGGCAGCGGTGGCACCGATCAAGAGGAAGAGCTCACCGTATGAAATACCAAACATACTTGTGGCCTCTATGCGTGCTGGCTGCAAGCTACATACAATGTTTGAGAGTCATACTACATTGGAATAGCAACAGCCAAATTGAATTATTGGAATAGCAAGTGAAGGTAGCAACAGCCAAATTCAAATTTTAGCTAAATTTAGTTTTGGCTATTCCATTTATATTAAATTATTTATTTATGTATTATATAATAATAATATTAAGTATGGCTTGTGAATACACGCATCAGCCCTGTTTCGCTCGACCCTTGCTCGAGCGCTGATCGAACGAGACTTCCAGACTTCAGGCAGACCTCAACCCGAGAGTTCGATCGACCCTCGCTCGACCTCCAGCTCGAGCGAGGATCAGGCAGTGACTTCGCTCGACTGTCGCTCGACCTCCCGCTCGAGCGAAGTGTCACGTGTTGCCAGGTGTCCGTCTGATGTTGAGCGAGTTTGACCTAGAAGTCCTCGCTCGAACGAGATCGCATATTATAAATATCGCGAAGTCATTTCGCGCGAACGGACGACGACAAACACAGCAGCCCTCTGTTTTTGGCCCGAAGAACAGAGCTCCCCCTTAGATCATTTCTTCTCCATTTCTCCACTATATTGAGTGAAATTTGTGAGGATTGAGTGTATACACGTAATCTGAGTGTTTCCTTTTGTAAGAATCTTCTAATTCTCTCTCTGTAACCTCCATTTGATCTAGTGAAGTTTTGAGACCAACCTCACAGTGGATGTAAACTCATTTAGAGCTGAACCACTTAAATCGCTGTGTCATTTGTTTGTTTATTGTTTTATTTCTTATTGTTGCATCCGCTGCAATTCATTTCATATTCTTGTTATTTGTTTCATTGGTTCTTTCCCAACAAATAATAATAAATATGAGATGAATTTGATTTTAACTATTATATTTACATCAAATTTTCATATTAAATTATTTATTTATTTATTATAAAGTAATAAAATAATATTAATTTAACTTTTTAATTATTTATTTAATTAATTTTATCATATTTATTATTTTATCTATTATATGTTAATTAATAATAACATTCTAATTAACTTATTTGTTTAAAAATTATATTTTCAGTTGTCATTTAATACTAATAACCACAAACTTCTAATTAAACCCATCTAAAATCTTATATAAATTGTCTTGATTACAAATGATTTTTTATAATTATGTCTTGATTACAAATCATTTGGGTCATGTGTTTTTATTTGGGTCAATAGCTGAATTAAAGCCACTGGAAAACCACAAACTGACAGCTCTGATCAATAGTCTCGAACTTTTTTCAGGTAATTCCCAGAGCTTCTACCATCAACTAGTAGAGAGCCAGTCCACGCTGATGGCAGCCTGGCATATTTAATGCCATGCTCCCCAAATCAGTCTGATTAACAAAATTGATGAGTACTCATATTTTAATATTAAATATATATAAAAAAAAAAAGAAAAGGTGACATGAATGCTACATCTATGGTCCAGTCAGAACCGATGCCCATGGTAACTTTATTACCTCAAAAAGGATCATCATCTGATGGTGCGCCCATCCTTCATTGTATTATAACTATAACGAATGAAATGAGAAATGAATAAAGGAGAAAATAGAGAGGAGCTATTTAATGAAACAAGCCAAACATGAGGACAGAATTTTGATGTAATAGAAGCAGTAATTGAATGTATGTACAAGCAGTAATTGTTGAAAATCCACACAGTAGTCATGAAAACTTAGTTAAAAAACATTGCATTAATGAATGAACCAACAAAAAGGATGTGATAATTTCAAGCTGAGTGATAATTTCAAGGAGTTATAATTATATGATCACCCCTTTTAACAATAAAGCCTCTGGCATGTCTCCTAGAAAATAAGAATATTACAATTGTCACCACTATGTCCTGTCTAAGGATATGGTTCAAAGTAAGAATTACAATTGCCCATAGTTTTGACTTTGAGCACTTTCTGTCATTGCTGCTTATTCTACCATTCTAGTTCACCATGCAATCTGTGCATTTCCATTAAATTCTAGTTGTGGAGCATATATTACCCTATCAAATCAGTTAACAAATAAATACCCAAATGGCACTCAAACTTCTGCTTCTTTTTCCATGTGACTCGAGTTGCTATGCCATTCTAAATACGAGTGAAGGACATCTCTTAATATTGTCATTTTAGTTATTTTACTTATGTGTTTCTTACTTTGATTCTTATGTTTATTTTAGGTACTTGGGCTTGTAGACATGTTGTAGTGGTCCGGGGCTTTAGTACATAGCCTCTCTAAGGTTTATTTAGGGTTTATATGTTTTTGCTATTTAAAGGTTGGTAAGAGATATTGTAAGACAGATTATGATAAATATTCAAATGATTATTGCAGCCGACTTTTTCCAATCTCCACTTCTCTAATTTCCTCCTCTTAACTCTTTCTTGCTTCTTCTCTTCTCTTTGCTAATATTCTATCTCTCTTGGTTTCACGTTCACCCTACATCAACGAGTAGACAATATAATTTGTACTGGGTATTGAAATTTTCCTTTATCTTTTACCTGCTTGTTAGATTCAAGCAAGTAAAAGAAAATTGGATTGAAATTCAAGACAATTGTTGAAATAGTTGAGAGACTGATAAACGCATGGCTTGGCTATCGAGTAATGGTACACTTACCATTAATTTACCACTCGTTTACCACTCTTAATACATTCATTTTTTTTATTATTATTTTTTAAATATTTTTTTAACATCTTTAATCACTAAGAAAAAATTTAAAAAAATTATAATTTTACTAATGATAACTTTCTTAATTATTAAGTAAAAAGAAAATTTTAAAAAAATTAAAAAATAAAAATAAAAAAGTGATAAAAGATTGGTAGATGGATAGGAAGTGTATCATTATTCCTTAGCTATCATTGAACACGGAAAGTCAAACCAGTAATAGTTAACTAATTAAGTGTTTTCCAGTTCATTAAAAATGCTCATTTTTTCCAGTTCATTCTGGTAGTATACCTTGATTTTCACCATGAAGGTACACTTTCATAACCTATATTAACTCTAAATCAAATTAAAACAATATATGGAAAGGGCCATTTATATGCAGGGTACAATCAAAGATCAAGACCCAAAGATTAAATGGATAAAATAATCAGAGGATTTTTGCCAGCAAAAACACAATTGCATACAGTTCTTGGAGAAGAAGGCCTGTAACTTTTTAAGATACATACATAAGTAAAACCTCAAAATAATGTCCACAAATATGATGTCTTACTCCTTGCCTATACAATTAGAAGCAGATTTACTTGTTTCTTCTTCTCTCTTCTACATAATTTTGGCTCCGTTTCCACTAATCGCAATATACTATGCCTCGTTGTTGTTGTACATAGATGTCCAAAGTCCCTAATTTAGTCCCCCAATTCATTCAATGAATTCCACTTGCCTTACCAAATACCAACTATTGTTCCTTCCCAGCAAGTAAGTTTTATGAGGGCATGGGGTATCTGGTCAGAGCAGGGTTTGAAAAAATCTGAAAAGCTTAAAAGAGGAAAAAAAGAACTCTGCAGTGAGAGTTTACGAAAGTTTGGGTAAAAACTTTTTTGTATGCACAACATTTTACAGTATTGAGAAATGTATGAAAATGTAATCTAAATATTTTATTATTAAATTAAAATACTAAAATATAGATAGAAATAATAAGATAAAAGTTATATTATTGAATTTAATTTTTATTCATATTAAAATATATTTAAGTATGATTTTATAATATTTTAAATTTCCAATAATGTAATATTGACAGGGAAGAGACGGCTTGGAATTTTGTTTCACTTGGGCCACACTTCCTCACGGCATCTCATTCGGCTTCAATCCATAAATGGATCCACACGTTGTTTTGCCATCACTTAAAGACTCAAGCCACAATTCAACTTCAACAAGACACGGGCCCACATAGTTGCTGCTGGAAACTCAACTTTGAGCCGCATAGATGAAATTCTTGGGAGGCACGTGACTTCACAAACTGGTAGGTACTAGGAATGCACGGCACCTTATATATATATATATATATATATTAAAAAAAAACTATTACTAATATAAGAAAATTTTAAAAAAAAATTTAAAAAACTAAAACTTTCTTCTTTTTATAAATTTTTCTTGTTAAGTTTATAACAACTGTAGCCCATATTTATAGGTCTTAAAATTACTATACAAGTTATTATGCAAGTCACTATACAAGATTTAAAATAATAATGATATGGTCATTCACATAATTTGGTGGTGGGACAGGGGATGGCAACCGCCCTCCCAATGAATTCATTACACTCTCCCTTGAATGACTACCCATAAAAAATCTATTTCGTTAAAATCTTGCCAAGAAAAAATTCAGTGGGAAGAAAAATCAATGGCGAAGGAAAAAGAGTACAGTCTTCTTATGTATCCATAAGTGCTTTAAGATTGCCTCATTAAAACCTTGCAAAGAAAAATCTAGTGGGAGAAAACCTTAACGAAGGAAAAAGAGTACAATCAGCATAAGTTTTTAGGACATTCACTCCCCCTGAAAAGTGCATGTCGATAAATTTTTCAGTTTTCGCATTCCAATGTTTTGCACAATCTTCTTGAATGTTGCAGTTGGTAATGCTTTCGTAAATAAATCTGACAGGTTATCACTTGATCGTATCTTTGATATATCCTCCTCTGATATAAGTAGTATTATTTTCATATAAAATTATTGGGCTATCATTAATCATTAGAAGACCACACTTTTATTGGATATGTTTAATCACTGATCTCAGCTAAATACACTCTCGACTTATTTTATGAATTGCAATAATCTCTAAGTGATTTGAAGATGTGGCATATACAGGTAGTTCCATATCTCTATCCAATATTGTCCGCTTTGGCATTTCAGGGTCTTATGGGTTTAAAATGCATCGGACAAGGTAGAGGAAACCTCACATATAAGGCACTTGACAGACTTAGTAGAAATCTGAAACCTGCAGTAATACTTAAACTCTCTTGAGAATATGCGTCAGTTTTTCAAGTAATAAGCAAACATGATTTCAGCATATATAACAGGGTTAAGAATTCAAATATAATTTTCATCTAAATAATGCATTAGAGAGAACATGATAATATTCTCATCTAAAATTTTCTCTCCCCCATTTGACGTTATTAGGAAAATTTTGTTTATGCACGACGGAAAGGACATTAGAAACCATCTATATATCGATTCGGCAGAAAATTAAATTCACTTGATATTGTTGACAAACAAGATCTTAAAGAGATTTAAAGGTTTTGGATTACTGTTTAAATATAACCAATTTTACTATTGATTTACTCCAGCAAAAAGATCTCACATTCTTTATAAATTTAGTTGTTGTTCATCCAAAACGATATTATGTTTGATAGAAATTCTTTTGTTAATGTCCCAGATTTGAACCATGAACCTTTTATACTTCAACCATTCATATTTTCTTCTAAGGTTGTAAACACCATGATAGAAGCAGAGATATGTCTTTATAGTAAAACTGATCCTGAAACTGTTGCAGCATCAAGAACCCTCAGTGCTCAATATGCTGCCTCTCTTACAACCATGTCTCAGAGGCTACTGGCGAGAACGAGTGGGGTTGATCATCTTAAAAATCAAATATCTAAGTTGCATCAAATGCTTACAACTAAAGATAAAAAAAAATAAAAATTTAAGACAAGAAAACAAAGAACTGAAGAAATTTGTAGACTGATATTCTCGTGACCTGAAAATACGAGTAGAAGAGCTGAAACGAGAGAGAGCTCAAATACAAAGTCAACAACAGCAACTAACGGCAGAGGTTCAGAATTTACAAGATAATCAAGATAGCTGTAATTAATCTCACTAGTTTTTGAAATTATGCATCCAGCATATTTTGTAATCTTGACTAAGTGAGATTTGAAGAGATGATAGTTTGTCTTGTTCTTATTTCCATTTCTATAAGAACCATCTTTAGCTTCATTTAGTACGCATCAAATCTTCTTCTTATATCTATAATTCATCTATATTTGCATCCTTATTCTACAAATTTTCAATGACTCATCAATATTTCTCACGATTAATCTATGAGGTATCATTTACCTTAGTTACAAGTTGTTTATGCCTCTTTCCAGGTGTCATGTTGCAGCAAGCGAATGATCTGGCTAATAGGTCAGATCATGAAACCGTTTATGAGTTGGTGACTCTCGGCACTCGATACTCCTACTCTATGTTGGATTTTTTAACCGGTTACAATCCAAAAATCGTGAGATTGGGGAGCTTAACGAGAAGGTTTTCGTACTTCAACGACTCGTTCAATAATCTGATATAAAAATAGCAGATTTAAAGTAAGAGAATAAGGATTTAAAATCCTTACTTACCTCTTCATTTCGACTGCCTAATCCTTTAGATAAGGATGACATGTCGTTTTATGAAGAACAAATGCATTTGAGAGATGAGGCTAGGAGTCTAAAATTTTTGTAACTCATCTAACATTTGAATAATAAGATCTTTCATTTTCAAATACATTCTTTGAATTTATAGCAGCCCTTATGATCTCTTCAGAAGTTCTAGAAAGGTAAATCATCAACGTAAACTGCAATAATGGCAAGTATGGGTTTTGATAAAACACATGAGCATCTAAGATTATTCTCAAATCTTTTTTTCAATAGATACTTGTTGATTCAATTAAATCACATGCGTGCGGATTGCTTTAACCCATATAAAAATCTTTGAGATTTTATAAAGTAAATACCCCTAAATGTATTTGAATTAGATGCTTCAAGTATTGTAGATCTTTATATATATATAATGATCTAATGATCCTTATAAATATACAGTGACCATATTCATCAACTGTATATCTAATCCTTTTGTAATAATCAAACCGATTAAAAATATGAATGTGATTTCATTCATAACAAGAAAATATGTTTCCTCATAACTACTCTCGGGTTTCTGCAAGAAAGCTTGTGCGACAGATTGTATCGCACAATTTTATTTCTCATTACGCTTTTGTATAAATACTCACTTATATCTCATAGGCATTACACCCTTTATTGTTTGGACAATTGATCTGTTGCCCAGATGACTAACACAAGAGGGGGGGTGAATTGGGTTATATTAAAAAATTAATACTTATAAACTAAATATACAATATAAAATATAACCAAAATATAAAGCAGTAGGAAATATAAAGAGTAGGGTAAGAGAAAGCAAACTCAGTATTTTTACGAGGTTCAGCCCCACTGCCTACGTCCTCGCCTCAAGCTACCCCTTGAGGATTCCCAAATCCACTATTCAATCTCCTTTAGGTGGAGATAGAAACCTATTACACCTTTGAGCAGCACCGCTCCAAAGAATCCGTGTAGAACACCCTCTACACTTCCAATCACCTCACACTTGGTGATTCAACTATTCCCTGTGTAGAACACCTTCTACACACACAAGGGTTATACGCACCCTCTTACTTCCAATCACCTCACACTTGGTGATTTAACTATTCCCCGTGTAGAACACCTTCTACACACACAAGGGTTATACACACCCTCTTACTGATACAAGAATTGATAGTGGGTAGGCTATCAGAAAACACTCCTCAATGAGTGAAATAAGAACAATACAGCACAAACTATATCTCTCTCAACAAGAACAAGAATTAAGGCTCAAAACTTTAGAAAAGAGAGAATGAGAGCTTTGAAAGAATGATGCAAAATTTAGCAATAGATGTGTAAGCTCTTGTTGTGATTTTTACAAAACTCAAGTGAGCTATTTATAGGCAAATGAGTCTTCAATTTCAAATTTGAAAAGATTCCCATGTCTAAGACATCATCATTCACTTTTCAAAAATTTCAAATCAAATCTTTTTACTTTTTGCATGTGACAAAAGGTGCACACTTTACTTTTCAAAAATTTCAAACCTAATATTTTACTTTTTGCATATGACAAAAAGAGCACACTTTACTTTTCAAAATTTTCAAACAAAGACATCTACATTTTGCATAAGTCAAGAAAAGCATCCACCACTTTTGAAAATATTCAAATAAAACATGCACATGTGAAAGATGACAATCAATCATCTTAATATTTTCAAAGTTCAAACCTTTAATCATATCATGCACATGTGAAAGATGACAATCAATCATCTTAATATTTTCAAAGTTAATTTTCAAAATATTCATGCACATGTGGAAAATGTATTTTAATGCTTTATGATAAAATATTTATTTTGAGCCTTAATCCTAATTTCGAATTTTTAAGAGATTTACAAAATTACTCTATGATTTTAATGTGAACTTATTCCCTTCTTGCTCATGCTTGGTTCCTTGATGTGCTTGATTGTATTGTGTAGACAACTTGAACTTGAGACTCCTTTATTCTTTGAATTCATTTGTTATCATCAAAATCCATGTGTAGATTTACATGAACCTTGAAACCTTGAGTTCAACAATCTCCCCTTTTTGATGATGACAAATACTTGATAGAACTTGAAACCTGTATGAATACTTAAGCTCCCCCTGAGAATGTGCGTTAGTTTTTCAAGCAAAAATATAAACATAATTCCAAGTATATATAACAAGTTTAGCAATTTAAACAATGTTAATGTTCTAGTCTAAAACTTCTCCCCCTTTTGGCATCATTAAAAAGGAATCATAATTATCTCAATAAGATATATTCCTACAATAACTAACAGACAAATAAAACGCTGCGTTAGTAGAGACTGTAGAAGTTAGAACCACCCGTGTCCGACAAAACCTGCAAAGGTTGAAGCCGAATTTTATCATCTCGGTGCGGAAGAAGATTTAAATCCGCTTGATGTTATTGACGAATTAGATGTTCCAGAGATTTGAAGTTGAATAATTAAAATTATTCGTGTCCGACAAAGACAGCAAAAGCTGCAGGCTTAGCTCTGGCAATGCGGTGCGGAGCCACGCGTATTTGACAAAACCTGTAAAGGTTGGAGGCCTAGCTCTAGTAGTCGGTGCGAAAGCAGATTTAAATCAATCGCCTGATGTTGTTGACAAATGGGTTTGAAGGCTCTGAGTTTCTATAAAAAAATCATTTTCACCTATCGGATACCAAAAAAAAATATCGCTTCTTGACCTAAGTTCTGTTTTTCCATAACGATAGAATGGCCGAACAATTCTCTTCCACTAATGTTCCAGACTTGAATCAGGAACCCTTGACGCATCAACCATCAATCTTCTCTCCTAAGGCTGTCAATGCCATGATAGGAGCAGAGAACCGTTTTTCTAGTAAGAAAACTTTTGACAATGTGTGTCCAACATATCTTATATTTCTTTTGACTAATAAGATTTGAAGAGACAATAGTTTGTCTTGTTCTTTATGCTATCTCTATAAAATCAGTTTTAAAGTTCATCCGATTTGCATCAAATCTTATTCTCATCTCTATAACTCATCTGCATTCCTTCAATATTCTCGCTTTAAGTTTTCAATTCTTTTCTCAATGGCTCATTATTCTACATCTCAATCTCATGTCCTTTCTGCAGCTACCATTGGCGCCATGTTGCAGCAAGAGAACAATAGTTTGGCTAATAAGCCAGACTCCGATGCTATCTACGACTTGGTGAGTCTCGGTACTCGCTACTCATCCTCTATTGTTGCTTTTTCCCAACGGCTACAAGTCAAAAATCATGAGGTTGAAAAGCTTAAAGAACAAATTGTTGTACTTCAACGAATTGTTCAAGAGTCTCACATAAGGGAAGGAATCGTTCGACAGAAGAATAAACGGTTGAAATCACTATTGGATTCTTCATTCCGCTTGCCAGTTCCCATGGATAGGGAGGACATGATATTGTATGAAGAGAATGAGCGTCTCAAACATGAGGCTAAGAACCTCAAGTTTATGTAGGTCATTTGAGTTAATGGAATAAAAGTATCTAGCAGATATTCATGGCATGCATGCGTAGTCTATCTTTTGATAGGGGTTTTGTAAAAATGTCTGCCAATTGATCGTGTACTAGTGAATTCTAATGCAATATCGCCCTTCTGCACATGATTTCTAAGAAAATGATATCTAATATCAATATGTTTGGTCCGAGATTGTTGTATTGGATTCTTTGAAAGATTTATAGCACTTGTATTATCACATTTGATTGGAATGTGATTGTACATACGTTTAAAATCCTCAAGTTGTTGCTTCATGTAAAGAACTTGGGCACAACAACTACCCGCAGCAACATATTCTGCCTCAGCAGTAGATAGTGCAACAGAATTTTGTTTTTTACTAAACCAGGAAACTAGTGCATGACCTAAGAAATGACATGTTCTACTAAAAATTTTTCGATCATCTTTGCAACTAGTATAATCGGTACCTAAATAACTAGTAAGATCGAAAGAAATGTGTTTAGGATACCATAACTCTAAGTCAAGGGTACTGGCAAAATATCTAAAAATCCGCTTGACTGCAATCAAATGAGATTGTTTCGGAAATGATTGAAAACGTGCACATAAACATATATTGAACATAATATCAAGTCTACTAGTTTATCAAATATAATAAACTACCAATCATACCTCGATATACCTTTGAGTCAACTGATTTACCGGATTCATCTTTATCAAGTTTAGTGGATGAGCTCATTGGTGTTCCAGTTTCCTTAGCACCTTCCATCCCAAACTTTTTCAGCAATTCCTTAATATATTTTGATTGATTGATGAATATTCCACTTTTTGCTTGCTTAACTTGCAATCCGAGAAAGAATGTAAGCTCTCCCATCATGCTCATTTCAAATTTTTCCTGCATAGTCTTAGCAAAAACTTGGCACATATTTTCGTTAGTAGCACCGAATATTATATCATAAATCTGAATCAAAAGAGTATCATCATTTTCTTATTTAATGAAAAGAGTTGTATCAATTTTTCTTCTTGAAAAGCCTTTTTCAATCAAGAAACCACTGAGTCTCTCGTACCATGCTCTAGGAGCTTATTTGAGTCCATATAGTACTTTTGTGAGTTTGAAAACATGATTTGGAGAAATATGATTTTCAAAACCTGAAGGTTGCTCAACATATTTTACCTATTCTCACGATCTTCCCTTTTGAGTTGTCTCTAAATGTCACGTGTCCTTCTTTTTTAGATCTAAGATCAAAGAACTTAGTCTCGTCTCCCGTCATGTGTCTTGAACATCCACTATCTAAAAACCATTTATTTTTACATGTAGAATACTTCATGCATACCTACAAAAGCAATTAAAAACAATTCTTGGTACCCAAGTTCTTTGGGTCCTTTATTTATTAGTATTAGAATAAACAAGATTTTTAGGTACCCATATGGCCCTAATAGTCATTGTATGTTTTCTTCTAATAGGACAAGCATGATAATTATGACCATTGCTATTACAAAAATTGCAAATAGCATGTGACATATATGAATAACTTGAGTGATTATAATAGTATCATTTTTTAACAAAATTATTTTTATGAAAAGAATTTTGAATATTGGACTTTGATGTAGAAGGATTATCAAAGAAGTTTTTATAAGATTTGTATTTTTGTTTTGGCATATATCCCAAGCCTGCCTTGTCAAAAACACATCTTTGACTACCAAGAAGTTTTTCAAAATTTCTTTTTCCATTCGTAAAGTTTTCAATAATATTTTCTAAATCAGTTTTCTTTTTATTCAACTCAAGATTTTCATCTTTCAAAACAATACTTTCTTTTCTTAAAATATCAATTTCGTTTGTTAAAGAAGAATTTTTCTTTTTCAAAGCAGTATACTTGATACCCAATTTTTCAAATTCCTCATATACCTCTTCTAAAACATTTTGCAATTCTTCATATGAAGGATCTTCAATATTATCAAAATTTGTTACCTCAATGTCATCTTTAGCCATAAGACAAAGATTTGCTGATTCTCCATTGCTTGCTTCACTATCTGAGCTACTTGAATCATCATTCCACGTAGCTTTCATTGCTTTTTTGCCTTTGTTTCGATCTTTCTTTAGCAGAGGACAATCTGGCTTGATATGACCAGGTTTATTGCATTTATAACAAATTAAAATGTCATTTTTACCTGAATCTTTCTTGGAAAACTTATTGAAGGATTTCCTTGGAGGAGTTTTATTTTTCTTTAAGAACCTCTGAATTTTTCTTATTATCATCGCAACTTCTTCATCTTTGTCGTCATTTTCCTCATCTTCATCACTTTCACTTTCATGTGGAACAGCTTTAAGTGCCAAACTCTTCTTTGAATTTCCTTCTTCTTCTCCTCTTTTCAATGTGTACTCATGGGTGATAAGTGACCCGATGAGTTCATTCACTTCGAGCTTCTTGAGGTCTCTAGCTTCAAGAATCGCTGTCACTTTTGACTCCCAACGTTTTGGTAGAGAGTTGAGAATTTTTCTTACTATCTCCACTTTGGAATAAACTTTGCCAAGAGCTGTCAAGCTGTTTATGATGTTAGTAAAACGAGTGTGCATACTAGAAATAGATTCATCATCATTCATCTTAAACATTTCATATTCATGAGTAAGAATATAAATTTTTGATTCCTTGACTTGAGAAGTTCCTTCATAAGTAACTTCCAAGTTATCCCAAATTTCCTTTGCTGTAGTGCAAGTCATTACTCTATTAAACTCATTACCATTAAGAGCATTATATAATAAATTCATAGCAGTTAAATTCAAAGTATAAAGTCTATCGTCTTCACGATCAAACTCTTCTTCTTCCTTTTTGACCTTTACTTCATCAACCACTTTTGTTGGAATATAAGGTCCATTTACAATGCATTTCCAGATTTCTCGGCCTTGAGACTGAAGGAATATTCTCATTCTAACTTTCCAGAATGAGTAATTGTCTCCGCAAAAGAGTGGAGGCCGACTGCTAGATTGACCTTCACCAAATGAAGCTGCAATGTTAGCCATAAGATCTTAACTCAAAAGATAGTTAATCTTATAACAGAGCTTTAGCTCTGATACCAATTGTTGCCCAGATGACTAACACAAGAGGGGGGGTGAATTGGGTTATATTAAAAAATTAATACTTATAAACTAAATATACAATATAAAATATAACCAAAATATAAAGCAGTAGGAAATAGAAACCTATTACACCTTTGAGCAGCACCGCTCCAAAGAATCCGTGTAGAACACCCTCTACACTTCCAATCACCTCACACTTGGTGATTCAACTATTCCCTGTGTAGAACACCTTCTACACACACAAGGGTTATACGCACCCTCTTACTTCCAATCACCTCACACTTGGTGATTTAACTATTCCCCGTGTAGAACACCTTCTACACACACAAGGGTTATACACACCCTCTTACTGATACAAGAATTGATAGTGGGTAGGCTATCAGAAAACACTCCTCAATGAGTGAAATAAGAACAATACAGCACAAACTATATCTCTCTCAACAAGAACAAGAATTAAGGCTCAAAACTTTAGAAAAGAGAGAATGAGAGCTTTGAAAGAATGATGCAAAATTTAGCAATAGATGTGTAAGCTCTTGTTGTGATTTTTACAAAACTCAAGTGAGCTATTTATAGGCAAATGAGTCTTCAATTTCAAATTTGAAAAGATTCCCATGTCTAAGACATCATCATTCACTTTTCAAAAATTTCAAATCAAATCTTTTTACTTTTTGCATGTGACAAAAGGTGCACACTTTACTTTTCAAAAATTTCAAACCTAATATTTTACTTTTTGCATATGACAAAAAGAGCACACTTTACTTTTCAAAATTTTCAAACAAAGACATCTACCTTTTGCATAAGTCAAGAAAAGCATCCACCACTTTTGAAAATATTCAAATAAAACATGCACATGTGAAAGATGACAATCAATCATCTTAATATTTTCAAAGTTCAAACCTTTAATCATATCATGCACATGTGAAAGATGACAATCAATCATCTTAATATTTTCAAAGTTAATTTTCAAAATATTCATGCACATGTGGAAAATGTATTTTAATGCTTTATGATAAAATATTTATTTTGAGCCTTAATCCTAATTTCGAATTTTTAAGAGATTTACAAAATTACTCTATGATTTTAATGTGAACTTATTCCCTTCTTGCTCATGCTTGGTTCCTTGATGTGCTTGATTGTATTGTGTAGACAACTTGAACTTGAGACTCCTTTATTCTTTGAATTCATTTGTTATCATCAAAATCCATGTGTAGATTTACATGAACCTTGAAACCTTGAGTTCAACAAGATCCAAATACCTCTCGCTTTACTAGCAAGTTTAATTCAGTTTCAATAGCTGCTTTTTATTTTGGAATATCATTTCTACATCGACATTCTTCGACGATTCTTGGTTTACTTTCTTCATTACTTCTGGTAATGTCAAGGGTAATTTTATATGAAAATATGTTGTCAACAACAGTTTCATTTCTATCCATAATTTTTCCAGTACTCACGAAATGTATTGAGATCTCATTGTTCTCTTTTAGGGGAAAACATTTCATGAAACACCTCTTCAGGAGGTTTATACTCTTCAGGAGTTTTCTCTCCAGAAGTTATACTCTTCAGGAGTTACCTCTTCAGGAGTTTTTTTTTTCTGTACAGAAAGTTTGGATAAATTTTATTGCTTGTTTTGTGGGTACGGTCTTTTTCTCTTCAGGAGTACCAATTTCTTTTCTTTTGCACCAATAAGTTTTCAACACTTCAGGTGTATCATAGAATTTTCTATTGTTGTTTTAACAACTTGTCATTCAGAGACTTCAATTCTTACTTAAGCATTAACAGCAATAATATTTGATTTTACAACACATTTAATGTCAATAAATACATCCAGTAATTGATTTGCAACACTTTGCAAACAGGTAATTCTTTGACCTTCTGGTTCACATTCATTTGTAAGAGAATCAAATTTAAACAGGGTTTTATTATCCCAAGTAATTTATTGTCGTGCTTCAGGCACCGATATTTCATTATTTCAAAACATGATGAAATATTAATAAGCTTATATATAAAAACTTAGTATAAGTAAATCAAGTGTTTGGTCGTACAACAGGTACGTGACCAATGTTCAGTCATATCACATTTATGACAAACATCTTCATCTTTTTATGAAAAATTATTCTGAGGGTCTTTACCCTTTTCCGAGTTGGATCACTTCTGGTGAAACGATCTATTATTATCATCTTTAATGTTGTCGCTTTTGGGACTAATACTTCTATAGTTTTTCTACTATATCTATGCTCTTGGTTCTTTTGAAAGGATGCACTGTTCACTTCTAGGAATAGTGTAAATCCAATATCATTAATAAGACATAACTGGTAATTTATTAACAAAAACTCATTATTTAGTTCAATCACTAGAAGACAAAATAAAAGTTCAGAATATTTGTTGAACTTTTACTTTCGATACTGCTACACAGAAGCATATTCGAGGTATGAAAAATAGTATATGTTTTCTTTAACATATCATCATCAGTGACCTTCTCACTGCATAATTTTAATATTGAGTTGATTTTAAAAAGTGCAGAATATTTAATACCTCTTTTAAAATCTTACAACTTCAGGTGCAATAAGTTATACTAAACTTTTGGGAGGATTAAATCTTCTGGTACTCATATCTCTCCCTTAAATCATTTCACACAGTAAGATGATTTTTCATCATGAGATATACAGCACGGTCCTGCAGGGATACGTGATTTTCTTCTTTGATTGTATCTCCCAATTTCATCATATCTAAATAGATCTCATCAAGAATTCTGGATAAATAACTTTTTCTAGAAATGTCAATAGTAATAAATCTAAATATTTGACATTATATATATATAAATCACAAAAATAAATCTGTGGATTTAATAAATATATTCACATAATTATGAGAATAAAAATAAAATTTTATCAAGTAATATTCAGCAATATTACTTTTTATATTTATCTCGAAAATTGTAAATAATATATTGAAAAACTTACTTGAAGTAGAAGACCACTAGCTTCAGTATCAATAGAACCTCGTGCTGATAACGTGTTATAAAACTAAAAAAGAAACTATTATTATTGCAAGAGAAATATAAAAGAAACTCTTAAGAACAGAAATTTTCTTCCTTTTATAAATTTTTCTTATTAAGTTTATAATAACTGAAACCCATATTTATAGACCTTAAAATTACTATGCAAATTATTATGCAAGTCACTATACAAGATTTAAAATAATAGTGGTGTGATCATTCACATAATTTGGTGGTGGGACAAAAGGGTGGCAGCCGCCCTCCCAATGAATTCATTACATATATATATATATATATTCGATATATTCACCAGAGCCGGAGGAGTTTTTTGGATGTAAACTCATAAACGAAAATGCACACACAGACAAAGAAATTCGTGGGGATGCCGCCAGCTGCTTCTTTGATTTTTCTTGAAAAATTTATGTTATTTATTGTATTTATAAGTAATTAAATTTTCAAATAAGATTAAGGATGAATTTGCACATATGATAATATTATTAATTCATGTATTTAATTTTTAATTATTAAAACTCCTTTGTTTAATCATTTTCAATCTATTGTTAATATTTTTCCTCCGAATAATCAAATAATTTATTTTGTTTATAGATCTAGTCACGCTTTTTCTATTGAATGATTAGATCTTTGATTATGTTTGAACCAATTAATTCTTTATATTGATTTAATTCACTGCTACAATATTGTTCCATAGGTATATTGTTGTCATTGAGTTTTCTCAATATGAATAATAATTTGCGTAATTTAAAAGTGTTAAATGATTTTTCAAAAATTTACATTTGGTTTAATTTTGTTTTATAGTTCTATATCTTCTGATTGGAAATTTTGAAATTAGTCTCCAATTATATTATTTAATGAATTAAAATATTGGATTTGTGCAAGAGATTCTTGACGCTTTTTTGTTTAGTAAATTTGAATACTTTTTCCATTAATGATTTTGTTTCGTTTTACTTTACACTTAAAAATTAATATTTGCTCTCTCATAAATCATTTAATATTTTCTTTAATTTCTTTGTTCTTTCTTTCAATCTTTAATCTGTCTCTTTGTGGAATCGGTACTCTAAAACTGTGCTACAATTACCGCGTTATTTTTTTGATGTAATCAAGCATCAAGATGATATGAAAGGTTCAGTTTTCTTCAATAATAAGGTAATTGGATCCAATACGAAGAAAGTAAAAATTCTTCAACCCCCATTTTTCCCCGTGCATGTACATGAAACTCAGGGATGGGACAGTGTGAGGGCAATCCTTTTGTCTATTCCTAGTCTGAACAAAGAAGCTCACACCACATGAATCACGAAATATAAGGAGAGAGATGAGTCTGAATCAACTCGGAGTCAATGGGTGAGTGATAGTTGGGAAATATAGAAGGAGAAAGTACTTGAGAAGCAAATCGGCAAGAGAAGTATGGACTTTTAGTTCTGAGTCAAAACAAAGATTCTTGTACTTGTTCTCGTCAATGGCATGCTAAATTTTTCACTTCCCTTCTTCACTATGGTTTTACACAGTCCACTTCAGATTACAGTTTATTCACCATGGTGACTCAAGATACCTTCACAACATTGTTAGTTTACATTGATGACATTGTTGTTGCTTCCAATTCCATTGCTTGCATTGAGTCCCTCAATAGCTTTCTAAATACTTGTTTCAAAATCACGGATTTGGGTTTACTTCGATATTTTCTTGGCATTGAGGTAGCAAGATCCAACAAAGGAATCCATTTGTGTCAACGGAAATACACTCTTGATATTCTCACGGATTCTGGCACTCTCGCCTCCAAGCCTACCAAACTCCCAATGGATCAAAACCTTAAACTAAGTAAGGCTTACGGCACTCCACTAAATGATCCCAGCACCTTCAGAAGATTCATTGGCTAACTTCTATACTAGACCATAACAGGCCCGATATCAATTATTCAATACAACTTTTGAGCCAGTTCACGTCTCGGCCAACTAACTGATTTTCATCTCCAAGTTGCACACAAAATTTTAAAATATCTAAAGGGCAATCCAGGCTAGGGTTTTCTTCTCTCAGCTCATTCCCCTCTTCAGTTGCATGGTTATTATGATTCAGATTAGGTTTCATACCCTGATACTCGAAAGTCAACCACTAGTTTTTGCATCTTCATGAAACACTCTCTTGTCTTCTGGAAATCCAAAAAGCAGTCCGATGTATCTGGTTGTTCTGCCGAGGCTGAGTTCCGTGCTATGGCAGCCACCTATTGTGAGCTTACCTAGACTCAACAATTATTTGATGACTTGCACATCCCACATTCCAATGCTACCATACTCCATTGTGACAACCAAGCAGCTTTGCACATTACTACAAACCCTACTTTCCATGAATGCACCAAGCACATAGAAATAGATTGTCACTTCATTCAAAACAAAATTCAAGAGAGAAGCATTGCCACTGTCCATGTCTCTCCTCATTCACAATTACCCGATATCTTCACTAAAGCACTTTTCTTTATTGTGCTTAATACTCTTCTTTTCAGGATGGGAATAGTTCACCTCTATTCTCCATCTTGTAGGAGGGGGGGGGGGGAGAGGAGATATTGGAAAATAATAAAGTTCAAAATGAAAATCAACCCAAGCTGCAAACTACCACTGCTTTACCAAAGGGTCCTCAACACAATTCAGATGAAAAAAGATAGTCATGGTTTGCATTGTAATTTAACAATTAGTTATTTTTTGTTATGGAAATTGTTGAGTTGTACAAAGCTTAGTGCTAGAGTTAGTTATTTGTTATTCCTTCAAGAATCATCTATACTGAAGGCATATAAGCTACATTTGTGTACTCTGTTTTCAGTACAATTCAATATACCAAGTGAAGCATTCTTCAGCAAACACTGGTATTCTTCCTCTGCCTTAGTTTCATTTTTGCACCCTGATTCTTCGAATCTTACATGCAGTGGTGCAGTGGTGTTGTTGTTGAAGAAACTTGGGTTGGTGGCACGGTGGTGAGGCTCTTTGGTCAAGCAAAGGTCGTGGAGATGGGGAGAAGCTCATTAAATATGATTTTATTTTTAAAATTATTATAACTAAACTAGATTATTTTTTTTTATCTAATCTAGTTGATTTCTTTATAATAACTAAATATAAGATATTTTTCATTGAAAAATTTTAAATGCAAGCAACATTGGGCACCCATATGTACACCAATGTTGAAGTAAAAATATGAATTTAATAAAATACTTAATTTTAAAATAAAAAATATGAAAGCAACTAATCAGAATACACATGTACGCGTATGGGTGCACAATGCTGCTTATATGTAGCATTACTCTTTTTTATTTTTGTTTATTCTATTGAGAATGCTTTTACCTCACTCCTTCATGATTGGAAACCTAGGAAATATCACCCCACCTCCCCTCTCGCATAGGGCGAGGGGTGTGGTTTTCACCTGTTCCCTACCCCACATCCCAGGGGTGGGATACCCTATCCCGGAGAACAAGGTGCAGGGCAGATTTCTAATCCGTCTCGTCTTATGTCCATTTACAAAATAGACTAC
Source organism: Platycarya longipes (assembly GCA_036559045.1). NCBI lineage: Eukaryota > Viridiplantae > Streptophyta > Magnoliopsida > Fagales > Juglandaceae > Platycarya > Platycarya longipes. Next base: position 2,398,442 of record CM071790.1, on the reverse strand, counting down.
ATTATACTATATTTAAAAATTATTTTTAGGTCTAAAAATAATCATAAATATATTTTTGGATTAAATTGTAAATTTATATTTTATAAATATGACTATAATTTAAAAATTATGTAGTTTTTAAATTTGTTTGTGCATGTTTTGTGTAAGTTGTGATTTTAAATTATGCAATTTTTAAGTTTGCTAATACATACTTTATAAACATATCTAACAAATTATAATATATATTTATATATACAAATTTGTAAAATATAATTATAAATTTATATTTATATATATAAACATATATTTATGTTTATATATATATATATAATATATGTATATATAAGCAGAGGGCCTCCTCGCCCTTGCTAATGGGTAGATGCAAGGTGGGACGAACAGAAAAGGGGCAACGGGCGGAGCCCGCTAACATGGAAAAAAATATATAAAAGGAAACCAACCATAATTTTTACAATAATTTAGTAGAACCATTGTTTGTTTAGTTTATTTTTACAATAATAATTATATAAAAAGGTTAGTAGACATCTATTCTAGAAGAGAAAACTTTCCCATAGGTGACACTGGTAACAAGCAAAAATCGGAGCACAACCTTTACTTGCCACGTAGGACCAGGTAAAAGATGCATATTAGATTAGCTGAGGCACCGCATGGGATCGAAGTCTGAATCGTCCCCCCACCCCCTTCTCTCTGCTCACTCTCTCTCTCTCTCCCCATACGAGATTTCTCTCAATCCGAAATCAAATGCTTCGTTGACCCCAACCCTCAAACTCGACCTCTGAAAGTGGTTGCTGGCATCACTCTCTCTCCCCCCCCCCTTCACTTAACTATTTTTGAGCTTAAGCGCAGCTTCTTGAGAAAAGAACTTTGTCTTTCACCCCAGGTTACTCTCATGCTTGTAGAAATTCAAGAGTAGAAACTTCGATTCCTTTAGCTCCCTGATTGGGTTTGATAAAGGGTTCATGGAAGTGCAGTCAGTGGATCTATAATAGTAGAGTTGGGGTTGAGGGAGAGGAAGAAGTTAAGCTATTAGATTTTTTGCTATTTTGTGGGGCGCAAACATGATTTTTCTCTGTTTTCTCGATAACCAAACAGGCTGTTACAGATTATTGCAGACTACTGCGCGATTTTTCTCTATTCTTTCGGCAACCAAATAGGCTGTGTCAGGTTATGAAAATGGGGTTTGCACGTCATTGGCTATTTCAAATGTCATTACTAATCTTTGTGGTATGCAATTATTCCCAATTGCTTATAGTTCTTGGCTTCTTGGCTACAACGGTTCATAATGCATTTTTATGGCAAGACTACTGAATATTATGGTTGTTGCTCAATTCTTGTGTGATTTTGTAGCCACTATATTTCTTGGAATTAGTTTCACTCGTCATTAACTTAAGACCATATCCACTTAGATAATGAACATGAAGAAAGTGACAAGGGAGAAGGTGATGTTAGAATGATGGATAAGTTTGATTGGGATTCCGATTAGTAGGAAGCTAAGTTAAACGAAGAAGAGGAAGATGATAGGCGATTTTCAAATTTGAGTTTTGAGAAGTTGAGCGAAGTAAAGACAGAGAGAGCCTAACGTACATGAAACCCCAAAATTTTGCTTCGATCTCTTGTTATGCACTGCACATTAATAGTTGAGATTTTGAATACGTGGCATCATCTGATTGGTTTTCGATAATCACCATTTATTGGTGATATCGGCCCAAAAATGTTCCGGTTCTACACTTGTTACATCATTTACATGTTATCGTTTGTTTGGGTATTTTAATTTTTTAATTAATAGTTAAAAAAGTAATTGTTAATAAATGTATAAATTTTTTATAGATTGAATATATTAAGTTAATAAAAATGAGAAAAAATTATGCTAATTAGATCCTCTCCTTTCGATAGCGTCGATGGTGGTATCCATTCTCGCACTAATTAATCTTTGTTTTCAATAATCAACCACTTTAATAATTACAAAAAATGCTTCGTATCATCCCTTGTTAGGAATAGTCGGCAAAACACCTTACGTGTCTATATGGGAAATGACGGAATTGTCCATAAGAGCTTGGCAGAGAGTCCATTCCTGCAACTCATTCGACAATGCGCTCCCTCATTTTTGAATCTCTCTCAAATTTGTTTTCAAAGCTACATTCAGCACCATCTCCGCCCATCCCCGCCCCCCAAAGTCGCCCATCATCTCCCCCACCCACACCCCTCAAGTCGCCCACCATCTTCCCCAACCCCACCCCGAGTCGCATCCCTCTTTCTTGATCTCCGTCTTTGTAAGTTCTCTCCCTCTCTCTTTTCCCTCTGTCTTTCCATTACTCTTATAATTATTTCCGTGGATTTGGCCAGATTTTGGGGTTCGTCCTATAACCCTAGCTTTATGCACCTTGCATGGGTGGATTAATCTTGTTTGGATAGGTTAATTAGTGGTTAGGATTGCTTAATTATTTGAATTTTTTATAGGTTCATTTTGGTTTAGCTTACTATGGTAGATCTTATGCTATATATATATACATATATATATATTCTTTATTCACTCATTTGTTTCATTGATCTGATTTGCTTGTTTCTTTGATGGGATTATAGTGCGTATTGTATTGATTATAGTGTTTGTTCATTATATGCTCTGAGTGTGCATTAAGTTACAAGAAAAGATAAATGATTTTCATTATATTGGTTGGGCTTGAATCAGTTGGAGGCTGTTTTTGTTGGAAGCTCTTGCAATCAATAACACATTAATCCACACATTTAAGCTTTGTAAAGAGATAGGTGGAAAAAAGTGTAATGAAAATCTGACGCCTAGTATAAATGTTGAACAAATTCTCTTTTATTGGAAGTCAAAAAATCTCTTCCATTGATTTTTCTACAGAGTATAACTGTTGTGGTATAAATTCTATCTTTGCCAGCAAATTCTCTCCCTTCTCAAGGAGTTTGAAAGCCCCAAACTTATGCTATATAAATTCTATCTGAACACTAATAGATGTTTAGAGCTTTCTTTCTATTAAAGTTGTCTTAAAAAAGACTGAAATCATAATAGTTAAGTAAAACCAAACCAAGTAAACATCAATTTATTTTATTTACTGAAGTGTTTTATGGCTTTAATATAAGCTAAAATTTGTACTGTTCATTTCCATGATCCTATAAAAGCAACATAATAGGAGTGATGTGGACTACTTTTGTATTTTTTGTTGTATTTCTTATGCTAAAAACAAAGGTTGAATAGGTTCTACCAGATTTGTAATTATAATATAAAAAATGTAGAATGTTTTTTTGTAAAGTTGGTATTGGTGATTTGAGGTGGATATCCATGTTAACTTTTTGTGGGTGCATGGGTGCGTTGATTTCCATGGATATTTTGAGTATGTAGTTTGTCAACTTTTTCAAATGCATGGGTACTTTAATTTAATTTGATTGTGATGTCTTGTATTTTATTGCACATTTTAATCTGTCTGTTCTTTTTTAATCTAAGTTCTGATGTCTTGGGCTTCCTCACTAAAGTTCCAACTTAACCAGACTCGTGTTTGAACTTGTCTTTATAGTTTTACATATAAATGAGCCAGACTCTTGTGTGTGAACTTGTCTTTGATTTTTCAGAATCATGCGTGGCATCATCTATATCATTATCTTTAGTTAATGATTTTGACATAGAATCACTAGTTTGTTGGTGTGGTTTGAAAATACTACTTAAAACATCCCACACGAAAAAGAATCTTGGAAGGAGATTTTTCGCTTACCTAAATTATAATACGGTAAAGTTGTTGTATATTATCATATTTGCATATTAACTTGCCGCTTGCTAAGTGTACTTTGTCCATGTTAATTGGGAGTTCGTATTGTGTGTAGGGAGATACGAGATGTGAATTCTTCGTATGGGCAGACATACTTCAGTTGCTCAAAGAGAACATTCGTGTAAGAGAGAATAAGGCGTGGAAGTCGGTTGAAGTATTACAGTATGAGTATGACGTTCAGAGAAGGGAAGATAAAATGATGTCAAAAGAGAAGAATCTGAGGCGTTAAAAGCGAAAATTATTGTACTTGTATTGGGTTCTCACCTGTGTAATAGTGTTTGTTTGGTTAGGATAAATTCCATATAAAAAACATGTTGTATGGATTAGATGGTTCTTTGAATGGAAATAGCCTGTGTACATGATTTGATGAAAGCCATGTATTTGTATGTTGAAGCAAGTTCTCTAATGAAAATTTGTACTTTGTGAACTATTTACGTCTTATGTAGTTATGGATTATAATTCAATCAACCCAATCCTAGATAGATTTTTTGAGTTTAGAAATGTTTTTTAAGATGTCTATGCTATGTGTTTATTATATTTTTCTTGTTTTGCTATGATTGTGCAAATGAGCCAAAGAATAAGGGGAAAAAAATAAAACAAAGTCCTCTAATTACTTCATGTTGATGTTTGTCGGTCTCTTTTTGTGTGAGAGAATTAAGTTGAGGGAATGACACTCTTGGGCATTGTCTTTGGAGAGAATGGATGGGAAGAACATTAATGCATGCTTCTTCTTGTATTCAATGCTTATATGACTTGCATAAAGTGCTAAAAACATAAACTATTTAGCATGATTATTTTATTTTATTTTTTTCTCTGAGATTTTTTTGCATAAAGTATTTAAACAAGAGAAATGCTATTTTTATTTCTTAATCGAATATACAAGTAGTTTGTAGAAATGAAGAGCTCCTTTGGATTGCCATCAAAACTATTCATTAAACTATAATCTACCAAGATCCTTACAGTCATTTGCACCTAACAATGTGGAAATTCATACTAGAAAAAATCATTCTTTTAGCAAATTCCCAAGTGTCAACACTAATCTCCTTTGACATGGGGCACTTATGGATTGTCTCACTTCTACAGAAAGCCTCAGAGACAATTGTCAAGCATTTCTCCACAAATTGTCTCACTTCTGGATCCTTCACTTCATACAAACGTAGGCTCGAAGGAAACCTAATTTTGTACAAGTACTCTTCCAAAAACATTACAAGGTCTCGCATAATTACGATAAACACCAAATTGCTACACAAATCAAATCGGTTATGAGTTTTTCAATGTAAGATGATAAAATCTTCAAGATGTGGGAAGAAAAAATGTTGAATAGTTTGACTTAGTTAAAAAAACATGAGCTAAAAAATTATAAATATCACTAATCAATGATAGCTGAGAGGACAAATGACAATATTTGAAGATACATCCAAGCTCTTGTGAAACATCTTTTGTATAATGATAGGTAGATATGTTGAAAGATTTCCAGGACAACTGCTCTGACTAACATTTAATGCCGCGCCTTCATTCCTAAACTTCAGCTAAACATCAAACTTTATGTGACCAACAGTAGCACAACCCCTGTACAAGTCATGACATGAATGTACTCTCGATGGGGACATGGGAAAGTGGAACCCAGCACAGCAAACCATTTTCAAGTTATTTTTGCTAAAAATCTTTGGGTATAAACTGATTCTTGAAGTATTGTGCTCTTTCTTGAGACGAGACCTTGTGCCCCAATCGCATGAACTCTGGAGTCTTTGTAAGAAAAAAAAAACTTAAAACCATATGAAGTACAACCTTAGATGTCTTCCCTTTAACCAAATCCACCATTTACCCAGGAGGATCAAATCAGAAATTGCACTTAGAACAAAAGCAAGTATCTAATTTCACTGAGAAGGTCGAAACCAAGATCCTTTGTAGCTCTAGTTTTAGGAAGTTCCAACTAGTTATACTGATCAAAAGCAAGCCAAATATATTAGAACATTTGTAGAATTTATACGTGATAAGCAATAAAAATGAATCTCCAATCCCAAAGATTGAAAGGATCGAAAAAAACAATCAAAATAGGAAAGTACAAATTCTTAGCTGAAAGTTACTGGCGGCATGAAAGGAATTTGCTCCAGTACCTGCTTAACTTGAAACTAAGAAATGAAGTGAAGTTTTCTTAACCTCCACGATCAAAACCTGCTTACAAAACTTGCTTCACAAAGTTTTATGTAATTATCAACAAATATGCATTGAAAAGCAAAATAAGAAGCATTAACTTATCTTGAGTTGGCAAACCAAATCTAGCTGAAAAATAAAAAGAGGATGCAGGGCCTTGAAAGGAAATTGCAGATTTTTTCCAATTAACCTAAAAAAGAGAAGACCAATTAGATGTAGAAAGCAAGTATCTTGCATTCACGAGTGCTTATAAAAGTACAACATCAGCCTTCATTTACAACCATGAGCCAAAGGAAGTTTCAAGTAGTTATCATGATAAAAAGCAAGCCAAAATCTTCATATGACAAGTAAACCAACAAAAAGGCATTCATAAATCCTAAAGATCAAAAGTAACAAAAAAACAATCACCATACCCTCTAATGTAATTGTTATAATTTCTCAAACGGATTATAATGTGAAAAAGACTTATAAAAAGCTCTAAGCACTGTCCAAAATAGTATGAAACAAGAACTGAAATTAATGTAAATCTCAGAAAACAAAATGCACCTCAATGTAGTGCGAACCTACTAACTTTGTAAGAAGCTCTACGTAAAGTCCAAAAAACAACTGCAACCCAAAAATGAATCTCGAATTGTTAGTGGTATGTGACAGAATTTTCTTATTAGAAATGAATTTGAAATTGGTTAATTGAAAGGTACCTTCTATATATCCACAAAATTCATCATACCCTCTTCAAGCGGCATAAAAAGTAAACCTTCTATATATCCACAAACTAAACCAAAACCTCATGTTTGGAAGTTCAAAAAATTTCATTTCTCATCACTATTGTGTTACAAGTGCATATCAAGATGGTCATCCATCTGGAAGAAAACAACTATAATAAGTGATATTTTTTTGTTCTCAAACTATGTACATCATAATGTCATATCATTTTGACTTAATAAGTGATATGTTTGCTTTACTATATATGCAGTGCCTTTCTTCATTAATTGAAACAAATATTGAATAACTTAGTTAACCTCATTTCCTGGGGGCATCGATTGTGCAAGCATGCTATTTTGTGTTCCAACACCAACTCCATCATCATCTTGGCGGGGTTGACATCCCAAGGTGTCACTCAATTGTGTTTCATCTACTAAAATTTGCCAACAAGTCTAAGTTAAAAAAAAAACTAAAACATTAATAATAATTATTAACAGTGTAAATATCAACAACTATTACCTTTTTCTTTCTCTTTGTTGCCAACTTATCCACGGATGCAATCTTCCTCTTAGTTGGGGGTCTCCCTTTCCGTCGACCAACGTCGAGGCTTAATATCTTCTTACCATTATCCCAGACCTCATTTAGGTTGCCCTTCATTGAATCCAATGTCGACTCACATGTTAAACCTTCACATCTTTTATCAAAGTCATCGACAAGGCATGTGAATGTATGGACTTGCTCATTATTTGAGGATAATTTTGGCTGCTACTTTCGCACATCTCTTAATTATCATCTCATAATTTTGTGCATCTGGTCTGTCCCACACATCATCATAGCTACTTTTGATTAATGTGTAATGCATCTTTAAGTCATTTCTCTAGCGATCCAAGAAATATACATCTAGTAGCACATTAATTTTCTTCAGCTGACAAACTTTAAGTGCATGCCTACACAGGATCTCCCGCATCTCAAACAATGCACACATACATTTTACCTCACACTCATCTTCGTTATAATAAATTAAGTAACGGATTATTTTGGTGTACTCATTAATAGATATGTCATCGAAGACATCGAATATTAAAATGCATCCTTGTGCGCTTACCAATCAACAATTGCAACACATTAGGCCCATCAACTATGTTTGGATCTCCTTAAATTTTTGTGTATATAATTTATGAAACTGCTTCTCAATGTTGAGAGGAGACACACAAGGGATAGTTTGGTTGGTAGAACTAAAATCAGTCATTCTCTCTAACTCCACATTTTTTCTAAGAGCATTATCAAATTGATCGACAAATTCCTTCAATGTCGTACCAGAATTGACATACCTATCGAAAAAGGCATTCATGCTTTCCGACTTTTGTGTCGTGCTCATACCAGCTCAAAATACACTATTTAGGTAAACTAGAACCCCAAAAGACCTTTATTTGTATAATGAATGAAGCCAGTTATTGTTGACAAACTCATACTTTGAAAGCAATTGAACCTAACTCTCCTCAAATTTTGTAATGGTCTGTGAATCATATAATGCAGCTTGATTGTCAGTCTTCAACCCAGCGTTGAATTTGGCATGAGATCCTAACTTCTTAGGAAGTTTGCGCATTATATGCCACAAACAATATTTATGAAACATTTCAGGGAATACAACGACAATAGCATTCTTCATTGTCCAATCTTGATCGGTTATAATGGCTTTAGGCACCCCATCATTCATGCAAGCCAACTATATTCAAAATAACCATTCAAAACTCTCTATATCCTCGACAATGAGCTCACCCCAAACAGTATCGACTGGTCATGATGGTTAACAACAACGAATGGAACGAAAGGCATGCGGTACTTATTTGTCAAGTACGTTGTATCGAATGATACAATGTCTCCAAAATACTCATACTCCGAGCATCAGCCTAAAACACTCTTCGTAACCTTTCATCATCATCATCCACGTCCATGTTAGAAATGAAACCCTCATTTTGATATCTCATTCTTTGGAAATACTTGTTAAAGGCATCATCACCTTTTTTATCCAATCTTAAATATTTGACCTTGACAATGAGATTCCGACAATCTTTCTCTTGAAAAGATAGATTCACATAACCCCTCGCTTCAATGACAAGCGAATTATAATTCTTGTTCATTTGTACACCGGCTCTATCAATCAAGTCAAGGACCCTTTGGTGGTATTCATTTATATACCTGTGGGATCGCAATAGTCTTTTCTTCTTGGGGTTTATAGTAATGTGGTTGGGAAAATTTTCAAAAGTTGTGAGTACCCATTTATCACTCTTGCTCAACATTGCATTTATCTTCGCTTTACAATCCGTTTTAGTTATTGCCTGTGGCTTTGACATATTACTGTTTGGTTTAGGATAGTACTTTCCACCATGGGCACAACCAATGGTCACATACACAGGTCTCTCATCATCATCCCTTTTAGTCCTCTATATTCTTACACTAAAATCCTCTTACTTGGCATATTGCTTATAGTAGTCCAAAAGATCTTTTTGATTGTCAAATTTCATACTAGATCTTGGTGGTTTAGCTTGTATCTCATTATCCGGGATGACAGTGGTACCCACTAAATCCTAATCTATGTCGAAGAACATTTCTATAAATCTTAGAAAACATAGGATGGATTAGCATTGAGTCAATATAAACGTCATTAAAGTAATAGGAGATAATAGTATCATACCATCAACATCATGAAAGTTTCCAATATATTATTCAAATTCCGAATTGGTTGACATAGTTGACGCGATGGGAGTTTCTTGCCTCACGTCCTCCGGATGACTCGATAAAGGGTATTGCATAGGTGGCATCTGCTCAATACCGAAACAGTGTTAGGAAAAATGGAATGACTTTAAGCAAACAAATTAAGATGTTATTTTTTGAAATTTGGCTAACAAACTTAGAGAAATATACCTGAAATGAATTTTCAACTCTAATGAAGTCATCTAGATTACACGGCAGAGGGTATGACATATCTAAATGATGCTACCATTCAAAAAATTAGTTAGATGCACGAGCACATCAAACACACTTAAAAAAAAAAATCAACCTGCCTACTAATATGGAAGACGTTTAGATTTTCAATTGTATTTTGAGACGTCATTAATGGTTGTGAAGTTGACGTCGAAGGCTTGGGTGTCATTCTATCTCCCTCTTCCCCCATCACACTAAAACATCGAATGTCTTTCGAGACTTTAAAGGCGCAGTACATGATGTCAAAAGAATAAAAATGAACATTAAACTCTCACACTATATGGAGGCCCATTGATGAAATGTGCAAATAATCAATTAAGGCAATATATTTCATGATTGAAATGTGCAAATAAATTGCATTCACACATTACTTTCTTGGCAATGCCCAACTAGCAGTCATTGCCAAGAAAGATAAAACAAAAATTAAGAAACTTTAATAGTTTAGCCACAATACTTGATTACTAGTTTGCACATTATTTCTGATCTATCTTTGAATTGAAGCCTCTCATCAACTTAGTCAAGTTCTTGTTTAATAGGCACTAGGTATGTAATTTTGGAGCAATTGACTGATGAGGAACAAAGTCCTATTCCAATGATTATTTAAGCTTAAAAATAGCAGTAATCAAGTTGGTAGGGCATTCATTAATATTTAATATTGTTAATAGACAAATATATTGGTTATGAAGAAAACAAAGGTTGATAATGTTCGTACTACGTACCAAGTGGTCCAATAAACCTTATCAACTTTAGACATTTGGACTTGCCAATTATTGCAACACCATTATGGCAAGCGACAAAATACAAGACATACAAAAGAGACTTCAGAAAGAAAACTAAAAGGTCACTTTAATGAGCACATGTTAGATATAGCTTATCCATAGAACATAACAAGAATTAGATGACAGCCTAAAAGTACAAGAAATACGATCAAAACATTCCTACCAATAGAGTTAGAAAGGAAGGTTAAAACAATAGCAGTTTGCCAAGCTAATTTTGTCAGGTTCAAATCTTAAAAGAGTGCTGCTATACTTAAGCCGCACTATAGCGGCTACAATATCCAACTCTACACACCTGTCCATCTGATTTTTTTTAATTGCTACAATAAAATTATTTTGTACCTTTACGCTTTCCCAGCATTTCAATTTTCAGCCTGTGCAATTTGAATATCATGCATTTCCTATCAGCTCGCTGATACCCTTCTTCCTTTCCAACTAATAGTTCATTTCGCCCCTCTCTTTCCAGTGGTTGTAGCTGTTGTTCCTTCTATCATCGTCATTTTCGTCCAGCATCACCATCTCTGTCGAGCATTGAGTATTTTGTGGGTACATTTTGTAGGAACTTCAGCTGTAACTATGAGTATATTTGGATATTTTGTAGAGAAATTTGTGAGATTTTTAACATTATTTGTGAAAGTATAATTTAATAAAGGAGAATCAAACTAATTCTAGCACCATTAAAGGTTAAATTGCAATCTTTCAAATAGCAATACCCTTATTTTGATCGCTGCTATTTTTTATTGTAATGGTTGTTGCATTCGCATAGGAGGGGGGGAAGATGGTCTCGAAGATGTAGGGTTTAGGGTCTCGAAAGAAGAGGGGAAGATTCGCACAAGAATGGGGGATTTTCTTCATGATTTGGTATGCATGGGTCTCCAAAGAAAGGGGAGTGACTTCGACCGCTACAGGAGTTCAAACCGTGACATGGCAGGTGAACCGGGTTCGCCATGTCACGGTGTGTAGAGTAGAATATTCGAACCAGTTGAAATGTAGTGTTTTTCAATCTTAAATAGCTCATTGAATAATTTATCTCTTCCACATAACATTAAAAGATCTTGCATATCATGCATGGCAAATTTCTCTAGTATGACATTAGAGATTAGAAATGACTAGTGATCTAGATCACGTTTTCATGTCAAATGAAATGAAAGCAACAACTTCTAGCAAAATGGAATAAGCATAACGAAGATGATAATATAAAGCACGTGCAATTCCAACAACTTAGATGCAATCCTTTGCATTCTGATTCAAGCATCAAAGTGAAAATAAAAATACAACAAAAAAATACAATAAAAGCAAACAAGTGACAGCAATCAACAATACCAATCAATATGAACAATATAATAAAAAGGAACAAAAATAACATCATATATTGGCTACCTTTACTATTTATTGGATTTTGAAAGCATTTATTGGTTACCTCTGCTATTTGAAATTTGAGAGAATTAAACTTGAAGCATATAATCGAATCCTAAGCAAGAAAATGGACTTTATAGATGTTGAACTGAAACTCCATTCCAACTGATAAAAAAGAGCAAATAGCCTTATAGTCTATCATCTCGTCAACATGGGTGATCATTTTGAAATCAGACAGAGGCTTAGGAGGTTGAAACCAGAGGCTTATTCATGCTCTAAGCCTAAATACCCATCTCGCGAAATCCAAAACTCACCCTCCCTCAATACACATGACAAACGTTGGAGCTTATGAAAGAAAAATTGATTCAAAAACATGTTACTTTTGTATGAGAAGCGACGACAACAAATGACTCTCGTACTACGTTAAATGCACTTGTGGGAAGGAGCGGTGAGGGATGACCTTTAATGAGCGATGTTGAACAGAAGGACGACATCGCAGGGTGGCGCTGGGTAGAGTGATGGTGTCGCCGGTGGCACTGGCCGGAGGAAAGTGAGGCATAGGGGAAGGAGCAGGGATTTCGCAGGATGGATGAATTTCGAATTCCTGACCCCAATCAAAATACACGTTTAATTTGAAGAAAAATAAAAAGAAAAGGAAAAAAAGAATCGATGCGTGTAGTATACAGTGTGTGTAGCTACTGCAGTGGGTGATGCATATAATAACTCTAATAATTAATTACGTTACTTTCACTACATGAATACCAATAACCACTCCCTTACGTACCACACATCTATCGACACATTTGACAAATGAAGTAATCAAGCAAGTCGCCTAGATTGTTTTTATAAATAAGATGAGATAAGATAAAATAAAAATTTTAAAAAATAAAATAATTTTATAAAATAATTTTATAATATTAATTTTGTTTTAGAATTTTAAAAAATTATTCTAAAATTTGAGAAAATTAAATTTTTTATTTTATTTTATATAAAAATTTTAAAAAATATATAATTATGAATATGAGTTTTGATCGCTAGCTTAAGGGCATTCTTATTGGAGTCATCAAAAAATTTTTTTTTATACATATCAAAAAAATTTAATCATATTTGATTAAAAGTAAATAAAAAAATTATAGAAAAAGATAAAAAAGTACTTTTTATTTTAAAAATAATAATAAATGCAAAGTTTTCTTTAAATTGAAAGAAATTTTGATGTTATTATTTATTTTTAAAAATAAAAAGTATTTTTTAACTTTTTGTTATAAATTTTTTTTAAAATTTTTGATAAAATATGATCCATTCTTTTTTTTATGTATACAAAAAGTAAAAATTTAAAAGTGTTATGAAACTTAAAGAAAGGAACTACTATTGCAAAAGAGAAATAAGAAATTCTCTCTGAAACTCTTAAGAACTGAAACTTTCTTTCTCTCTCTATATTTTCTTATGAATTTCATTACAACTGAAGCCCCTATTTATAGCTATTTATAGGCTTTGAAATTACTATGCAAGTTACTATGCAAGTCACTATGCAAGTCACTATGCAGAATTTAAAATAATAGTGGTGGGGTCATTCACATAATTTAGTAGTGGGACAGGGGGGCGGCTGTATTTCGTTCGTTCATTACACTCCCCCTTGAATGACCGCCAATAAGGAATCTGCCTCGTTAAAACATTGCCAAGTAAAAACCCAGTAGGAAGAAAAACCAATGGCGAAGGAAAAAGAGTACAGTCTTCTTATGTATCCATAAGTGCTTTAAGATTGCCTCATTAAAACCTTGCAGAGGAAAACCCAGTGGGACAAAACCTCAGCGAAGGAAAAAGAGTACAATCAGCACATTTACTCCCCCTGAAAAGTGCATGACAAAAGATATTTGAGTCTTTGCATTCCAATGTTATGCACAATCTTCTTGAATGTGGAAGTTGGTAACGCCTTTGTGAATAAATCTGCCAGATTATCACTAGATCGTATCTGCTTGACATCAATTTCACCTTTTTCTTGAAGTTCATGAGTATAAAAGAATTTCGGTGAAATATGTTTGGTTCTGTCACCTTTGATATATCCTCATCTGATTTGAGTGATACAAGCAGTATTATCTTCATATAAGATTGTTGGGCTATTATTGATCATGGGAAGTCCACACTTTTCCTGGATATGTTGAATAACTGATCTCAACCAAATACACTCTCGACTTGCTTCATGAATAGCAATGATCTCTGAGTGATTTGAAGAGGTAGTAGATAGTGTCTGCTTAACAGATCTCCATGATATGGCAGTATCTCCATAAGTAAATAAATATCCAGTTTGAGATCTACCTCTGTGTGGATCTGAAAGATAACCTGCATCTGCATACCCAATCAATTCTGGACTTGAACCATGTTGATAAAATAATCCCATATCAACCGTACCATGAAGGTAACGAAGGACATGTTTAATGCCATTCCAATGCCTTCGAGTTGGTGCAGAACTATATCTTGCAAGCAGATTAACTGAGAATGTAATATCTGGTCGAGTGCAATTTGCAAGATACATCAAAGCTCCAATTGCACTGAGATATGGTACTTCAGGACCAAGAATTTCTTCATCGTCATCACAAGGACGGAATGGATCTTTCTTCACATCAAGTGTTCGAACAATCATTGGAGTACTCAGGGGATGAGATTTGTCCATATAAAAATGCTTTAGGACTTTCTCAGTATACATGGACTGATGAATAAAAATTCCATTTGGCAAGTGCTCAAGCTGCAGGCCGAGACAAAGTTTTGTTTTGCCAAGATCTTTCATTTCAAATTCATTCTTTAAATATATAGCGGTTTTTGATATCTCTTCAGGAGTTCCCACAATATTTAAATCATCAACATAAACCGCAATAATGACAAATCTGGATTCTGATTTCTTAATAAAAACACATGGGCATATAGGATTATTCTCAAATCCTTCTTTCAATAGATATTCGCTTAAGCGATTATACCACATGCGTCCGGATTGCTTCAACTCATATAAAGATCTTTGTAGTCTGATTGAGTACATATTTCTAGATGTACTTGTAGATGCTTCAGGCATCTTATATCCTTCAGGGATTTTCATATATATGTCATGGTCTAAGGATCCATATAAATATGCAGTGACCACATCCATCAACCGCATTTCTAATCCTTTTGTAACAACCAGACTAATCAAAAATCTAAATGTGATTGCATCCATAACGGGAGAGTATGTTTCTTCATAATAAATCTCGGGTTTCTGCAGGAAACCTTGTGCGACAAGCCGTGCTTTGTATCGCACAATTTCATTTTTCTCATTACATTTTCGTACAAATACCCACTTATATCCAACAGGCATTACACCCTTTGGTGTTTGGACAACAGGTCCAAATACTTCTCGTTTTGCTAGCGAATTTAATTCAGCTTCAATAGCTGTTTTCCATTTTGGCCAATCATTTCTACGTCGACATTCTTCGACGCTTTTTGGCTCACTTTCTTCATTACTTCTGGTAATGTCAAGGGCCATTTTATATGAAAATATGTTGTCGACAACAGTTTTATTTCTATCCAGAGTTTCTCCAGTTTTCATGAAATGTATTGAGATCTCATTATTTTCAGGTACCTGTTCCTCTTCAGGGGAAAACATTTCATGACACACCTCTTCAGGAGGTCCCTTTTTAGGAGATTTATACTCTTCAAGAGTTTCCTCTTCAGGAGGTTCTGGAATAGAAGATTTAAGCTCTTTAGGAGCACCAATTATATTTGTGGCTTGTATTGTGCGTACGTGTTCTTCAGGAACACCAAATTCATTTTGTATTCTTTTCCTTCTAGGAATTTTGTCTTTTGCACCAATAGGTATTCCACGATTCAGGCGTGTTTTAGATTCACCTATTGCTGCTTTGACAATTTTCCTTCAGGGACTTCAATCCTTGCTGGAGTATTAACAGCAGGAATATAAGATTTTACTACACCTTTAGTGTCAGTAAATACATCCGGTAACTGATTTGCAACATTTTGCAAATGAATAATCCTTTGAACTTCCCGTTTACATTCATTTGTAGGAGGATCAAAATGAGACAGGGTCTTATTATCCCAAGTAATATCTTGTCGTGCTTCAGGCACCGACTTTTCTTTACCCATTAACGGAAAATTTGATTCGTCAAAATGACAATCTTCAAAACGTACTTTAAACATATCCCCTGTAAGGGGTTCAAGGTATCTAATAATGGATGGAGAATCAAAACCAACATATATCCCAAGTCTACGTTGAGGGCCCATTTTTGTACGTTGTGGAGGTG
This sequence comes from Platycarya longipes, assembly GCA_036559045.1. Taxonomy (NCBI): domain Eukaryota; kingdom Viridiplantae; phylum Streptophyta; class Magnoliopsida; order Fagales; family Juglandaceae; genus Platycarya; species Platycarya longipes. The sequence continues at coordinate 2,382,410 of CM071790.1, read as the reverse complement.
CAATTGGAACATATACAGCACATCCAAAAGTACGAAGATGAGAAATATTTGGTTGTTGACCAAATGCAAGCTGTAATGGAGAATATTTATGATATGCAGATGGTCTAATGCGAATTAGAGATGCTGCATGAAGTATAGCATGTCCCCAAACAGAAATAAGTAGTCTTGATTTCATAAGTAAAGGTCTAGCGATTAGTTGAAGCCTTTTGATCAAAGACTCAGCTAAACCGTTTTGTGTGTGTGTATGGGCAACAGGATGTTCAACATCTATTCCTATTGACATGCAATAATCATCAAAAACTTGAGATGAAAATTCACCTGCATTATCCAATCGAATGGTCTTAATCGGATACTCAGGAAATTGTGCTCGTAGTTTAATTATCTGAGCAAGAAGTCTAGCAAATGCAACATTTCTAGTGGAAAGAAGACAAACATGTGACCATCGACTAGATGCATCAATTAGAACCATAAAATATCTAAATGGTCCACTTGATGGATGAATAGGCCCACATATATCTCCGTGAATCCTTTGTAAAAAGGATGGAGATTCAACAATGACTTTTGAGGGAGATGGTCTAATGATTAACTTACCTTGAGAACATGCAGAGCACGGAGATTCATTAGGTAGAAATATCTTTTGATTCTTTAAGGGATGCCCATGCGAATTTTCAATAATTCGTCTCATCATTATAGAACCCGGATGTCCAAGGCGATCATGCCAAGTCATAAATACTTTAGGGTCAATGTACTTCTGGTGCATTACCACATATGATTCAATTGTTCTCATTTTTGTATAATACAATCCAGAACATAGAGCAGGCAGTTTTTCTAATACGAGCTTCTGGCCCGATATTGTTTTAGAAATAAGGAGATGCTCTTTACTGCCTTCATTGGTCATTTCAATATGGTAATCATTACGACGTATATCTTTGAAACTCAATAAATTTCTTCTGGATTGTGAAGAGAATAGAGCATCATCAATACAAAACTTGGTGCCATTAGGCAACACAATATAAGCTCTTCCGGAGCCTTCAATTAAATCCGATGAACCTGATATGGTATGGACATAGGCTTTACTTAGTGTTAGATTTTGAAAATATTTCTTTTCTTTGAGAATTGTGTGAGTTGTAGCACTGTCAGCCAGACATATATCTTTATCATTCAACTCAGAGATAAAAAGCTCATCAATGTGATCCATGATTCTACAAAATATACAAAACTTTTATTACTGATAGAAAGAAAATACATTAATTAAGTGGAACACTTCCATCTCCAATTAAGTGTTCAATACTACCATCAGGATGATTAAAGAAATCAGATACATCAAGATGAGTAACGTCTATATCTACTGAATCTAATAAATCATCTGATGGTTCTACTAAATTTGTTTCATGCACTTTATTCTTTCCTTTAATAGAAGCTTGATATAAATCAGCTAAGTGCCTAGCCGTACGACAGGTACGTGACCAATGTCCAGTCATTCCACATCTATGGCACACCTCTTCACTTTTCTTTGAAGAATTATTCTGAGAATTTTTACCCCTTTCTGAATTGTACCACTTCTGGTGATATGGTATATTATAATCCCTTTTAATGTTGTCACTCCTGGGACCAACATTTCTATAATTTCTCCTACCACGTCCACGCCTCTGATTTCTTCTAAAGGATGCACCATTCACTTCTGGGAATGATGCAAACCTATTACCATTCACTTCAGGGAATGATATTGAGTCAGTAGGGCGTGACTGGTGGCTTTCTAATAAGAGCTCATTATTCTGCTCAGCTACTAGAAGACATGATATAAGTTCAGAATATTTCTTGAACTTTCTCTCTCGATACTGCTGCTGCAGGAGCACATTCGAGGCATGAAATGTAGTAAAAGTCTTCTCTAGCATATCTTCATCGGTGATTTTCTCACCGCATAATTTTAATACTGAGCTTATTTTAAAAAGTGCGGAATTATACTCATTAACACTTTTAAAATCTTGCAACCTCAGGTGCATCCATTGAGAACGAGCTCTTGGGAGGATGACAGTCTTCTGGTGTTCATACATCTCTCTTAAATTGTTCCACAAAATATATGGATCTTTTACTGTGAGATATTCAGTTTTCAATTCTTCATGAAGATGGTGGCGAAGGAAAATCATTGTTTTAGCACGTTCCTGCAGGGATGCTTGATTTCCTTCTTTAATAGTTTCTTCCATGTTCATTGCATCAAGATGTATTTCAGCATCAAGTATCCAGGATAAATAATTTTTCCCAGATATATCAAGAGCAACAAATTCCAATTTTGTAAGATTTGCCATTTTAGAGGAATAAGGCCACTAGCTTCAGAATTGGTAGAACCGTCGTGCTGATAACGTGTTATGAAACTTAAAGAAAGGAACTACTATTGCAAAAGAGAAATAAGAAATTCTCTCTGAAACTCTTAAGAACTGAAACTTTCTTTCTCTCTCTATATTTTCTTATGAATTTCATTACAACTGAAGCCCCTATTTATAGGCTTTGAAATTACTATGCAAGTTACTATGCAAGTCACTATGCAAGTCACTATGCAAGTCACTATACAGAATTTAAAATAATAGTGGTGGGGTCATTCACATAATTTAATAGTGGGACAGGGGCGGCTGTATTTCGTTCGTTCATTACAAAAAGAGAATTTTAATGATTCTAACGGGATGCTCTAACACGCCGCCATCTAAACCCTAACTCCAAAGCACAGGACTTTTCCATTCCTTTCTCTCCCATTTTCTATCGCTTTCATGGGAACCAAACGATCTCCTCGCATCCCCTCTTGCTCCACTTTTCTACTTTTTTTTCTATCTTTCAAATTAAAATAGAGGATTACCCTCTTACTTTTGCAGACATTAAAAAGAAATTAACAATTCAAAACCACTTTCCCCATCTGAATTCAAGGGTTAGGTTTCCATCACCCATCAAAGAGCCATGAAAGCTTAACCTAAAAAACCCCCAAACCCACCCTCTAGACTGTTCCTCATGGACTTCATCGAGTTGGAGGCAATCGAAGGTCTCCGCTGGTCCTGGAACTCATGGCCAGTGTCTAAATCTGAATGCTCAGCTCTAGTCGTCCCCCTCAGCGTCATGTGCACGCCATTGATGCAATCCTCCGAGCTCCCGATCCTCCCCTACGACCCTCTCCTATGCACTCACTGCGACGCCATTTTGAACCCCTACGCCCGGCTCGATTATACGTCTCGCATTTGGTACTGCCCGTTTTGTTACCAGAAGAACCCGTTTCCTCGCTCCTATTCCGGTATCGGAGAGACCAATCTTCCCGCCGAACTTTTCCCGACGTACAGCACGGTGGAGTACGCCCCCGGGAGAAAGAGCGTGAGCCCCCGTGCCAACCCAAGTGGTTCGAATTTGAATTACAAGCATAATTGGTCGAACGGGCTCTCGTCTTCATCTTCGTTGGCGTCTATGGTTTCGTCGTCGTCATCGTCGTTGTCGATGTCGGGCGGAGATTTGCGAGGGGGAGGATCTGCGTTTGTGTTCGTTGTGGACACCTGCACGACCGAGGAGGAGCTACGGGCGCTTAAGAACGAGTTGTTGCTTTTGGTGGAGCGGTTGCCGGAGAATGCGTTGGTGGGATTGGTTACCTTTGATTCTATTGTTCGTGTCCATGATCTTGGATTTTCCGAGTGCTCGAGAGTCGTTTTGTTTCATGGAGATCGCGAGCTTTCTTCGGAGCAGGTACTTGCTTTGATTTTTCTCTGTTCTTTTCCATTGCTGTTGAAAATAATGCTATTTGTTTCAACTTGTACGTTAAGTTTCAATTGCATAGTTTAATCAGCAGCCACATTCGGAATTTTATGCTTAGTGTTTGCACTTGGAGTGCTGTTCACATAAAACTTCTATTGTTTTTATTCCGTGTTCCATTTAGGAGTGATGATAGAATTCTTTGGCGTAGTTGAATACACTTACCAGTGTTTTCCTGTAGTCGTACGAATAGTATTCCGATATGGTTTTTTTTTTGGGGGGGGAGGGGGGGGGGGGGGGAAATTCTTTTGCTGGTTTTTTAATGGTATATGGTTCAGTGCCTTCTGGTTTCTTCCGGTGATTCTGAAAACCTGATAACGCTCAGTTCTCTCCAATACCCTAGTCGCATGTTTATTTAAGGATATTTGTCTTATTGTTCATTTCGGCATTTCTTCTGTTCTCTCCATCATACTTATGCATTTGCTTCTCCAAGAGATGAGGTTAGAGTGTGGCCCATGTCATGCATACAAAAGAATATGTTTGCCTGCCTTAAGGTTTAATGCTTCTTCTTCGTACCTTTAAACCATAGACCCAACAGTTTCTGGGCTTCAATCCCACAAAGAAACAGCATCTTGGAAAGACACCGGTTGTCCGAAAGCAGGGGTTTTTGCTACCAGTGTCTGAATGTGAATTCAGTGTAACAACCGCAATAGAAGAGATCCATTCTTCACCGCATGCCAGGCTGGGTCATCGCCCTCTACGGTCCACAGGAGCAGCAATATTAGCTGCACTTGGACTTCTGGAAGGATGCTTAGTAAATATTGGGTCTCGTATCATGGTCTTCTCATCTGGACCTGCAACTCTAGGACCAGGGATTGTTGTAGACACAAATCTTGGGAGTGCCATCAGAACTCATCGAGACCTGATAAATGGTCAAGCACCTTACTACAGTAAATCTAGCAGCTTCTATAAGCGAGTATCCAACCGGTTATCTGATGCATCTATTGTGCTTGATTTGTTTGCTTTTTCTCTTGATCAAGTTGGAGCTTTGGAGCTAAAAGGCCCTGTTGAGAGCTCAGGTGGATTCATGATGCTAGGAGACTCATTCGAGTCAAGCCAATTTAGAAAATGCTTGCAGCACATTTTTGATCGTGATGAAGAAGGAAACTTGAAGATGTATCTGGATGCAACTATTGAGATAGTGACCACTAAAGATGTCAAAATCTGTGGAGCCCTTGGACCTTGTGTATCCCTTCGGCGGAAGAACAATTTAGTGAGTAACAATGAGATTGGGGAAGGTGGTACTTATATATGGAAGTTGGGCACACTCACTAGCAAAACATGCTTTGCCTTTTTTTTTCAAGTGAGTGATGAGCAGAAGGTTCAACCTGGATCTGCATTTTCCATGCAATTTATAACACGATATCGGTATGGGAACGTGGAAATAAGGAAAAGAGTGACAACTGCTGCAAGACGATGGGTTGGAAACCACTCACCAGAAATTGCTGCTGGATTTGACCAAGAAGCAGCCGCCTCTGTGATGGCAAGACTTGCTATTGCACGAGCAGAAAAGTGTCAAGCCCGGGAGGTTATCAGATGGCTGGATGATGCATTAATCCGTTTTGCATCTAAGTTTGGTGATTATGTCCAGGAAGATCCTTCTTCGTTCCGCCTTTCATCAAATTTCTCACTTTATCCACAGTTCATGTACTACTTAAGAAGGTCCCAGTTTATTGATGTATTCAACTGTACTCCTGATGAAACTGCTTTCTTTCGACTGATGCTGAACCGTGAGGGGGTGGTTGGATCGCTTATCATGATCCAACCTACACTTCTCCAATATTCCTTTGATGGGCCACCTATTCCAGTCCTCTTAGATGTTCGCTCGATTTCTCCAGACGTTATTTTGCTCTTTGATTCTTATTTCCATGTGGTTATTCATTACGGATCTAAAATTGCTCAGTGGAGGAAGCTTGGTTATGACAAGGACCCAAGTCATGGGAATTTAAGAAAGCTGTTGGAAGCTCCAGAGCTTGATGCAGAGCAGCTCGTAGCTCAAAGAGTTCCTGCCCCTAAGATTATAAAATGTGATCAGCATGGCAGTCAGGCAAGGTTTCTTCTAGCAAAATTGAATCCATCCGTTACTCATAATTCGACATACATGCAAGGATCAGATATTATTCTCACTGATGATTTGAGCTTGGAAGTTTTTATAGATCACTTGCAGGCCTTGGCAGTGCAGGGCTGATAAAGAGGAGCACTGTATAGAGTTTTTGTTTATTTAATCAAACGGAAAGGAATTACTGTATATAGCTGTCGAGAGAAGTTCTTCTAATGGTTGTTACCAACAAAGTGGCATCTCCTGCACCGAGCACAAGACGCGGCTTTTTTCATTTTCTTTTCATTTTGTAAGTAGGTGAGTTGTTTTTTCAATATCTTCTAGACTAATGAGAAATACATACTGATATAAGTTGTTAAGTTGCCCATGCAAATTACACAGATTTGTGACCTCTTCTTTAGCCTTGTTTGAACCGGAAGATATTTGGCGTTTGAGCTGTATTGTTCAGTTTGGCCATTTTTTTTTTAATTTGTTGGAATGGTTATATTGGTATAATTCATGAAAACTACAAACAAAAATATATTTAAACAAAATGTCACTCATCCTTTCTTTTTAAATATTTTCTGTTGTTTGGTCTTGTTCTTCTTTATTTATTTTTTATAAGTAAATGATATTATTAATAAGGATAGGTATAGCTCAGGTATACAATATAGTATACAAAAGATAAAGACCTATTTCGGCATAGTTGTGGAAACAAGAAAATCATGTAAATTTAGGCCATTAAAGTCTGGCCGTATAAATAAAGTATGGGAAAATAAAGACCGAAGCTCCTCCAGTGTCTATTCCTTATCTTCAAATGTCCAATCGTTAGGTTCTCTCCATGTGCACCACATAATGTAGATAGCAACCATCTTTCACACGGCTTCAATTTGTAGGGCACCTTCTGGAAGTGTCCAATTGACCAATAACTTAACAACTGTGGTAAACATTATCCAATTTAACTCTACTCGGTTAAACGCTTTAATCCACAAGAGATGATCCATTGTCTCACTAAATTTCTTACACATACAACACCAATGTAAAATTATGACACAACATTTTCTTAGATTATAGATTGTTAGAATCTTGCCTGGAATTAGCTATCCCAATGAAGAAGAGTGCTTTGTGGGACCCTCATGCCTTATTCCTCCAAAGTTTTCTTCATTGAAATTGAGTATTCGATACATGAGTAAGGGACTTATATAGAAGGATTGAATCGAGAATACATCATTACTTGCAAGTGTCCGCCACAGCTTAACGGCTCGTAATCCATTAAACTTCATGGAATACACTAGGCTGAAAAAAGCTTTAGAGCTCTCTACTTCCCAATCTTGGGCCGCTCTAACTAAGGTAATGTTCCACTAGACTTGGTCTCCCAATCAAATCATGAGGTTCCACTAAAGCTTTTTGTTCACATGTCACTTGAAAAACGGATGAAAAATAATCTTTTAGAGCCTCCTCCCAACACTATATGTCTCTCCAAAGTTTTATCTGAGTATCTACACTCAACACAAATTTAGTATGGCAAGTAAACACCTTTCACCCTCGTCTAATATGTTTGCAAACGCCCACTTCGTATGCCCCATTCATCTCTCTAAGACACCAATAGCCCACACGTTTTCTAGTTTGCAATTAATCACCAATTTTCTATAGGGCTTTCACTTTCATATTATATTTCCATAACCATTTTTGAAATAGGTTCTAATTGAAAGTTTTCATATTTTTTCATCCCTAACCCACCTGAAAGAATTGACCCGTAAACCTTGTCTAATTGATTAGATGGAATTTGAATTCGTCCTCCATCTTGCTCTATAAGAAATCACAGTGGAATTTTTCAATCCATGGCGCCATACAAGCTTAGAATTGGAAATGAAGACAAAAAACGTGTTGGTAAGTTAGAGAAAGTACTCTTAGGCTAGGTTTGTTTTGAGAGACAAAATTAAAAATTTCAAATTCTTCTCAAACTCATCATTACACTTTTTTAAATCCTCATACAAAATATAATAAAAAATTTAACTTTTTCAAATCCCAAAACAAAACTAATATTAAAAAAAATATATTACAACAATATTTTTTTTTTTTTTAACTTTTATCTCATTTTATCTCTAAAAACAAATAGGGCCTTAATTAGAGTTATCTAGCCTCCTTTTGACAAGTGTAATCTCTTCCACTCTGTCAATCTTCATTCTATCTTCTCAATAACTGCATCCCAAATTGATAAAACTCATGAGGCAATGTGACGTCCCCAATCTACATTTAGGATTTAACGTAAATTGAAGCGTTGAGACACATGATGCAAGGTTACATACCCCTTCATTCGCGTCAGACTTATATGCACGCGCCTAACTTACTAATAGTATGTAGAAAAATACCGCAGCGGAATAAAGTCAATTTTAAAGAATCAACAAAAAAATCTAAATCTTTACGCATATCACATGGTAAGCAAATTTAAAAGTCCTTAACTTTACAAATTATATATCATCGTTGGATTTTTCCAAATACAAATATACAACTACTATTTTTTGTTTGTGGAGTTTCTTTTTAACTTCATCTAATAGGGAACGGTTCATCTCATTATAAGAGAAACGTTCTGAATGACCCTTAAGGCACCTTTAAACTTCCTGTGATGTCGAGGTTGCATGCTGGACTGCTTACTCCCGCAATCATGCCTATCATTCCATAAGGAATGATAGATAAAACTAAAAAGTGAGATTTCAAGAAATCTCAGTGAGTACTCAGTTAACTATGATAAAAGCGTCATTAGCAAAAACAGATAAACAAATATATGCACAATGATCATACAACTTGTGCCATGACTCATGCATGTCTTATGCATGACTTATGCATGATTTATATACCGTGCTATTTCATAAAAGCATTTCTTGCTTTTTTATAAAAAGACTTTCGTGTTTCTTTAATTCTTGTTGACATGTATTCAAAATTTATCATAAATTTGAAATTTTTCAGAAAACTTTTCATATTTTTTCTTACTATTCATAACTTTACGTGTCATTCTTTTTGTTCATATCTTTCTTTATGCTAGCATTTTCTTGCCATATTTTTTATATTGGATACATCACGACTCTCTTATGCATCTTGTGTTCCCTGCTGGTTACCACATTATATTAGAGTGAATACGTCATAATCATAATCATAGTCATTACGGCAGGTTGTTACATCTTTGCTGTCCTTGGCACCCACCAGCATTATGTGCGACCACGCTCCGCGAACCTTTAAAAATGAACCATTCGTGACCTGTCGGCTGTTTTTCGTCGATTCACGGATTACCACTCCATTCTTAAGAATTCTAGAGTGGTCAGATGAGTTTTATTGGGACAATACCTTGTCCCAGCTTTTGGGGTTCTTATAAAAATATATCTTATCTTATTTTTCTTTTGAAAAACATGATAACCCAAAAGGATATGGAATTTATTACTTCAATGAGCATGCATGTAGCATGTGACTTTCATGCAAGGTATGTAATTCATGAAACATATGAGACATGCATTTCCAAAACTTATCTTGATCATGTCACACTATGTAAACTTAGCCATGCCACACCATGTAAACTTAATTTCTTTTCAATAATAACATATTCATTCAAATTAAAAAGGGTAACAAGTCAAATAGCCATAATTCACAAGAATAGGTTGAAACCTAAATGGGTTTCCAACCCTAATTCGTGCATTTCTTCATATATTATTTTCAAAAAAACCATATTTATTCAAATATCAAGAGATTAACTTGAGAACAACCATAACATTAACTTGAGAACAACCATAACCTAAAAGATTAAGGCCGAACACTTAATGGATCTCAAATCTTAATTCTTCTATTTCTCTTTCCTTTTGTCAACTCATATATTTTTTAGAAAAATAATTAAATTAATTATTCAATCACCAAGTAGTTTGATCAAACCCTAGGAGTTCCTTAATCTGATAACTTATTTGTCAACTTCCACACTAAGAATTTAACTTAAATTAATATTTCAAAAATCACTCATGACTTCAAACCACCATCATATCCATACTCGTGAGATAATTTCTAAAATATTCATTTATTTGTTTCCAAACCCTCCGTGGCCAAATATATCAACCCCTTGTGGCCAAATAATTCTATCATCCCAAAACATGCAAAGTTAAATTTAACCCTAACCGAAACCACCAAGAAACACTCTTATTGTTTACTTTCTCACATAATCACCAAATTCCATTAAATATAACTTAAGTTAAAACCTAGGACATAATCTTAACAAAACATAAAACATGGCTTATCCATATAACAAATATGCCAAATAATCAAATGGAATAATTCAGTGACAAATCTCTACAAAAAATACTAAGTTTAGTCAAAGGAGTATCTACCTAATGAAGAGATGCTTTGCTTGGTTTCTTGGAAGATCACTCGCCTAGAGGGATGAAAGGAGTGCTTAAAGTGTGAATAAGTGAAAGAAAGATTGAAAGAGTTTAGAGTTGTTCTTGGCCGAGAGATGCCCAAAACAAAAGTGAGGTTCTACCCCATGCCTTAGTCGAATACCTTGGGGAAGAAAAGACAAAATCCAACTCAACCTATCTCAATTCTTGCCAAGTGTCCATGTAGGCCTTAGTGCACTCATAGCCCTTGCTTAGGCTTAGATGACTTGATGAAACAAAGTCTTATCTTGTTGCTTAGTTGGACAAGTGTAGAAAAGACAAAGGTAGGTAAACATCTCATCTTCTCCAAGTCCAATGCATAGGTGGTTTGGCTCCCCTAGTATTCTTGGCACTCCACCTAAATTCCTCAAGGTAGAATATCCCTAGTTTGTTTCCCAATATGTCTTACAAGTGTTACACGAAATTGAGGTCCAAAACCTCAACACAAAAAAGTCAGCTACTCTAGAAACCTTCCAAGTTTGCCTTACCGTCCACTTATCCCCTTTAGGTTTTAGCATACTCACTCTATCTAATAATAGACTTAGTTGGTTCTTAGAAGGACTTAGATTTGTCTTAAGCTAATTGAACCATTTTCCCCTACACATGTCACTTGGTGACTTAATCTTCAAATATTTTTCTAAAACTCCAAAAGGCTAAACTGGTTAACATCTCCCCCATTTGTTATTTGTTAGCAGAAATTCCCTTTTGAAAAGTCCACTTATATATCATCCAATCATATCATTTCACTTATCTACTCTCTTTCCTATAACGTAAGCTAAAACATGGTGAAGAAAACACAAGTAAAAGTCAATCCAAAGCCCTCCAAAACAACCAATCCAATTGCTTCTTTCATCTAGGAATATTTCTCACATATACCTAACTTAAACAAATAAAACTCTTTTATCATTGGTCCCTTTTTGTTTGATTTTCTAAAACCATACATATATCTAGTTCCCTTAGTGTAGAAAATAACAAAATTAAGCTAATTTCACATAATCATCCATACCTAAGAAAAATATTAGAAAATATAACTCAAAGTCGTGCTCACTATGCCCAATTTGGTTCTGTCAACTTCAATCCCAAATTCGTCTTGTATCTCTTAAAACTCAAAACATAAAAGTTGTATATCTTTTTATTGGTGTTCTATAGCATCTTTAATAATCTCATTCGGAGATCAAATAAGAGAATTATGCCCAAATTACCAAAGGACGTTGAAATTGTCCAATCTGAATATATCATGTGGTATATTCCTTACTTATACTATTTGATTTCCTTTATCAATTTTTTTTTTCAATTTCTATACAATATCTCCTTGAATTTTCCAAGATCATATCTTCTCATCATGCCAAGTATCTCCTTTTTGGACCATGGTCAAATTTTGCAAAAAAGGATTCCAATAATATTCCTTACTTGACTTGAACTCTTATACTATTGGTCCACCTAAGTCCCTTTCTATGCAAGATTTTCTTGCAAATCACAAGTCCCAAGTTCTCTTGATATAGAACAAAATAAAGTTAGGCATAAGTCGCGTCTTTATTTCTCCTTAAAGCACTATACATACAAGATAAAATTAAAGATGAAATTCGGCTACCACTTAAATCAATCTTTAAATACATCAACTTCACGTCCAATTTTGTCCTTACTTAATGTAGTATCTCTTAAAACTTAAAACATGAAAGTTGTATATATTTCTCTTAAATTTCCATATAATCTTTAATCATCTTAATCCAAAATTAAACGAGAAAGTTATGTCCATATTATCGAAAGACGTCAAATCTATTGAAAATTACTCAATTGCCTTGATTTGCACTAAATTCCTATATTTGCATCATTTTATCACTTTGAACCTAACTTATCAATATTTCTTATAAGAGAAGATCCAAAATATATTTTCAAAAAGTTTCGAAGAATAACTAAATAAAAATATCTATTCTTATCATAAGGAAAATCCAATAAGGGAAAAAAAATTGGGGTTGTCACAGGCAACCCCCACTGACAATTTCAAATATTTTTTACGAAGATAAGCGACTTTACACCAAAGTGTACTAGCCAATTGTCGAGTATTGATGTTCCCAACTAACTATAACTCTGATTTATTGAAGTTTACTCTCAGGCCTAACGCTGCTTCGAAGCATAGTAAAAGTGCCTTCAGTGTCCTTAACTGGTTTTGATCTGCCTCACATAAAATTAGTTTTTCATATGCAAATAATAGATTATATATAGAATTAGGTTTTGGTGGATGTGTGGTGTGGAGATTGTGCTCTTAACAGGGTCTTTCCAGCTCTTTATGATATCGCAGTTAACAAGGAGACTTCAACGATAGATCTGCGGATATCCTCTCAAGACTCTCACCAATGAAATATCTTATCTAAGGGGATATTCATGACTGGGAATTATCCACTCTTTCTGATTTTTATTTTTATTTTTATTTTTCTAAATTGATATACTCTATGAGACACATTATGGCACAAGGTGATAGAATGTAGTAGAAGTCTAATGACAGCAAAAAATGTTAAGTCAAGGCATATTAAAAGATATTGACATCACATTCTAATGTTTCCTTCCCTTCAAAGATTATTTGGAGGTCCTATGCCTTCTCAAGTAGTTTTTTTTATGGATTGCAACTCTTCAAGAGGTTTTGACTACGAACAATGTAAGAGAGAGGAGGTGCATTGTGATGGACAGTAGCAGAGCTACATGAGCCCCCCCACCCACAAATGGGAAAAATAATAATATGTATTAGTTTTTTTATAATTTAATAGGATAATATTAATTTCATCTTGGTATTGGTCTTCTCTTTTTAAAAAATTATATTGCCTCGTCTTCTACAAAATTATTTTGATCTTATAGATTAATTACTTATAAGTCTAATTAAATAATTTAATCTGATTTAAAAATAAAATAAATAAATACATAGGTTGTATAAATATATTATATTTTTATTTTAGATATTAATATTAGATTGTTTTATTATGTAAAAAAAAATGTATAGAAATAAAACAAAAAATATTTTGTTATAGTTTTAACTTTGCTTGACCCCCCTTAAAACAAATCTCTAGTTTTGCCATTGGTGATGGAGTGGTGTTATATGTGTAAAAAGAACGAAGATCAGTGAATCACCTCTTTTGCATTATGAGATAACAAGGGTGTTGTAGGATGAGATCTTTAGAATGATTTTTTTTTTTTCTAAACAACTTTAATATATTAGATAAACTAAAGGATAATAAGATACAAATCCAAGTGGGGTGGGAGTCTCGACAATCTTCCCAAAAAACTAACACCAATGCAGCACAAAAGGAAACAAAAAAAAAGGTGATCGGAGCCAAATGAATGGCTTTTACCCATTTCTCAAAAATGGAAGACTATTTGGAGACAGTTTTAGTGTAGTCTAATGAGCAGATTATGTTGCGGCTATAAGCCGCAACAAACGGGTGTATGTTGCATCGTGTTAGTTTAGGCTAACTGTGAGAACCCACCACATCCATTTTAATTCGATCATTAGTTAGGAAAAGCAAGAACATAACATAACAACTGGATCTATAGAAGATTTGTCGGCGAGGGAACGACACTGCCGGTGGGGGCACGTGTAGGCCACGCCACACTGCTGGGATATATGCTTAGTTGGATCTTGAAGATTCGAGGCCACTGATCCCGAAAAAGCCATGCATGATGGCTATATTTTTAGAAGGGTTGATATTGCTTGGGTAATGCTATCGAGGGTGGTACATTTATTGTGCTATTGAAAAAAGATGAAAGACTATTCTCAAATGACAACAGTGTGAAAAATGATTTCGTTATATATTATGCGATGTATTTGGTTAACAAGGAATAAGTGTTTTTTTGAATATAAGGAACGCACAATGATAGAACTTCAGAATTTTTTTGTTCACACTCTAATGGTTTGGTTTTTAGCTATTGTACTAGATGGAAATAATGCCCTTGAGTTCTTGTCTGTAATTTACCATTCTTAGAATTTATTTAGGCATTCTTTTGTATACTTTCTATACATATAGTCTACGAACTATACTTATTTCATTCGTATAAATAAAATTTATCTTTTAAAAAATGTTAAGCCACGATTAGAATAACCTACCAAAAATCCAACCACAAAAGCATTTCTAACCATGGTCGATGGTATCTTACTAAGTGCCTCGATAATAAAGAGAAATTAGGACAACATATCTCCTTATCTTAGACCACAATAATTATTGAAGAAACTAGTTGAGCGGTCATTAATCAAATTTGAAAACCTTATTCTTGAGATGCACTACTTGATCCTTGTACACCATCTCTCTTTAAAATGACATCTCTCTAACAAATAAGGAAGAAATTTTCTATTTATATGATCGTATGTCTTTCTCATATTTAGCTTATATATGATTCTTGGGTTGCCAGACTGTAATCTCTTCTTTTATTCATTTCTTCTATTCAAGTCTATGAAAAGAATTTGGATAAGCTGGCTTTTAACTTTTTTTTTATTTATTCAGGACTTCATTTTGGATTGGGAACAAGGGGATACATGGGATAGATAAGGATGGATAATGTTTCCCCATCCATTTAATTAATAACTCTCCTTATATAAAAATAGTACAAAGGCTCAATCAGTGGGATTTATAGGATTATTGGGGTGGTTGGCATGCCTAATAATTTTATATATTACTGGATTACAATAAATGAGTTATATGCGTATTACGTATATAATATATATATATACACACACAAAAATGATTTCCAACTAGTTGTCATTTCTGTTTGGATGATAAAAGTATTTTTTTTTATTTCATATTATACCATCTTATTATTATATAATTTTTTAAAATTTTATATAAAATATAATAAATAATTTAAACTATTTTTAATTTTAAAATAATAATAATATTAAAAAATAATATTATAATAATATTTTATTTAATTTTAAATTTTTATCTATTCTCATCTTATTATTCAAATCATACCTAAACAGAAAAAATGGATGTTATTATTTTTTAAAGAAACAAACTAACAAACAGTAAGAGTAGGTTTAGATGTCAACTCTATTGCGTTGAGATGAGACCTAACACGCTTGTTTGTTTGCCACCAACCACTCCAAATAATTTCTTTTTTTAAATACGATAATTATTTACAAATTATTTTATAACGATTGACTTGAAAGATAATAATTTACAAATATTTTAAAATTATTTTATTAGTATTTATCGAATATTATGATGTATTCTAGTACCGTGAATATATGGGCAGCTCCAGATTCTTCCACGTTCCATAAAGCAGACGTTGACTCATGCTCACAGTACTCTATATTCTTCCTCAAGTCCCTTTCCCCCAGGACTAGGTTACTTTTCCTTCGTGAATTGATTAGTTCACGACGCAATGAGTAAACACGTTGTACGCCACATGCAAATCTGATGAACATCGAGAGAAGAACATCGTCCAACTCCAAGAACACGAAGTGAAATTAGCTAAATATAAGACATCATAGTATAAAAATTACATTTTTGTTTTGTATTTGTTGCTTGACTGCTCAAATATTATATATCCAAGTTTCAAAAAAGGAGAGGTGTAAACTGTAGATGTTGATTAAAAAAAGAATCATATCGATATACGGCATCTCATAAAGTTCGATCTGCAAAAAAATATAATACCTTAAATTATATAAGGCTATTATTAAAATTTAAAAGCGATGCCCTTTATCCGCTTTCAAAGCCAATCGGGCCAATTCCCCACTTGATTGTAATTCTACACCAAGTGGGTGGTTTACAAAATTTGGTGGTTAGGGCTTCTGTTTCTAGAGAGAATTCGGGATCGGGATGTGAGAAGTGTGAGGGAGAAAGTCATCGATGGCACGGGACATGGAGGTTGTGCCCGCCGATCCCGGTGCGGCTGTGGTTCCGAAGAAGAAGAGCCAGATGATGGCTCGGAGCTGGATACTGTTGGACTGTACGGGGGAACGGACCGTCTTGGACGTCGACAAGTACGCCATCATGCACCGCGTCCACATCCATGCTCGCGATCTCCGTATCCTCGACCCCTTGTTGTCCTACCCCTCCGCCATCCTCGGCCGCGACAGGGCCATCGTTCTCAACTTGGAGGTTATCTCTCTCTCTCTCTCTCATTTTTTATTTTTTCTCGAGGCGGGGAGGGGAGGGGGGCCTGTTTGATTATTCTCATTCTATTCTCTTCGAATACTTTGAGACTGATGTATTTTTTTTGTCGATTTTTTTTGTTGGGGCTTTCAGCATATCAAGGCAATTATCACTGCTGAAGAGGTCAGTCTCTCTCTCTTGACTCGGTCCCGTCGACTTGAGCTTCGTTTTGATCTTCAGATGTGTTTTGTAGTGTATTTACTCTGTCAATTTAACTACTTTCATTTTACTGGTCGTGGTGGCATTGATGATCAATTATACTTTTTCTCTTTTCGGTGATCAATTAATCAACTGGGTGAGAGTTGAGCAAATTCATGTCTAAAAGACGAAGCAAAGAATCTGCTATTGACTCAAACTCTATGAGCTAATTGGCATTTAATAAGTGGCAAAAAAAAAAAACTAGTGAAGTATTAATTGAGTTTTGAGTTTGACTTTAGTTTGCTGAACGCGATTGTTTTTTTATTTTATTTTATTATTATTATGGGATAGGTATTGCTTCGGGATCCAATGGATGAAAATGTTGTCCCTGTTGTTGAGGAACTTCAAAGGCGTTTACCTCCTGTCAATGCCATTCGCCAAGGTCAACCTGATGGTAAAGAGTACCCTGGTGGGCAAAATGATGTCGAGGCCAGTGAAGAAGATGGTATGCGATATTCAATTTATTGGTTTAAGATTTTTTTTTTGATAAGTAAGAGATAAATTTTATTGATAGAGATGGATTGGCATAGTCCATGTACACATGAAGTATATAAAAGAACACTTAATGCATTCTATGAGTGGTTAATTAAAGACAAGAAATCATAAATATTGTCCCCATTTAATACAATAGTTGAGAACCAAAGAAATAAAGAAAGTAATTCTTCAGCTCCACTATAGTGCGTTCCTTATCTTCGAAATAACAAGCATTCCTTTCTGACCAAATGCACCACATGAGACACAACGGAATTATCTTTCACATTGCTGCCACTTGGGGCAGCCTTTCCTCCAACAGCCCAGCAAATCCACCACCCTTAAAGGCATGATCCAAGCAATATCAACCCTTTGGAAAATCTCAGCCCACAGCACCCTTGAGACCTCACAATATAGTAAAAGATGATCCTTAGATTCGCCATCCTTCTTGCACAAGTAATACAAATCCATCACTACACAACCTCTCTTTCTCAAATTGTCTATAGTTAGAATCTACCCAAGGGCGGCATTCCATACAAAGACGGCTACTTTGGAGGGCACCCAAGACCGCCAAATGCTCTTCCAAGGGAATGGAAAATAATATTGAGTTGACAATATTTTATAATACACCTTAATTGTACCTTTCTTGTGATTGTTGGACCTCAACTTCAACCTGTCGTGCCGTGTTGAGGTGGTTCCCACAGAATAGGGTAAGCTGAGAAAGTCGGATGCAATAGGAAGTTCCCAATAATGGAAATTCCTAATAAAGAGAATATTCCAATGATGAGTGCCAAGAGAAAAAAGTCACATATCCGCCACTGAAGTCTCCTTGTTGGCAGCAATACGATAGAGGCCGGAAAATCCCTCTCCAATGCATGATCTCTACAACACACATCCCTCCAAAAATTGATTCAATTGCCCTCACCGACCACAAATCGAATATGATTTTCAAAGCATGGCCACTCCTTCTTTGTATACTTTCATAAACCCACCCCATATTCCCCGCTCAATTCCTTAGAAACAACAACCCCCCCCCCCCCCCCAAGCAACTCCATGCCTAGCATCAATAATATCCTTCCAAGAAAACCTTTCTCTCTCTCCCCTATAACTTTTCTCTCCGTACACATGCAAGTTTTCACGACCTTTTTTTGTTTAGTTCATGTTATGTAGTTAAGTTGTGTTAATCGTGGTTTTCTGATGGGTCACCCGTTGGAAGTGGCCATAGAATCCAAGTTTTTCTCGATAGTGAGGGAGGGTCTGTTGCTACACGTCACTGAGAAAGGATGGAAGTTCGAATAGTCGATGCTTTTGGGTCCAGCTTCCGTCCAGTGGCTCAGCAAGGTCTTGGAAGAGAGCTTGAGCAAAGGAAGAAAGCATGAGGTCTTCTTCAGTCAAGATTGTTGGTCTTTTTTGGGAGAGAGGAAAACTGTGTGTAGAGGGGTCTGTGGAAGGCAATATGTCTTTAGGAAACAAGGCCGAGGGGAGGGGTGGGTAATGGGCTTGGGCCCAGTAGAGTTTATAAAGAAGGCAATGGGGTTTCAAAGAAAGGAAAAAGGGCCGGTTTCTAGAGGCCCAGTCCATCTCGAGGTTCTATTGGAGCTGTGAACTTAGCTCCTGGCGAGCCAAACAGACGAGGTGAGGTGAGTTGCGTGTCGACGGTGAAGGCATCGGCGGGGTTGGACAACTCTGACGGTGGTGGAGGAGACCACCGAGGGTTGCTCGCCGGCAAGGGGATTGCAAAACGCGTTAGTTGAGTCTAGGATGTTCGCCGACGATGGTTTACCGTCGCGGGTGGGCCAAAACAGGCCGATGGAGTGTGTCGGCACCGGTTTCACGTCAGCGAGTCTGTCTCTCCAACTCGTTGAAGATTTTCTGATAGAAGAGTATGATGGAGAGAGCTCGGATGACCTAATGCTTTTGGTTGATGATGAAATGTCCAGTCCTGAGGTTTTAGGACATATAGGGCTTGATGAGATATCTTTTGGGGATGGGTCTCAGGCCAATCAGGGAGATTCAACACCCTTGAATTTTTTCTTCCCTGACCACGCTTCAGATTGGGTGTTTCAGATGGTGAACCAAATTCAAAAAGTAGTGGGTATTGTCAGTGAAGGGTATGAGGAGCAGTTTATGGCTTTGCTAATAGCCATGAAAGCGGGTCACCAACAAAAAATGAGGGGTGAATCGAAGAAGCAAAGGGAACTTAAAAAGCTAGCTTGGACATAGAACTCGGAAGGTAGTACTAGCCGGGCTAGGGTGAAAGGTAAGGGGCTAGCCGTTCCTCAATGATGCCCAAAATT
Source organism: Platycarya longipes (assembly GCA_036559045.1). Lineage (NCBI taxonomy): Eukaryota > Viridiplantae > Streptophyta > Magnoliopsida > Fagales > Juglandaceae > Platycarya > Platycarya longipes. Next base: position 2,363,074 of record CM071790.1, on the reverse strand, counting down.
GTCACATGGAATGTTAGGGAGCTTAACAAGGTTAATAAGCACCTTCAAATTGGATATATGCTTTGCAAGTGGAAGGTGGATATAGTGTACCTGTAGGAGATAGAATTGAAACTGATTGATAGAAGTATTGTGAGCAGTCTTTGGGGTAATACTTATGTAGATTGGGTTTCTTTGGCTTCGGATAGGGCTTCAGGTGGGATTGTGGTAATGTGGGATAGGCGAGTTGTTGAGAATGTTGAGGAGTTTATTGGGAGGTTTTCGGTTGTGTGTTCATCCAAATGTGTTGCTAATAACTTCGAATGGGATTTTGCTGGTGTGTATGAGCCCAATGTGGATTCTGAAAGACATTTCTTATGGGACAAACTAGTCAGGGTGCACAGATGGTGGGACCTCCCTTGGTGCATTGGAGGTGATTTCAATATTGTTAGATTTCCAAGTGAAAGTTTTGGTGGTAGAAGAGTGAGACCTGCGATGTTGGAATTCTCTGCGTTGGATTCTCAATGGGGTTCTTTCAAGAGTGTTGGGATGTGATCAAGGAAGACCTTATGTTGGTATTCCATGAGCTTTTCTTTTATGGAAAATTTGATAAAAGTCTAAACACCACTTTTCTTGCATTAATACCAAAGAAAATGGGGGTTTTGGATATCAAGGACTTTAGGCCTATTAGCCTAGTGAATGGGGTGTACAAATCATCTCTAAGGTTTTGGAAAACTGTCTCAGCAAGGTGATAGGGAAGTTCATTACTAAACCCCAGAATGCCTTCGTTAAGGGAAGACAGATCTTGGATGCTATTCTTATTGCCGATGAATGTATTGAAAGTAGATTGAGGACAGGTACATCCGGGCTTCTGTGCAAACTAGATATGGAAAATGCATATGATCATGTCAACTGGGAGTTCTTACTTTATTTACTTTGGAGATGTGGTTTTGGAGACGCCCGCACGGGGGGGGTGGGGGGGGGGGTTGCGGGTATCCGTTGATGCATTTCAACAGCAAAGTTTTCAGTTTTGATTCATGGTTGCCTAGAAGGCTTTTTCACAGTTCATGTGGTCTGAGACAAGGAGATCTGTTATCACATTTACTGTTTGTTATTGTTATGGAAACCCTGAGCAAGATGATCTCGGCTTTGGTGGACAATGGGTTTGTTAACGGTTTTTTGATTGGCTCCCTGGGCAAGGGTATTATCAATATATCTCATTTGTTGTTTTTAGGTGATAAACTTTTACCATGCAAAGCCGGTCTCAACCAGGTGCGAGCCCTGAAGGCGTTCCTGTTGTGTTTCAAAGTTATTTCTGGTTTGAAAGTGAATTTTGACAAGTCAGAGATGGTACTGGTCGGTGAAGTTCCCCATATACGACACTTAGTGAATACTCTGGCATGCAAGGTGGCATCTTTGCCTATGACCTATTTGGGACTACCTTTGAGAAGTTCATCGAGGGCAGTTTCAGTGTGATAGAAAAGGTAGAGAGGAGATTGGCAGGGTAGAAGATGATGTACTTGTCGAAAGGAGATATGATCACATTGATCAAGAGCACTCTATTAAATTTACCGACGTACTTCCTATCAATTTTTTCCATCCCGGCTAGTGTGGTGATGCATATTGAGAAGCTCAAACGGGACTTCCTGTGGGAGGTATGGGAGAGGAGTTCAAATACCACTTAGTCAAATGGGACATAGTGTGTCGCCCAATCTCTAATGGTGGCTTGGGAATCAGAAATCTAAGATGTTTAATCGGGCACTACTTGAGAAATGGCTGTGGAGATATCACAGGGAACCGGCAGCTTTGTAGAAGTTGGTTCTTGAGTACAAGTATAGTAGTACATTTTTTTTTTGGGGGGGGGGGGGGGGGTTAGTGTTCTAAAGAAGTCCGAGGGGCTAATGGGGTGAGCATGTGGGAACATATTAGAAAAGGGCGGGGGGTTTTCAATCGACACTCGAGGATCTAGGTGGGTGCAGGTAGTAGGACCCAATTTTGGAGAGGGGTAGAGTGGTAATCGAGCCTTACAAGATGTTTTTCCGGCACTTTATCAAATTGCAATTGTCAAAAATGTCACAGTGGCAGATGTTATGGAGAGCTCGGGAGGTGGTATTCATTGGAACATCAACTTTGTTAGGGCAGCTCAAGATTAGGAGATGAACAGTTTTGCAGATTTCTTTAGCCTTCTGTACTCTATTTGTTTGAACGTACAACAGGAGGATGCCTTGTGGTGGTTACTTGCTGGAAAAGGTGCCTTCTCAGTTTGATCTTTCTATAGCATGCTCTCTCAAGAGGGCGCTTTGCATTTTCCTTGGAAGAAGCTATGGAAACACAAGGCATCTCCAAAAGTTTCTTTCTTCGTATAGACTGCTGTTTTAGGTAAGATTCTCACCACAGATAACTTAAGGAAACAATGGATTATCATTACAGACTGGTGTTGCATGTGTAGAAGGGGGGCCAGTCGGTGGATCATCTACTTTTGCATTGTGAGATAGCAAGGGAATTATGGAATGAGGTGTTTAGTGGTATGGATCTAGCTTGGGTTATGCTGCAGAAGGTGGTGGAGGCATTGGCTAGTTAGATAATTGTTCAGGGCCCTCGACCATACATCACTAGAGCACAAACGGTCTTCCATCTTACTAACCTTCCAACTTATTTTTTATCTTTGTTTCTTATGCCTGCAGGGGTGGTAAACTGGATTGAAAAACTTTTTAGGGCATTCTTATGGGGTGGGTTGGGTGAGGAGAAGAAATTTTTTTCTTCTCCTTTCGAGAGATATACCCATTTCCAACCTGCCAACCTCTTCTCCACCACCCCATCCCATTTGGCTCTAGCCTTAAAAGTTGCTCCCAGCGGAAGTCTCATGCATTTCATAAGCAAAGAGGCCACCTTACAATCCAATAGACTTGTTAGACTGGATATTTGGGACTGGTTTAAGATTTAAAGAAAAATTGCATTGATTAGTGAAGAGTTGGTACTGTCCTTGGTGTGTTTGGAAACTGTATTACGTTTTCATCCTGTTTTGTTTTGTTTTTTTTTTTGTTATTAGTGTTTTTATATAAAACTACACAATCTCAGTCCTTGTTTCATTTATTGATATCTAAATTATCTAGACTATGCAATGTAGAGTCTCCATTTGAGTTCCGGGCCCTGGAGGTAGCTTTGGAAGCTATTTGTAGTTTCCTTGCTGCCCGTACAACAGAATTGGAGAGTGCTGCATATCCTGCACTTGATGAGCTGACCTCTAAGGTGAGTACTTCTGTGTTTCCTCTTCTTCAAATTTGTCCCCATCTGGCAGCTTTCGTAGTTACCCACCCCATCCTGCCCCTCTTGTTGTATTTCTTGATTGCTTCTCCTAGTTGGGTTGTGTTTAACGTGTCCAAAATAATTCTTGGAAGCTTTTTAGTATCTCCATTCTATTTTCTTCCCTATCTTCAATTTTTATAACTCCAAACAGAGAAACATGAGAGTTACATTTGGCTTTTGCTACTCAGATACCAATGAAGAATCATTTTAGTGAATATTTTACTCCAAGTGCTCTATGGTTGTATTAGAATGGTGTTCTTTTGTATACTTTCTGTGTACATGAGCTTAGCCTACTTCATTTGTATTAATAAAATTTCATTTTACTTGTAAAAAAATGGTTGTATGAGACTCTCTGTATTTGAAGATGTGGGACTGTCCAAAGAGAGTTGTTTAAGTCTTTTGTATTTTTATGAGGGTAAGATGTTGGTATCTCCAATGGTTGGTCACTGGGGGCCTCTTTGCTTTTCTCTAGTTTTGGATTTTCTGTCGGAGCTTGAGGGGAGCATTATTTTTAGATGGGTTAATATTGACTCATTTCTCTGGAGAGTTTACCATATTTGTGTTAAATTTTACAATTTTTAGCTTAGCTCTTTTTTATATTTTCTCCATGCTTTTTCGTAATTTTAGCTTTTAGATCTATTTTTCTTTTTGTACATGCGTCATTGTCGTCATCTCTAAATTCTTGTAATTTCTCTTAAAACTATGTTTCTGCTCCATCTCTTATAGAAGGATCGGTCATAATCATTTCTCCCATTGGGTTGGGACTTTGAGCTCCTTTTATCTTCATCATTGTTTTCTATGGTCCAGTCTTTGTAACTCTCTTTGGCCTTGTCGTTTATTTCTTCCTTCTTCGAAACTCTGATTCTTTGGGCAGCCACTATAGATTTTAATGGGCTGGTTTTTATGAGTTTCTTCTCTCTCTCTCTCTCTCTCTCTCTCTCTCATTTCATGTTTCTCTTGTATTCATCATGTATTCTTAGAATAAGCTTTTGTGCTTTTCAACAAAAAATTTCGATTACTTATCAGACAAACTCTACAGATTAGTAGCCGTAATTTGGACAGGGTTCGCAAATTGAAGAGTTCAATGACCAGGTTGACTGCTCGGGTCCAAAAGGTATGCACATTTGTTGTAATGTGAGCCATGCTTTACATCTACACGCTAGAAGGCAAATTTATTATATAGTCAAAGCCCCTCCTTTTATTATTTTAAGTCTTTTAGCGATTCATCCTTCGAAGAATTTGTGTAATATGGATTGGGGACCTTTTATTCTCCAAATATCTTTTTTTGTTTTTGAAATATAGTTTTTATTCTCCTCCTCTCTACCTAATGTACTAATGAATATCAATGCATGGTATATTCTTTTAAGTAATTTTATGTCCAACATATAGGCATTATGTCCAACAATTACTGTTATGTAGAATTTCGACCCTCGAAAGTTTAATTCATAACCGACTCTGCCAACATGTATTTATCTTTTGGTTTGCATCTGAGTAAGTATTCTTTATTAGTATTTTTGGGATGAGTAAAGAGTTGTCACAGTTATAAAACTAAGAGGGTATTCTGACAGTTATAAAACTAAGAAATATGGAAATTTTGAAGCTTGAAAAACAGACCTATCCAAGAAAAAATATTTCATAGATTTGGGCGGGCAAAAATGGAGGTGCTGAGATGATCTCTATGAGCGAAAATCCAGAGCATCTAAACCATTTTCTTCAATTAATATTCCATATTAGTTGAAGTAGATTGTCTCCATTATATGGTTTTAGGAAAATAAAAACAACTTAGAGAATACAGCACTGAGAAAGAAAATTCGTGAAACCTTGACAGATAGCATTTAGGCTGGGTTTGGATGTCCAAAACAGCTGAGTGCACTTCATTTTTAAGCTGCTTTGGACATCCAAACACACAAAATGAGTATAGTTCAACTTTAACTTGTGGACTGGGCCTCACATAAATTGCGCCAGCAATTACAAAAGGGACTTTATAGTTCCCCCAAACGAGCTGACATTTGACATGGTTGGAGTGCATTTCATATTGACATTTGGTGTTGAGCCCCACAACCCAAGCCCATAGCATGCCATTTGTTCCTTAAGGCTGACACGAGAATGAATTGTAGAAGACTTTTATATTTTATTTTTGGCAGGTTTCGGCGCATTTTTGGGAGACAATAATGTCAGTAAACAGTGCATATTTATGGTGGGTCCCAATAATTTTACAACTTTCCATAAATATATCTAAACCCATCTTGTCTAAACATATTTTAAACTTATCTGCGTGGGTCCCACAAAACTCACTGAACTATCTCGACTCAATACTATTCATAAAGAACTCAGATTAACTCAACTTAGTTCGACATCCAAATGCAACCTTAATTGCTTTAAGTATGCAACGCCACCTCAGTGGAAGTTGTTGAGAATTCTATTTGTGATCTGTCTATTCTATTTTCATCAGCAGCAGCATTCCCATCCCCATTGGGGCATGTCACGTGTGAGTGTAGTCCAATAGGAAATATTTTGAACATTATCACTCTGGTTTTTATCCTCCTGCGGATTTTAATTTACTTTATTAGGTTACAATGAAGGAAAATGAGTCTATAATTTCTGTTTGCTTTGCTCATACATTCGGCAATGACAATCTGCTGCTTGTCACTAATTGCAGGTTAGAGATGAACTTGAACAACTACTTGATGATGATGATGATATGGCTGACCTTTACTTGTCAAGAAAGTTGTCTGGTGCATCGTCACCAGTTAGTGGCTCTGGTGCTGCCAGTTGGTTTCCTGTCTCCCCAACCATTGGCTCAAAGATATCCAGAGCAAGTAGAGCAAGTATGGCCACAGTCCGGGGAGATGAGAATGATGTTGAGGAGCTTGAAATGTTACTGGAGGTTGTAATGTTTATTAACTTATCCTGTCATGTTTTCTCTGAAGTGAAGTCTCAACTGGGATGTAATGTATTTTGCAGGCTTACTTTATGCAAATTGATGGCACATTGAACAAATTAACCACGGTATGTGCTATTTTGTAAGTTACCTTTTAATTTGTTTGTATGTCTGTCTATTGGTACTTTTCAGTGGATTCTTTTTGACTGATATGAGACGTGATAGTTGAAAAAACCATGAAGGGCGCTAGTAATCAGTGACTGGGGAGTAATATTTGAATTGACTAGTGGGGGGATAAGTTGGATGGTTTGTGACTTTGAAAGTTCTCGTTCTTTTTATAAGCAGAAGTATCTTGACGTTATCAGTATAATGGCCCGGGGCTATACATGCTACACATGCATAGATGGAGAATTCTTTTCAGGTTTCTCTTAGGTCTTCTATACATGGGTCTATATCAGTATCTATAATTTACATATGCAAGTATTTATGTTTGTACATATATGTATAGAAAGGTTTAAATATAAAAGAAAGTAGTGGAGATAAGGTGTTTGCTGCAAGTTTCTGGGAAACTATATGAAATTTAAGGCAATGAGGGTAATAAACCTGGTTTAGAAAATTAGAAAATGTAATTACGACATAATGGACCTATATTGCTTTGCTATTATGAACAGTTTGCTTGGGGATTTCATGACCGTTTGCAGTCTTTGGATAAGCATTTATTGTTTAGTACGGTAATGGGCTTGTTCCTTTTAAACATTCACTGAAATTCTGGAGCTAAATGTCATTTGCAATTTTGCATAGCCTGGACATTTTCAACAAAGACCAGAATAGAATAACCCCCTTTGGAAAGGCAGGCCTAATGATAAGTTTAACTAAAACAAGGACTCCTTTTGTGATCTGTGTTGCTCATTCTTCCTCATGCATGATTCTGTTTGTTTAGTTCAAATAACTCATGCTATATGCTTAAGTTTAAAAAAGTAGCTAATCTTTTTGAAGTTTGATAACTCTTTTATCGTACTTGATAATGTTTTAGTTGCTTATTTTGAGCTGCAGCTACGAGAATACATTGATGATACAGAAGATTACATCAATATTCAGGTAAACAACTAGGAATTTAAGATTTTTTTTTGTTCCTGGCCATTGGAGCATCTTATATGATCTGGAATTAAACATCGATTATTCTGCAGCTTGACAATCATCGAAATCAGCTGATTCAGGTGCTTCAAACTTCCTTGTGTAATCTTGTACTTAGTATCAATGGGGATATTGCTAAGTCCTGGAATGTTTTTGTTGTTTATATACATATACATTATCATTATCTACTTAATGGCTGCAGTTGGAGCTTTTTCTAAGTTCTGGAACTGTTTGTGTATCAATCTTTTCTTTGGTGGCTGCAATATTTGGCATGAACATCCCGTATACTTGGAATGATAACCATGGATATATGTTTAAATGGGTATGCTAGTGATTTCTGTTCGTAAATTTGACTGCAGGTTTATGGAAATTCTATCAAACTGTTGAATGATCTCCCCGTTTGTGTTGGCAGGTGGTCATTGTCACGGGAGTCAGTTGTGCTTTTCTCTTTCTACTAATTGTTTATCATGCTCGTCACAAAGGATTGATTGGATCTTGAATTCATACTCATGCGTGAAGTATTCCAGCTGAAAGGAGTCTCGAGCTTGAGGCTTGAGCACTATGACTTGCTTATCATGCGCGGTATAGTAAATTACTTTGCTCAATCTCTCTTTCTAGATTAAAGTTTCAACAAGGATCGCCTGTGCCTATGGCAGCTGGGTTTTAATACAGAGGGAGGAACATGGCGAATTAGCTAATTTATGAATAATCTGATTTATTGATGTCAGGAGCCAACTCATATAAGTGTAAAAACGGGCGGGTGAGTTATTTATAGTTCCAATTTTGATTCACATTCTTGTTTATTGTTCTTTATAAACATCAGTATTTGGTTGAAATGTTGAACATAAGGTGAATGCTAACCACAATATATTTGTAGTGGGTTACATTTTTAAGACTTGCAATGGGCATCGAGTTCCCATTGTATATCTTTTCTGTACTTAATAATAAAGTAATCGTCAATTTTACTAACATCTGGAAACATTAGATCAGGATGTAAGCCAAGAAAATTAATAATGCGTAGGAATAAATAATACCTTACTCACGAGTCACTCACTGGCTCAGATGTATCGTTCGCTTTGTTGTCAGAGGCCTGTTTATCCGGATCTGGATTTGGAAATCCGAGTTGAAAGATGAGTCATTTTTTTGAATCTCTTATACGAAAGTATCAAAATTATTGAAAAATAAAGAAAATCTCAGGGCCGGGCTGGGCAAAACCCGAACCCGGATGAACAGGTGTGTTTGTTGGGATCAAAATGTGTATATGCATATATTTAAAACTATTCTAAATGACAAAGAAGATGCATAAAGAGTGTAAAGATGCATAATGATTGAACGAAATAACAAAGACGACGAGCACAGTGACTGAGGACATTACCAGCAGATATCTCTCATTTTCATTTATTGTTCAAGAAGTTAAAAGTTTTTAGTGTCTTGATACTGAAAGAAAAGTGGAGTGGCAACACTAGAGAATACGATATGATTTTTGGATAAATGGTTAGTCCTATAAGCTTTGGAAGGATCAAAATATTACATATATAGCGGGAAGAACAAGGATGTATGCAACTGTAGGGTTCCATGATCCTCACTGGACGCTGCACAAATTTGACAAATTTATTGTTCTATTTTCTTTTTAATATTCTTTTAATATCTTTAATTATTAAAAAAATTTTAAAATATATAATTTCATTAATAGTCATTTTCTTAATCACTAAATAAAAAAATAAAAAATAAAAAATAAAACAATTAAAATACTCAAACGATAACTTTGAAGTACAGTAACATTGAGGGCGCTAAATATCATTTTCCTTATGTAAAAGAATAATGTTAGGTAAATTTAAAGCGTCCCTTTTATAGAAGGTAGGTCTCACGCTAAAAGAACATATTTTTTTTTCCCATTTATTCATGAGTAATGGTACAGATATGCGGCCTCCCATAATTCTTGCGGAATCAATAATGTGGTAATAATATTATGTCAGCCGAAATATTAACAAAATATATATATATATTAAAACAAGATAAAAACATAATAGAGAAAAATAAAATTGAAAATAAAATTATGAATATTTAAATTAGAAGATGCGTAAAAATTGTATTTATATACAGTAGGGGTGGCAATATATTACACGACTCGTTAACCCAACACAAACACGAAACGATAATAGCGGGTTATGATTTAGTTTTAATGGATTTCAGGTCAAAATAGGTTAACCCTTTATGACACGATTGCTTAACGGATTGATAGCGGGTCAACCTGTTTTAACCAGTTATTACACGTTATGACATGTTAAAAAAGTTAAAATTACAAATATACTTTTATATTTAAAAATAAAATTATTAGAATCTTAATTTCAATATTTTTATTGTTTATATTGTAATTCATACTTGTAGTTAGTATTATAATTTTTATAGATATTGTAATTTTAACATTTGTATAAGATTATGCTAAATTTAATTAAGTCAAACGAATTAATTTCGGACATATTCAATACATTTATATAAATAAGTTGAAACGAATCATATTTTATCATGTTAATTTATTTCATAAACTTACTAATGAGTCATAACAGGTTGACACGATACAACACTTTATGTTAACAGGTTGTGTTAGGGTTTAAAATTTTGACATGATAAGTTTAACTGGTCGAGTTATGGTTGACCTATATAGTATAATATATATGTTTTGACACGACACGAATACGATCCGTTAACACGATTTAACATCTATAATAAAAAGTATACAAATTGTTGAACCCAAGGTTTCAAGTTTCGTGTAATTATAAATCTACACATGGATTTTGATGATAACAAATGAATTCAAAGAATAAAGGAATCTCAAGCTCAAGTTGTCCACACAATAGAATCAAGCACATCAAGGAACCAAGCATGAGCAAGAAGGGAACAAGTTCACATTAAAATCATAGAGTAATATTGTAAATCTCTTAAAAATTCGAAATTAGGATTAAGGCTCAAAATTAATATTTTATCATAAAGCATTAAAATACATTTTCCACATGTGCATGAATATTTTGAAAATTAAATTTGAAAATTTTGAAAGATGATTGATTGTCATCTTTCACATGTGCATGACATGATTAAAGGTTTGAACTTTGAAAATATTAAGATGATTGATTGTCATCTTTCACATGTGCATGTTTTATTTGAATATTTTCAAAAGTGGTGGATGCTTTTCTTGACTTATGCAAAAGATAGATGTCTTTATTTGAAAATTTTGAAAAGTAAAGTGTGCTCTTTTTGTCATATGCAAAAAGTAAAATATTAGGTTTGAAATTTTTGAAAAGTAAAGTGTGCTCCTCTTGTCACATGCAAAAAGTAAAAAGATTTGATTTGAAATTTTTGAAAAGTGAATGATGATGTCTTGGACATGGGAATCTTTTCAAATTTGAAATTGAAAACTCATTTGCCTATAAATAGCTCACTTGAGTTTTGCAAAAATCACAACAAGAGCTTACACATCTATTGCTAAATTTTGCATCATTCTTTCAAAGCTCTCATTCTCTCTTTTCTAAAGTTTTGAGCCTTAATTCTTGTTCTTGTTGAGAGAGATATAGTTTGTACTGTATTGTTCTTATTTCACTCATTGAGGAGTGTTTTCTGATAGCCTACCCACTATCAATTCTTGTATCAGTAAGAGGGTGTGTATAACCCTTGTGTGTGTAGAAGGTGTTCTACACGGGGAATAGTTGAATCACCAAGTGTGAGGTGATTGGAAGTAAGAGGGTGCGTATAACCCTTGTGTGTGTAGAAGGTGTTCTACACAGGGAATAGTTGAATCACCAAGTGTGAGGTGATTGGAAGTGTAGAGGGTGTTCTACACGGATTCTTTGGAGCGGTGCTGCTCAAAGGTGTAATAGGTTTCTATCTCCACCTAAAGGAGATTGAATAGTGGATTTGGGAATCCTCAAGGGGTAGCTTGAGGCGAGGACGTAGGCAGTGGGGCTGAACCTCGTAAAAATACTGAGTTTGCTTTCTCTTACCCTACTCTTTATATTTCCTACTGCTTTATATTTTGGTTATATTTTATATTGTATATTTAGTTTATAAGTATTAATTTTTTAATATAACCCAATTCACCCCCCCTCTTGTGTTAGTCATCTGGGCAACACAAATAGTATACAAATAGCATTTTTGTTTATTCATAATGGAGTTTTACATTTTTACAAAAAGATTGCACGGAAGTTATCTATTTAAAACTTGTTTAAACCATTACACTACACATCACATATATTTGTCAAATTTGTGCTGAGGATGGAACCCTTAAGTTACATACATCCATGTTTATCCTGCTATATATTTGTTTGATTTTGATCACTTCCAAATTTTATTTATTGATAAAAAAAAAAAATCCTATTTTTTCTGTTGTATTAAGGTATTCTAATTTTAGTCCAAGTCCACTTTTCACGATTTAGGATTCCTTAATTCAAACTCATGATATGCCGCCACTTTAATACCAAAACATTCAACTCAACCTCCAACATGAGAGACGTCAATATAACAAACGTTACTCAAGATAGAAAAATCACAATTACATAAATAATTTTTAATTTTTCAGTGTTGCGTAACATATTAGGTTACTGAAAAAATTAGGAGTTCTTATCAATTTAAAACTACAAAACTAAGTTCAACTGATCATATGATTAGAATTAATTCTTTAAATATATTTTTTGAATTTTATTTTACGAAAACATTTCATAAACAAAACACTTCATAAAAAAAAAAACAACTCAGGATGCGCAGGTTAAAACCGTACCCATCACCTGCGCAGACTATCACGCGGGCACCTCCCTCTCAAAGACTCGAACTCAGTTTGCCTTCGTAATTTGTATCTCTTGCAAAGAAAACATCAGCCATAACTCGTAAGGTCTTCAGGGTTTTGGGTACTGTTTCCACCATTGCGCCTCGAACGGATCCTCGCTTCAAAATCCAAAACTTCCTCACTCTGTCTCTCTTTTTTTTCTCGCCCACCAAAAGGAAGCAGATGCAGAGCCAACACAAGAAAAAAAATATTTCTTCGTGATTGCCGTGGCCCGCTGCCCACAACGGTGCTAAAACTCATGATTTGAAGTCTGTTGGTGACGTGAATAAGGAGGTGCTTACGTTTTTTTTATTGAGTACTGTGTGGGGTCGGAGGGGGACGGAGAAGCAGAAGATGATGATGACAGGCCAGGTGGTTAAGGTACAGCGGGAGAAACTCGCCGTATGCATGACCTGTCCTTTATGCAATATGCTCTTCAAAGACGCCACCACCATATCTGAGTGCCTCCACACCTGTGAGTGCTTCTTTCCCTCTCTCTCTCTCTCTCTCTCTCGGTTACGTTCATTCAATTTCTGAGTTTTTCTATCTGATTTTACATTTTATATGTAGTCTAAGAGTATTTATACTTACAACTATGAGGTGTGTGTAACCGTACTCGTGTAATGACTTTAAAAGAAAAAGTAGGGTCCGTCTCACGTTTTATTTATTTATTTTAAAGCGATTATGTGAAAGTTACAAATATCTTTTTTTATCAATAAGTATATATCTACTCTCAAACAATGTCTAGTGTTCTTGTTTAAAAATTTGTATACAGTTTGCAGGATTTGCATATATGAGAAGATAACTAGTGAGGAGTTGAATCACTGTCCCGTGTGCAATAAAGATTTGGGTTGTGCTCCACTGGAGAAACTAAGGTATTTCATCGTCATGATCATTACTCCCACGAATTTGGAAATTACGAAGTCTCAACTTGCTTTATGATTATATTAATTGCATGTATGGCATGCCAAAGTGATACTTTCTTTATTCTTCCTTATTATTATACATGTGATCTGCATACTTACTGGAACCATTTCGCATATTTGACAGTGCATATAATTGATAAAATAACCAGCTGATGCTCCCGGAAATGAAGTTTCGTGCTAAAAAGTTCTGTTCTAATTGATCATACTGATGATTGTCATGTTCAGCACCTATTTATCTCTCTCTTCTCTTTCATTGAGTTATTAAGGCCTGGAAAACGTAATGGATCATATGCTCAAAATTTTAATAAAACTGTCGTTCAATGTAAGTATATGCAAATATATTCTTTGGTTCAGAAGGGGAAAGGACGCATACTTTCCCCAGCAGGACTAAAGCAACATTGTCATGAAAGCAAAGTACCTATCAGGTGTGTAGATGAGATTTTCTGTCTGAGATGGTCAACATTCATTTTGACTCTCATTACATCTATTTTCACCAATGTGAGAGGAAAAAATAAATTGACTTCCATACTTTGTTGGAGTGAAAAGTTTCATGTTAAAGCTCTGCTCTGAAAGAGCATACAAAAAAACTCTAAATGACTTATTTCTAGTGGGAAGCATTTTTAGCAACTTAGAGAGGAATTAGTCACCTTAGAAGTTCTGAAGGCTATCAATTGTTGATCAACTAGTTTAGTAGGACTAATTCTTCTCGAAACGTAGTTATAATTGCAGGGCAGTAGGTGTATAGCTCTCTTTCAGTTGTTTTTGGCTTGTATGAACTAGAGGTCCCGTTTTGATGACCTTAAGATAGTGTTTTCTTTGGATTGCTACCAAATCCTTGGTTTTCTTGGGGCCTTTTTCTGATGCGTATTAGTCTAAGTTTTGTAATATAAAAATATATTAAGGGACAAATAATAGATGTCAACGAAATTTTGATAATGCTTGCTACAGGGAAACCTGAATATACCTCCCCTCCCTTTGCCTGCTCCACTTCCCCAGTGCAAGGTTGTTGGTTGCTTGCCATTGAACCCAATTCTAGTCCAGTTCGTTCACCATGTTATATTTACAAACATTGTTTCGTAAAATCTATCTTTAAGTTGAAAGATACAACACAAACTAAAAGTGAAAATGATTTTGACTGGAGAAATGGTTTGAGATTGTTTGAAGTTGCTGTAATTTTTGCTGATTTGCAGGGCAGACCACAATTTGCAAGATTTGAGGGCTAGAATCTTCCCTTTTGTAAGTAAAAAGGCCAATGCACCTGAGGTGGTATCCTCAGTTCCATTTTTAGGAAAACGGAAGGAGAGATCCCTCTCTCCATTTAGGGCCAGCATACCTAGAATAAAATGTGCTGCAAGAAAGTGTCTTCCTCTACTTGAACCTACTCATTTTGTTGACGAATTTGTTGAAAAGGAGGTAGATGATAAGAAAGTGGGAGATCACCGTCTAAGTAGCTCAAGTGAGACTCTACATGAAAATTTGCAAAATGGAAGACAGGTAAAAGAGGAAAAACTTTTGTTTTGTTTGATCTGTAAGATATAGTCTGTATTTATTTTAATTTTTTCTATGTAGTTTGTTTAAGAATATGCTTAAATTTATAACAACTTTCTTGATAATTATCCTTATATGATGAAGAATTCTTCTAATGCTGAGTCATATATAAGCAGTATGCGCCTAATAAAGGATCAGAGGACCACCTGAACCGTGTGAAGGAAAAACTGATTTTTTGAATCCCTTAAATTGCCAGGTGAAAGCTGCAAGCAAGACAAAATCTATTAAGTTCACCATGCATGGAATGGCGGTCAAGCCAGGACTGCCTAAAGCCAAAACTAAGGGACATGGTAATAAATCAAAAGGCCATGGTGATGACAATGGCTCAACGTCTGCACCATCAAGTTTAGTGAAAAATAGAAAGTTCCATGGTGTTCAACAAAGAAGAGCTGCTGTCTCTGAAGGCTTGATTAATATTCCAGGACAAGATGTGATTGATGTAGATTATAAGAATGACAGAAAATTTAGTCCAATTTGGTTCTCATTATTTGCCTCTAATGACCAGTGAGATTCCATTCCTTTGGTGTAATACAACTGAACATAAAGGAGTACTCACAATTGATCATTAAGTTTTGTTTTTGATTAATGACTTCAGGGAAGGAGATTCACCCTTACCACAGATATCCTCATGCTACTTGTGGGCTCCAATTCCTGCCATTACTAGCATTAATGCTTTCCTTAATCCTCTCCATTTTCATTAACTATTAGTCGTGTTGTTAAGAATGAGCTTCAGGTTAAACTAGGAGATTGTTTGGATCGAGAAAATACAAATTCCTAAAGAAAATACAATTAATATTTTAATTTTTTCAAATTTCAAAGCAATAACTATATTAAAAAATAATATTATAACAATATTTTATTTAACTTTTAAGTTTAACATAAAATCATCTCATCTCATGTTACTATCCAAACAAGTTTTAAACCTCCCAAACAGTCTCCACTACCGAGTACACTAAGGATGAACTTTGTAGACCACCATTAATAGATGTTGATGCCAGATGCAGGATAAGGATTATTCTGACAGGTAGCTAAACAACGGAATATTGAGAAAAACGCAAATAGAAAGAAAACTCTGATTTTAGAGTTTATTTATAAAAATTGATTCTCTCTTCTGAATCCCACAACCCAAGCTTAAATAGTTAAGGAAAATTGAAAAGTAAAATTATAACCAAATAATAAATACAAAATATAATAAGATTTTGCTAAAGTCTAGCCGAAAATCTGGAATAAAATGGTTCCTCAAAATATTGGAAGACAACAGTTGATTTTGGGCTCGAAATGGGGGCAAATAGGCATAACATGGTGATTATGGGATGTGCATAATTAGAGTTATATACGTAATTTTGATACTCGTAATTAAAGTTATGGTCAAAATATTGTCTATGCGCAATATCACTTCCATTTCAACTGAGGAAAACTCCTTTATTTTTATTTATTTTTGTTTCAAATTCATCAGGTGCTTTTTTACCTTACCGCTATAATATAGAATTGATCTCTACTCAGACAAATAAAACAACCACACTTTTTTTAATCTCTCATAGATTTTATAAAATGGACTTCCTAAATATCCTCAATGACTAATTCTCTGTTCCTTGTCCAATCGAGGAATGCCAGCGTTTCCTCGCTGAGACGATGAATCTTCACCTATTTCTATCGGATTTGCGCTGATCTGCCTTCTCTAGGTAGTCAGTCGAGCACTTTTAACGTCAAATACGTCACCTCATCATCACCAGAAACTGGATCCCCTTGCATCGTGTAATGCAATCATAATTTACTGTAGATGTTAGAGACAACATGCCCAACTGTCTGAAGTTGATTTCGGCATTCAGAGATGAGATGAAATGAGTTATGAATAGTAATAAAATGAGTGATTGATATAAATTAAAATTTAAAATAAGTAGTTGAAATGAGTTGAAAGTACAAGATGAGATGAGATGAGTTGAACCCACTTTCCAAAACAAACAACCCCTAAAGTGCTCGTTATTCTGGAAGCAGCAGTATATATAAGTTTCGTTTGTTTGCTTTTGTAAGGGTTTTGATATCAATTTATTAAAATGAGAGCACCCTTTATAATATTTTCTACTGTGACTCCTATAACTTTCATGGAGAACGTACCCCAAATTTGTACTGATTTTCTCTTCAAATTGTCACAGGGTCAGGGATGGTAGTTTACCCGTTTCATTTAAATATATATATATATATATATATATATATATATATATATATCTTGTGAAAAAACTGGATCTTGATAGCAAGGTCGAGGTAACTCTTTAAACGTGTGTTTGTGCAGGGAATATCTTTTTCCATAGTTCATATTATCTTTGACATTAATAAAAATCCTCACAGGTGGAGGAGATCTTGTTACATGGTCATCCAATAATTTCTACACAGCAAATTCATAACTCGGTAGAGTTGTGGTGGCAGACAAAACCAATATCAGTAAGAATTCAGACATCTTTGGAATTGGGCTGCTCAGCCAAGGAGTGTGTGATTGTTCTTGTCTAATGGTCGAAAGATAGACCCCATGAATACGCTTCGATATGATGAACAATACAACTAAAAAATTGATGAAATTTTATGTGATACGTTAAATTTATTTTATAATTTAATATATTATATTAAATTAAGTTAATTTATAAATTTAATTTTATAATTAAAATGTTTATCCAAACTTAATAAGGGATAGCCATATAAAATAGATTCGATAAGATACACTAAATATTTAACAATGACAAATATTAAAAAAAGTTAAACCATAATGCTACTCAGCCCCAAATTGAGTGAAATAAGTGAATTGACTGACTGAATTCTTTATTTTTCATTTTCGTTTTTTTCAAATTATTTTTAAAATCCATTTTAAGATGGGTAAAATGGTTGTCGGCCCAACTATCACTTTCCACAGTATATACTCATTTCAGAACTTGTTTAAAATTGCGTTTTAAAGTTTAAAAAATATATTTAAATAATTAAAAAAATTTTAAAGAAAAAATTTTATATTTGAAAATTTTATAAAATATATTTTAATTGATTAAAAAAATTGAAAGTCAACTTTTTCAAAAAATACTAAATTAAAATTTTTATTAAAAAGTTATTATAGATAATTATATATTTTAAAAAAATTATTATAATTAATTAAAATAATATATAATAATTTTTGAAATATAAAACTTATTATTTAAATTATAAATTATAATAAAAATATAAACTATATCTCTCACATACTGTGGCGGTACGTGGGATTTTCTGTCCCAAAAATTCAACCGACATAAGATTTCTACTTTGACACGTTTCTCGCGAACGGTATCCTTGAATAGATTTTTATCCGACTAGCCCACGTTCCTCACCCACGTTCCTCAGGAAAGAAGTTTGCCAGGATTGCGCACCCCGTCAGGCCTCAAGTTCCCTCAACCCTTCCTTTCATCCTGTTCCTCAAGTTCCATTCAGGGTCTCTCCAAAATCTCGAGCAGGTTCTGTTTCTTAAACACCCTTCTCTATATGGTTCTGGGTTTCTTTTCATTTCCCAAAATGACTCTTTTTTTAATATATGTGATTGATAATTAGACCATTTTCTTTTACTGGGTCGTAATCTGTTTAAGTCTGAAGCTGGTGTTTCTAGGATTGTGAATCCTTCTGTGAATTGGGTATTTGATAAATTGCCTTTAAGACTTTATCAGTTTCTCACCTTTGAGTTGTTAGGTTTCTATTTCGAATTCTGAAGTTGGGGCACAGTTGCTGATACTTCATGCAATTTCATTCGTATTTAATCCTATGAGTTAAAATTAGATACATCTAAAAAGCACAAAGTTTTCGTTGAAGCATAATTATGCAATTCCATAGTTTTGTCACTGGTAATCTTCTTTATTATTACTATGATATGTAATGGAAACCTTCTTTAAATACATTGTCCAAAGGAAGATGGTTGATCAGGCTGGTTTGGTTACACAAAATCAAACTATGTCATCTCATATAATTATTACAACTTTTTCAAACTTCTACATAAAATATAATAAACAATTCAACATTTTCAAATTTCAAAAAAAAAATATTAAAAATTATATTATAATAATATTTTATTTAACTTTTAACGAAACATTTCATCTCATCTCATTTTAAATCATTTTAATTGCATAACCAAACTAAGCCTTAAATGAATCAACCAATGTTAATAATCCTGTTGCTTTTGGTCATCTTGAACTAGATCTCGGCCATGTTCTGTGAAGTAGAACTGCTCAGGGATGTGGCAGTTCTTGCAGAAAACTTGGAGGAAACTAGACTTGTTTCCCAGAGGTTCATCATAACGCGACTGTTGGAGGACTTGTTCAATGAAAAGGCAAGCAAGGATCATGGTTACTTTCTTGCAATAACCAGCTTAAAGAGCATAGGTAAAGGAGAGGTTGTGGATGAGACGGGGGAGGTTTTCTTCCCTGTAGTCTTTAATTGTCGTATCTTCTTACCGTTCAAGGGAGAGATTTTACAGGGAGTTGTTCGCCACGTTTTTAGGCATGGAGTCTTCTTGAGATGTGGACCTATTAGATATGCTTTTCTCTCAGCAAGAAAAATGCCAAACTACCAGTATGTTGATGGGGAAAGCCCAGCCTTCTTTAATGATGAGCTTGTAAAGATAGAGAACAATGTTGTCGTCCGTTTCATAGTGCTGGGAGTAAGATGGATTGAGAAAAGGGGTGACATCAAAAAAGAATTTGTGATGCTTATCAGTTTAGATGGTGATTCTTCCCTTGGACCTATTTCATCATCTGGATCTGGTGAATTGGATTTGTAACTAAATAAGAAAAACTGTATGCTTCTCTGTAAATGATTTCAAAGACAAAAATGATCTCCTTTTCTGAAGAAAGAAAAGATGGATCGTGTATCGCAAATGGGAAGTTGGTGATTCTGTGTTTGTGTGTTTGTTTACCAAAATATTGAATTGTAGCTTTAGAAAGGTTTAGGTCTTAGTATTTATGTATGTATTCTTGAACTTGTTAAGAAATTGTTTGTTGTTATTACAATGAGATGATGCTGATGCGCGGTTGTTCAGCGTTTCCATACTTTAATCAAAGGATAGTTGATGCACTTCTTTTATATTTTCTGTACACACGTTTTAATTGATATCAAAATACATGTGCCACTCAGACTGGCAGTCGTGGCTTTGTTGAGGAGATGCAGTCTCATTTTCTAATCCTTGGCCTAGCAGTAAAGGTTGCTGCTCTGAAGTTCATTGACAAATTTCCATGAAACATTGATATATTAATTACCTTCTCATGCATATGGCTTCTCTTTAGTTTATTATGGTATCGGTAAGTGTGATGTGTTTCATACCTTCAACCATAGCCTTCTCGTTAACGGCCAAGTATTTGATTCTAGCAAAACTCATATAAGAAAATTTTATTTGTAGTTGTGAGTGTATAAGTGCAATGCAATCATTTTGAAAAAAATAAATAAATATGGAATTTATATTAAAAAATTAGCCAATTATATTCTTTTTCAAATTGATTACAGGGTGTTTGTATACTTTACCACTGTATATAATATTACTTTTCATATAATGGGTTGAACCAAATCAGATAAAACTGCTAGAAACCGAATTCTGCGTTTGTCTTCGATGTCATTGAGGATTCTGTTGCTGCTGATAAGAAAAAGGGTATCATTGAGGGTTACAAAAGTATACCAATTGGTTTTGGAGCATTAACTATTATTATAGTATATAACTTTTATCACAGAACGTGTTAGTACAATATGTGTCTTAATTATTTTTTCTTTAATTTTTTTAATTGTTATTAAATTGTAAAAGAGATTAAAATTTAAAAAAATTCTATGTACAGTTATTTTTGTGTACTCTCTTGTATACTCTACTAATATAATTGATTGTATTAATTTTTTCAAATATAAAAGTCAATCATGCAATCAGAGTGTATAAAGAATACACAAAAATAATTGTATATAACAATACCTAATATATAAAGGTTCCAATAATTTATAGCTCTTGATGGGGATATTTACTTTGACATAATATATAGCCTTATAGGGCTCTTGATCCTTCTCTCTATTCAAGCAAAGTTTATGAGGAGATTCCAACTACTTAAGAAGAGTGAATGAAAAGACCAAAATGTTAAACTAAAATTTGAAAATCGAGGTGCTAATATTTAGAATATTTATAAAGATTCTATTCGTTGCATAATAGGTAGTTCAAATATCTCGACTTGGTTATATATATATATATACATTATTTTTTATTTACTCTGACCAATAATCAATGGGATCTAGCTAGCTTATGTTTTTTTAAACAAAATGTGTTTTTATTTTTTTGTTTGAGGTCTTGTTTGTCTTTATAATTATTTTTATTATATTTTATCTCATCTTATTTAATTATTATAAATTTATTAAATTTTTACGTAAAATAAAATAAAAAATTTCATTATTTAAAATTTTGAAATAAAAATCATATTAAACAATAAATTTTAATAATATTTTATTCATCTTTAAATTTTTATCTTAATTCTATCTCTTCTCAAAATAAACAACGCCTGCATGTTTGTCCCCTTTGCTGTTTTTTTTATCTGTTTTATCAATACAGTGCAATCTTCGTTTAGAAGGAAAACAAAAAAAAAAAAAAGACGGAGAGAGATAAACTGTAACCCTATTCTGGTGCGAGGATAAGCTAGCACGCGTGGAGTGTAAACCACCACGTATCCAAACGGACTTTAGATATTACTTCCTCGCCATGGATAAAAGATACGAGTAGAGAGAGATTGAACCTCCGATATCACATAAAATTTCTGTATACTCGAGACCGATTAGTTGATTGATGAAATATTTGTGAGGGGCAGCCATGGCCCTTGCACCCAGTCGTCAATTTCACCCAACAGGAACTTTCTTTGATTCATTTCATAGCTCCTTCTCCAGGTTCCACGGCACACCCATTCGGTTCTTCAGGTACGGTTCCTCCATTTCTAACAAAAGATACACTTGCTACGCAAATCACTCCAGTATCACGTCTAATTCAGTTCCTGAGCAGCACCCACTTAAGAAATTTAATTTTTACCAGCCCATTTCTGGCTCTAGTCATCGCAGTAGTATATCTAGTGATAGTTGGATAGATAAATGGAGTGAAACCCACCAACATAACCGTCCAAAACCACTTCGGGCCGTATTGAATTATCGTAGTGGTGAGAATGGGAGTGTGATGAACTCAGGCTCCGCGGAGAGTGAAGGCAACAGTGGTAGTAGTACAATGGAGAAGATTGTGAAGAAGTTGAAGAAATTTGGGTACATTGATGATGTTGATGGGAGCAGACAGAAAAGTCAGGAGATGGTTATTGAAAGAGGGTCTGTTGAAGATATATTTTATGTTGAGGAAGGAACGTTGCCGAATTCGCGAGGTGGGTTTTCAGCCGAATCACCGTTGGGGGTAGAAAGTGTGTTTGGAGGTAGTGAAGAGGTGAGGTTCCCATGGGAGAAGCCTAAGGAGGAGGAGGAGGAAGATAAAGCCTCAGTGGTGAGGAAGAGCAGGACTTCAATGGCGGAATTGACTCTTCCAGAGTCGGAGTTGAGAAGGCTGAGGATTTTGACATTCCAGAAGAAGCACAAGACGAGGATTGGAGGGGGTGGTGTTACTCAAGCAGTTGTGGACATGATTCGTGAGAAGTGGAAGTCGTCAGAGATTGTGAGGCTGAAAATTGAAGGTGCCGCTGCACTTAATATGAGGAGGATGCATGAGATACTGGAGGTCTGGTTCTTATAATTTTCTTATATCTTCTAGTAATTTCAGCATTTTTTTTTTTAAAACTGTTTCTCTTTATTTAACTTTCTGGAGGAAAGGAAAAGTGAAGAAATCAGTTCCTAAAACTTTGAAATGGTAGCTTTGCTTCAATTCTTAGTGAGGATAAAGCAAATTAATTCTCGTCATGGGAATCAATATTCAAGCCCCTTTGGTTCTTGTTGCAATGAAAAGCTGTTAATTAATATCTACTAGATAGGCATTGTTATCCTTCGATATAATTTGGGTCCATCTTACACTAAAGGGAAAAAGGGTTTAGAAGATAGGCATGATAATTTCAAGTAAATGTTTTTTGAGTGGCTTTTTTTCCCAAAACCTGCTTCAAGTTGGTCGTGACGAGTGAGGACTAGGAGATTTCTATAGTTTTATACATTTTTGCTTGAATGTTTAAGGTAGTGGACCAGTGGTCCTATCCTATAAAAGGTCCTTTTCCTTTTTTGTTCATTTTTCGATTTCATTGATTTTTTTTGCCCATTCATTGGTGGAATTTTTTTATTGTTCTCAGAGAAAGACCGGCGGACTGGTGGTTTGGAGGTCTGGTACTTCTCTTTCTCTATATCGAGGTGTGAGCTATGAGGTTCCAAAGGTGGAACTGAACAAACGAATATTTAAGAGAAATGAGATTTCTTCTACTTCCTCATCGACAGCTGCTGAAAAACTTATTAGGAGTCCTTCTGAGCGTGGTTCTGATAATAATTATAAGCATGCACCACATGAAAACTCAAATTCTACTGCTGAGAGAAAAGACAGGGTACCATTGCCAGACGTGAAGTATGAAGATGAAGTAGATGAACTTTTAGATGGTTTGGGTCCGAGGTACACGGATTGGCCCGGATGTGATCCATTACCAGTAGATGCAGATATGCTCCCAGCAGTTGTTCCTGGTTACCAACCTCCATTCAGAATACTTCCTTATGGAGTGAGATCAAATCTTGGTGCAAAGGAAGCAACAGATTTGCGAAGGCTTGCCAGGGTTCTTCCTCCACATTTTGCATTAGGTTTGTCTCATGCTTCCTCTCACATGAGCTTGAAAATGTTTCTCTTGATTATGCCTCAAATATTCTGCCTCCAGGTAGAAACAGGCACCTCCAAGGTTTAGCTGTGGCAATGATTGCATTGTGGGAAAAAAGTTTGATTGCAAAGATTGCACTTAAACGGGGTGTACAGCTGACTACTAGTGAGAGGATGGCTGAAGATATCAAGGTAATAAAGCATACCCGGTCAACCTTTCTGACTTAGGGATTAATTCTTTGTCAGTGTGGATCTTGTAGCTCACTTATTTTATAGGAAAATGATACTCCCACCGACAAAGTGTACCGATTAGTGTTTTTTTGTTTTTCCTTAGAACATTTGTGTATTTATTTTTTAGTATTTAAAAAAAAAACTAACACGTGATTTTAAAAAAAAATACACTATCAGTACCAAACTCGGTACCCTTTATCGGTGGCTCTAGCACCATCCTATTTTATATATTCCTTAGTTTCATTTACCAACTCCAGAAATGGAGTTGCTCTGTTGCTGAGCATTTTGGACTCCTATATCCAAAATTATCTCCACCTAGTATCAAAACCACATGTGGTTTATCTTGTAGTAGTTACTTGTAAATTTTATTTGATTATTTGCTTTGAATTCCATGTTAGGCATACAGGTGTGCTATATAAAACAATTGGTAATTACCTATAAAAAATAAATAAATAAAACAATTGGTAATAACAAGTTGACTGCTGACCGCAGAAATTGACAGGGGGCATGCTGCTTTCAAGAAACAAGGACTTCTTGGTCTTCTATAGGGGTAAGAACTTTTTGTCACGAGATGTCACTGAAGCCTTACTAGAAAGGGAGAGATTGGCAAAGTCTCTTCAAGATGAAGAAGAGCAGGCCCGATTAAGAGCTTCAGCCCTGGTTATACCAAGAGTTGAAATAGCTGAACAATCTGGAACTGCTGGTACACTAGGAGAAACTTTGGATGCAGATGCTAGGTGGGGCAAGACACTGGATGATAACCACAAGGAAAAACTGATGAAGGAAGCAGAAATGACAAGGCATGCCACTCTTGTTAGAAAGCTCGAAAGGAAGCTTACTTGTGTGAGTTCTTTAAAACTCAGACTCCATAGATTTGATGTCAAAACCATCTCATAAGTACAAGCAGTGTTTTTCAGTTCTTAGGTCACTCTGAATTTGCTTACCCAAAAAAGTAGTCTTTGAATTCTTTCTTGAATACGCAATTTCCCACACAATTTGTGTTGTGTTATTGATTCCCCAATTTTGCACCATCGTTTTGTTACTTTTTTGTGATACATTGTTGTGAGAATAGATTAGATTAGCTCTAATCCAGAATGTCCTTCTTTGTAACTCTTATTTTATTTGTTTGTTTTTTCTGTTAGGCTGAACGAAAGCTGACTAGAGCTGAACGAGCTCTATATAAAGTAGAGGAGTCTTTAATACCAGCAAAGCAGCAAGCTGACCCTGAAAGCATAACTGATGAGGAGAGGTTTATGTTCCGCAAACTAGGTTTGCGGATGAAAGCTTTCTTACTTCTCGGTAAAAACTGTCTGCCAAAGTTTTCAAGATTTTTCTTGCAGGGTATGAAATATGAGTGTGTGAAATGAAGAGGGTATGATTTCTTCTTTCAGGTAGACGTGGAATATTTGATGGTACTGTGGAGAACATGCATTTGCATTGGAAGTACCGAGAATTGGTTAAGATCTTGGTGAAGGCCAAAACTTTTGACCGCGTAAAAAGAATTGCATTAGCACTGGAAGCTGAGAGCGGAGGTGTGCTGGTGTCAGTAGATAAAGTTTCCAAAGGATATGCTATTCTTGTTTACCGTGGAAAGGAATATAAACGACCTGCAATGTTGAGACCAAAGAATCTTTTGACAAAGAGGAAGGCTTTGGCGCGATCAATTGAGCTACAAAGGAGTGAGGTATATCTATGCATTTGTATGTTATTGAGCCGAATATCTAGCCTTTCCAGATAGGGGGTGAAAAAGTATGCCTGGCATAAATTTGAGATTTTAATATCTATCATATAGAAAATATAGCGACAGCAGATGACTGGATTCAGGGATCATAATAAATACAGGATAAATTCTGCCCACATACTGAACTCCTTTGTAGATCAAAGGGTCTCTTAAGTGTTTCATCTGAGTCACTTGCAAAGATTATGGCTGATTTTCTGGTAATTTTGTGTATCAGGCTCTCCAGACCCATATTTCAGCTCTGCGGAGTAAAGTGGAGAAACTAAAATCTGAAATTGTATGCCCTCTTACATATTTTAGTTGTCCCTATTGAAAGTAAAGCTTCTAATTTGGCAGATACAAATACTAACCATCAATTTTGTGGTCCAGTCTGATTTTGTTAATGTTTTTCATTGCTAGGAGCAAATGGACGTTGTGAAAGACCAAGGAGATGAAAATTTTTATGCCGAGTTAGATTCTGCCTACTCTACCGACGATGAGGAGGCTGAGGTCTGTGTTATATATTATCTCATTTTCTGGAACTGCTAATATTCTGTTAAATAAGAACCTTTCTAACATCTAATATCATCCCTTTTTCCCCTTCTACAGGAGGAAGGAGATGAGGCCTCTCTAGAGACGGATTACAGCGAAGATGATGTTGACAATGACCGTGATGGATCAACCTGCAACCTTCATGTCTGAGAGGAATTTTTCCTGCGATTTCCGAAATCCAGAGTCTGAAAACAAAATCTGAGGCTTCTGAGCTAGACCGATATGCAGTTGCCAATTATTGAGCAATGAAGCTGTACGGAAACAAAAAAGAAAGAAAGGAGCACTAAGGAGCAGAGACCATGACGCATGGAAAGGACTGAATCTTCAGTTTTGTGTATTCGAATAATTGTGAATGTACAGAAGGTGCCTCATATGCACGTTTTACCCAACAACCTAACAGAATGGATTTGCCTAAAATAGAATACAGCTCATTATCTAAAAGATATTTATCAAGAATAAAAGAATAAGTAAGGGACACAAAAGCATTAAAATACAAATAAAAATAATCTTTTTTGCTATGAATTATTGGGGGCAGCTTTCGCCCCCCTTAATTACTTTGTGAATGACCTCACCACCATTATTTTAAGTCTTGCACAGTAATTTGTATAGTAATTTCAACGTCTATAAATATGAGTTTCATTCGTTCTGAAATTCATAAGAAAATATATAGAACGAAAAAAGTTTCAGTTCTTGAGAGTTTTTAAGAGTTCATTCTATATTTCTCTCTTATAATAGTAGTAATTTCATTTTTAGTTTTATAACACGTTATTAGCACTAGGTTCTACCGATATTAAAGTTAGTGATCTTCTACTTCAAGTAAGTTTTTCAATATATTATTTGCAGTCCTCGAGATAAATATTAAAGGTAATATTGTTGAATATTACTTGATAAAATTCTACTTTTATTTTCATGATTATATGAATATATTTCTTAAATCCATATATTTATTTTTGTGATTTATATATATATATATAATGTCAAATATTGAGATTTATTACTATTGACATTTCTAGAAAAAATTATTTATTTAGGATCCTTGATGAGATCCATTTGGATATGATAATGAACTTGGGAGATACAATCATATAAGAAAATCATGTGTCCCTGAAGGACCGTGCTGTGTATTTCATGGTGAAAAATCATCTTACTGTGTGAAATGAATTAAGAGAGAGATATGAGTATTAGAAGATGTAATCCTCTCAAAAGATCATTATGACTTATTGTACCTGAAGTTGCAAGATTTTAAGAGTGGTATTAAATATTCTACACTCTTTAAAATCAGCTCAATATTAAAATTATGTAGTGAGAAAGTCACTAATGATGATATTTAAAAGAATACATATATTATTTTTCATATCTCGAATGTGCTCCTGCAGTAGTAATATCGAGAGTGAAAGTTCAACTAATATTCTGAATTTTTATTTTGTCTTCTAGCGATTGAGCTAAATAATGAGTTTTTGTTAATAAATTACCAGTTACGTCTTATTAATGATATTGAATTTACATAATTCTCAGAAGTGAACGGTGCATCCTTTTAAAGGAATCAAGAGCGTAGACGTGGTAGAAAAATTATATAAGTATTAGTCCCAAAAGTGACAACACTAAATATGATAAAAATATATTGTATCACCAAAAGTGATTCAACTCAAAGAAGGGTAAAGACCCTCAAAATAATTCTTCATAGAAAGATGAAGATGTTTGTCATAGATATTGTATGACTGAACAATGGTCACGTACCTGTTGTACGACCAAGCACTTGATTTACTTATACTACACTTTTATACATTATAGTAAGTTTTATCATGTTTTGAAATAACAAAAAATTGGTGCCTGAAGCACGACAAGAAATTATTTGGGATAATAAAACCCTGTCTAAATTTGATCATCTTATAAATGAATGTGAACCAGAAGTTCAGAGGATTACCTATTTGCAAAGTGTTGTAAATCAGTTACATGATGTATTTACTGACACTAAAAGTGTTGTAAAATCATATATTACTGTTGTTAATGTTTAAGCAAGAATTGAAGTCCCTAAAGGACGAGTTGTTAAAACAGCAATAGATGAGTCTAAGATACGCCTGAAGTATTGAAGACCTATTGGTGCAAAAGAGACAAAAAAAATCGGTGCTCCTGAAGAGAACGTACTTTCTGTATAAAATATAATCCTCTTGAAGAGGAAACCTCCTGAAGAGGTAACTCCTGAAGAGTATAACTCCTGAAAAGAAAACTCCTGAAGAGTACAAACCTCCTGAAGAGTACAAAACTCCTGAAGAGGAACCTCCTGTAGAAGTGTTTTATGAAATGTTTTCCACTGGAGAGGAACAATGAGATCTCAATACATTTCATGAGTACTGGAAAATTTATGGATAGAAATAAAACTGTTGTCGACAACATATATGATAACACTTGACATTACCAGAAGTAATGAAGAAAGTGAGTCAAGAATTGTCGAAGAATATCGACGTAGAAATGATTGGCCAAAATGAAAAGCAGCTATTGAAGTTGAATTAAAATCGCTAGCAAAGCGAGAGGTATTTGGACCTGTTGTTCAAACAGTAAATGGCGTAATGCCTATAAGATATAAGTGAGTATTTATATGAAAGCGTAATGAGAAATGAAATTGTGCGGTACAATTTGTCGCACAAGGTTTCCTGCAGAAACTCGATAGTAGTTATGAGGAAACATATTTCCTTGTTGTGAATGCAATCACATTCATATTTTTAATCGATTTGGTTATTACAAAAGGATTAGATATGCAGTTGATGAATGTGGTCACTGCATATTTATAAAGATCATTAGATCATTACATATATAAAGATATACAATACTTGAAGCATCTAATTCAAATACATTTAGAAGTATGTACTTTATAAAGTTTCCAAGATCTTTATATGAGTTAAAACAATCCGGACGCATGTGATATAATTAAATCAACGAGTATCTATTGAAAGAAGGATTTGAGAATAATCCTATATGCTCATGTGTTTTATCAGAACCCAGATTTGCCATTATTGCAATTTACGTTGATGATTTATCTTATTAGAACTTCTGAAGAGATCACAAGGGCTGCTATAAATTCAAGGAATACACTTGAAAAGCAAGATCTTATTATTCAATTGATAGATGAGTTACAAGAATTTGAGACTTCTATCCCCATCTCTCAAATGCATTTACTCTTCATAAAGCAACATGTCATCCTTATCTAAAGGATTAGGCAGTCGAAACGAAGAGGTAAGTAAGGATTTTAAATCCTTATTCTCTTACTTTAAATCTGTTATTTTTCTGTCAGACTCTTGAACGAGTCGTTGAAGTACGAAAATCTTCTCATTAACCTCCTCAATCTCACGATTGTTGGATTGTAATCGGTTGGAAAACCCGACAATAGATGAGAAGTATCGGGTGCCGAGAGTCACCAGCTCATAAACGGCTTCACGATCTGACTTATTAGCTAGATCATTCGCTTGCTGCAATATGACACCTGCGGAAGATACAGGAATAACCTGTAATTGAGGTGAAGGATTCATCATATGTTGATCGTGAGAAATATTGAAAGGAAATTGATGAGTTATTAAAAATTTGTAAAATAAAAATGTAAATACAGATGAATTATAGATATGAGAAGAAGATTTGATGTGTACTAAATGAAGCTAAAGACGGTGCTTATAGAAATGGAAATAAAAACAAGACAAACCATCATTTCTTCAAATCTCACTTAGTCAAAATTACAAAATATGCTGGATGCATAATTTCAAAAGCCAGTGAGATTAATTGCAGCTATCCTGATTTTCTTGTAAACGCTGAACCTCTGCCGTTAGCTGATGTTGTTGACTTTGTATTTGAGCTCTCTCTCGTTCTAGCTCTTCTACTCATGTTTTCAGATCACGAGAAATACCAGTCTACAAATTTCTTCAGCTCCTTGTTTTCTTATCTTAAATTTTTATTCTTTCTATCTTTAGTTGCAAGCGTTTGATGCAATTCAGATATTTGATTTTTAAGATGATCAACCTCACTCGTTCTCGCTAGTAGCCTCTGAGACATGGTTATAAGAGATGCAGCATATTGAGCACTGAGAGTTCTTAATGCTGCAACAATTTCAAGATTAAATTTACTATAAAGATCTATCTCTGCTCCTATCATGGTGTTTACAGTTTTAGGAGAAAATATGAGTGGTTGAGGTATAAAAGGTTCATGGTTCAAATCTTGGACATTAGAATTTTTATCAGACATAATATCATTCTGGATGAACAACAACTGATTCTATGAAGAATGTGAGATCTTTTTGCTAGAGTAAACTAATGGTAAAACTGGTTATATTTAAATAACAACCCGAATCCTTCAAATCTCTTCAAGATCTCGTTTGTCAACAATCTTAAATTTAAATTTTTATTAAACCTCAAGTTTTTACTGCTTTTATCATACATTGATGGTTTCCAATGCTATTTCCGCCGTATATAAACAAGTTCTCCCTAATAACGCCAACTGAGGGGAATAAAATTTTAGATGAAAATTATATCATGTTTTCTTTAATACATTATTTAGATGGAAATCATATTTGAATTTTTAACCTGTTATATATGCTGAAATCATGTTTGTTTATTACTTAAAAAATTGACTCATATTCTCAAGAGGAGTTTAAGTATTATTACAGGTTTTAGGTTTCTACTAAATCTGTCAAGTGCCTTATATGTGGGATTCCATCTACCTTGTCTGACACATTTTAAACCCATAAGGCTCTGAAGTGCCAAAGAGGAAAATATCGGTTGGGGATATGGAACTGCATGTATCTGTCAAATCTTCAAATCACTCAGAGATTATTGCAATTCATGAAGTAAGTAGAGAGTGTATTTGGCTGAGATCAATAACTCAATATATCCAAAAAAAGTATGGTTTTTCATTATCAATGATAGCCCAACAATTTTATATGAAGATAATACTGCTTGTATCACTCAAATCAGAGGAGGATATATCAAAGATATGATCAAGTGATAATCTGCCAGATTTATTCACGAAGGCATTACCAACTGCAACATTCAAGAAGATTGTGCAGAATATTAGAATACGAAAACTCAAAAATCTTCATGCACTTTTCAGGGGGAGTAAATATCCTGAAGACTTGTGCTGATTGTACTCTTTTCCCTTCGCTAAGGTTTTGTCCCACTGGGTTTTCCTTTGCAAGATTTTAATGAGGCAATCTTAAAGCACTTGGCAGTACATTAGAATATTGTACTATTTTTCCTTCGCCATTGATTTTTCTTCCCACTGGATTTTTCCATGGCAAGGTTTTAACGAGGCAGATTTTTTATAGATAATCATTCAAGGGGGAGTGCTATGAATTATTGAGGGCAGCCCCCGCCCCTCTTAATTATTTTGTGAATGACCCCATCACCATTATTTTAAGTCATGCACAGTAACTTGCATAGTAATTTCAACGCATATAAATATGAATTTTATTCGTTTTGAAATTCATAAGAAAATATATAGAATGAAGAAAGTTTCAGTTCTTGAGAATTCTTAAGAGTTCATTTTATATTTCTCTCTTACAATAGTAGTAGTTTTAGTTTTAGTTTTATAACACATTTCCACTTCTTTGTGTTCTGGTTGGGCGACTTATAGTTGCTGTAGCAGAGAAGCAACTTGCAGCTTGACTAGGGCTTTTATATATTGAATCTGGGCTTTTGTAGCTGGACTTTGGGCTTCATGTGGACTGTGTAGTAGTCCTTCACAAGATATAGAATAAAGATTCACTATTCCCATATTGGGTAACTGCAAATGAAGAGATAAGTAGGTAATACTTTTGTGAAGATGTTTGACAGTTGAGCTTGTGAGAGAACATGAGAAGTGATAATGTTGCTTTCTTGAATCTTGTCTCAAATGAGGTGACAATCCAACTTAATATGCTTGGTTCTTTTGTGAAAAATTGGATTTGTAGTGATGTGTAAAGTTGCTTGGTTGTCACAATAGAATAAGGCAGTTGGTGGATATGAGACTTTCAACTTAGTGAGTAGATATTTGATCCAAGTGAGCTCAGAACATATGGAAGCCATGAAGCAATACTCAGCTTCAGGTGAGGAATAAGAGGCCACAAATTGTTTCTTTGTTTTCCAAAAAATAAGAGAATTTCCAAGAAAGATGTAATAACTTGTGACAGAGTAACGTGTGTCAAGGCATAAGGTCAAATCTGAATCACAATAAATTTTAAACTGTAATTGAGATATGGAGGGCAGTGATATTCCTTGACCAGTAGTTGTCTTGAGATATCTGAGGATCTTGTGAGCTATGGATAAATGTGAAGTTCTAGGTTTATCTATAGACTAGCTCAGAAGTTGGACAACACAACTTACATCAAGTCTTGTAATTGAGAGATACAACAAACGTCCAACAAGCCTTCGATAGGAACTAGGATATGAAAGAGGCTGCCCAGATTCCTTACTTATTTTAAAATTCTGTTAAAAATGCAATTTCAGAAGCTTGCAACCAAGATTACTTGAGTTAGAGAGTATGTCCATGTCATACTTTATTTGACATAGATGTATTCCTTTAGAAGACCTTGCACCTGTAAACTAAGAAAATAACACAAGCAACTAAAGTACATGTTTTCAACTCAATCATTCAGTAGCTTTTTACTATTACCATTATCTGGGAATTGAAATCATAAGCTATATGTTTTCTTCGATTGATTCTAGCTTCCTTTCCTATTGTAGCATTATTATGGTCCTGAGATTGATCGAGTTCTTGGTTTGAATATGTTTGTAATTGAACATCTAATTTTGTTTGGATCAATATAAATACCTGAGTTGGTTGGTGCATTTGAAAACCAAAAAAAAAAAAGAAATGCAAACAACCAAGGTCTTTTATCTTCAAATGAGTATGTAGAAACTGTTTAAGGGATGCAATGAAGTTTGGACAGTTGCCAGCCACAATAATGTTATCATCATAAACTAATAAAGCAGTGAAAGAGGCACCATCTACTTTAGGAATAGACTATAGTCAGCTTTAGATTGCTCGAAACCAAAGGTAATGAGAGATGAAGGAAACTTGGAGTACCATTGTCTTGAAACCTATTAACCAGTTTACATACTTGATGAGGTCCACCTTTATTTCATCTTCTAAATCACCATGGAGAAAAGTGTTGTGGACATAAAATTGATATATTGACCAGTCTTGTACTGCTGCCTCATAAAGCAAGACCTAAACTGTTATCAATTTGGCAACTAGGAAGAAATTTTCTATGTAGTCTATGCCTTCTTGTTGCATAAATCTCTTTGCAACAAGCATGGCTTTCATCCTCTCAATTGACCCGTTAGAATTGAATTTAATCTTGTACACATACTTGCAATCAATGACTTGTTTACCAAGAGGCAGATCATAAGCCAAGCTTGGTTTTGTTCTAAGGTAGTTAGTTCAGTTTCCATAGCTTGGCACCAGCTAGGATGTTTTATTACTTGCTTATAAATGGTTGGTTCAAAAATAGTAGAAATATAGGTTGAAAATCACCAAATGAAGGACTAAAATGTTGATATGTGAGATATTTAGTTAGAGAATGAGGAGTATCAGTTGTTGTGAAGGACTTGGACAATGATTGAGTTGGCTCATTGAGGGAGGCTTGTTTATAGTGAAAATCTTGCAAATATTGAGGTATTCTCCTTAATATAGTGGACTTGCAAAAATGGGGTATATAAGTAAAACTAGAAGTGGGAGGAATAGGAGGATGTGAGTCTAAATGAGGGAGGAAATCAGAGTGTAAAATGGTTGATGAAGGAGCTACAGAATCTATAGAGGGTTTAGGATGAGAGTGAGAAGTGGAAGCTGGAAAATCAAGAAAATAAGGTAATGGTTTAATAAAAATTAGATTGGGATGATTAGTAATAGATGGTGTGAGGGAGACATTGAATGAAAAGGGAATATTATTTCATGAAAGACAACATTCCTAGAAATAAAGGTAGTTTTGGTTTGAAGGTCAGAAAGTTTATAATCTTTAATACCAAATGGATATTCAAGAAAATTATATATGCGATCTCGAGGATCAAACTTTTTCCTACTATGGGAAAGGGTAGAAGCAAAACACAGTGATCCCAATATTCTCATATTCTCATAAGTGAGTGGGAGCTAAATAAAAGCTCGTGGTGTTTTATTTTGAAGAAGTGGACTAGAAAACCTATTAAGAGGATAAGTGGCTATTAAAACACAATCATTCCAATATTCAAGTAGAAGACCAGTTTGAGATATTAATGCTCGAGTCCCATCTAATAAATGTTGGTATTTGTTTTTTCTATGATGTCAATTTTTTTTTTTGGGTGGGAGGGAGGGGGGGGCACACACTTTTTCTAGTGAACGATGCCTTTGTCATTTAAAAAATCAGCCATTTGAAATCCACTCCCATTGTCACTTCTTAAAATTTTAATTTTAAGATCAAATTGAGTCTCAACCAAATTATAGAAAGACTCGATGCAATTTCTGGTTTCAAATTTATTTTGAAGGAGGTATAACCATGTACTTTGAGGGAAATCATCTACTATAGTCAAAAGATATTTGGGCCCATCATATGCAGCTGTTGAGTAAGGTTCCCATAGATCACAATGTATCATTTCAAAAGAATGAGAAGTTTTATGTTGACTATTAGGAAAAGGAAGATGATGCAATTTAGCCAATGGACAAATGCAACAAAACTTACTATTAAGAGAAGAGATATTGTTCTTTACAATGGGAACAATGATCAAATTGAGACAAGGAAAGGAAAGATAACCATGCGACAATGCCAAAGGTCAGTGACACCAACATTGTGCAAAACCGAAGCTGAAACAATAAAAGAAGTGTTTGAAATATGTGAAAGCATTGTGGCTAGATTTGAAGGAAAGACTTCAGTTTGTAGAAAGTTGTATAGGGCATCCCTTACTTCACCCTTCACAATCGTTGTCCAAGAGGGAATGTCCTGAATAAAGCACAAAAAAAAAAAGACAACAAGAAAGAGAAACAACAAGTTTTTTAGTTGAAATGAGATTAGCTCAGGAATACTCCGTTGAGAATATTCTACTTCTATTTATTATTTTATTAATACTCTTTACCTACTCTTCACTACTATTCATTACTTTTCACCACTATTTAATATTCTATTACTAATTTTTTATTATTTTTTTACTGTTATGTACAAAATATCTGAGATCACCTCACTATTAAATGTAATCTAAATGTGAAAGATGGGACACACAAAACCTCAGTGAGGCAAATAATTTGGGTGAATTGAACAATACCAATGTGTGTGATAAGAACTTCAGTTCCATTTGGTAATTTTACAGAATAAAAAACAAGTGTTGTGATGGATGTGAACAAGGAGAGGCAGCTGATTATATGGTATATTGCACGTGTATCTATTATCCAATTAAGAGTTTTGGATTGTAGTGTATTGTATTTGTGGGTGGATAAGCAAAGAGATATACTAGAAAAATTAGAATTTGGAGGAGGTAGCTTGATATTGGAATGAATCTGATTAGCCGAATACTGAGTAGCGATAGAAGACTCCCTTGATTGAAGTAAAGTCATTAGTTGATGAAATTGTACCTTAATTAAATCCACTTTGTCATCACTGATTTCCTCATGTGGATAGGGAGGAGATATTGTGGATTGGGTAGCAAAAACTATAGTGTTTGGAGATTTGTTGACCAGCTTGTGATCCAGTGGGTAACCATAGAAACTTGTAGCATTTTCCTATTGTGTGTCCACACAAATGATAGCGGGAATACACAGGGGCCTCGACATTACCAGTTTTGAAGCAAGTATCCAGGGAATGGCCTGTGATTTTGCAAGGAATGCAATATGTTCGGTCTTTCTAGTGGTTAGGTCGTGATTGGGATGCAAGTTTATAAGGAGGAGATGGTTTATTAATAGCTAGGGCCATTGAATCAAGGAATGGGGCATGGTGAATGAGTTGATGTTGTCATTCTTGTTGTTGTATGAGTGAAAAAACCTTAGTAACAGAAAGTATGGGATCTAAAACATGATTTGGTCGTAAACATTAGAGTAAGTATCATCCAGACCCATTAAGAATTGAAAAAAATACAGTCACGTTGGTAATGATCCAAAAGAGTTTTCATAGTACCACATTGCAAACAAGAATAGGGTTATAAATGGAAAGGTCATCCCATAAAGTTTTGAGCTTACCATAATAAACACTTACATAATCGTATTCTTGGACAAGGCTGGCGGGGGTTTTCTTGAGCTAAAAAATGTGTATCCCATTTTATTGAGAGAGGTGATCCTATAGATCAAGCCAGATGTCTCAAGCATCGTCAACAAAAAAAAATACTAGATTTAATGGAGAAATTGATAGAATTCTGAATTCACAAAACCACCATGTCGTTGCAGTACTCCTAGAGTTCAAAAAGGGGGTTTGCTAGGTCAATGGATCGTTGGATATTGCCGGCGATGAAACTCACTTTGTTTTTTGCACAAAGTGCGCAATGCATAGCTCACAACCAAGTGGCATTATTATCGATTGTGAGCAAGTCAGTAACAAGGATGACGGCAGGATTGTCACCGTTGTCTAGTCGAAATTGGCTGTTGGGATCATTGAGGTTCAGATAGTGAGCCATATTATTGGCATGGAAGGTGTTTGGGTTTATGTTTGTATAATTTGAGGAAGAATCAAAATCATGGGAGGAAGAATCGATAGAGTTTTCAGGTGGGTCTTTTATGGATGATTGCTCTTAGGCTCTTAATACCATGTCAGGAAACAAGAAAGAAGAAAATGAGCACTAAGATGAGAGAGCATGATGCAAGGAAAGGACTGAATCTTCGGTTTTGGGTATTCAAATAATTGTAAATGTACAGGTGGTGCCTCATACACACGTTTTGCCTAACAACCTAACAAAATGGATTTTCCTAAAATAGAATCCAACTCATTATCTAAAGATATTTACCAAGAATAAAAGAAGAATAAGTAAAGAGCACAAATATAATTTACAAGTAAAAATTATCCTTTTCCACTTCTTTGTGTTCTGGCTGGGCGACTTGTAGTTGCTGTAAGATGGAACCAACTGGCAGCATGACTATGGGCTTTGTATCTTGAATCTAGACTTTTGTAGCTGGCTTTGGACTTCATGGGATCTGTGTAATAAAAGCTGATGATATGGATCAAAAAGGCAATATAGCTCAGTAGCATGAGCCGAAGAAAAGGACAACAAAGTTGGTTAAGCATAATAGGGAGATTGTGTGGAAGGTTTAGAGCACTCTCATTAAATTATTATTAAAATATATTTTTAATTAATATAATTTTTATTTTATTTTTTAAAAATTTTATTTATAGAAGTCCTTGTATTAAAATGATTATTTTTTCAACATATAATTATAGAAAGAGAAAGTAAAAGAATAAATAAAATAAAGTAAAATAAAAATTTGATCATTATCTTAGATGGACTATATTTGACATTTGATTTAAAATATGTTTTAATATCTAAATTTTTATTAAATTTGCCAATCATTCTATACAAGTCATTTAGACAAAATCATGTGTCCATAAATTCTTGTCACCTTTCAACTTTTAAAGTCAGGTGTTTTAGGTCATGATTGAATTGAAAAATCGTTTCAATATAACTTATCTTATTATTATAATTATTTTAAATTTTTATATAAAATAAAATAAAAAATTTAATTGTTTTAAAATTTAAAATCATCTCATTTCTTAACGGGACCTTAGTCTTATCAATGTTAGACTTCTTGAGCTACACGCACATTTCTTGACCTACGCATTTCTCGGAATCATAACTCAGATTAGTCTGCAAACGATGACGCACTCGGAAGCGAAAATTCTAAACTTTTTAGTAAACTGAACGTAAAAATTAGCACATGGTTTTATAAAATGGTGGGCGGTCTGTTCTCGTACAGCTGACTCAGTTTTATTTACAATCAACATTGGTCGATGTATGAGAAGCTTTGAACTTTCATTACAAGATTGTTTGACTTTGTCTACGATGATTATTGTCCATTCACCACACGGTTGCTTGTTTATTGTTAATAACAGTAGATGGGCCCTCACACGAGTGACACATGTTACATAATATATGTATTAGTAACAAATTCATCAATATGTTAGTTTAAAAATATACAAATCTTACGTATTTATTTAATAAATAAATAGATAAATATACTTATATGAAAAAAACATATACTTTTTAAAAGTAAGCCTTGCTTTTTATGCAGGATTTATGCATCCTAGATTAACGCCTTAATTTAAAGTAGAAAAAGAATTAACTTTGTGATTCCTACCGACTGATACTTTCTTATATTATTATTTTTTTTCATTTTTCTATGTAATTATCATAACACGGTAATAATGTATATTCACGTACAAATTATGCAATTAGTTAGATATAATTATAAATTATGTAAATGCTGCATACTCTTTTGAAAATGAGGATTAGATTATGAAGAAAATTAATTTTATGTCCGTGTTATATTTATTATTATTATTTTTTTAAAATGTGTAATACTTATATATTTTATGACTATAAATACCATTCATCTTTTCTCATATAAAACGGAATTAATAACAAAGTAACAAATATTAAGACCCTACAGTAAAATTAAATAAGATGATTTTAGATAAAATTTAAATAAATTATTATTAAAATATTATTATTTAATATTATTATTATTATAAAATTTAAAAATAAAATAAAATAAATTTTATATTTTATATAAAAATTAAAAAAATATAATAATAAAATAAAATCATGAAATTAGATAAAATCATTTCTCAGACTATCAAGCGGGCCTTATAGTCAACATCTGGTCTCGAATGTCACTCGTGCGGTGTCGGTAAACCCAATGTTGTGGCCGTGCAACAAGGGCGGCTGAGTGAAATCTAACGGACATAATTGTTTGTTCTCTAATATGACAAAAGTTACAGTATGTGGTCAAGCTTCAGAGCAGGACAAAGACGAACTACAACCTTGAAAACTTTTAAGGCTTGACTGTGGCAATTTCTCCCAGGATAACACAACAACGTTGACCACGTGTTAAATATGCTTCGAGGAGTCCAATAAATGTATATATATATATATTCCAATCCGAGAATATCATTACAAAACAATTTAACAGCTACGGTCGGGAAAACAAAAGGCAGAAACAAGAATGATGGAAACGTTTTTCCCTCAGGACTTGCAGAGTGGCATGTTCTGGTATGATGCTTATGAGGCTCCGCCGGTAAAGCACAGCGCTTTTGTGGCGTACACAGAGGGACCCAGAATTGAGTTTTGGGCAGGGAATTCAGGTTGGAATCGTACTGGAAACAATATGAACAAGAGAATGGTAGAGTTCTTGAGGAGTAGTTGGGGTCCAAAAATGGAAATCCAAGAGCACGAGAAAGAACGGGGTTTTCGCCACATGATGAACGAGCGGGCGAGGAGGGAGAAGCAGAAACAAAGTTTCATGGCCCTGCATTCAATATTGCCTTCTGGAACCAAGGTGAGTGAGTGTAGATTTTTTCTGTAAATGGGTGCAGTTCATGTCTTAATTTAAAGGATTGCTATCTGGGTGGCTTGATGTGATTTATTAAATTTATTAATTTTCAATAAAAATAATAGGATTGACAAACTTTGTTATTTTGTGAGATTATTATAATTACAAATACTTTGTAGTTAAAGAGTATTTCTTAAAAAAATGTCACGAGGTTATATGAATCTGGGTTCTTTCGTGGTTTTTGTGGACGTGCATGTAGAGGGATAAGAGCTGCATTATTCAAACGGCGGCCATGAAAATTCAAGAGCTGCAACGGCGTGTGGAGGAGTTGAAAAGGAGAAACAAAATGGTTGAAGCGAGCATGCAAGCGGCAGTGGAAGGGAAGAGAGACATAGAGGGAGCCAAGCTTAGAATAAGGGTGCCTAATCCTGCATCTGGGGTTGATTCTATGCTCGAAGTTCTTAAATGCTTAAAGACCTTGGGACTGAAAACCAGAACCATTCGTTCAAATTTCTCTGCTCAAGAGTTGTCAGCTGAACTGGAGATTGAAACCGAGGTACTCCTCTCTCTCTCTCTCTCTCTCGCATTATTTATGAGCAGCTGTTGCATGTCTTGTTAAGGACATGGATGATCTCCAACTGGTCCTAGTGAGAGTAAGATGTTTTCATGTTCATGAGCTATTTTAGGTACATAATAAAATTTAGAACATTTCGAAAGATTTCTAATGCAATTGGGGTTTTTTTAGATTCACATGATCACGACATTCTCACGTCCAAATAAAAGTTTTTTGGATTATGTAGAAGGATCGTACAGAGTTTTTTTTCTTTTTTTCTTTTTTTAAGAAAAGTTGTCGCAAAACATTTCAATTTTTTTGTGGCAAATTATTTATGAATTTTGTTTGAAAAATGAAAATAACCTTCTTGCAATTAATAATTGTTAAGATTTTGAAGAACGAATCACCTAAAAGTTAAGAAGATTGGTGATATTAGAAAAGTTCCCGTCTACATATATATATATATATATATATATATAATAGGAATATGGAATCGTGAGGGATTATGCACGTGGGGTTTATAAATTATAAGCTAATTTTACAAATACTAAATAGTCTTGTCTCTTTCGATTTTGGAAAGATGGTGGAAGCTGCCGACGATGCTGAAAAGGCAATAAACAAAGAAGTAACACTACATGAAGCGGAGAGGAAGCTTCTTCGCCATTTCAACGAAGGATCCATGATGAAGCAGCTAAACTAAATGGGTCCGTAGCCCGCCAAAGAAAATCAACATCTTTGTCGGATATATTTCTTTTTTTTTTTTTTTTCTGTGTTATGTAATTATGAGTGATTAGGTACGTAACTATTAAAGAAAAGAATAATTTTACTTAACATCCTATACACCATTTTTTTTTAATTTTATTTATAAATTTATTTTATAAGAATGTATAGATGATAAGGAGAACAACTTAATTAGTTTAGCAGTAATAAAATAAAATAAAATAAAAATATATGATATGGGAATGATAAGTATCAATATTCGAGGAGACAAAAGGTGTTGATTTTCTATGTTTTTGAATTTGAACAAGAGTTTAGATGGCTGTTAAACTCTCAAGCTAGCTTAGCTACTAATCTATATCTAATTGAGCATGAGGCAAATTACCGGTAAAAGGGGATGCCGTAGCGTATTGGTTAGTCAATGTATGGGTTATTAAACTAATTATAAGGTGAGAAAAAGGTAACATAGAAGTAACAGTATTAAATGAAAGGCTTCGCTAGCCCGTCTGGATAGGGACCGTTTAAGCTGAAAATTGTAGTTTCTAGAGATCTTTTTGTTACTTGTAAATTGTAATTACCATTGGGTTCCCCACATGATTACGATATGGGCAGCGCTAGTCGCCCAGCGTCTATCGTGTCACAAACGCAATTTTTTTAAAATATTTTTTGAACGTCCCTAATTAATCTTTAAAAAATTTTACAAAAACACAAAAACAAAAACCAACTTCCATATTAATCACTTAAATAACTATTACGAAAATAAAATAAAATAAAATAAAATATTGATTGAAGGAGCCTCATTTTCCTTGGGATCCATTGTGAGAGAACTTCGTACATCATATTTCTTACTTGTACTTTTTTTTTTTTTTCCCTCATCTAAAAGGAAGATAAATAACCCATTGTGAGAGAACTTGAACCCAAGAGAGAAAACCACAGATTTATCTCCCCAGCAAAGATTTTCTTGAAGGTATTCGAGAAAAAAGTTAGCGTCCAAGGAGCCCGATAACTACGAACCCAAAAGAGAAAACCACAAAAACCAAAGCCCTTGCCAGTAATTAGAACTACAGCATTTTGAAACCACTTCATCAAATCCCAACATAAATCAGGCCATTCATTACAATACCACATGTTATTTAATAACCCAATTTAACAAACAAAAACTTATAAAAAAAAATAAACAAATAAAAACTTAACCAAACCCACATTCATTGATCAATAACACCTTTATAAGTCATGGACGTCATATGCTGAGGAGCACCAACACAAAAACGTCATGAATATCATATACGAGCCAAAAATATTCTAAAATTTTAGGCCCATTTAAAATTTGGACCGAACTAAAATCAAATCAACTTTATCTAATTTTAAACTGAATCTAAAATCAAAACACTTTTTCTCTCAAATCATTAAATTCATCTTAATTCAAAATTTATTTATTTGTAAGATAACTTTTTTCAACTCGACACCTCTTTACATGAAAGACCCAACATTTTTCAACTTTTTATAAATACATTTAAACTCATCTTAATATCCAAACATATCTAAACTCATTTTAAATGAACCTACAAAACTCACTCAACCATCTCAACTCAAAAGAACTCAATTAATTCAACTCAAAAGAACTCAATTAATTCAACTCAACTCAACATTCAAACAGGGCCTTAATGTACATAAAGGGCGCAAACTTAACAAACCAAAAAACCTTCGGTGCGAGACTGTCAAAAGCACACAAAAATGTCAATCATCAAAACTAATCCATAGTCATTGTATCAAATGCAAAAGCTTTGCTGACTATAAACTGAAAGTTCCTTATCCAATTAAAGGATTCAACAAAACAGGGAAACATTAAAACCCAGATTGAGTAACAAACAAAAATTTGATCATCACGGAGGTTCTTTGACAATAAGTCTAAAAATACTGGCCTCTTGTGATGATTTCACTTCAGAGGAATGAACCTTGAAGAATGGGTGGCACCAATACCAGGTCTACCATGTTTGACAGGCTTATAGCTGATTGAGAATTCGGCAAGGTAATGCCCAATCATTTCAGGCTTGATTTCAACCTGATTGAAGGTCTTGCCATTGTAGACACCAATAATGCTTCCAATCATTTCAGGTACTATGATCATGTTGCGGAGGTGGGTTCGGACAGGTTCTGGCTTCTCACCAGGTGGGGCCTCCCTTTTCTGATCCAAAAAATCATGAAATTGAATTATGAAATATAGTAGTCTAGGCCAGTATACTTTCACACACAAAAAAAAACAAAAAACAAACACACACACACACACACATCATCAAATGGAGAAGAACGCATTTCCACTCATATAGAAGTTGGTAGAAATAAGAGTTTCGGATTAGTAGATTATTTGACATCCTAAAAGGTGCATTTATATATCTATCTCCAAACTGTCCACAGAACATAAAGCACTTAGCATCAAATGGTTGATATGCCGTCCAAGCGAGAAAGCACTTGCACTCATCCAGTAACAAGAAGTCTAAAAACCTTGACACATTATCATCACAAGCAACCC
Organism: Platycarya longipes; assembly: GCA_036559045.1. Classification (NCBI taxonomy): domain Eukaryota; kingdom Viridiplantae; phylum Streptophyta; class Magnoliopsida; order Fagales; family Juglandaceae; genus Platycarya; species Platycarya longipes. The sequence goes on along the minus strand of CM071790.1, from coordinate 2,319,950 downwards.
AGATGTCTGTAAAATTATATATTCTAATACCAGTTACTGGTTTAACTACAGCCCCATTAGACGTGACCAATAATGCCTTTCTTTCTTTGCTAGACATCCTCTTGAACTTCCAAGACTCCTTGCAAGTATATGAAAGCAAATATCTCATCCCATGGTACAACTCAAAAATCATATAAATAATTACCAAGGTTATCCCAAGAAAGATTATTAAATGATGAAACTCTATTCATCATATACAAGCAACCGCAACTATCACTGTAGTGCCACTCTCATCCAATGTAGGAAATTATTTCTAGTGTTTGTGAATAAGAATTTATATAGATGCTATTTCAACCTAAAATTCCATGCATTATTGCATAAATATGGGCGTCAAAGAATACAAAGCCTATTACCACAGCTTAAAAAGCAAGCATACCACATGTCTCTCTTCATGATATATGCCAAAAGCCTTGAGCAATAATATAAGAAAACAACATTACCAATTACTAAAGTTTAAAACAAAAAATAAATAAATCATATAAATAGCAGGCACAAAAGCAATGATTCCACCTGTGTGCGCAAAATACGTTAAAATCAACAATATCAAATCGGAAGAAAAATCTTTATAAGAGACGTGTGACGCATCCACGGCCAAAACAAACAAGCATACTAACATCCAAGTCCAGAACGCCATTATTATAAACACAGCATCGTATTAGACGTGACTTTAATGAGAATAACAACAATGATCAACAAAAATTACCGCTTTGCGAAGCTTCTTAATCAGGGCCATTGGCTTCCGCTTCAATCCCCTCTGAAACCTGTAACGCCACAACCAATATACAGAAATCAGACCAATTCTCGACCTTAACACAAAGGACCCACGAAAAATTCAGACCCATATCCTTAGATCCTTTACGAAAACTTTAAAACATACCTTCTGCGAGCACGGGCAGTGAAAAGCTTAACGAGCTCATCGGTAGACATGTCAAGGAGAGCGTCCAAATCAACCCCTCTGAAGCTGAACTTCTTGAACGTTCTCTTCTTCGGCACACCCGGCGCCGCCACATCGGTCTCAACGTCAGCCTGAAACACACGAAGAGAGAAAGTGAGTCCGAGGGAGTGAGAGAGACGGAAGAATGTACGAGAAATAATGAAATCTGGGATTGACCATGGTTGGAGCTTGGAGTCACAGGATCCCTTGTCGAGTTATCGGCAAGAAAGCTTGGGTTCGATCTGTGGCCGCTAGGGTTTTCGGGTTATGTCGATGGATTTATATCTAGTGGGTAGTGGGGGTGTATCTGTAGCCCTAGATTGAGAATTTGAGAGTGTGAATTGTTTCGTAGAAAGGACCTTTAGTTTCTCTAAATTTATTAAAAGTCCCATAAGTTTGTAAATTGTTGAAAGGGACATTAGGAATTTTCTTAAAGTCCCCGAAGTTTTGTAAATTGTAGAAAGCAGAAGGAATTGTTTGAATTCTTAAAAGTCCCCAAAATTTTGACTTTCTCTTTCTCCCTTCTCTTGAGATTTCAAACTCTTTCGAAGTTGTTTTCTCCTTTCGTCTTTAAGCAACAAATCCATGGGGGAGCTTCAACTTTCCCCCTCCCTCTCTTTGTTGCTGGTGGTGTCTTATTTTCATTTCATTTTATTTTTTGTTTCACACATAAAGTAGTAATTTTTGAGATTTTTTGTCGGTCAGTGAAAATAACGGGTCCTTTAGCATATTTCACCTGTCGCCAATCTACCAATCGGCTAAGGGAATTGTCGTATAGAGCCATGCGTGTAGCGCACGTGAGGATAGTCATCCACACATAGAGTCCACGCGACCCCACATAAAGGTCTCTATTTCCACCATATGTGACCTTCCTAAACTTTGCAACTTCACTGGTTTCATGGTGGCTCGTCCGGACTTCTCCAGTGTAGCACATGTTATATATACGCCACTACAATTGTATTGTGTGTTGTGATTCAAGTTTAGTGTTGTGTTTGATTTTGTGTTTTTTCGTTTCGTATTTATATTGTATTGTAGTTTGTTATGTGTTAAGAAAAAGGAAATGATTTCATCTGATTATCTCACTCATTTTTTAGAAAATGGTAATATGATTCTCTTTTCTATTTAGGAGGATGGTAGTGTCAATTTCTTCTCATTCTCTGGAGGGTGGGAGTGTTTGTTCTCTGTTTATTGAGTTTCATACTCTCAGACAAATCAAAATGGAGATCTCTACAAATTTTGTCTCTTGAGAGGGTATAGAAGTTTAGACAATATTTTTTACAAAAAAATTTGTGTGCGGAGGTGATCCAAATAGTTGAGTAGTTTTGACTTGTAATTTGGGTTTATCCCTATATTTATTAGGTCACAACTATAATCTTGTTTATTGGAATGAAATGAAATCTTTCTATAAAAAAAAAATAATAATTTAATATTATTTTAATTTTTAAAATTTGCATAAAACTATATTCTTTCATAATATTATATTTTTTTCATATATTTTATTTAGAAGTTTAAAATTTTATAATGCTAAGACAATAATTAAATAAAAATTTGAAAATTAAAAATTAAAAATTATTTTATATTTGAATAATTCTTAAAAAAAAATTCCAATACGTAAGAATACATTATTACACAGTCAGACAGACCTGAGACCACCCATAAGTAATTAATCGTTTTAGAAAATGAAAATAAGAAAAGCTCCCGATTGGTGTAAATTTAATTTTTACACAAATCAATATTAATCTACCACATAAGATGTGTATCAACCTAAAATTTACACTCACATACACATGATTTTATTTTATTTCTCCATCTTTTTCTTTTTCTCCCTTTCTCTCTCATCTGAGCATTCTTATTGAATTAACTATATGCCAAATTCAATATATTTTTAACTATTAAAAGCTTAAATAAACCCATATTAAAATATCCAAATGTCAAAAATTTGAATTTATTGTTATAATAAAGTCAAACAAAATCTTAAATTTAAATGCTCCAAGCTAATGGTCAACTTATTATCTTATTAATTTCTCTTTCTTTTATTTCTCTTTACATAGAATATAAATACTAATAAACTTTTTATAGTTTCTCTTTCTCTTGCCAAACTTTTATTAATAATTTAATTTAAATAGAATATAATTATTAATTAATTTTTTAAACTTATAATTTAATTAAAATATAATTATTAATTAATATATAATAGGAAGAATGAAAAAAATGAAAAAATAAAATAAATTGATAATTACAAATAATAAATATTTTTTAAATTATTAATTACTTATTATTATATATCTTCAAAAATAGATAATTTAATATAGAAATTTGATGTGAATAGTCAAAGATAAATTATTATTATTATTTTATTTTATTTTATTATTATATAATAAAAAATAAATATTCCAATATAAAAACTTATGTGAATAAAATAGTTAAAAGTTAAAATCTAAATTATAATGGTTAAAACTGTCATTTAGTAACCGACAATGTAATGAGAGTGGTCTAACCCTCCAAACTCTCTCAATTCCTATTTTTCTTCCTCTTCGCCTTCTTGGCAAACATTTTTTTTTATATATATTCTTTTTTCATCCTCTTTGTTCCTTTTGTATCTTCTCGTCCCCTTGTCCTTGGATGCACAAAATGTTACCAGAAATTCACTTTTATACCGTTTCAATTTCCCGTAAAAGAAATTTACATAATTGGGCAATTTGTCCTACTTGACACGTTTGGATCTACAGGGAGATTTGTTTGCTGAGTATATGCCACCAGACCTTGGGAATCTGATGCAACTCGAGTGTTTTGATCTTTCGAGGAATAGGCTTTCTCGACATAGACCAGAAAAAATATGCGGCATCATAGATTGGAAGGGCCTGTTCCCTAAAACGGTATTTGCGTGAAACCATCAAGAATTCTACTTGCGGGAAACAAAAGCCTGTGTGGCATATTTTAAAGAGAGAAAGAATGTATTTTAAAGAGAGAAGAGGAGTTGCAGTCATCGGGGGATGAGGGAGGGAGGGAGGGAGGGAGGGAGAGAAGAGGGAGAGATGAAAAGGAAAATAAAATCACATGTGTGTTTAAGTTTTAATTTCATACATACCTTAGAATATTAGTATTGGACTCATCAATTTTAAAAAAAAAAAATTTAATGAAAAGTATAAATTTAATAAATAAATTTTTTATTTTTATCCTTTGCTCTGTTTGAAAATGAAGTTTTTTAATTTCATCTTCCTAGCAAAATGGGTCTGAGACATAAAAATGAAAGAAAGCAGAGGCACCAAATTTTTATGCCACAGACACATTTCGCTAAAAAGGTTCTAATATGGTGCTCTGTTTCATACCATCTGAAATAGAAAATATAAGCTAAAAAGAAGAAAAGATGAAAAATGTATGCATAAATATACATAAAAATACAAGCTCGATTCACTCTTCCTTCCATGGCTGACCTATCATTTTTATATTCTATATTATTTTTTGTTTTATATATAATTTTCCAAATACCAATGAAAAATATAAGCACAAATTACACATAAATCGAATTTCAAATTGACCAGAGCACTGATTAAAAATATAATTTGAGCAAAGCATAGCCCACATTCATCAAGCAGGTGGAAAAGGAGGCTTTACTCTTTTCTATATGAGAAGTAGTAGCTTCCAGATATCCTTATGATGCTGATTCTTTCTCTGTCTTAAGGCCCATGAAGATGGTGCTGCCTCTACAATTCCGTTGCCTCCCAGTAAGCTTGATATTATAGATCTCATTCTCTCTCTGCAGCCATTAATGAATTTAAAAAATAAAAAAAACTTGCTATCTGTCTAAATGCTATTAGAAGGCTGGTTAACGGGGATACGAGTTGGGCTCGTCTCTAGATTTTTTCTAAAAAATAAAGAAAAAGAGTTAGGAAAATAAAATACAAGTACTTTTAAATTAGTTTTTGAATAATATTCATTCATTCCATCAAATTTTGAAAATAAAAACTAATACTAATACTCTTACATGTAAGTATTTATATGGGCGCTGCTAGCAATCTCGATTATTGGGCCCCCGATTGGGTCCTCATTTTAATATATTCTAAAAAAAAAAAATTACATGATTTTTGTTTAAGTGTTTTTACATAATGTTGTGATTTTTTTATATTTTAAAAAAATATTTTAATATGTAAAAAAAATATGTAAAATAAATTTTAAAAAAATCAAGACCCAATCGGAGTCCCAATAATTGGGGTCAAAAGTATTTTCCCATATTTATATTGGCTAATGTAAAAATCAAAATTACACTCATCTTGATAGAGTTTTTTTATTTGAAAGTTTGAGAAAGTTATAATAATTTATTTAAAAATTTTATATTTAAATTATGAATAATGATATAGCTACAATTACTTCACAAATAGTTTACAATTCATGTTAAATCAACAAATGCAATTGTGATACCTCACTAAAAAATAATTTCAATTTACTTAACTACCTTTCATTTTAAATCTAGTAGTAAACTAGTCGTAGATAAATTCTAAGGTTATCATTTTTCTTAAATTATTTTTGAAAATAAAATAGGATAAGATGGGGATTTTGTGTCCTATCTTTAGACACAGAGATGCCTAGCCCTCCATAGTCCATAAAACTCGAACAGCCGGCAACATCAGAGTAGATTTTGGCATGTATAGCCCAATAGACCTACATATTTTTATTGTCTTTCCACTCTATAATCTATGTAATTGTAATTCAATTCGCTTATATATATATATACACACACTTTTAAAAGACGATGATTTATTTTGAAGAAAAATAATGATCTATTTGAAATAAGAGTATGTATTCTGATTCTCTTTAGAGCATTCATATTGGTTTGAATAAATTATTTCAAAAGTCATGTTTCTCAATTTTAATTGTTCATATTTTCAAAACTTGATGCCTATACTTTCTCTATTTTTTTTTAAATATTATTTTTCCTAATTTTTTTAGATCCTTAACAATCCAATTTTTTGTCTTTAGGGGAAAGAGCGGAAGGCAACTTTTTAACTATTTCTTTTCACACTTTCGTAATTAGTTAATTATTTGATGTACCCATGTTTCTGATTTTTCATCTGCAACGAGATTTTTTAAATTATTTATATTTTTAAACTGTAATATTTTCAAAATTAGTGCTTATGTAATAATAATATTTTTAAACAAAGTCATATTTCCCAAATGATCAATTTGTTAATTGGGTCATCTCAATTGTAACATTTTTGTCAAATTTCAAATATGAGCAGTATCTAAATATGAGCACAAGAGAAACTGTAGATGACTGGAAAAAGGTATTATTTTATTGAACAAGTACAATATTTTCATAAAATGATTCATGAATCAATGGTAACTTTCCATATTTAAAAAACTAATTTCAAATATGAGCACAAGAGAAACGGTAGGTGACTGAAAAAAAGTATTATTTTGTTGTACAAATATAATATTTTTGGAAAATGATTTATGGATTAACAATAGCTCTCCATATTTAAAATGCTAGTGTTCAAATGTTAAAATTTTAACATATAATATGGTCAGCCGGATGGAGAGGCTTTTTTTCTTCGTCAAGAGTTAAAATCTTTTACAAAACTTTTTTGAAAAAAATTTGTCATCATTCATTCATTTGAAAATTTTATATATATGATTAGATACATTTTTAGATATCCTTTATATCAAACATGACATCATAAATCAAAATAATGTATTTAACTCTACCAATATACTATTTTCTTTTGTGAGTGGTATAATCTTCACTATTGCTGATACTCTTTACAAATTAATGTCTAAGATACAACATTTGTTATGAAATCAATCGATGACAATAAAGTGAAATCAATGTAAAAAGAACGATAAGAACGCAATTAAACGATCACACAACACAAAATTTGTGTAGTTTGACAATCTGCCTACGTCCATAGAGTTACAGAGGATTTTTATTGTTTGAGGAATCACAAAGTACAATTTGGGGTACTCTCACAGTGTTTTCATATGGCCACCGGCCTTTTTCAATTAGTATATATAGTGATATGGTGAGAAAACCCTAATCTCGGATTTACTGTATAACTTGCTCGAGCGGAGTGTCGAGTGAGTGTCGAGCGAAGTCTTTATTTGGGTAGGGGTGTCAAAACGTATCGTCGTGTCGTGTTAAGGCATGTACATTACATTTAAAGGGTCAACACGAACACGACCCATTAAGGATTTTCTGTCAAAAATATAAACACTAACATGACCCTTTTAAGATAACGTGTTGACACGACACGACTTGTTAAGATACGTTAGTCGATACAATAAATTTATATTACATGACACGACACGGTCCAACATGTTCCAACCCGTTGACACGTTTTGACCCGTTTGTAAAATTTATTTTACACAAGCATTAAAATATAAATGATAGCTATAAAATATAAAATACTAAAATACACCACAAATGTGCTGCACAATCACACAACCATAATCCAAACATTGTATAAGATTAAAATTATATCCCAAATATAAATTATATAATAAACAATACATTGTTCTAATATATTAATTTTACAATCTCAAATACAATAAAATCACATAATTAAACTAATTTAGAACTTGTAGAATGAGGTGGAACATCATCATTGCCCTTGTTGACATTTAATTCTATTACATCTTTGGTCATCTCATCCAAATCAGAATCTTCTTGTATTTCTATAAAAGAAAAAAAAAAACTTCAGTAAAGTTCACTTATTAAGCATTTTCTCTACAAGTTGACAATGCAAAAAAAAAAAAAAAATGTGTAGGTAACTAAATTATTCAACCAAGTTCACAAACAGCAACATATAAAGATTTCTTGTGCAGACCAACTATAATAACTAACTATAAAACCAACTATAAAAAAATAAGTAACCATATAATTTTAAAGTCTTACCTTGCTCATCGCCATATAATCAATCTTTTGTGTAGACTAATGCTTCAACAACATCTACTTTTAGTGCACTCTGAAATTGATCAATGATATACCCATCAACACTAAAAGTAGATTCAGATGCAACTGTAAAAATAGGAACACTCAAAATATCACGAGCTATTTTGAAAATATCAGGATAACGAATGAATTTTTTCGAAAGGAAAGAATGTCAATTTTTGCATATCTATCTACCCTAGGTTCATCCAAGTAAAGATCTAATTGACTTCTTTGCAAATGGACATTAGGTTCATCATATTCAAATGTATCAAATTCCTGCACAAAAAAAAAAAAAAAAAAAAATTATTTCTTAATGATATGTGAGTTAAAACAACAATATAATTTAAATCATTAAACAAAAATAAATCAGATATTACCTTAAATACTCTTTTATTACCAGTTAACTCACTTGCTCTTCTACTAACAATACTTCCAGAATTCATGATAGAAGTAGAACATGTGGTAGAAGAAGTATATTCCATGAAAAGAGATGCCATTTTGGTTTGAATATTTTGAAACTCTTAGGAACAATCTCCGTAAAACTTCTTATAAGAAAAATTAACAAAAGAAAGCTTGTATCGAAGATCCAATACAACTGCTATGGCCAACAATACATTAAACTCAGACCAATATTTCTCAAACTTAGTGAGCATTTTCTTAGCCATCTGTTTCATGTACTCATCATCGCCAATAAAGTACTCATTCAAATTATAATAAATCAGAAACACTAAAGGAAAGTACAAATTGGCGGTAGGGTATTTGGTCTCAGAGAAGTCTAAAGTGGCATAATAAAAAACACTCAATAAATTTTTAATTTTCTCCACTTGTTCCCACTCAGGTATTGATGGACAATACTTAAAATTAGAATCAGTCAATGCCAAATGACCAAAGGCATTCCGATAGTAAATAGCATTATCCAGCATAAAATAAATAGAATTCCATCTAGTGGAGACATCCTATCTCAACTCTTTCTTGCTATCTAAAGATATTTGATTTGTTAAAGCTAAAAATTTCACTTTTCTTGTTTGTGATCCTTTGACATACTTCACACTTTCACGAACTTTATGGATAGCATCTTCAATCTCTTTTAACCCATATTGTATTACCAAATTTAGAATATGAGTACAACAACAAAGATGAAAGAACTCACATTGACAAACAAGGGCTTCCTTAATGTTTAATTGAGTTTTTAACAACTCTACCATGACATTATTAGAAGAAGCATTGTCTAAAGTCAATATAAAAATCTTGTTCTCAATTTTCCACTCACATAGCAAATTATAAATTTTTTCAGATAAAGATATGTCATTATGTGGTGGTGGCATATAAGAAAAGTTCAAAACCCTTTTTCTGTAGAGCCCATTTCTTATCCAAAAAATGTGTTGTAATGCACATATAACCATCAGTGGTTATAGAAGTCCACAAGTTAAATGTCAGACTAATTGTACCTGGAGAATAATTTAATATGCATTTAATCTTATTTTTTTCTCGTTGATACATCTTAACCAAATCCGCCTTAGCAGTATTCCTAGAAATAATTGGAACATTGGGGTACAAATATTGTAATAAAGATCTCACCCCCGAATATTCAACAAATCAAAAAAACAAGTCATGCTTGACAATAGTGATTACCAACATTTCTCTATATTATTCAGGGTTAAATTTAGGATTATATCGACATAGCTCTACTATTTTGTTCCAAGATCATCTGACCAACATCTCATGAACTTCTCCTAGGGCATACGTTAATGTGATGCTTCATATTTTCGGTTCCATTTTTACTCATTGCGATGTATGTAACTCTACACAACTTTCACCTAGCTCGTGGTTTCTTATCCTGAAATTTATCAGAATCAGAAACCATTTCAAAAGTATTCCACACATATGATCGTTTCTTTCATTTTGCTTTAGCGTCCGTAGTTTGAAAACTTTCTCCTTCAACTTAAACTTCAAACTGGTCTAAAATCAATGAATTCATTATTTTCACTTTCTACCTCAATCATCTGACAACAAACAAGAAAAACAAATTGGTCAATACCCTCTACAAAAGACTAATATTTGGTAATCAAAGCTGATCCATAAATCAAATTATGAGTTGACAAATAACAATTATGCTGCTAATCTATGGTAATCAAAGCTGAATGAAGTACCTTGCCTCAATGGATGTGTCTTCTTCAAGCAAAAAATACAAGTTCCTATAAAAAAAATAAAAAAAAGCTATTATAAGCATAAAGTAACACCACAAATTAGATGGTTAACCTTTGAAGTGGCATATCAAGTTAAAAAGGTGGTCCTTCACACAATAATTTCAAGCTTTTCATAGAAAAGTTTAGGTAAAATGTATGTGGCATATCAAGTTAATTCCAATTACCTCAAGTAAAAGTTACATTGTTAGAGGCTGTCATATAATTTTGAAGATTAAGATCAACCTATACAAAATGGTCGTAATAGAAAATTGTAAAGAAAGGAAGAGGCTGCTTTTTGTTTGTACATTTACTGTCAAGCTAGAAAATAAATGTATGCAAGACTCTCTTTCAAAACTGTTTTCAATTTCAAGCAAGCCTTAGATAAATACTTTGAAAGTTGTTTTGAATACCCAACAAAAACCGAAAAGAGCAAAACAGTTATAAAATGCGGTAGAAAATTAAGAATACCACAACCTTTAAATTTTTAACTATTGAATCCACTAGAGTAGGTCCAAAATATAGTTTCCAACCAAAAATTGAGACGTTTGGAGGAATTAGAGCATTCCAAACCAGATTGCAATGAAATTGGATGATTTATATTTTTTGTACCATAGAACGACCTCCAAGCTAATTCAATATTGAGACATTCCAATGTGCACACAGTCTAATATACCTAAGTAAAGGAGTGGTTGAACCACTGTCATTCCATTCCTCAAACCAAAAATTAATAAATCCTTCTCTCATCTACCGGTACTTACTAGGGGCTTTGAACAAAGGGGAAAAAATGTTTTTAAGCTGAATAAAACACAAATAATTCCTCCTAACATTTTGAACCAAAGAATCAACGCACATCGCGTGAAATTTCTATTAGAAATTGCTCGTGACTTTATAATAAGCTGTCTTGAACATTCTTCAAGCATCCATTGCCCACAAAAATATTAACATCAAACAAGTCATGCAAAAATCAAATAGCAATCTAGAAGAACAACTCAAACAAGTAATGGGACCGTAGAAATTAAATAAAATACCCTAACAAAATCGATCTCTGCAATTTAAATTCTGCACAGTGTGAGAAGAAGAAGAGGTCGAGCCGTCGAGGTACAGCTGTGCCGCTGCGTGGGTTGCCAACGACGACGAGACAGGGGGCGGCGTTCGTGAGAATGAGAGAGTCGAGACAAATTGGGCATTGGGGTCTGGGAAACTTAGAAAGCCGAAAGGGGAATAACCGAATAAGGGATTTGAACAAATGGGAGGGAGGGACGGCGTGCGTGTAAGTGTAAGGTGATCTAGGGTTTTTTTTGAAATTATGGGTATAAAGGTAATTTTATTTTTTAATGGGTCATAACGGGTTTGACCCGTTATGAAATCGTGTCTTAACGGGTTGACACAATTTGATACGAAACCTGTTAAGGCTAAACACTAACCTCTTTTTTTCGTTTCGTGCTAACGTGTTGTGTTTCAAATTGTCACCCCTATATTTAGGTCTCGCTCAAGCGGGGTGTCGACTGAGTGTCGAATGAATTCTCTATCTGAGTCTCGCTCGAACAGCTCCTCGAACGAAGTCTCTGTATGACCTTTGCTCGAGCCATCCATCTTGATCCAGACTCCACACTCAACAATTCTCCTACTTGGAGACTGGCTCAATCAAACATCACCATCTACCTCAAAAAATTATCCTCCACCTCTGCAACTCAAAGCCTCTGTCTTCAAGCCTGAAAATCAACTAAAGCTGCACACAACTTCAGTTTCTCAAGTGTAACACCCTTTGTCAACATATCAGCAGGGTTCTTGCTTCCACAAATCTTCTCAAGTGTCAACTGTCCATCATCAAGTAAGGACCGGATTCTCAAGTGCCCTTATGTTTCTTCTTGCCCAGTTCCTCCAAGAAACTCTGTAACCAAATCATTTCCTTTGAAGCCTTTGACACTACAACATACTTCGCCTCTGTAGTAGAAAGAGATACTATCTTCTGCAGGTTGGCACCCCAAGACATGGCAGTATCACCCAGAGTGTAAACAAAATCGATGGCGCTTTTTCTACTATCAATGTCTTCGACCAAGTTAGCATCAACAAAACCCTGTAACTCCAAACTCTCTCCCGTGAAACATAAACATGCTTCTGAGGAGCCTTCATATACCTTAGAATCCATTTCACAGCCTCCCAATATTATCTTCCTGGGTTATCCATATATTTGCTCACAACTTCTGCTGCATGGGCAATGTCTAGTCTTGTGCAGACCATAGCATACATGAGAGAGCCAATAGTTGAAGCATAAGAAACCTTACTCATGTAATCGTGTTCCTCCTCCATCTTGGGTGACTGATCTTTGTCGAGTTTGAAGTAACTACCCAGCGGTGTGCAATTGGTTTGGCCTGGTCTATGTTGAATCTATTGAGCACCTTTTTCATGTACTCAGCCTGTGATAGTCTGAACGTGCCCTTGATTCTATCTCTGATGATTCTCATCTCAAGGATTTGTTTGTGTTGCCCAGATGACTAATACAAGAAGGGGGTGAATTGGGTTATATTATAAAATTAATAATTTTAAACCAAATATACAATATAAAATATAAGCATAATATGAACCAGCAGAAATATAAAAAGTAAGGGTAAGAAAAAGTAAATTCAGTATTTTAATGAGGTTCAGCTCAATTGTCTACGTCCTCGCCTCAAGCTACCCCTTAAGGATTCCCAAATTCACTATTTAATCTCTTTCAGGTGGAGATAGAAATCTATTACACCTTTAAACAACATCGCTACAAAGAATCCGTGTAAAACACCATCTACATTTGCAATCACCTCACACTTGATGATTCAACTATTCCCTCTGTATAATACTTTCTACACACCCAAGAGTTATACACACCCTCTTACTGATACAAGAGCTGATAGTGGGTAGATTATCAAAATACACTCCTCAATTAGTGAAATAAGAACAATACAGTTCAACATATATATCTCTCAAAATGAATAAGGACTAAAATTCAAAATTTAGAGAACAGAGAATGAGGACTTTGAATAAATGATGCAAAATTCAAGTGAGCTATTTATAGGTAAATAAGTCTTCATTTTTAAATATTAATATATTCACATATCAAATAAAAGTACTATTCACTTTTCAAAAAATTCATATAAAAATATCTCCTTTTTGCATTTGTCAAAGACAACCTCATTCATTTTTTAAAATATTCAAATATAGTCTTTTACTTTTTGCATATGACAAAATGAGCATGATTTATTTTTCAAATCAAATCATCTTCTTTTTGCATATGTCAAAAAAAGCATAACCACCTTTCAAGTTTTTTAAACAAAATTATCTACTTTTTGCATTTGTTAAAAGTGCATCAATCAAAATTTTAAACAAAATATGCACATGTCAAAGATAAAAATGAATCATCTTACAAATTTTTAAAATATAATTTTTTAATGATGTCATACATATGTGAAAAAAAGTAATTTTCGAAATTAAAACTTTTAATGATATCATGCACATGTGAAAACTGCAATTTTAAAAATTAAAACTTTTAATGATGTCATGCACATGTTAAAAAATACAATTTGATACTTTATGAGAAAATATTAATTTTGAACCTTAATCCAATTTCAAATTTTTTCAAAAGATGTACAAAATTACTCTATGAGTTTCATTTGTAGACTTATTCTCTTTCTTGTTCATGCTTGATGTGCTTGGCTCCAATGCGTAGACAACTTGAACTTGAAGCTTGAATTTATTTGTTATCATCAAAATCTATACATAGATATGAAACTTGAAATTTGGGTTTAACAGTTTGGCAACTCCCAAATCTTTCATTGCAAACTGTTTTGACAATTGCTTTTTCAGATTGTTAATCTCCTCGATGCTGCATCCTACAACAAGCATATCATCCACATACAGCAATAAGATGATATAGGAGTTGTCAAATTGCCTGACATAGCAACAATTATCTTCCTGACACCTGATATACCCTAAGTTGCTTATAAAGCTATCAAATTTCTTGTACCACTGTCTGGGAGTTTATTTCAGACTGTATAAGTTATTCGTCAGTTTGCAGACCAAATTCTCTTTGGCTTGCACTATAAATCCTTCAGGCTGGTGCATATAGATGTCTTCTTCAAGGTCCCCATGAAGAAGTGCGATTTTCATATATAATTATTTAAGATGCAAATCTTCAGTAGCAACCATTACCAGTACTAGCCTGATGATTGTGATCTTCACTAGGAGAGAAGATCTCGGAGTAGTCAATGCCCTTCTTTTGATAAAAGTCTTTTACAAAAAACCTTGCCTTGTACTTTTTACTGCCATCATGCTTAGTTTTCACATGGTACACCCACTTGTTCTGTAAAGCTTTCTTCTCAGATGGAAGTTCTGTCAACTCCCATGTATGATTCCCTAACAAGGAATTCATTTCGTCCTTCATGGCTAACTCCCACTTGTTCGAATTCTCATCTTGTAAGGTTTCCTCATAACTTTGTGGTTATCCACCATCTGTCAATAGAATGTAGCTTAGTGTCAGTGAGAATCATTGTGGGGGTCGGATAGTCCTAAAAGACCTCTAAATCGTTACTGTAGGTGTGGATGGTTCTAAATCTAATTGTGGAATAATAGGAGTAGGTGCACTGGACCCACTCTCACCATCACTCTCGTTCCTGCACTACACTATGACCTCTGGTAGGTTGGCAAACTCGAACTATTGAGGAGTTGTGTCAATGACAGTATTGGACTTGTCCTTATACATGGCTTTCTCATTAAACACCACGCTTCTGCTCCTAATGATCCTCCGACTCTGCTCATTCCAGAATCGATAACCAAATGTCTTGTCTTCGAAACCAATAAAGTAGCACTTTATTGATTTCGCCTCAAGTTTGCTGCGAGGATTAGATTCAACAAGAACATAAGAAATACATCCAAAAGTTCTAAGGCGAGAAAACTTAATCTCTTTCCCACCCCATGTCTCCTCGGGTAGTCCGAACTCCAATGGGATCGATGGTCCTCAATTGATCAGGTACACTGTTGTGTTAACTGCATCTGTCCAAAATGTAGATGGTAGTCTTGCATGTAGCCTCATGCTCTTAGCATGCTCATTATTGGTTCTGTTCATGCGCTCATCAACTCCATTTTGCTTTGCTATCCCAGGAATGGTCTTCTCCATTCTGATAATGTGAGCTGCATAGCACTTTTTGAATTCCCCATTAATGTACTCTCCACCATTGTCAGATCTTAAGCATTTTAACTTTAGGTCTGTTTCTGTCTCAACTAGGGCCTTCCACTTTTTGAACACTTCAAACACGTCAGATTTGAGTTTCAAAAAATAGACCCATACCTTTCTGTTGTGGTTGTCAATAAATGTGACATAGTATCGGGAACCTCCAAAAGACACCACTGGAGAAGGTCCCCATACATCTGTGTGCACAAGATCCAGTTTTCCTGATTTCAGGGCTCTACCACCCTTCAAGAAATTGACCTTTTTCTGCTTCCCAAGAATACAGCTCTCACATATGCCTAGGTCAATTGTCTTCAATTCTGGTAGCTTGCCTCATGATAGAAGTTCCTTTATGCCTTTCTGACTCATATGACCAAGTCTGCAATGCCACAACTCTGCAGTGTTCTCTGTAGTGGTTGTAGCAATAGTGTCACTTGGACCATCTGTCATATATAAGGTACCTGTCTTATTGTCTCGAGCTAGCGCTAGCGCTCTTTTAGTAACTTTCCAGGTGCTGTCTAAGAATACCAGTGAGTGACCACAATCGTCTAATTGTTCCATAGAGATAAGATTCTTCTTCAACTTAGGAATATGCCTGACTTTCTACAAAATCCACACATTCATGTTAGGGAGTGTGATATCAACATCTCTGATTTCCACCATGTTTAGTGCCTGTCCATCAGCAAGGTACACTTTTCTGAAATCAAACATAGTTCCTCATAATTTCTTGGTGAGATGAGGTGTGAAAAGATGCCCCTGAATCTAGTATCCAGTCATCAACTAGACTGTAAACTGTAAGTAGTAGTACGTCCTGTACTTCCTCAACTACTGTGTTTGCATCGTCACCATCTATTTTCTTCGAATTTTTGTAGTTCTTCTTTATGTGGCCAATTTTGCCACAATTCCAACAAGTCGTCTGGTGTCCAGACCTTGACTTACTCTTGCCCATGTTCTTTGATTTTGATTTTCCTTAGTTTGAATTCTTGTCATGTGACTTCCCACGAGTATCAACATTCAGAGCAGAACTCGAACCCGAGGTCTTGTCAAAATCTCTCTTATGCACCTCCTCAGCTAGAATCAAATCACGAATATCATTTTGTTTTAATTTTATTTTACCAACAGAATTACTAACAGCCATCCTCATGGCTTCCCAACTATTTGACAGTGATGCCAACAATATCAGAGTCGAATCTCATCATCAAATTCAATTTCAACAAATGATAATTGATTGGTAATGGTATTGAACTCATTCAGGTATTGGATAACAGACGTACCTTTTGCCAACCTCAAATTAATTAATTTTTTCATCAGATGCACTTTGTTATTCTTGGACGATTTTTCATACATGCCTGACAGAGCATTCATGAGATCTGTCGTGGTCTTTTCCTTGGTAACATTGTGTGCAACTAGTCTTGAAAGGATCAGTCGAATAACCTGCAAAACTTGTCAATCTAATAGTTTCCAGTCATCATCCTTCAAGCTCTTCGGCTTCAACCCCAATAATGGAAGATGAAGTTTCTTCCCATAGAGGTAGTCCTCTATCTGCATCCTCCAATATCCATAATCTATGTCATCAAACTTCTCAATCCTAGATATTTTCACTTCTTCTCCAGCCATCGTTTTATCTCAGACCCGAATTTTAGCTCTTGATATCAATTGTTGTGAAATCAATCGATGACAATAAAGTGAAATTAACGTGAAAAGAATTATAAGAATGCAATTAAACAATCACACAATACAGAATTTACGTAGTTTGACAATTTGCCTATGTCCACGAAACTGCAGAGGATTTTTATTGCTTGAGGAATCACAAAATACATTTTGGGGCACTTTCATAGTGTATTCATAAGGCCACAGACCTTTTTCAATGAGTATATATAGTGATAGGATGAGAAAACCCTAATCCTAGATTTACTGCGTAACTCGCTCAAGTGGGGGGTCGAGCGAAATCTCTGTCTGGGTCTCGCTCGAGCGAGGTGTCGAGCGAACTCTCTATCTGAGTCTCGCTTAAGCAGCATGTCTAGCGTACGTGGAGCGAAGTCTTTGTATGACCTTCGCTTGAGCTATCCATCTTGATCTAGGCTCCACACTCAATAACACTTGTGACGCCCCCAATCTATGTTTGGAATAACGTAGGTTGAAACGTCTGAACAGGTAACATGAGGCTGCATACCCCTTCATTCACGTTGAAAATATTATGTATGCATCTAAACTTACTAATAATATGCAATGTGTATCGCAGCGGAATAAGGTCAATTCTCAAATAAAGAAATCTAACTCTACAAATAATCACATGATAATATATAACCAAACCCATAAACTTCATAATATACAATAATATAAAGTATCAAGCCTACAAGTTCTAGTTTCCATCATAGCATAACATAATCTCCACTTATACAATTACCTCTTTATTCACTGTAGGGGTTCTTCCTTTACTTCCTCGTAACTAGCACCAAAACGAAACTGACACATACCAATCTTTTCTCCCTATTGGTGTTTTATCCTTATTGGTGTCGCGTATACGATGTCCAGGGATAATGAGCCATATGGGGTCAAAACCATGCAACATCCCATGGGTTGTCATCCCTTCAACGACTCCATTGCATTCTGCCACAAAATCCCTAATAGGTGGTCATATAAGGGATGGGTCATCTCATCAAAAGCAAAGTACCCTATGGGACCCTCAGGGAGCCTCAAAGTCTCCTGGGTAGTCTGGGTTTAGGTAGTTTGGAATGATAGTAAAACAAATAAAGGATGAGATTTCGTAAAATTCCAATAAGTGCATAGATAACATAGATAACGTAATAAAAATATCTTCAACATATATATAGATAAACAAATGCATGTTCCATGATTATGAGACTCATGAGATAACTTATGCACCATGTACTATTTTTAATAAAGACTTTCATGTTCTCATGAAAAGATTTTTTGTTGACACGTAAATAAATTTTTTCGTGTAATTTTCATGTCTTTTCGAAAAAATTCTTAATGTTACGTATCTTTGTTCTTATTTTTATCTTTCTTGAAATGACAGCAGATTGAATGGCCTTCACTATCATTTTTATTCTTAACCACAATGGCAGACCGAAATGCCTTCACTGTTGGGTTTCCTTAATCACAACAGCATATCGAAACGCCTTCATCGTCAGATTTCTTAACATGATGGCAGATCAAGACGCCTTCACCATCAATTTTTCTAACCTCGACGGCAGATCAAAACGCTTCACCGTCGAATTTATATGTTCATGTTAGTCATATGGCAGATCGAATCACCTTCACCGTCCTGATATGACTTTTCATCTTTCTTATTCTTATTCTTATTTATTTTGTAAAATATGATAATTCAAATTATGAGACTTTTCATATGAATAAACATGTATTCAAACTTGGACTTTCTTATGAATGATACATAATTCATGTAATTTATAAAGCATGCATTTCCAAGTTATGACAAATACATATTACACATGTGATCATAATTCTTTTCAAATAAGCCATGAATATTATATTAAAGAAAAAGTTAAAAATAAACAAACCCTAGCCCTAAATAGGACTAGACCAAAATTCTTGATAAGAAAAGCCCCTTTTTCATTTTCTTTCATCTTGTCCAACTTGTATTTTTCTTATTATAACAAAACTTAATAATTACATCATGATCAATATCACTAGCTGAAATATCAATATAGCTTATGAAATTATTTTCTCAATTACCTTTCATCATAAAATTTTCTTTCCATACCTACTACATGCCTTCAAATATTCCTAAAAATTCAAAGAGCATACTTTCCTAATTTCTCCAAAAACCTAAGCTATAAAGTATTTCATCTATTAGAAATCAAAACTCAAAATTCTCCCAAAAGACTTTGTATGGCCGAGAACCATATATTTCTAAAAGTACAATTTCTATTATCCAAACATATCATGTTATAGGTTAAATCCCTTAACTAAAATTCTCAACTCTATTCCTTGAGTTCTTTCCTCAAATCTTTCACTATATGTCTTTACAAGTATCTCTTGAACCAAATCTTAAGTTATCACCTTAGACAAACATAAAGAAATTATAACCTAAGCACTCATCAATCAAATATTAAAATAAAATATCCATTAACCACTTATCAAACAAATAATAATAAATGTACTTTTCAAGCAAATAAATAGCAAAATAAAACACTAAATAACAAGTTCACCATGTATATATATATAAATATATATATATATATATATATATATAAATGCTAAAATTAAGTTATAAGAGCACTTATAACTTTTCAAAGGATAAACTAAAGAAACCTCCTTATAAGAGAAAATTCTTCTACTAAAGCTTAAAAAGAACTCACTCAAGTGTATTAGGGAAAAGTGTTTGGAATGTGAGGAAAATGAAGAAAATAGATGGAGAGGTGAGGGGAAGGTCTTGGCCAAAAGCTTGGAGAGAAAAAAAATAATAGAGAAGTAACTTTTTTATCTCTTGATCGACACACTAAGATAAAAGAGTGACAAAAAAAATTGAAAATTGCTCCAAACCATGCCAAGTGTTTACTTAGGGTATTAGGGTACTCATTCCTTTCTTAGGCTTGGTTGGCTTGATAAAACTAAATCCTTATTCCAAATCTTGAAAGTTCCTAAAAGATAAGACAAACTCTCATTTAGCTAATTCATTTCCTTCCTTATTCTATTTTAGCCGAAATTCATCAAAGGAAATACTATATCTTTCTTATTCCAATCATCACTTACCATTTGTCCTAAGTTTCTCAAAAGAATTAGATAAACATGGATGAGTATAAGACAAAGGGCTAAGTCGGTTTATACTTCTCAAATACCCTAATTCGATTGCTTCCAATAGGTGAGAATATTCTCTCAAAATTCTTTACTTATTTGACTTAAATTCCATGCTCTTGGCTCCATAAATCAACCTTCTATGCGTGAGTTTCTTGAAAAATACACAAGTCACACATTTCCTTTGTAGAGAAAGAGACAAAGTTAGGCAAACATTAAATCTTTATCCATTCCTTGAAGTACTATACATATGAGATAAGACAAAGATAAGATTCGACTATTACCCTTTCCACTTCCATCTTATTTGAATTTCTCAAGGAGAAAAATGTCTAATCTTGCTTATTTCTCTCCTCCACTTCCACTTATCACCATTTCTCAAAAGGTGCATTCTTGTATGGGAGAAAATACAGAATGTTAGGTATGTGCCAATCCGAAACCAACAATAGGAAAATTTCATCTTTGTCTTCAATCATCACTTGTCATTGATCACTTCTTCCTCAAAAGAAATGGATTAACATGGAGAAATAAAAATAGCCAAATCCTATGTCAGTTCTTCCTTAGAATTTGTCCACTCCATTGGTCTCAAGAATGAATATCCCTTACTTATTTAACTTGATTTCTTATACCAAGCTTACCTACTTCATTCTCCATGCCTTATTATCATGATATTCCAAAAAAGCATATGAAATCCTAACATGCCAAGTGTTCCAATTGATTTTCTCTAGCAAGTAGACATCTCTCTACATGCACTCTCAAAATCGTAACCTTTCAAAATAGGAAAATAATTCTCTTCACTTGCATCTCTCTACTTTTCAAGCAAAGCTCCTTTGGAACTTCCTATTTATATACATACACACACACACACATACACACTATATATATATATATATATCTTACACAAGAAAAGCCCAAAATAAATAGTGAATATATTTCCAAAAAATTTCAAAGAATAACTAAAATAATTCTAAAGAAAATATAACCATTCCAAGCATGAAAAATCTAATGGAAAAGAAATCGGGTTATCACAACACTCTCTACTTAAATAAAGACCCAACCTCACCATTCATAGAAAGAGAAGACTCAATCTCTACAAACAAACGTTTGAGAGACGAACTCTTTTTTATTTTATCAACAATTAGGAAATCAAAAAAGAAAACACTAAGACATGCGAAAAATGACGAATTACAGTTTTGATAAATTTCAATAGATTTCAAAATTTCTGATAGTCCGTAAAGGTAGCACACTTGTCTCTTTTCATCCATAAAAAATAATATGAAAAGTTTGGTGGTGGCGAGTCTGGTTATTTGGCACGTATGTCGAAAAGAGTTGTCGGAAGGGTGGCACATAAGGACCAAGTACAGTGATTTTCACAAAACTACCACTTTCTTCCGAATGAAATTCGAATGATGAATCTATTTGTGCTATGTGTGTCTTTTGATAGCTGTTGATAAATTGTAGATGTCTTTTTCGACTTTGAAGAAAATAAAAGAAAACTAGTAAAAAACTTTTGATAGACAAAATGGATAAATGGAGGAAATAGAGAAGGAGATGGAGGAGGATGAGGATGTCAAAGTCTCCTCTAACTTTATACTAAATTTAAAGCGAGGAGTTGTTATCCTCAATTTGATGAAAATCCTCTATTAGTAGTGAAGTGAATTGTGAAATTGTGGGTTCTATATATCATAGGTGTATATTTTATACATGGTAATAAAAGTGGTGTAAATCTAAACGTCATAAATGTCGGGTACATGCTTTAAAAGAAGGAGGGGAGGGGGTCACACCATCGATGCGTGGGTTGCAATGGTGATATCACTAAAGCCTGGAAGTGTTTAGAAGGGGAGAGGGGAATGGGTTGAACGGCACCAAATATGCTCTGGAGAGAAACCGAGGGGAGAAGTCAAGATGAATTGAGTGAGAGGGAGGGGAGGTGGCAAGGGGTTAACCTTAGAATGAAACGGCGATGTTTGGCTTAAAACGACATTGTTTTACTCATTTAAGTGAAACGGCATGTCATATGTATATTTGAAAAAAAGAATACACAAAAGTAGTTGGCCGATTCAGTGGTTTGTCCCTGGTTTGAATTTGCATTGAATTGGCTGACGTCAATTTTCATAAAATCCTACTACTGGCCAACTAGTTCCCTACTAGTTTTGGCCAACTCCTAATTCCGGTGGCTAGATTGAGTCAGGGCTAGCCGACTTTGCTGGTTTTTGTACAACCCTAAACAAAAGTATGTCCTATGGCAAAATTTTACTATATGGATATTCTATATCTTGTGTGTGTTTGTAAGTGTGTGTGTGTATATATATATATATATATATATATATATTTAAAGGAAAGGAGTTTTGAATTCATTTTTTCTATTTGGATAATCGGATGATATATCATCGTGCATTATTTGAGAATAAAATTTGTTACTAATAATAAGGAGTATAAATGAGTAAAAATATTACACTAAATAATAATTTTAAAGTATAAATCTAGATGTGACTGATTTTTTTTTTAAATCAGTACATGTTGAGGTGTCAATATGTGAAGCAATTAGTAAACTCAATACGAACATGATACGAAATTAATGAATTTAGATTTAATATGAATGGTTTCAGGTCAAAATAATTTGATCCATTCACTTAACCCGAAATCAATCCATTTTGACCATTTTAGATTTTATTTCAAAATTGCAAAAAGTTTTATATTGTTGAGTTATAATATTGATATTTCTCAGTAAGTTTATGCTTTTATTATTGAGATTGTAATTCTAAATCTACGCTTATATTTGCTATTGTTAACATTGTAATATTGGTTTTCTTATATGTTAAAATTTAAAAATCTTAATTTTTTTTGTTATTATATAGTTTTTAAAAATCTTAATTTTTTTTGTTATTTAATAATTTTTTAAGATATTGTAACTACTAATAAATATAAATTTTAATTTTTATATCAATTTGTATTAATCAGAGCAAATGAATTATCCGTGTTAATCTAAGTGGGTTGTGTTAGGATTTTAAAAGTTTGGCACGTTTAGTTTATCGGGCCGAATTGAGTTGACCTATTCATAATTTAACATGACACTAATATGACCCAAAAATACGATTTGTCACCCCTCATTACATGAGCATGTTCGTTCTCTTTGAACGATGCTATAAGTAAAATAAAAATTAAAAACAAAAGGGTCTAGAAGAAATCTCATTTTCCAATCTCTCCCAGGGGCCCTCTCCCTCACAAACACTTTTGCTTCATGCATTTCTTTAGATTGAAGATCAAAGCTCCATTGCATGGATATATTCACAAAACTGCAGATTTTGTCATTCCAGCTTAATCCAATCCAAAAACACAAAGAGTTACCTCCCTTAATTAAATCTACCTTCTTCCCACATTAATCCTCAAGAGGCAAAACATTTCAAAATAATCACAGCATGATAATGGGTTATATTATTCCTTTTGCATTTTCATTTTTAAGAATACAGGCCCTTAGCTCCAAATGAAGGCTAGGTCTCGAAGGGGACAAAACCATGTCTTTCCAAATGGAACCGGGCTCAAATATTGGGCTCGGGTCCGCGTAAAGCTCGTATATGGATTCTGCTTCATCGTTCAAACTGCTTACTGCTGTCAAACATTTGATTTCCTCTGTATCGACCAGCAGCCTGTCCTCACCATCTTTCCTTGCTATCAACTGCACATTCATGCCAAATACGTCAGCTTAAAATATAGCTCAAACTACCGATCTTTATGTTGTCATGCACAAGGTAAATATGCAGATTTCTTTACTTTTCATCGAATGGTAGCAATAGGATATCTATACTCTTCGGAATCCAATATGAAGGTTTGGTAATAATTAATGTATGTGGACCACTATATTTAATGCTGAAGTTCATATTGACCATGGCTAGTACTTTAATGTTGTGAGGTCTACATATTATGTATATCTCTGTCCAAATCATAGAAAAGAAATCATATTTATAATCATGGAATGCACAAACGAAGCACAATTATTTTGCAATAATGAATTATACAGCACTTAAGCACTCCACGACTGTATATGATATCATAGAATCATTTTCTTGAGTCAGAATATTGTAAGAAAACTTGTGCCAATCCAGTTCGTCAGGTTCCTAACTATAATTTCACAGGTTTATGCAGTACTCGAACAAAAAAATAGGGGGGGAAGACTGAAAAGCTTTTTGTTTTTGTTTTTGTGTTTTACCCTGGGTGGACCAGCCACAGCATTGGTGCAATAGAGTCTGGCATTATCGACAAGTTGACAGTATCTTGGAAACGCACTCGCAAATCTCTTGTGGGACTTCAACTGTGAATTAACCCTCACAGCCCTTCCCATTATTATAGCTCTCCTGCACAAATTCCCCCACAAGAGAATATTAGTATCACATATAAACAACTTTTGAGACCCTAAAAGCAAGAAAATAAACCAAAGATAATGCCGGTACTGTTGGTTTAATTTATACTTTACCTGATGCCTCTGGCAACAGCTAAATAAGCATCACAAACCACACCAACCAACTCTATTCTGTAAGGTTTTCTAAAGGGGGCTCTTCCATTTTGTTTTTGTTGTTCTTTCTCATCTTCTTCTTCGCCTTCTTCAACCTGCTCCCAATAATTTTCCATAATAGTGCCATCGTCGGCCAACTGGTAGCCTATCCCCATGCGGTAGCGGCATTTGTGTACATTACGAGCCATAACAATCGTCTGCTCAACGAAGGGCTCCCACGACAGAGTGCCATCCATTATAACATCCCGTCCTTCGTTCAGTGCAGTTACTAGCAGTGATGAGGCAGCATCGGTGGAAGATTGGTGCACCTGATCAAAATCCAACAATTCAACAATGTTTTATTGCCAATCAAAAGTCTATTCATCATTTTTTTTTTATCTTTTTCTTATCATCGTATGGTGTGTTATTAGCTGATCGGTTAACAAGTAAAATTTAATAAAAAATTTCTAATTATTTAATGTCACATCATAAAATGATGAGAAAATAATAAAATAGAAGGATGAATAACATTATTCAAGAACATATGTACCAGTTCAGCGGTTTGAAGCATGTCAGTGTGATGGCCTCTAGAGCTAAGGGCCCTGTAGATAACGTCGGTCTCTTTGAAAGCATCTGCCTCTACTACCACGGCACTTGCCTCTGCTCCTGACCAGAATGATCTGCCAAAAGGGGAAATAAAAAAGGAAAAAGCACATCCAACCTCGCATCAATCACCAAATGAGATGTTGGTTAAGAGATTTATAATGGTGATATGGACCTATTTAAATAATGAGGTGAGATGAGATAAATTAAAATAATTTGTGAATAATAATAAAATTATGAATTAAAATGAAATGAGATATACTGTACCCAAACAGGCCTTAATCATAGCGTTGCAAATAATTATTAATGAATTAATTACTCTTTAAGAATATCTTTAAGGACAGTGCTCTTGCCAGCACCCATGCCACCACCCATGAGAAGCAGCACAGGACTCCTCTCGCTGTGGGCAACAGGAACCATAACCTCTGTACATTTTGATTCATCAATAGTACCCTTAGATGCACTGCAGATTGCCTTCATCTCTTTCACTAATGTAGCGAACACCCTTGTCACCTTCAAATCCTTAGTCACCCTTTCAACTGTTTGTTTCCTATCAAGGTGAAACGATATCACTAAACATCATGAGAGCACTCTTAATGGCTTATATATAATACAAAAAATTATAAATTATTTGAAAAATTGTTCATAAAGTGAGCTCTATTCAATTATGTAAAAGAACATGTAAAATACAAATTCATACAGTAATCTTCTACATGTAGCTAGTTACTATTCATCCTGCAAACAATTTTTTAATTATTTATACTTCATCTACTCCTTCATTTCTATTTACCTTTACATTTTAATACAAATCCTCTTATTGTTCATAATGTAAAATAACTTTATTTTATTTTTTCTAAAAAATATCTTGAAAATATTATTTATTCAATTTTTTCATATTTTGATTTTATTTTTTAATGTTATGTGTATACGACTGAATTATCTTATATTTTATATAATAATATATTGCAAATATAAAAAGATATGTGGATATTACAAATTTATTGGTAGAAAAGAAATTTTAAAAAATAATAATTTTTTTTAAAATGAAATAGAAAAATATAGATAACTTGATAGATGATATATTGTAAAAATTAGTATATAAAATAAAATAAAATAAAATAAAGAAATTTTAAGGATATATTTTAAAAGATAGAATAAAAAATCTATTAAGAATGCTCTGAGTAGAATGTCAACATTAATCACAGAGAAATACTTTGTGCAGGTTGCGCGCATACTTTTTTTTTTCAAGTATAATTATTTGAAAAATTCAATATTTTACTGTGGATTTTATTTTAATTTTTCAAATAAATTAAATAAGAGTTGCACAGCCTAAAATTATATAGCTTAATGATATGTTGAGTTCATTAAACGTGCAAAATCAAAAGCAATTACTAAATCATTAAAGAAATTCATGCACCATTCTTTAAAAGGTTTTATTAGAAAGGGGAGAGGATGCTTCATTTAAAACCCAAGACAATCTATTTCTAAAGCAATATAGGATTTTTTCTTTACTCTCCCTTTCTTGTGGGCCGATTTTTTGTCGTATGATACCATAAAAAAACTCATGCACCATTCTTTAAAAGGTTTTATTAGAAATGGGAGATGATGCTTCATTTAAAACCCAGGATAATTTCCTTCTTAAGCAATGTGAGATTTTCTCTTTAATCATGTCTAAATTCTAGTTGAGCCCAGAGCAATTATTACACCCAAGTGGTCAATATAAAAAATTATGTAATTTAAAAATGTAATTTATGTCTTTCCACCTCAATATTAATATTTAATTTATGATGTGATACTTAAACTGTCAAAATTGATAACGAATACCCTCCTTTAAGAATTAACCGTAAAAATCTATAGTAATGTTATAAGTTATATACAATCATAAAATGTGTAAATTTTATGTAATTATTTTAAAAGGTAGTAAAATTTATTATTAAAAATTAATTTTTTATATAAATTCTGTATTTATTTTTTTTCAAAATAATTGTACAATGCTCTTAAGACTGCATCTACCATTTCTATTTTAAATTATGTTTACACCAAGGAACAAATTAAATTAAGCATGCCCGCAAGCATACATTAACGTTACTAGAGGCAAAGACCGGAACACAAATATATAAATCCGTACCTCATCAATTACAACTTACAAACGGAGCAGTGCTTCAAGTTTTTTTTTTTTAAAAATGCATAAAATAATTTAAAAATTAATGTAATTTTACGTGAACGTGATATATTAAATTTATTTTAAAATAAAAATAATTTTATATAAACGTCGCTTGAAAACATATTAATTAATATTGTGAATTTATTTTATAAAATCTGGCTAAAATATTTCTCTCCCAATAAATAAACTGCAAACTGAAAAGGAACTCACCTGGTTGCAGCCAAGATCATGTCTTTGAGCTTTGGTTTTTGGCTGGATTCGATGCTCAAAACCTACCATTCAAAGGAGAAGTACATAAGAGATCAGCAAAGGAAATATAAAGGTGAACAAACTACAAAGTAAAGGAAGATGATAATTCATTTCAACAAGGAAAAGAAAAAAGTTCAAATGTCGTTATCTTCCTCTCCTACCAGCCATACCTGACTAATCATAAAAGAAGAATGACCCCAATGGAATGCAAAATAGCTGAGGATGCATTTCTCAAACTCCTCAATCAACTTCACGTAGAGGGACTCAGGGTCTGGTTCGGTCTCGAAAAATGCATAGATGCTCCCTTCACACTCTTTGGGTTTTTTCAAATAATCGTCAGCCAACTTGCATAGTTGGGGACATTCATTTGCATCTGAAAATCCCATTTGCCGAGCTGCAACATCAACAAATATCAACGATTTAATCTAAATCTTTGCCCCCTAAAAAATTTCATATATTTATAACTTTCCCCGATCTTTAACATCTTTCTATCTCAACTAAAAGTAGTGCCTGGAGACTAGGTTTTGTAGTTGAAAGAGCACTTTTTGTTTTTAAGTTAATGAAAATAATATATTTACCAACATAATGGGAGAATCTCTCGAGCTTTCCGATACGGCCGGATTCTGTCCTTTCTAGCCGTGGAATAATATTTTTGTCTCTGGCCGGCCTAGACCTCTGCCGGAAATATTGTGCGGCCGCGGCTGCTATGAATCCGAAGAAGGAGGCGGCGAGGATGTGCGTGATGACAACTTTTCCAGGACCTCCATCTGTGTAGAGTTTCAGTGTAAACTGAGTCAGCATAGAAAGAGAGAGAGAGAGATCAGAGAGAGGAGTTTACCAAGCTGCATCTTGTTGATACTCAGAGGAGGAGGACACGTCCCAAAATTAGAGGAAAGTGATCAAAGGAAGGAGCAGAAGTTGAGAAAGTTGCCGAGCTGTTAATGGATCGATCGAGATTGGGGACCTGCAAAGAAAGATTGTTTGCCAGCTTGGTGCTGACTTTAAATGAGTATTATATCGAGCATCGGATTGGGGTGCCATCATGCCAGTGCAATTTTTATCCATTTTTTTAGTGTATTTTTTAATATATATATTTTTTTAAAAGATACAATATCATTTAAAAAAATATATCCTTAATTATTAAATAAAAATATAAAAATCTAATGTGGAAATTTCTCGTGTGTGAATATAGCATTTCTCTATTTTATAAAAAATAAGGACTCTACAACCACATATGAGATCCAAACAAGGTTTTTTTTTTTTTTTTTTGCTTTATATATATATATATATTTATTAACATTTTTATAGATATCTTTTCAAAAAACTAATATTATTAAAAATACTCTCTTAATCATTAAATGAAAAATATATTATCAAAATCCTCAGTCGAAATTCTCATGTATGACTTTAGCATTTCTATACATATAGAAATGATAGTTATAATTGTAAATTTGTTAATTTTTGTGCATTTAAAAAAAGAGCAAATATAAAGTCTATATGAATGAGACATACCTTAAAATTATATCTAATAATTTTTTTTAAAAAAATTGATGAAACTTACTCATTTTAAGAAAGATTACACAAAACTTGAACCATCTAAAAATATATCTAGGATTATTTTAGTTGTAATCAATATATTTTTAAAGATATGATTATCAACCACTTAATTATTCCTTTCAACTAAACAAAATACAGAGACTTATTTTATTCAACCAATTGTTTTTATTTAAAAAATATGAATATCTTATGAGAGATATCGGTCATAGAATTTTTCATAACATGCATAAGGCTGATCTTATTGGATGGATGGTTTCCACTACAAAACAGAGTACATGAATTCTCTCGCTTTCTCTCTTTAATTTTCTCTATCTTTGAGCTACCAAGGTGCTGGCGTGTATTTTGTGCAGCTTGTTCATTGGAAGAAGGTTTTACTCGTAAAGTAATTTTATAAAAATATATTAAAAAAATTACACTTTTATATTAAATTATAAAATTATTTTTATTTAATATAAATTTATAGATCACATAAATTTATATTATTTTATAAATTTATCTTTATAAAATCTCTTTAACGGTAGCTCTTCTCTATTGATATTATCCCTAGTAGAAAATCTCTAAAGTTGAGACTAAATGGCAAGAAAAATAAATAATCCCTCTCTCTTTCTAGTTTCTATAACCTTAAATACTAAATTTGACAATAAAATTAATATAAATTAATAAAATTATAAAATTATATTTATGTAATATAAATTTATGAAAATATCGCTGCTTACTCTCGTAAATATAAGCACACTATCAAATTACGTAAATTTTTATAATCTTTTTTAATTTTTTAATTTTTTAATTATTTCATATTATTATCATAATTATCGCAATCATAACATTGTGCAATTTTTTTTTTCTTGAAAATATGAGCTTTCAATATTGGTTCAAGCATAGTTACGGGATAAGGTTGGGTTTACGTACCTACCATTAATAGGTAGATAAAAGACAATGATGCACGTGACATGCTTGAAGTTTTTATTTTTGTTCCCTCTCCTCCGATGTCCCGCCACCATATATGCTTCTTGTTGAGTTAATGGGTTTCGGTAATTGAATAAAGACATTCAAGTCATGTTAGCGACTATAGAGGGCAGGGATGGGTCATGAGTGGCGACACTGAATCATTTGAAAAGGAAAAGGGAAAGGAAAAGGTCATAAAGATGTGGTGGGTGTTTCATTTAATTCTCTTCTTTTATCATCCAAATATCGAGAAATGATAAAGACGTTTTCTACTTTTTAATTTTTCTACTTTTTAATTTTTCTAAAGTCACCATCGAGAATATCAGTCCTCTCTGAACCCCTTCCTGATGTGCTTTTAATAATTGACAAATGCTAAATACTAGTATGACTCTTAAATATGTCCATTCATATATTTTAATTTTTTTTATTATTAATAATTAAAAGAAATACTATTAATGAATTTTTATTTATTTTATGATTCAGTATGTTTAAAAAATGCTTAAAAGAAAAAGAAAAAAAAAACCATTTACACCTATGATCATGTTATAGATGCACCCTAGCCTTATCCTTCAGGATTTTCTAAACGCATATTCTTCTCGGTGCATTGAGGCCCTTGTGGGTCTGTATGATATCCATTAGACGCCCTTTTGCTTCCATTATAGGAAAAATCCGACTAGTTATAGATCTTTCATCATCCCCTTTTATCACCTTTCACCAGAACTCTACTTATGAAGTTCTACGTTGAAAAGTATAATGTTTATCCATGCATTACCTGAAACAATATGCCATGAAGTTGAACCAAAACTTTGAATCTTCCTCATTTCTACTACTCTCAGGTTCGGTTCAAAATATTTTGAGGCGCGAGAAGTTAAAATGAGATCTTTTATTTGTATCAAACTAAATTAAGTTATATCTAATTATATTTTTATTTAAAAATTATTCTTCTTACTTTTTGAGATGCAAAATTATTTATCAAAATTTTTTTGTTCTTTTTAATGTATTTCTTGATAATTTATAGATGTTTTACCTAAATTTTTTTCTATATTTTGTTTATTACTAATAACAAATTTATTTAAAGATCCTTTTTGGGATTAAATCAATTTTTTTTTTTTAAGTTTTTCTTATCCAGATGCATATTTTCTATTAGACATATTTTATAATAAAAAAGAATAATATCTACTATATAAATTCTACTATGCTTATAAATGTCCTAGAATAAAATAAATACAAATATAAAACAATTGAACCTGATGGCTGATTTAGCAAATGGGCTTCACTTTAACATAACAAATGAGCTCCACTTTTACGTAAAATTGCTAATCTGTAAAATAAAATAAAATATATTAGTATTAATAATTCAAATCAAAAAAATAAACTAACATTGAAGAAATTAATTGAAAAAAAAATAGAATTTGAAAAACATAAATTTAAGGCATGGACATAACCCTTGGGCCATGTGATTTGTGATTCAATGTAAACCAGCATCTTTCATGTTGAAGTGTAGCAATAGAATTTGAAGAAGACAAAAAAATTTGTCAACTTGAATATATATGCTGTGTAGCTGTGCTATCACAGAAAAGTAGACTGTAGTTTGTACAATATTTACATATGTGACTGTTTTATTACCACAAACAAGTTGTCCATCAATCGTGTATATATAAAACTTAAAAACAAAAGTTAAAACTATCATAAAGACAAAAAACTTTACCTTCTTCGTAATCCGTCTTCAACGAGGACGCAACAAATTACAGAGATGAGAGATGCTCTGAGCAAAGTCTCAAACAATGCAGCGATAAGAGAGCTTTCAGTGTCAAATACAAGCAAGATATATGTAAGAGAGACAAAAGTTCAAGATTGGAGATTGGAGTCGAGAGAGAGAAAGTAAATTTTGTAAATTTCAAGTATAAAAAGAGAATTTTCATGTTCTGAAATTTATTTTTACAGATGAATTGAAACGTCATTTTAATTTATTGTGACTTTCAGTTTTTCCATGTGAAGTTATAGCCTGTAGAGTTGATCTAAAATCTCTTGGTTGTGGCTATTAACGTTTATTATTTTTTTAACAGAGCTGATAATTTTTAAGATTAATCTATTTAATTTAGGTTTTTTTTTTTTAGATTTTTTTTAATAATGATTTTTTTAATATTTTTGGGGCCTTTTTCATTGTGGGGCTTTAAACAACTGCCTAATTTGCCTAATGAATGAGCCGGCCTGTGATATGTAATAAGTGTCTCATCCAACGAGTCTCATTCCGAGTGAATCTATCACCCCCTCTCAAAATCAATAAATCAATGCTTAAAAGTTTGGACTCAAGTATTAATTGCTATGTATATTGTATTGGGCAATTGACATTTCACAATATAACTGCCAGTAATACCAAAGTTTTCCAGGAAAAGTGTCCCCAGAAATACTGCTGGGCCACTTTGTGTCTGAAGGAAGGAAGTGCCATCATCTCAGGAAGCATTTATGACAACTTGTTTGCTGTCTAGGCCAACAAAATCACTTGAATCCAAAAAAAGGGAAGTATGATTATTTATCTTGGGCTAAAATAATAAACAAAAGTATTATCTTCTTCATCAACTCAACTCAAGAGGGCAGTCCATAACTTCAGCTGCACATAGATGCTTTACATAACCAAACATGAAAGGATTTCAGAAACTTACATACAGAATGCAATGAGGTTCGCTCGTTTTGTAGCTTGAACACTCTGCCTTCATCTGTGCTACAATTGTACTTGGCCGAGACTTGCATAGATAATTCCTGAAAATCACCAATTGCTATAAGCCTAACATTCTTTTCTTCTTGATTTTTGCAGTTAAATCTTCTTCGGATGGGATATTGCCACCGTCTGTGGAGGTTGCATTCCACCATGTCATAAGCTCATCCTGCAAAATGTGATGGGATTCCGCCATTGCACATAGTATGGGCAACAAGCATGATTCAGAATACTGTTAATTCCAATTGTAGGATGGCACCTTGACAATCAGCATCCCTTTGACTTGTGTATAACAATTGAAACTATCGTCATGATGAAGGATCTAAAAATTAAGATTGACTATAAAGTTGGAATATATAACAATTGGCTTGATATTTGATGATATAGGAAACTCGACTGTCTACACATTGTTAGGTTTATATGATATTTTTCTTTTTCTTTTTCTTTTTAAACCGCATAATTATCCAGTTCTACCCATCAACATGGGGAATTCCTGACCTTATATTGTTAGAATATGCCAGGCCTGAAAGATGAGGAATTGAATTAAATCAAACTCACTGGATCATTTACTATATCAGTAATTGACCATTATACAATTTGAACAAGTGTAATTTCACCAAAAAAATAAGTAAATATAATAAAACAAAAAAGTAAATCTGTTGACTAAATATATAGCATAATTTCGAAGTAATGTTTGGTTTTGATAGAAAGGAATGTCATTTCTTCCATTTATTTTGCTTAGCCACCAACAACAAATTCCAACAAGGGTTTATGATGTATCATGCCTGAATCTAACTAGGGTTCGCAATTTGCAGTGGTGGAGGAGTTGGATTAGGGAAAAGAGGGATTCTTGTTGTAAGATATCATTATGAAACTGTTGTTGGCATTGAGATCTTATTCAAAGAGGAACAGATTAGCAACTCTGTCATGTTTGGTACTCCTGAATTAGAAACAAGGTGTCTGCTTAATTTAATGAAAAACAGAATTCTTATATGACTTGGCAATACCAGCATACATTGTAAACACGTACAAGGATTCACTAAAAAGGGAAAAAACCACAAAGAGACATATAAATATACAGAGATAAGTAAGTTACGCTTGAGACTGCAAGCTTGAATAGAAACACCATGCGACGAAGAAACAATAGGTTACAAATTCAACTCATACTATTACCTCAAGGAAATCATGATTGGAGATGTGTTGACTTCCCACTAGGAATTTGTTTCCACCTACGCTTACACACACAGGATTTTTGGCATTCTGTGGTGAATTCTCTCTTTGCTTCCCTGCGCACCCATAAGAAAAATAAGAATAAAATC
This sequence comes from Platycarya longipes, assembly GCA_036559045.1. Taxonomy (NCBI): domain Eukaryota; kingdom Viridiplantae; phylum Streptophyta; class Magnoliopsida; order Fagales; family Juglandaceae; genus Platycarya; species Platycarya longipes. The sequence continues at coordinate 2,285,848 of CM071790.1, read as the reverse complement.
ATTGGAGAAAAGAGTCATTCTAAGGTTAAGGCTTAAAGAAGCACATAAAGATGATCCAATAATTGATGTCCATATAAAAATCTACTGCTTATCAATTCATTTGTTATCAGAACAAGCTAACAAACACAAATTAATTCAAGTTATACCAGTAATGCAGGCCACACGATATCCAGTTCCCTGCAGTCCTTCTGACTTCCCAAGCCGCACCCGCAAGAAAAAACCATCAAGATGTGACAATGACATATAGGAATTCATCCATCTGGTGCCCATGCAACAGAGAAAATATTCTCTTAGCACACGAAGAGAATCAATTATGGAGATGATCACCAAAGGAAGAATTAAGTTCAAAGTCATTCCCAAGAAGGATGGTTTACTAGACTATAAGTCTGCTTGAAGATCAAGTTCTACCAAGATAAACACGCCCAAATTTGAAGAAAAAATCGGTTAACTATTTGGTAGGAAAAAAGAACCAGGGAATTTTTGGAAGCCATTTCACTTGATTGAAATAATAGAGTAGGACTTGCTCCTCCAAATACAAACGAGGTTTTGCTTCTTTGTTGGGTTGAAATATCAGTTTGGGTTGAATTCACTTCTTTGCAAGTCCCCTAAGATTAAAACATACAATGAAAGTTGGACTGCAGTCTGGAGAGTCTATATCAGAAAGGAAACCCGAGAAAAGAATCAAATTTGCTACTTCCTCAAAATGCCTGAGTGAAATGTCAAAAGGTAATATCAAGTGTGATTCAACAGATTTACTTTCCATATATTAGAGAAGTTCCAATCAAGCCAGTAATTAACAAGAGTTTATTGGCAACATTATAACAACTCATGGAAAGCTCAAACCGCGTATGGACTTACACTTGAAAAGGAATAGTCGATAATACAATTGAAGCACCTGGAATATTATAAACCCTCATAAATTCTTCCTCCTAAACAATGTAGAACCTCATTCATCACCCTCTCATACTAGATCTGGGATATTACATATTTTAGTTAGTATGCTCTACTTACTTTAGTATATCTGAGCGTGACAAACGAAGGCCTTTTATGGTGTTGAAGATTCCTTTTGGTACATCTGAAAGTTTCCTTTTGGCCAGCATGATCTTCTGTTCTTTTGAATAGTTTTCCCCAAAACGTGAAACAATGTGTTTCATTAGGTTTGCATTAGATATGGTTTTTACAGGGGCTATCATTTCCTTTGGCTTCCATCGACTATGCTTTGGTATTCCAAGATCATTCTCATCACAAGCAGCTAGAAATTGCCTCCCCCAACCAGTTAGCAGCTTCAAATTTCCTCTATTGCCTTCCTTATGCAGCATTTTGCTAGGACCAACCATAGAAGCCACACCTGTTGTTTGACGTTTCCCGCTTGAGGAAGCACTGGGACATGCAACAGCCCAATGATCGAGCTGAAAACATCTAATGCATAGACAAGGAAATCCTTTTGCCACCTTATATGAATTGGAATTCCTTAGAAGATCTTCAATCTCGTTTTCTGTTATCTCAGAACACTCTTGTAAATGGTGGCCTTCTATGCCGCAAAAGACGCAGGTTATAGTCGCATGAGTTGCATTATCTATTACATCTGATGGCATGACATGCTTGAGGGCATCCAATCTTCTTGCAAAGATTGAAGACATTTCCATTGTACTTCTACATTTTGGGGAAGGCAATATAGGTTTCAGTTTGTATGCAGACTCCTGATCATTATAGCATTTCATCCTTTTAAAACCGATGACAGCCTCAGTATCGGCAGGACGAGTCTGTGATTCATTACCCGAAGCAGGCATTGGATCCTCAGCTGAGTGTTCCTTCAGTGCCAGACTTTTGTGGTTGTTGTCACCATGATTCCCAGGACAAGGAAGAAGCATCATGCAATCATTGGAGCAGTCAGCACCCACACTAATACTCTGGCTACTATTATCTGGGTTTAATAAGGGGCGAGAAGTTTTTGAACAAAACCGAGTTATCCACAAGCTTCCCAAAGGATCATTTCTGTAGCTAAAGTCATTAGTTGACTTCCCTTCGGATGGTGGGTCAGAAGCAATGTTCTCTGCACTCCTAATCTTATCTTTATACGGGGTGGAAGTGGAGCTTGTTTCATTTTTTCCCCTACCAAATTCCACTTCGCAAGAATTCTCATCCTCCCTGGAGTTAGTCTTTCCAATTTTCTGAAAGGTAGAGAATTTTAAAGGAAAAACCATAGGCTGGGTTGCTGTAGCTGCTCCATTTCCAGACATTGGTAAGTCAAACTTCTCATTTGGCTGCAGAAATGGTTTGACTTTGTTATTATCATCCCCACGAATGGCTATTGGAATAGCATTGATGTCATACATCTTTTTAGCCAGCTCATGTTCCTTAGATTCTCCATTTTCATTTTTGGCATTCAATGATGTTGTTTCTCCTTCCACCTTTGGCCTATATAAGGACTGGAAAATTGATCGGAAGCCAATATTTTTTAATCCTGGATCTTGATTCTTGTTGCATGCGAGAAGATTCTGATCATTAGGGTCCTGATGTCTATGATCAGGAGGTGCAATTACAAGATCAGGAGAAGGTGTCTCATCTTGAATTGGTTTTGAGAAGCCCTTCATCATGTTTGTTATCCAGTTCATAAATGAGCTATCTTGTCTTATATAGGATGTTGAACAGGGTGTCTTTTCAATTTGGTTCTTCACTCTTTTACTCCCAGAAATCAAGCATTCTTCAAAGCTTTGCCTCTTCTTGCATGTTAAAGACAACCCAGCACTGTTGCAGCTTTCAATACTCTCGTGGCTGTCATTTCTCTTTTTCGATGATCTTTTCTTAATATCTCCATCAGATAGAGCCTTTTCCTTTCCTTTCCTTCGATTTCTGTGGAAATTTCTGTTAGCTGGGGATAGTTCACTTTGAACAGTTATGTTTCTCTGAAGTACCTCTTTGTTGTGCTGAAAGCGGCTTTGCAGTTTGTGAGCAAATTCTGATTCTACCATCTTAGTCACTGCACCATGAGCATTTTCACCACTTGGAGTCCGTAATTCATTCTCTGCAGTTTGCTCAAGCTTTTCCAAAGGCCTTCTGCCTGGGAACTTGAGATTCTTGATTGAAGTTTCAGAACTTTTGCATTCATCCACAGGGTGAACATCAGAGGCCAAAGCAATATTCATTCCCAGTATTTGTTCACTTCCAAGATCTCTGCCTCCACCAATAAGATCTGCGGAGAATGATTCATTCACCACCACATCAGGTTTAGGTTCATCTATTTTAATAGATAAAGTATCAGCATTCCTTCCATTTACCTGGCCTGTTGGTAAATTAAATCAGAAGTTCATAGCATGTCAGATTTGAAAGAAAAATTACGAAATCTCCATTATTTTCCAAAAAAGTTGACCACAAAAGAATATTTCAGCTTAGTATGAACAGCAAGACACTTTACAGTGCTTGTGTGTCTAGAGCATAACCAAAGTGCTCTTTTTAATGGTTCTTTTATAAAATAGCCTGTCTTGATCCCTTTACAGACCAATACAATTAATCAGTTATAAACCATTGACCAGCTTCAGCTGTGGGATTGGCCTAGAACTATCTCCTGGATAACAAAGTGAAAAGATAGCAGAATGCACCCGTCAGAAATTCAAAGATTGATAGTTGCACATATATCTTCACCTTCACTCTTTCTCCTATGATCCTCTTGAGCAATATGTAGAACAGATAATTCCACTGCAGAGCTCATTTCTTCCATATCACTAACAGGTCCTGCCAAACAAGAGTTCCCAGGCTTTTGTTAAACAGGTTTTGAAGGGAAAACATCACACACACATGAGAGAGAGAGAGAGAGAGGTTTGCAATCATCCTTATACAACTTAATACTCTTTTTCGCCAGGGCCTATCCCAGACCTTCCCTTCCTAACAAGTTAACATAAAAAGCTTTTTTCCTTACCAGTCTCATCTTTATTATTCAAGGCACATCCTGGGATTATGCCAGCATGGCGTGAAGAGGATCTGGTTGAATTATTTGTACCAATGACATTATCGTATGCATATAATGCTGCTTGTGGCATAATGACTTCCTCATCTATAGGTTTGTGAGTAGCAGACCTCTTGCCAGATATGCTTTGAGGCAGTGAGAAGGCCACATTACTTGATCCTGCACCCCACATAAGAGGGCCCTTTTTATCGGTGAAGCCACAATCAGCATACTTGAGACTCAATCCTTTATGTGGAGACCAGACTAATTCAGACAGGGGGTTGGAGCCCAAAAATGTCATGTCTATCCTTGAACCTGCATTTGCACCTGCACTTGCACCTTCATCTTTCGGTTGTCTCTGAATGCACTGGTCAGAATAACCCACAGAAAGTCCTAAATCAGTCACTGGTTCTGGGTTCTCATTTTCTGCATTCATCTTTGGTTGGATCAACTCCTTAGCAGGCGATCTTGAAATGCCAACAGAGACCAGATCAGTCTTCTACATGGTACTACACATGAACAATGCAATACTCATGACAACCAGTTCTCTCTCTAGTGAAAGAGGCAAGTTCCACAATACAAGGAATATTGTTGGAATTTGTAGATTAGAATACACTAGTGAATTGCTTCCACTTGAAAACTGACTGGGTCCGATTAAATAGTGGACATGAATACCCTATGATTACAATTTGAACCCCTATAAGACAACAGGTAAATATCATTATGAAGACTTCTGACAGAGCTGAAGTTTTTTAATCCCATTAATGGAAAGAAGATGCCTCCTAGAGTACCTTGCTTATCCATCTCTTAAGATAGGAGATGGAAATTAAACATGACCTACAAACCCATTCATTGAATTCATCGTAAACTGCGAGTAAATGTTTATGTCAAGCAAATTTGTCGATAGCCTCAAAATCATATTTAACCTGACTGTTACCTAACATTTGACAAGATGTTTCTTCAGATCATATGGCAGTACAAATTTGCATTTAGAAGTCCTAGAGCCCTCTCGCGAATCCATACTGACCACATGTTGAGTTTGTACAACTAAAACGGTAGTAAGCTCCATTTCAAGCAAAACTACTTCCCTGGACTAGCTGAAAGTACAAAAGTTTCTAAGACATTAAGAGCACGCCCACAACAGCTAGAAGAGGCATGATAAATATGAACAGTTTGCTTTTGCTGATAGGCTACATTAAGATAACTTTGGACAGTAGTTTGAGGAATGATTTACCTACAACTCTTACAACTATATTACAACTCATTTGTGATTTGTATATACAACTATATGAACTTCAGGCACTCACTTGTGGTTTGTTGCTTTGTAGGGAGTTGGGTACTTGGAAAGTTGAAATAGAATGTGATTCGGCTTTGGTGGTGCAATGGCTAAGGAACAAGTCTTGCACAGTTTGGTATTTATGGGATTTTTGGGAAGAGCTTCTTAAGGCTATTCATGGTTTTGATTACACGATTTCTCATCAGTTTAGAAAAGGTTTCTTAGGTGAATTGTACATATGGGGATTCCGATGATTTGCCCCACCGTGTGAGAGGTTTGCTTAGGTTGGATATCTTGGTTTGCCTAGTATTAGGCCTTAATATTGTTTCTTGGATGGTAATTGTTATGGGGTTTTTTTGGTCTTGTTTTAAGGTTTTCCTCCGCCACAAGTGAGAGTACTTTTTAATAAAGTTTGGAGGTGCCGTCCTCCTTTAAAAAAAAAAATTACCACTCATATTGCAATCCATTTTACTACTCATTTTACAATCAACCAATGAATCATGCTGCTTTGAAGGCACAAATATGCATACCCATGAAAATATACTTAAACTAGAACAATATTATTTAAATAAACAAACAAAAAGAATTGTGAAAGCGAGAATGAAGTAACATACGTGATTGTAATGCAGTATATAGAGATCACATCGTGACTCCAACAAAGAAAACCCACTTCGGACGATTCCATTCTAGAATGGCCCCCTCTGGAAACAATATATTCAGAGAATTTTCTCAAACCATCTTTCCTCCACGATAAGATATATTAAGTCGCAATAAACTTAACTAAACATGTCAGATTCTCTACCTTATTATTCGGCAGTAAGCTTTGGCCCAGAAATCAGGAAAGAATAAAAACTAAACACCATTTTTATTTGAAGAAATGCATGTCTCAGAAGCTACTGATAGAGTAACAAAATTATAAAAAAAAAAATAAAAAGCCATCGAGAATGATTTGTGGAGACCCACTTACCTCAGGTCCTCATTCCCTCAAATCCACTAGAATTGCTTTCCTCCTGCGGCCACTTCTTTTATTATACACGGTACTCCAACCAGGGAAGTACAAGATATTTTATATATATATATATAAGTGAAATGAAGGAGAAAAAAAGAGGGAATGCGTGAAATGTTTAGAGAGAGAGAGAGAGTCAGGCCAGTTACAAAGAGCCTGCCATGCGTCCTGCTACAGCAGTTACATGAAGTTGTCTAGCTTAATTTTCCTGAGATTGAGGTATAAGGTTAAAGATCTGACACGTGGCGAATTCCTTACCAATAAAATCATGTCAGAGCTATTGGTCATATGTTCTCTAATATATTCGGGGAAAATATAGACTTACGATTTTATTATTATTTATTTACTATTTATTTTATATTTGATTTTATATTTATTTTTTATTTTACTTAATAATTAAGAAAATAATTATTAGTAAGATTATATAATTTTTTCTTATAATTAAGGATGTTAAATAAATATTTAAAAAAAATAAAAAAATAAAAAAATTTAAATATAAAAGAGAATAATAACTAGATAATAAAAGGATAATAAACCTATCATAAACAGTCCTATGCTATTATGCTTCTTTATTTGTGAGGTAGTTTGAATTGAGAGATAAACATAATTTATTTTAAATTTATTATTATATATATTTTAAAATTTTTATATAAAATATTAATTTTAATTTAATTTTTTTAAATTTCAATTCAATTATTTTAAATACTAAAATAATAATAATATTAAAAAATAATATTTTATTTAATTTTTAAAATGCATCTCAATTCATCTTTCAATTCAAACCATCCCAATATGTCTATGATATAAATTATATATTTTTTATTTTAAATATTTTTTAAATACAATATAAATTAATTAGAAAATAAAAAATATAAATATATTGATAATTACTTCTTTAATTATTAAATAACTTTTTAAAAAAATAAATACATGAACAATCAAAATAAAAAGACAAAATGAAAAAAACATATTAGCAATATTTTATATATTTTGCAAAATGAGTGCTGTTTCATGTCGCTGATTGTACTAATTTTTCATTTTATTTTTATTTTTGTATATTTTTAAACATATTTAATTATTTTTTTAAAATACACTAATACATTAAAAGTGATCAACTCCTTAAATTATAGGCAAAAAAAACTTAAATTAAATACATAAACTGTCAAAATAAATAAGCAAACTCATACAATATACTAATATTTTTCTTTTGACATATAGACGTGGCGTATTACAAATGTGAGTAATTTATATAAGTATCAAAGAAAATTAGGCCCTTTTTATTTTAAGAGATAAAATGAGATGAGATAAAAAAATATATAAAAAAAATTAAAATATATTTTTTTAATATTAGTTTTGTTTTAAGATTTAAAAAAGTTGTGTTGAAATTTGAAAAAATGAATTATTTATTTTATTTTATAGAAAAATTTAAAATAATATAATGATAAATTTAAAATAATAAAATGAGATAAATAAAAAAAATAAACAAGGCCTTAATATTATCGACTTTGGAGTCAAAACCAAGCATAAGTTTTTCTGTCATTTTGCCTCCAAAGTAAAAATTAAATGATTATGCCTAATGAAGAAAGAAAGTTTAGCTTTTGTCACAACATTTAAAAGAAATAGAAGAAGCAGCAGCTTATCCGTGGGCACTTTGTCACATCAAGAAATCTTTGTTTGGATTGCCCATGTAATTTTATATCTGGTTTGTTTTTAGAAATAAAATAGAATAAGATAGGATAAAAATTAAAAAAAAAACAAAATATTATTATAAAATATTTTTTTAATTTTAGTTTTATTTTAGAATTTTAAAAAATTATTTTGAGATTTAAAAAAAATAAATTATTTATTTTATTTTGTATGAGAATTAAAAAAAATATAATTATGAGTTTAAGATGAGATGAAATGAGTTGGAAAACAAACAAGACTTTGTTGAAAAAATTAGGTCTGGTTTATTTTTAGAGATGAGATAAAATAAAATTTAAATAAAGATAAAATATTATTGTAAAATATTTTTTTAATATTAGTTTTGTTTTGAGATTGAAAAAGTAGTTTTAGAATTTGAAAAAAATAAATTTCTTATTATATTTTGTGTGAAAATTTAAAAATGTGTAATAAAGAATTTAAGAAGAATTTGAAACTTTTAATAAATGAGGTCTTAGGCCCCGTTTGGATTTGGAGATGAGTTGAGATGTGTTTAGTTTATTTTTTAATATTATTATTATTTTAAGATTTAAAAAATGTGTATTGAAATTTGAAAAAATGTGTATTGAGATTTATGTTTTATATGAGAAATTAAAAAAGTGTAGTAATAAAATAAAGATAAATTGAGATGAATTGAACTCACATTACAATCTAAACTACGCCTTAATTTCTCCCTGCATTAGTGATTATTGGCTCTTTTAACACTATTTTTTAAAAATATTTCAATAACTCAAAATAATTTTATTAAAATAAAGAGAAATGATAAGGAGTTTGTTGGGGGTCTCCATTTTGTACTCTATTCTATTTTTTTTTAATTTTTAATTTAATGATGAAAAAAATATTATTTAATAATATTGTAAATTTTTTTATTTTTTTTAAATATTTAAGAGTATTAAAAAAATGATGAAAAAAACAAAAACAAAAACAAAAAACAAAACAAAAAAAATTATACTAACAGGACCCCCTAGCAAGTCCCCAGCAATGCCCTAAAATAAATATAGCCAAGTATACACGACATATAGACCAACTAATAACTATGTTAACTTCAAGAGACACACCAAGCTACAAAACCTATCTTTCCTATTTTAGCTACATAGGAAATATTATTTAATGGATTTAATATAAATTTTGTAAGTTTTTACAAATAAAATCAGAAGAAAAAATGTGCAGATAAATAAATCCTAAGGGAAAAGGTGAAGAAATTAAGAAGAAAAACAAAATACAAAAAATGAAGCCACACAGATAACCACAAAAAACTCATAAAAGTTATAATATGCTTTGATGGGCGTCCAATCATTGCTTTTGAGAATGAGAAGAGAACCAAATAAAGGGAAAAAATGAGAAGAAGGATGAGCAAGTTGGCAATTTGAAAGAGATTCTGATACCCTATTTCCAAAAGAATAGATGAGGTTGAAGAAGCATAAGGTCCCCAGTTTCCAAAGAAATCAGTCTCAAGCATTTATTTTTGGACCAAACAACATCACTATAGCTGTCTTCCTGTAACTGTTACATTTCTTTACATCTATTCTGCTACAGTACTACTCATGCCCCGGACCCATGCATATATGACCTCTCTCTCTCTCTCTCACGGATCATCCACAACAAAGCTTTCTTTCCCTCACAAGAAAGGATTTGACCAAAAATTTTAAAAAAGTTTTATTTGAATAATGAGTAAAATAAAATAAGTTGAGAAAAAAATTAAAAATTGAATAAAATATTATTATTATTTTTAAATTTAAAATTATTTATTATATTATATATAAAAATTTTAAAAATTATAATAATTAGACGATATAAAATGAAATGAGTTAACATCACTAAATTCTCAATCATTGATGACTCATGTGCAAGTTGTCGATGCTGAAGATAATGATCCACTTGATAATGCGTATGACAAAAAGCATGCATGGCTCGGAGCATGCCAGTATTTGATAGTTTCTTCTTTCTTGGTTAGACATGACATTTGATCTGATCCATATTTATTGTAAAATTATAATTTGTCTCAAAACTTAAATTGATAATATAGGATAGATTTTATAATTTATATCCTCAATATATACTTATCATATCTTTAATTATCATCATTTTATCATTTTTATAAGATATTAAATAATTAGAAAATTATTAATATCTTTAATTAATTAATTAATTAATTAATTAGTAAAGAGTTATGATCATATGTTCAAGAATAATCCCTACCTAATTTTATTAATGAATTTTTACTTATAACAAAAGAATATCGAGATAACAATCAAGCCAATAGAACATGTCTAAATAAAGAATCAACAATACCAACAAACTAATGTAAACCAAAAAAACAACCGTGTAATAAACGACAACTATTTTCTTCTTAAATATGGCAACCCACTTTTATCAAGCCTTATAGAACCTCTAGCCGTTTGTTGCATTTTCAAAGCAGAATTGTAAATCAAATTATTACCTTGCCACCTAATTTTGCCAAGAAATCTGCAATGGCGTTACATTTTCGATAAAATGTGGCAACAATGAAACAAATTTGTTCAAGAAAACTCCTTATCTAATTCTAAAAATCTTCTAAATACCACAATCTACATCTACGATTTCCAATCCAATCAATAATCAACTTAATGTCCATATCTATCTCAATAGCATCAAAACCCAGACGTCTAACATTGCAAACCATAAAGCAAATCCAGAGCCTCTGCATGAGTGTTAAGAGTAAGAACCATTAGAAACACAAAAAATTTAAAAGTACTTTCCTAACATGATCACGAATAGTGCCTAGAGTCGCCTCCAACCCTTGAAGCACCCAGATTTCCAAATGAACAACCATCAATACTAAGTTTACACCATCCAATTTTTGGCTTCTCCCATCTAACAACTTTCTCACCCCTCATATGAATATCTAGAGTAGGAAGATGTAAAGACTGAAGCAAATTTTCATCTCTTTTATTCATAGAAGATTGATCTTTAAATTTCAAAGCAACATAGGACAACCAAGGTGTCCTCTATGTGAGCCTTACACCTCCACCACCACAACCGCCAAGTAATAATTGTAGGAAGAAAATCAAGAATTTGACTGCTACGAGAAGATCGTCTGGCCCAACAGAACCATCATTCCATCCTTTCATTCCAAGTTCTTCCTCTTAATATTGGCATGCCCAAATGAATTCAAACCCGGCTCTAGATCAGTGAAGCAAATTCACCAAAAGCAAGAATGTGATCCTAATTCTTAGAAGCACCCAAAACACAATAATCACACTTGGAAGCAAGAGTAATATCTACTCTCCTCGGTCTAGCATCCAAGAATCTAGAATTTGGAATCCGCATTTTAAAAATTCGGATTCATATGAGTTTCAGCTCGAATTTGAAACCCAGTTTCGTTTCCAAAAATTTGAGTTTCCGAATCAGGATTTGAAATCCAGTTTTATGACAAAGATACCCGAATTTTTAGATTCAAACTCAATGCACAGGCTTATTTACAGAAAGGTAGAGGTGTCTTTAATTTATTTATTCATTTACAATTAAGAAAACTGATGATTAGACATTTCTTTATATAATAAGTTGGAATTGATTAGTTTTCCGGTGTAGTTTTTCAGATAAATAATTGATGCAGCCCACTAATTACGTCAAAAAAATAGATGGTAGGGAGTTAATGACTGGGCAATAAGTTGTTACCAAAATAAACTACATACATTAATTGTTTGGATTGAACTTTTTGTTTTGTTGTTTTGTACGCTCCGTCACAACCCGGCACATTTATTATTTGAGAGTATGATACGGTCCGTGAATTCAATATAAATATTATATTGAGATTTTTAACGTTAGCGGATTGAGATCAAAATAGACGTGATTTATGAACGGATCAATAGCGAGTCATTATGCTTAACACAAAATTAATTCATTTTGCTTTGTTTTAAATTATTTCAAAATTAAAACTTTATTTATGTTAAGTTGTAATATTTTTATTATTTAATATGCTTATATTTTTATTATTAGGATAGTAATTTTAAACTCATGCTCATACTTGTTATTGTATGGTTTGTAATATTTATTTTATTATATATTAAAATTTATAAACTGATATATTTTTAAGATATTGTGGTTATTAATAAATATAAATTTTAACTTTTATATGAAATTATGTTAATATGATCAATGAGTTATGCATCTTAGTTCAATAAATTTACTTGAAACAAATGGATTTAAATAAGTCGTGTCATGTTAACATATTTCTAATTAATTATTAAATAGATCAAAATAGGTGCACGAACCATTATCTAAATAAATTGAGTTAGAATTGACCTATATAATCGAATGTTTATGATTTGACCTAACACACACGATCTAAAAACATGATTTGTCACCTCATATTACTATACAATTATAACAAATGAACACTAATATTAAACATTTAAAACTTGTGTTATGAAACTTAAAGAAAGGAACTACTATTGCAAAAGAGAAATAAGAAATTCTCTCTGAAACTCTTAAGAACTGAAACTTTCTTTCTCTCTCTATTTTTTCTTATGAATTTCATTACAACTGAAGCCCCTATTTATAGGCTTTGAAATTACTATGCAAGTTACTATGCAAGTCACTATGCAAGTTACTATGCAGAATTTAAAATAATAGTGGTGGGGTCATTCACATAATTTAGTGGTGGGACAGGGGCGGCTGATAAATTTCGTTCGTTCATTTCACTCCCCCTTGAATGACCGCCAATAAGGAATCTGCCTCGTTAAAACCTTGCCAAGTAAAAACCCAGTGGGAAGAAAAACCAATGGCGAAGGAAAAAGAGTACAGTCTTCTTATGTATCCACAAGTGCTTTAAGATTGCCTCATTAAAACCTTGCAGAGGAAAACCCAGTGGGACAAAACCTCAGCGAAGGAAAAAGAGTACAATCAGCACATTTACTCCCCCTGAAAAGTGCATGACAAAAGATCTTTGAGTCTTCGCATTCCAATGTTATGCACAATCTTCTTGAATGTGGAAGTTGGTAACGCCTTTGTGAATAAATCTGCCAGATTATCACTAGATCGTATCTGCTTGACATCAATTTCACCTTTTTCTTGAAGTTCATGAGTATAAAAGAATTTCGGTGAAATATGTTTGGTTCTGTCACCTTTGATATATCCTCCTCTGATTTGAGTGATACAAGCAGTATTATCTTCATATAAGATTGTTGGGCTATTATTGATCATGGGAAGTCCACACTTTTCCTAGATATGTTGAATAACTGATCTCAACCAAATACACTCTCGACTTGCTTCATGAATAGCAATGATCTCTGAGTGATTTGAAGAAGTAGCAGATAGTGTCTGCTTAACAGATCTCCATGATATGGCAGTATCTCCATAAGTAAATAAATATCCAGTTTGAGATCTACCTCTGTGTGGGTCTGAAAGATAACCTGCATCTGCATACCCAATCAATTCTGGACTTGAACCACGTTGATAAAATAATCCCATATCAACCGTACCATGAAGGTAACGAAGGACATGTTTAATGCCATTCCAATGCCTTCGAGTTGGTGCAGAACTATATCTTGCAAGCAGATTAACTGAGAATGTAATATCTGGTCGAATGCAATTTGCAAGATACATCAAAGCTCCAATTGCACTGAGATATGGTACTTCAGGACCAAGAATTTCTTCATCGTCATCACAAGGACGGAATGGATCTTTCTTCACATCAAGTGTTCGAACAATCATTGGAGTACTCAGAGGATGAGATTTGTCCATATAAAAATGCTTTAGGACTTTCTCAGTATACATGGACTGATGAATAAAAATTCCATTTGGCAAGTACTCAAGCTGCAGGCCGAGACAAAGTTTTGTTTTGCCAAGATCTTTCATTTCAAATTCATTCTTTAAATATATAGCGGTTTTTGAGATCTCTTCAGGAGTTCCCACAATATTTAAATCATCAACATAAACCGCAATAATGACAAATCCGGATTCTGATTTCTTAATAAAAACACATGGGCATATAAGATTATTCTCAAATCCTTCTTTCAATAGATATTCGCTTAAGCGATTATACCACATGCGTCCGGATTGCTTCAACCCATATAAAGATCTTTGTAGTCTGATTGAGTACATATTTCTAGATGTACTTGTAGATGCTTCAGGCATCTTATATCCTTCAGGGATTTTCATATATATGTCATGGTCTAAGGATCCATATAAATATGCAGTGACCACATCCATCAACCGCATTTCTAATCCTTTTGTAACAACCAGACTAATCAAAAATCTAAATGTGATTGCATCCATAATGGGAGAGTATGTTTCTTCATAATCAATCCCGGGTTTCTGCAGGAAACCTTGTGCAACAAGCCGTGCTTTGTATCGCACAATTTCATTTTTCTCATTACGTTTTCGTACAAATACCCACTTATATCCAACAGGCATTACACCTTTTGGTGTTTGGACAACAGGTCCAAATACTTCTCGTTTTGCTAGCGAATTTAATTCAGCTTCAATAGCTGTTTTCCATTTTGGCCAATCATTTCTACGTCGACATTCTTCGACGCTTTTTGGCTCACTTTCTTCATTACTTCTGGTAATGTCAAGGGCCATTTTATATGAAAATATGTTGTCGACAACAGTTTTATTTCTATCCAGAATTTCTCCAGTTTTCATGAAATGTATTGAGATCTCATTATTTTCAGGTACCTGTTCCTCTTCAGGGGAAAACATTTCATGACACACCTCTTCAGGAGGTCCCTTTTTAGGAGATTTATACTCTTTAAGAGTTTCCTCTTCAGGAGGTTCTGGAATAGAAGATTTAAGCTCTTTAGGAGCACCAATTATATTTGTGGCCTGTATTGTGGGTACGTGTTCTTCAGGAACACCAAATTCATTTTGTATTCTTTTCCTTCTGGGAATTTTGTCTTTTGCACCAATAGGTCTTCCACGCTTCAGGCGTATTTTAGATTCACCTATTGCTGCTTTGACAATTTGTCCTTCAGGGACTTCAATCCTTGCTGGAGTATTAACAGCAGGAATATAAGATTTTACTACACCTTTAGTGTCAGTAAATACATCCGGTAACTGATTTGCAACATTTTGCAAATGAATAATCCTTTGAACTTCCCGTTTACATTCATTTGTAGGAGGATCAAAATGAGACAGGGTCTTATTATCCCAAGTAATATCTTGTCGTGCTTCAGGCACCGACTTTTCTTTACCCATTAACGAAAAATTTGATTCGTCAAAATGACAATCCTCAAAACGTGCTTTAAACATATCCCCTGTAAGGGGTTCAAGGTATCTAATAATGGATGGAGAATCAAAACCAACATATATCCCAAGTCTACGTTGAGGGCCCATTTTTGTACGTTGTGGAGGTGCAATTGGAACATATACAGCACATCCAAAAGTACGAAGATGAGAAATATTTGGTTGTTGACCATATGCAAGCTGTAATGGAGAATATTTATGATATGCAGATGGTCTAATGCGAATTAGAGATGCTGCATGAAGTATAGCATGTCCCCAAACAGAAATAGGTAGTCTTGATTTCATAAGTAAAGGTCTAGCGATTAGTTGAAGCCTTTTGATCAAAGACTCAGCTAAACCGTTTTGTGTGTGTGTATGGGCAACAGGATGTTCAACATCTATTCCTATTGACATGCAATAATCATCAAAAACTTGAGATGAAAATTCACCTGCATTATCCAATCGAATGGTCTTAATTGGATACTCAGGAAATTGTGCTCGTAGTTTAATTATCTGAGCAAGAAGTCTAGCAAATGCAACATTTCTAGTGGAAAGAAGACAAACATATGACCATCGACTAGATGCATCAATTAGAACCATAAAATATCTAAATGGTCCACTTGATGGATGAATAGGCCCACATATATCTCCGTGAATCCTTTGTAAAAAGGATGGAGATTCAACAATGACTTTTGAGGGAGATGGTCTAATAATTAACTTACCTTGAGAACATGCAGAGCACGGAGATTCATTGGGTAGAAATATCTTTTGATTCTTTAAGGGATGCCCATGCGAATTTTCAATAATTCGTCTCATCATTATAGAACCCGGATGTCCAAGGCGATCATGCCAAGTCATAAATACTTTAGGGTCAATGCACTTCTGGTGCATTACCACATATGATTCAATTGTTCTCATTTTTGTATAATACAATCCAGAACATAGAGCAGGCAGTTTTTCTAATACGAGCTTCTGGCCCGATACTGTTTTAGTAATAAGAAGATGCTCTTTACTGCCTTCATTGGTCGTTTCAATATGGTAATCATTACGACGTATATCTTTGAAACTCAATAAATTTCTTCTGGATTGTGAAGAGAATATAGCATCATCAATACAAAATTTGGTGCCATTAGGCAACACAATATAAGCTCTTCCGGAGCCCTCAATTAAATCCGATGAACCTGATATGGTATGGACATAGGCTTTACTTAGTGTTAGATTTTGAAAATATTTCTTTTCTTTGAGAATTGTGTGAGTTGTAGCACTGTCAGCCAGACATATATCTTTATTATTCAACTCAGAGATAAAAAGCTCATCAATGTGATCCATGATTAGAGGAATAAGGTCACTAGCTTCAGAATTGGTAGAACCGTCGTGCTGATAACGTGTTATGAAACTTAAAGAAAGGAACTACTATTGCAAAAGAGAAATAAGAAATTCTCTCTGAAACTCTTAAGAACTGAAACTTTCTTTCTCTCTCTATTTTTTCTTATGAATTTCATTACAACTGAAACCCATATTTATAGGCTTTGAAATTACTATGCAAGTTACTATGCAAGTCACTATGCAAGTTACTATGCAGAATTTAAAATAATAGTGGTGGGGTCATTCACATAATTTAATGGTGGGACAGGGGCGGCTGATAAATTTCGTTCGTTCATTTCAGACCACGCATATTAACTGTCAAATTTTTTTTTTAATAACTGGGGGTATGGGATTTTGAATTCAGATTTTTATTTAGAGAATCAGATTATATATTATCATGTCCTCAAACTCTTGACATGTTAGCATCAATTGATTGGTGCAATATATAAATAATATCTCTACTTGTCAATCACCTCCCTCCTGAAGAGTAAAGATATGTTTCCAAAAAAAAAAAAGAAGAGTAAAGATACTAGACCACATATCACTTATCAACGAAAGAAATATGAAATTAAGCTTCCTTAACTTTGATCAAACGTGAAACATAATATTACTTTCACTTTGAATGAATGAATTTTTTTTTTTTTTTTATAAAATGTAAAGTTGACGTAATTTAATGCGACATGTAAGATTATAAATTTTGATTTTTATAATAAAATAATTTTTTAAAAATTACATTAATTTATAAATCTAATAAATTTATTCTTAATTTATTATTACGAAGATAGACATGAGTGAGAGGTGTTGCTCGAGATCAGGCTACGTCTGGGGCCCTTTGATAAGCCTACTTATCTCAGTGGCTAATTGGGCTAAAGTTGGTAGGCCCACATTCGGCTGCCATCTTGGAATGTAGCTTGGGATAATTGTCTGACATATATTATTGTGAATGCAAGTGGGATAATGTCCGACATATATTATCTAACCATTATTATGAATGGAAGTGGACCAGACATTGGTTTGTTTGATGCGAAATGATATTCCCCCGTAGGAAGTCACACACAAAATTATCGATTGATTTTTCTATTTTTTTAATTTGTTTATTTAATGATTAAAAAGTATTTTTAATAATTTATAATTTTTTAAAAATGACTAAAGAAATTAAAAAAGTTTAAAAATAAATAAAAATAAAAGTTACCATATCGGTAGAGACTTAGTGCATGTTTGAGATTGTGGTGAGAAATATTACTTTTAGCTTAAGGCTTATAGCTTAAAATTTAATGTAATAAGCTCTACTACTAAAAAGTCATTTATTATTTGGGATCTATATGTCTAAAGCACTTTTAAAGTTATTTACGGTAGTTTTTTAAAAATATATAATTATCTGTAGGAGCTTTTTGATAAAAAGCTCTAATTTTGTTCTTATTGAAAAAGCTGATTTTTAGTTTTTTCAATCGATTAAAGCGTTTTTAATAAAGTTACCCAAACATGTCATTTTTCTTTAAAAGTGCTTTTAACTGTTTAAAAGCACCTTTAAAACTTTGAAACGCAATCTCAAACATGCTTTTAATACATATACGTGGGTGTAGCACGATCCTTGTTTGATAACAGTTTATTATTTTCCAACCAGTGATTGAGATGGAACATACTTTTATAACTATATTGGTTGGGTTCAACAAAAACTACAGGGAACTTGAATCCATCTGACAACTCATTTGACTTTGCATTTGCAGAAAAGAGCACAAGTTGATGATAGATTTTATTTTTGGATAAACATTTTTTTTTTTAGCCAATGATAAGTGATATTACTAAAAAACCAAATACAAACAGTTTGAGCACTAGTTATAAATACATTACAAAAGACTAGATATATCTTTACTATTATGAAATTGCAACAAATACGAAAGAATTTGGATGAGACGATGCAACCAATGGCTTGTTTGTTAACTGTCTATTGTGCTAAATTATGCACGCATTAATTATAATAATAGGATGGAATTTATTTTTATTTTTTGAAAAAGATTCCTCATTGTATTAATGGCAAAAATGCAAAGACAAATGAAAAACTATCAACATTACATAGACTCTTTGTATAGAACAATAAACGTAATCTGCATTGGAGCATCTTCAATCCAAATCAATTCGTCCTCATGTATCAATGCCAACTTTGCTCATTGATGAGCAATTAAATTAGTTTCTCGATGGGCAAACTATACTGTCTATCCATTCTATTTGCTCAGGAAGCTTTGAGTGTCAAAACCAAAGTGCCATAGTATGCATTGGAAGTCTCTAAGTTGTTTACAACACTCACAATTTGCTGGCAGTCCCCTTTGAAGATGACTCTAGAAAAACCCAAATCATTACAGATTTTCATGGCATTTCTTAGAGCTAGACCTTCAGCATGTACTGCTTTCAAGCTTGGAATGAGAGTAGAGTGTGCACATGCCATAATTTTCCCTTGAGAATTCCAAAGTATCATGCCTAGTCCACATTTTTTGTGTTGATCTGAGACTGAAGCATTCCAGTTGGCTTTGAGGCTTCCATAGTAGAGTTTTTGCGACATCTCACATTTACGTTTGAGATTTAACGTAAACTTGAACTATCATGACATGTAACACGAGGTTATATATCCTTCGTACATGATAGAATTAGTATACATGCACTTAATTTACTAGCAATATACAATGAGTGCAGTGAAATAGGCTAATTTTTGAGGGTATGCGAAGAAATCTAATTTTGCAAAGTGATCACATAGCACAACATAATCATAGATTCATAGCTTAATATTTACACTAACATAAAGTATCAAGTTTTATAGAAACTAGTTCTCCAAATACATACATCATTATACTATTACGCCTCCTTACCACAAAAGCTCATTCTTTACTTCTTTATACTCATTTTCGTAACGAAACATATTCATACTAATTTCAAAATCTTGTTACAGGTATTTTCCTATTGGCATTACATAAACACCGCTCAGGGACAAAGATTCATTAGGACTCAAGGACAGGCAACACCCAACGCCTCTGCTGATGTGAATGTGTGTTGCCTCAAAATCTCCAACAAATAGTCATACATAGGAGGGGCGTAGTCATAAAAAAGAAAGTATTCAGTTGGTCCCTCAGGTCTCGACTGAATCTCTCGAAAGGCCTAAGTCTCCTTTTCTGTCATCTATCCCTACAATCAGGTTTATCATTCTAAAAAAAATGATAGATGAAATTCAAAATGTGAGATTTCAAGAAATCTTACTAACTGCACAAATAACATAACAAAAGTACTAACAATGTATACAAACGTATGTAAATGCACATAATATGAACATGAGACTTTTAATCATGACTTATGCATAACTTATACATGACTTGTGCACATTTTTATAAAAACTTACATTTTTCCAGAAAAAAATACTTTGTTAACTCTGGTGCACAACCTTTCGTGACTTGAGGTATTGTTTTTGTAAAATTCTTAATCTTTATGTTTTCATTCTTATTCATATAAATCTTAGTATGACAGCAGATTGAACCGCCTTCACTGTCACACTTTTTCCTTAATCTCGACGGCAGATTGAATCACTTTCACCGTCGAGATTCTTAGCATGACGGCAGATTGAATCACCTTCACTGTCAGCTTTCACTTCACATCAGTCATGTATCAGATCGAATCATCTTCACCACCATGATGTAATTTTTCTTATTGTGACGGTAGATCAAATCGCCTTTACTGCCAACTTTCTTAGCTATGTCAGTAATATGGCAGATCGAATCGCCTTCACTGTCATGACACGATTTTCTATTTTTTGACAGCAGATCGAATCGTCTTTACCGTCATGACGCGACTTTTCATTTTTTTTTTTAGCCTTATCTTGTTCTTGTAAAATTTCGTTATCTTATTTTTTGAAAAAAGGGTATGACCCTAAAACAGAAAATCTTGTGACATAATTAAACATGCATGTACTACTAGACTTTTTCATCCATGGTACATGTTTTCATGGGGCATATGACATATAAAATATGCTTTATCAACACATGACATACATATATCAACTTATAATAATCATTCTTCATTAATTAAAACAACAACAGTTCACTTGGAGAAAAACACATAACCTTAACCCTAAAAGATATAGGGCCAATTATCATGATATAATAAACTTGAAATCTTCCTTCATTTCCTTTGAATCAATTGACTCTCTTATTATCATACCTTAAAAATTTCCAAACTAAAGTAAAATAAGTCATAGCCGAAAACCCCCTTCACAAAGTAAACTAATTTTCTTCAATTCTTTTCTTATCAAAATAACTATTCCACCACCAAATAATCATAATTCTTTCACTACTCTTCAAGAGAATTAATCAATAAAATTTTTCTCAATTACTCACTAATTTAAATTAGTCATAATATCATTCATCTAAAAAATAATAAAAACTCATAATACCCTAGGGTATTCCACCAAAGCCGAAACCATATAAATTTCTAAATTGGCTCTTTTATCTTTCCAACATCACATATCATCATCAAATCTTCAATCTACGATTTACTAAAATAAATCTTTACTCCTTAGAATACTTTTCTTTATTTATCACACTACTTTCTTTTAAAGTCAATTTAGCACAGACTTAACATATCCTATAAACATATTAAGCACTCAAATGAACATTCTTGGACATGTTAACTCTATATGTATAAGTAAATATTAAGAGTGAATTATAAGTACACTTACAAATTTCTCCAAGGGATTAGTAGGATGGTTTGTATTGAAAAATCATTTGAAAAATCACTCCCAAATGTATTGAAAAGTGGTTGTGGAGATAAATGAGTGGAAACTAAGGTTGAGGGTATTCGAAGTTGATTTGGTCGTAGGTTTCAAAATGAGAAATGGAGGGGGAATATCTATATATATATAGTGGTCGACATTCCTAAGCCAAAATGGTGGAAGAAAAATCTAAAAACACATGTATACCTCCTTGTCGTGCCATATACCCTCCTTTAGACCTTAATATACTCATTTCCTTTCCTTATAGGTTTGGTTGATATTTGAGATTATTTAAGATTTATCTTAACCTAAGGGTGCCACTTGTCCCTACACATGTCAAACTATCATGTTCAACACATAGATATTTCTAATAAAACAATACACTAAGTCAGTTACTATAGGCCTAAGTCGGTGCTCACTTGTTTTCCTTCTCATTTTCGTTGGCCACCTTTTAGCTAGATGACAAACACTCTTTTCTACCTACCTCTTGGTTCTAGGCAAGTTTACCATAAGCCAAATGCCCTCCCTTGATTTTGAACTAATTGGAGATTCCATTTAGAATAACCTTAGCCGAAATCTATTAAAGAGATGTCTAGTGTTTTGGTTCTTTATTTTCTTCCAATCACCATTTGTCACTTATGAATTCTTGTCTTCCAAGCAAAGTGAAATAAAATGGATGAGATCTTTGTCTCTCAAGTCCAAACCATAGCCTCCCTTAGCTAAAGATAAACTACCACATTGCCTAACTCTTCTTCCCATGTTACCTATCTCAAATTTCCTAAACAATAGCTTAGTTTTATGCTATGTGTCCTCATTTATCTATAGATATTTCTAACACATCACTCATGGCTGGAATTCTCAATAACAATCTCCATTGTTTGTGTTTTCACCTCATTCCTCTAATTGTCATGTATTACTTTAAAAGAATAAAATATTTCCTACCATTGTGGGTTTAAAGTGTCACTAGCAACATATATTTCCAAAAAATTTCAATAAAATGTCAAGAATAATTCTAAAGTAAAATTTAACTATCTCAAGTATGATAAATCTGATGGAGAAAATATCGAGTCGTCACAGTTTTTGCCAAGGGAAACTTCTATTTTGGACAAGTGTAGTTATTCTAGATGGAGTTGTCTGTATTTGGGCACCCCTAATTTGGGGCCTCTGAAAGAGTTCCCAATCTGTCTTTGCTGTTTGATACACCTGCATAGGACTCTCAAATGGTTGGCCATGTATAACATAATTTCTCCTGAGCTAGAGCCTTTGCAACAGGAAGCAGACTAGCTAAAGATTTTCAGGGTTCAACTTATGAGTCAAGTTTACCCATAGCAAACTAAAATCAGGAAAAAAAAAAAACTTGCCATTTCTATACTGGACATGTTGCCATTGCCCAAACATCACTTGTTGCTAGGCAATTCCACAGAATAGGATGGAATTTTGATTCAAGGATTTTGCACCAGATTTCAGAATATGAGAATATTATATCTATATAATTATTTTATATCTATGATAGTATTATGCAGAGTTTTTTTTTTTGTTCAAGTTACACACGTCACTTTATCTAAAAATATCTTAGTTTGGTTCCCAAACTCATTTCAATTCATCTCATTATTACAATTTTCTCAAATTCTTATACATTTTTCTAAATTTTCATACAAAATATTATAAATAGTTCAATTTTTTCAAATTTTAAAATACTCATAATATTAAAAAGTAATATTTTAATAATATTTTATTTAACTTAATTTATCGCACCATCCAAACACATTTTTTACCTACAAGAAGGATAAGCAAAATTACAAAAAGATTATAAAGTTTTATAAATAAAAGATAATGAAAAAGAAAAAGAAGAAACTAACCTTGTTTCTCATTATCTGTACAAAAAATGTCTCTCTCAAATCATCTCCATTCAAGATCCCCCAATAATAGTCCAACTGTTTCATTACAACACTTGAAATATTATTTTTTCTAAAGGACTATTAGCAAATTATTTCATCTCATCTTATCTAAACTATGTATTCAAATTGGGCCTATGTTGCTAACATAACATAACTATGGGTTTGCAATGTGAAAAAATGGATAATCTTAGAGGGGAAAGAGAGGAACTTGAAGGTATTGAGGCCTAGTTTGTTTTTTCAAATCATCTAATCTTATGTCAAACTTATCATTATATTTTTTTAATATTTTTATATAAAATAAAATAAAGAATTCAACTTTTCTAAATCTTAAAACAATTTTTTTAAATCTCAAAATAAAACTAATATTAAAAAAATATTTTACAATAATATATAATTTTTTTTAACTTTTATCCCATTTTAACTTATCTCATTTATGAAAACAAACAAAGTATTAATTTCTTTTCTCAATGCTCAAGAAAACAAGGTATTGAGTTAATACAAAAAAAAAAAGGCATTGAGTTAATTTTCAGCAAAGTTGCAACTACATGAACCTCTATCCCATGATCAACCAAGCACTTCAGACTCCATATTGTCTTAGAACCCAATCCTTGACAATTGTTCTTTTAGAGTTGTCAGGCTATGACTGGGTGACGAAAGTTTTTCAAATATTTTAAAAATATTTTACTCTTATTCATTACTTTATTATTATTTTTTATCTACTTTTATTACTATTCAATATTTTTTTATTACTATTTAATATTTTATTATTACTTTTCACCTACTTCTTATTACTATTTATAAATCTTCTCAAAACTTCTCAACATCCAAACCTAACCTTAGGATTTGGTTGAAAAATATTACAGTCCCAATTTGAACAAGGCAATCTAATATTTAGGCTTTATCGAAAGCCAATAGCAATGCAACACGTCAGAAAAGGACTTGTGAGCATTGTGTTCCTCACCACATTATAGTGGAACCCAACTCATCCTTATCCCATCGGATACACTGAACGAGTAGGAGAAGTAAGTGACCTTTGGTGCAACAACGTCGGCCATACTAGCGGTGAATCCTCTTCGTCTATCTCAGACCAGTGAGCTCTAGACCTCCGACACCCTCCCTATTAATTCTCTCCTCATCTGGTAGACTTGAGAATACGAAGTTTTCCATATTTTCATTCTTTCGTGTATTTAAAGATTTTTATCATCTTCTGGGTATTTGCGTAATGCGATCTTTCGGCCTTGATATGGGAATCTAAGAGCTTTTTTAGAGGTGTTTTGCTTTTGATAAGAGAGATCACTTCTGGTTAAAGGTCAGAAAATTCATGGATGAATCAACGTAGTTAAGTTTTCTTTTCCTTATCTTCTTCCTTTTCTGTTGGGATCTTTCATTCCTCCATCGGCTCAAAAGCCTGACTATATTCTTAGCCTAGGGGCAGGGGCAGGTAATGGGAGAGAGGGAAGGAGAGAGAGAGAGAGAGAGAGAGAGAGAGGGATTTCTCTAAAATATCAGGAGAGAGAGAGAGAGTAAGAAGAGGGTTGATGTCGGTGGCCTGAGACTAATCGGTGGTGGGCTGATGTCTGAATGTGCAAAACATTTATAAGCTCTCCATCAAGTTCAGGTAGAGAGAGAGAAGAAAAGTGTAAAGCTATTCCCATAAAACGCAAACCGTATGTGGCAAGTCTCTTTTGGTGTTTGCTATTTAGAGAAAAATAGATTGTCTTGCATGAAGACTAACTCAAAATTGTTGTAAAAAGTCAAAAAGGGGGGGGGGGGTAGGGGCGTGACCCCCTCTTCTTTCCTTTTTTAGCGGAGAATGCTCCTCCCCTTTTTTTCTCCCTTTAATTTTGTGAATGACCACCCCTGATGCTAGAGTTTCTCATATATATATAGGAGCAATTCATTTGTATATGTAAGAAGAAAGTTTCAATTATTGAGTAATAAGAGTTCTAAATATTTTCGCCCGCCGGGAGCGTGGGGGGAGGGGAGCGTGACCCCTCATTCTCTCTTTTTTTAGCGAAGTATGCCCCCCTTCTTTTTTCCCCTTTAGTTTTGTGAATGATTACTCCCGATGCTAGAGTTTCCTATATATATAGGAGCAATTCATTTGTACGTGTAAGAAGAAAACTTCAGTTCTTGAGTAATAAGAGTTCTAAATATTTTTTCTTATAAATTTTCTTACAATGTTATTTTCTTTTTTAGTTTTATAACACGTTATCAATACGAGATTTTGCCAATTTTGAAACTAGTGGCCTTCTACTTCAAGTAAGATTTTCAAGATGAATACGGAATATTATATTGCTGATTATTACTTGACAAAATCTGCGTTTATTCTTATAATTTTATAAATATATTTCTTAAATACACATATTAATCTCATTATTTATATATATATATGTAGAAAATTTCAAATCTTACGAAATTAGAATTCATTACTCTTAACATTTCTGGAAAAAATTATTTATCTTGGATTTTTGATACTGAGATCCATCTGGATGCAATGAATCTGAGAGAGACAATAAAAGAAGAAACTGAGTATCTCACAGTAAAAGATTCTCTTATTTTGTAGAAACATTTAAGGGAGATATGAATACCAGAAAATAATAATTCTCCCAAAATCTCGTTATAACTAGTTGCACCTGAGGTTACAAGATTTAAAAAGTGTTAGTGAGAATAACTCTGCACACTTTGAAATAAGCTCAGTATTAAAATTATGTGGTGAGAAAATCACTAATGATGATATGTTAAATAAGACAAATTATAATTTTCATGCATCGAATGTGATCTTGCAGCAGTAGTATCAAAAGCGAAAGTTCAAAAAATATTCTGAAGTTATATCTTTTCTTTTAGTAGTTGAACAAAATAATGAATTTTTATTAAGAAACCACCAGTCAATCAGTCAGGTCCTACTGCTTCAACATCATTCCCTGAAATGAATGGTACTTGCTGAACTTAAAGTTTCAAGTTTCGTATCTACATATAAATTTTGATGATAACATATAAATTCAAAACTTAAGTTATCTACGCATGAATGAAGCTAAGCACATCAAAAAATCAAGCATGAACAAGAAAGAGAACAAGTCTACAAATGAAGCTCATAGAGTAATTTTGTATATTTTTTGATAAAATTTGAAATTGGATTAAGACTCAAAATTAATATTTTCTCATAAAACATCAAATTGCATTTTTCACATATGCATGATATCATTAAAAATTTTAATTTTGAAAATTATATTTTACATGTGCATGACATATGCATGACATCATTAAAAATTTTAATTTCAAAAATTATATTTTACATGTGCATGACATATGCAATGACTTCATCAAAAGGTTTAAATTCAAAAATTATATTTTATATGTGCTTGACATATGCAATGACATCATTAAAATTTGAATTTTGAATTTGGAAGTTGATTGAATGTCATCTTTTGACATGTGCATGTGTTGTTTGAATATTTTGAAATATGAATGATGTTGTCTTGAAAAGAGATGCTTTTATTTGAATATTTTTAAATATAAATAATGTCTTCACATTTGCTAAAATTTGAAATTGAAAACTCATTTGCCTATAAATAGCTCAATTGAGGTTTTGTAAAATCACAATAACAAGAGCTTACACATCAATTGCTAAGTTTTGCATCATTCATTCAAAGCCTCAATTCTCTCTTCCCTAAGTTTTGTGCCTTGATCCTTGTTAATTTTGAGAGAGATATAGGTTGCGTTATATTATTATTATTTCACTCATTAAGGAGTGTATTGTGATAATCTACCCACTATCAGCTCTTGTATCAGTAAGAGGGTGCGTATAACCCTTGTGTGTGTCGAAAGTGTTTTACACAAGGAATAGTTAAATCACCAAATGTAATGTAATTGCAAGTGTAGAAGGTGTTGCTCAAAGGTGTAATTGATTTCTATTTCCACCTGAAGGAAATTGAATAGTGAATTTGGAAATCCTCAAGGGGTAGCTTGAGGTGAGGACGTAAGCAGTGAGATTGAATCTCGTTAAAATACTAAGTTTGTTTCTTTTTGCCCTTACTCTTTATATTTCCTGCTGCTTCATATTTTGTTTATATTTTATATTTTATATTGTATATTTGGTTTATAAGTATTAATTTTTAATATAATCCAATTCACCCCCCTCTTGTGTTAGTCATCTAGGCAACAATACTGGATTTACATCATTCTCAAAAGTGAATAGTGCATCATTTTGAAAAAATTAGTAGCGTGAACGTGATAGGAAGAACTATAAAAATGTTGGTCCCATAAGCGACAATACTAAAAGGGATAATAATAAAAATACACTATATCACCAGAAGTGATACAAATTAAATTGGGATAAAGGCCCTCAAAATAATTATTCAAAGAAATGTGAAAATGTGTGTTATAGATGTGGCATAACTGGACATTGGTCACGTACCTGTCGTACGACCAAGCACTTGGTTGATCTATATCAAACATTTATAAAAGGAAAAACAAAAAAGTTTAAAACAAATTTTGTTGAACCATCAGATGATTCATTATATATAGATGAAGGAGATATCACTCATCTTGATATTTCTGCTTTCTTTGAGAATCCTGCTAATAGAATTGATCATTTGATTGAAGATGGAAATGTTCATTCCAATTAATGTACTTTGTTTATTTTAGAGTAGAACTTTTTATCATTTTACGATATTTTAAAGTAATAGAAGTTTTATATATTTTTTAAAATCATAGATCCTACTGATGAACCTTTTGTCTTTGAGATGTATGATAGAGATATATGTTTAACTGATAGTGCTACAACTCACACAATTTTTAAAGATAAAAAATATTTTCAAAATCTAACATTAAGCAAAGCCTATATCTATACCATATCAGGTTTATCAAATCTAATTGAGGGCTCTGGAAAAGTTTTTATTGTGTTGCCTAATGACATTAAATTTTGTATTGATGATACTTTAATTTCTTCACAATCTAGAAGAAAATTATTGAGTTTCAAAGATATATCTCGTAATGATTATCATATTGAAACTACCAATGAAGGTAGTAAAGAGCATCTTCTCATTACTAAAATAATTTCGGGCTGGAAGCTCGTAATAGAAAATCTACCTGCTCTCTCTTCTGGATTGTATTATGCAAGAATGAAAACAAATGAATCTGTAAGGACCCGGCCCAAATGTGGCATTTTTTTTTCCAAAACTGTTTTAGAATACAGGACTGGTTTTGTTCGTTTTAAAACCTCTCAGTCTTAGGGTGTCAGACTTCACATTTTAAAATAAAATAGATTTTTATAATAAAAGAGGTTTGTAGCGGAAAACATATAATTTAAAACTAAAGGATCCCCCTCGCATGTCTAGACTATCATGCTCTTCCCTTGGACTATCTGCTTCCTGCTGCGTACTTCTATGTGAGGGAGGAAACAAAAAAAAAAAAAAAAAAGAGTCGAATACTTAGTAAGTGTTACTTCATACCCTTTTTAATATATAAAAAAAATAAGTTTTTCAAGCATACAACTAATACACAGTATACGTACATACATATAAAACAATACATACATCATTGTTTATAACTATAATCCTATTACGTCATTTCTTCCTATGTGTTTGGTTACATTACGTTCATTACCTAGAGGATTTGAAGATCCATCTCATTCTTAACAATTACTTAAGCCGTTAACACACAAAGGATCTACAAACAACAAGCATCTAATTACCAAACAAGTACAACAATAGTCACAACTACCAAACATCTATTAGACACACAAGCCAACAAACAAGAGCAACAACTAATAAACAATCACTCATCCAATGCATAAATACAATGCATGCAATACACATCCTACATAGCATGACATTCATCCATGTTCATTCACTTCCTTTATATCATTGCACATTGTTAGCCCCGTGTACTAGGGTTGGTGGATTTTCCTTTGGATCATGAGTTTTCCTTTGGACCCCTTTTATGTCCTCATACCTCATGGCATAACATTAATTCATACATCATGGCATTCGTTCACTAATGCTTCATTTCCTCTTTCCTAACTTCCTTAGACTTCCTTTCATGTTTTCTTGTCTTTACCCTATTTTCTTTAGACTTTCCTATTTTCTATTTCCTACGATTTCTAGTTTTATCTTATATTCTTCAGAGCATACATACAATAATTACTACGTATAGACATCCAATCACAGGCATATATATATATATTTGGAGTTCGATAAAAGGGACTACCAAGAATGGTCATACATACGTATATTAACATTTTGAACCCTATTATCTTCTATCTACTAGTCTGGTAAATCCTAAGGTGTATGAACATAATGCTTACCTGGTTTTTATGCTATTTTTATATCTTGCAGTCCAGTCGCAAACATATCACATAATAATCAACCTACAAGTATACACACAAATAACATCAATATATATCTAACACACAACAATTAAACTGAGAAGAACCTACACTTCATTATGACACTTTCCTGCTATCCTAATACTCTTGAGGTCCTCATTATGCTAGGACCATCAGAGACTCATTGCAAACACTAGGACACCTTTCGATATCTTTATATTCTCGAAGTCTTTACTTACTAGACTGAGACCATCGGAGACTCATTGAGGACACTGAGACAACTCTCGATATTTCCATGTTCTCGAAATCCTTACTTGGGATTACGTACCTATTACTCCTTCGCTACGCGACTCCATCGCATTGCACGTATTTCAAGACATAACATGGACACATGGTCGTCACTGGGATGACCGGTTACATCACCATTCTGGGACACTACTCTACAATTCCCGACACATCACGTGTCTTACATTCTCCAATTGTGCAACTACCATCTTCATGACACGTTTTACAGTGCATCACGACTACAACACTTGGAGTACACCCCATGCATACTTCATTCCACCCATACAGTATCCACGTAAAGTACAACTCACGTGTATACTTTCCACAGCACGCTACACTACCAACCATCCGATACAAGCTACACGGTGCATTGTTTTACACACCTGGAGTACACTCCACGCGTACTCATTTCCAACACATTGTTCCACAGCGCCATTCTCGCACACGAAGCACCCCTGTATTACACAATACAGTCCACAAACCTACTTTACAACACAGTTCCTAACACTTTAGAACACAGCTAACCAACTTCACACAACTACCTAGCGGAATCCACAACAACAACACAATCCACAAACACAATAAGCACAAATACAAGAGAAAGAGGGTTTACCATAGCGGGGTAGACCCGTATGTCGCTCGCTTCCTGGCACGGTTAGTGGCGTCGGAAACCACTAACTTAAGCATTAATCGCTCCGTCAAAGTCGGTGCTTGACCTTGGAACGGGAATGACCTGGGGTACGGATCTAGGGTTTTGACTACTAAAGCTAGGTCGTGTGAAAGTGGTCATCATGGTGGGGAGTTCATTGGTGATGACAGAAAGGTTGTACATTACGGCTAACGTCGTGTACTGTGACGTCAATCACGTAAAGTGACGATTTGAGCTAGGATGCTCGGTTTGACACCAACAGTTAGAAAAATACTCATTGGAGAAAGGAGAATCTCATGGTGGTGGTGGTGGTGGTGAGGCGGTGCAACCACCGGAAAGTGGTGGATCTGGCTTAAAAAGGTGAAAATCCATTTTCAGGTTTAGGCTTGTCGATGGGAGGTGGAGGCTCGATTGGAGGAACTGAGCTAGGGGGTGGTCGACTGAGGTGGGGGAGCGTTTTGGTGGTAGAGGTGAGACCCACAATGGCCAGATGCGGTGCGGTGAAAGTAGACCCATTTGAAGACCCATTTTGGGTGGAGGAGGAACGAAGGAGCTGGGGTGATTACCGACGGTGAGTTTTGTACATTTGAGGATGGGAATATCATTCTGATTTGAAAAGATTGTGAAGTGACAATATAACAGGAGATGTCCTGTTACTAGACAGAATAATTTTTTTTGCAGTACACATATATGGATTTCAGTGTAGGCCATTAATGAAACGCAACGTTTCATTAGGTCATTAATGAAATAATCGCTGCATCAAGTAAAGAAATGCAGATCTCATCCCATATACCTTTTACCAGCCATCGAATTTGTACTACATATAAACGGGTGGCTCAAAAGATTCGTCCACCTCTGCCCGGACTCCTTTTGCAAGCAACACTAGTGTCTGGGTCGTCGAAACAGATCAGGCAATCCGATCTCTGGCCAGGCGGCAGGAACAAAAAGTGGCCCAAGCTCCAAGCTCCATATGTTGCCGGCATAATTATTATAATTTTTGCCTTAAGTGTTTGGGTCGAACCGTTCGGGGCTCATGTACGCCTCTACATGCACCCATATGCAAAATGGAGGAGTTTGAGGACTGCTAGTTAACCTCACATCTCTTAATGTTTCCCTTTTCATTTTCTTTTACTGATCATTTAAGTCGTTGTCTTATATGCATAGACTTTGAATTAGCCCATCATGTACAAAAACGATTCCTGTTTCAAGGAAAGCTTCTCTTATTTTCTTTCTTTTAATTACTCTGCTTTTCTATTTCAGTTGTTTGCTATTGTTCTTGCAATAATCATCACGTTTTTGTCTATTCCTAAATTTGAACTGTAAAGGAGTTCAAAAAATTGGACTGTATGTAGCATCACTCTACTAGACAACCAAAGGCAACCTAGACCCCTGATTTTAAAAGGAAAATAAAATGAATACAAAATGAGATTACAATATCTGGTAATTAATTACCACAACCATCCACTTCAAAGGTATGGAAGCTTTGAGATGGTGCTAAATCCAAGCCAATCAACCAAGGTAACATGTCTCCAATTAGCCAGAATTTATGTTCAAAGAATAATTTTTATATCGTATGAATAAACAACAATCCATGAGGTTTTTTGTTTTTTTCATGAATTATACGCATACTCTCTCACCTCCGTGCGAATCTCTGCCCTGCTCCCAATAACAAGGCTTTACCTATTGCACCCGAGCGAAGTCCAAAAACAAGTGCCACGGTTCCACCTAGAGCTAACCATTTCCAATCAACGTTGTTTTCTCTTCGTCTCTTGTCATCTGCAGCTCCATCTTTCTTCTCTTCACCAGAAGCTGGCTCTAATTCTAAAGACTCCATGCTTCCGCCCAAAGCTATCTTTGTGGTGATTATGCTTCTAGGAGGAGAATCCTCTGACTTCCTCGCATTCTGATATGCTCTCATGCCAGAGTGCAATTTCTTGACAGCCCCCCACATTCCATGACGGACTCCCAACTTCGCCACATCCTTGGGAATCCCCATGTCTTCGTAATGTATAAGGGTAACCTCACATGCAGACAATTGTCCATCTCCCTTACGAGATTCCACTGCATACGTTTTCCAAAATCAGCGATAGAGGTAATAACGAAAGATCTGCTAGTGCTCATGACATTGTTGCGAAAATCAGTTAAATAACTAGCACTCTTACCGGCCTTGATAACCCAACTAGAGAAATATAGCTCGACACGTCGAGGATTGTCACGCTTGGGCAAAGCTGGATATGGCACCCCCTACAATAGTGTAAGCTCACATATTATGATATAAGATCTGGGCATCACATATTAATTATTATCACCCCATGTAAAATCTATTTTTAATATGGAGTAAATACTAAACATACTAGTTAAAGAGAGAGAGAGAGACACCGAACCAATCAACATAGCTCAATACAAACGAGATTCAAGATAATTATGAAAACCTAATACCACCAAGAATGCATTATAAGATAGAAGACTGAATTGACAAAGAAAACTGATAAAATGCATAGCCATTAGCCATTTCATTCTTTAATCAATTCCCTTTTTTTTGGGGGGAGTAACGGGGTCCTTATTTCAGGACTAGATTCACTACCTTCATCCTTGGCTGAAAAAAAGCGCAGTACTTTCCTCCCCTGGTTTAATCCTAGATGCAGTCAAATGATTAAAGAAACAGGCTATATGGGAAGAGGTCTCTGAGGCTACTATAGGTAAGTTGGAGTCCTTTGCTAAGTTGCTCAAGGGAGACAAAATGTAAAGCCGCGAAACAGAAGTTCCTTATACAAGAAGTGCAGCAAGATCATTCATAAACACTACATTAGCATTTCTTATTACACCACGGTGGTGTTTTATGGGGACAATTAAGTGTCTTGATCAGACTATGTTTGGGGCTCATTTCAAGTCTAGATTAAACAAGAGCTGAAACTCCGAATACATGAAAGAGCCCATAAGATTTAATTTGTTCAAAACTGTGTTAAAAGTAACAGGTCTACTTTCTTTGTCAAAAAACCACCACGGGTCCTTCACCCCAAAGAGGGATTTTAATCAGCTGATAATTTAAGATATTATATGCATCGCATGTGTGGTACCAAGTAGTGAGTAAGTATAAGTGGTAAATGAGATCCTACATTACTTGGAAAGGAGAAGTTCAATTATACCATTGACTAGTCCTTTTAGAGTATGAAACTAGATGTGACTTGGGCTGGGGGTTAGCACATGTTTCTTCCATAATACAATCCCTGTGGTCATAACATGCTACATGGGTCTGTTTTTCAAAAAGGATTAAGAAGCAATAGAGGACAAAAGATTGCCGTTCGATCGAAAATATGTTGCAACCGATACCTTTGTTACACAATAATAAGTCTTCCCTGCCTCCCATATTCTTCGACCAATGATATATTCTCGATCACTGCAAAAGAAAGGGAACTGCAAATAGCATAGAAAATTGAGGTATCAATACATACAATGAATGCTCTAAGAGTTGTATTATGAAGCCAAGACATAATAAAAGTCTGCAAATCCTTTGATATACCAACCTTTTTTATCCAATGAACAATCATTGCCCCAGTATGTGGGCACTCTTCCAATATTTTGAAGTATACAAGCATAGGATCCCATTTAGGTCGAAACTCATCATCCCAGAAGTAATCTCTTACTACCTCTGGCGTCACATCCTCAAAGACAGTTCTACTGCAGTATACAGTTGGGCCTGTCTGATAACAAAATCACCATCAGATACTGATACACGATACAGTCCAACCACAACAAGAATAGGAAAGACACAAAATAGTGAAGAGAAGTACAACTGAAAGATTCATGATTGAGTATATGATTATACAAAAGAGATGAAACAGATTAAGAATGGGTAAACTACTTGGGGCACCAAGCTTCTCAAGTCTCTCTCTCTCTCTCTCTTTCTCTCTTTTTACTAGTAAGAAGTAATTTTATTGATATGAATATAAATAGGCATAACCCAAGTACACAGAGAGTATACAAAAGAAAGCGCCTAAATAGGCTTCTCAAGTCTCTTTAAAAGCACAAATTTATATGTTAAAACATGAAAGAAGAAAAAACTTATGTTGTCTATCATCTAACCAAGAATACAAAGTCCCAATGACATCAATGAGAAACAGAGACCCTGCATTACATAGATCCCAGAATCAGGTGTCCCAGAATCTGAAGACATTTCAGCAAATGCAAGTTATGCATGCCAAATATATAAAAATATACTGAAGATTGCAAGAAAATAGGAAAAAGATAAGCATATGAGTGCCAATATACTTCTCAGGTGCAATACAGTTAAATGACACTTATTCACATCATTTCAGCAGATGAAGAACAGAGAACTTAGATGGGATAATAATCAAAGTAAGGATCTACCTCGGGCTCATGGCGCCAAGCTTGGTATGCAAAGTTAGGAGTAGACCTATCCATCATACTTTGCCATTCCAACTCTCCACCCTTCCCTTCAATAAGATGCAATAGGTGTTCTAAATCATTCTCTGTGACAATGTCCTGCACTCGCCCCTCAGCTGCTGTGGTGGGGCTGCAGGAAAAAGTTAAGGTATCACAAACCAATTAATTCATGAATAAGATATAGCACCATTCCAACACTGCTGGATTTTGAGAGTAACAGTTTTTGCAAAAGCACTAACAGATTAAATGTAAGGCATTAAAGTATGGCAGTAGAAAGTTTTAAATCATTTGGAGTTCCTTTCATTCCTTTGCAAAAGTGGCTTATTATCCCCATGCACAAACAAGCTCTACCAACTTGACAGTTGTCTCGATGAATATATCATCGTTCCATAAAAAATCACAAAATCAAATCATTTCAAACCAAATGCACGATTAACACTGATAAAAGAAAACAATTTAGATTGGAAAAATGACCTCAATACTTGTGTATGTATAAAATCTAAAAGGCATTTCCACTTCCACACCATGCATGATACAACAAGCAACACATTTTATAATTCACAATTTAGTTAACAACCATTTTTTTTAACTTTTTCTAAATGCTTATATGTCATTGATTGACCAATCATAGACCAAATATACAACACAAACAGCAATCATCAATACTTACTACTGACAAATACATTTGCAATCAAGTGAAAATACTATAAAATTTATCAGAAGCACCAAGGATAAGAGTAAGGTTCTATCCAAGTCAAAATCCACGACCTTTATAGTAAAAGCCATACAAGCATTTTCAGCAAAATTTTTCATATCTCATCCAGTAAAATTGCTTTAAGGAGGCTTAAAATATTTATATTGCCGGGTCCTAGTTACAAGCAGATAAAAAAGCCAATAGATTTTATTCTTTAAGTTAAAGCACTAGATTAGATTAACACACTCGGTCCCTTTCTCTCCGAACCAAAGATCCAGACCATTTAAGCTTTCTAGTTTAAGCTTTTCCTTTTGTTTTTCGTCCATAGCAAGGAGAGTAGCTGATCTACTGCCTATTGGAGCTCTACGGCTAACACATGCGGCACAGCAGGAGTCCCCAGCCACCGATCCTTTAGTCGATAGAAGAATTTTTCCAATCAGAGTGGAGTGAGCGTCACACGTGCGGGTCATAGAGCGCGTGAGATCCATGTGCTGCCACAAGGAGGAGGTGATGCTGCCGTCGCGCCACACCAGTGGAACCAGCGACCTCGGCTCCTTTAGACCCAAAGACCAAACTCTTTCTCAGTGTGGCTTGTGTGTCCTACGCGCTACCACAGACGCCCACCACTGTAATTCGGCGACTCGGCAACTCTCTTATTTGCTATTTGCCTATATTTTCGCTTCCCCTAATCAAAGATCATAGAAAAGAGGAAGTGGAAGTCCCCTGCAGGTAGTCCAAACCAGCAAAGAGCAGCGCAAGTTCTTACACTGCGACTTTAAGTTGTAGTCTTGTAGTCCGTTTATCAGACTGCTTTAAAATCGCTTTGAGCCTCCCCTTGTGGGAATTGGGTGCTCATGAATTTATTGACAATTGAATCCATCTTTATTTCTTTTTATGTCTTGTGTTGTAATTGTTGGTTTGGGTTGTATGTTGGGGCCAACCACCCTGTTGACTATTGTCTTGTAATTGTTTTAATATATATAATATTGCTTGCTTACAAAAAGGGGAAGAAAAAAAAAGATTAACACACTCTCCCTCAATAAACCCGTCGACATAATTGACAAAACAATGAAGTAACCAGTACTCCTATAGGACAACAGAAGCTCCTGCTGTCCCCGTTGACTCTAAATTCCAAAAGATGGCCATCTCCACACATTAAACCCTTGTAGCTTACATTCAGAAGTATGAAATCCAATGAACTAGGTCACATTTAAAAGATCATCAAAAGCAATTGTGCCACTCTTTACCCACAATCTGCCAACTTATATGCATGCAAAACAGATATTTATATCTCAAACTAGCAACGGTATCATCGTCTCGTATGATTAACAAAACCATACCTATTCGAATACTTACTCTGTTTACCAATGAGGCGTTAGCAGAAGTCCCAAGTTTCTACTACAAAACTGAAATGCCTCCCACCACCAGTTAGCAGATAATTATCTTGGGAAGCTCAATTGCATTTAGACAATCCTAGTATCGAACTAAAATATTACATAAATTTTATAAAAAACAAATACAAAAACGAAAGACAAAACCAAAAAAGCCAGTCTCCAAATATAACAGACAACCTTGACAAACAATATTTGAAAACACAACATATAAAAATAATGCCAAAAAAGTAGAAATAGGATTAAAAAAAAAAAAAAAACTCACCCAACAGCATCTAGATTTCCTGCGGGGGAAAGCTTTAGAGTTGGCGATGGAGGCGGCGATCCCTTGCTTTTGCGTTGGAAATTGGACCAAATGGTCCGGCAAACGGAGAAGGCAGAGAGGGCCGTGAAGGCGAGCCAGAGGCGGCGCGCTCCGAACCCTGGCGGAGCCGTCCAGAGGAAGCGGAACTTAGGGCGGAGGCCGAGGAAGACGAGGCCAGTCCACCTGGGGCGCCAAGACCAGCCGATAACGAGGCCGATCATAACGGCCAGCCATATCGGAACTGCGCAGAGCAAGATGTCAACGAATGTCTCGGCGATTGAAGGTCGCCTCAGAAACTCCACCAGATCGAAGAACGGCTCCTCCATTGCTCCCAGTTCCCCCAAAACCCCGATCCTCGTGTACTTTTTTCCCGAAGATTGGTGAGAAACTGAGACGTTATCTACATGGAACCACGGATGCTCTCTGCAACGCCAAGCACGAGAGAGACGCGGAGCGGGTTAGACCTTAAGATGACGTGGCAAAGAATAAGTCGTCGATGTGGGCTGCTTTTGGTAGGCGGCGGTTTTGTAAGGGGAGGTTGAGATGAACGCAGTTGGTTGAGCGCGGGGGTTTGTTTTGTTAACAGTTTTCAGGTTTGGATAAGATTTTCTTTGTCATTACGCTTTTACTTGTTAGGAGATATTTTTTCTGCTGTCTTCGTAATTATTATTTTTTTTAAGTTTTTTCTTAACAGCCTTCGTAATTCAGAATAAGTAATAATTAGTTATCATTTCAATTTATTTCTATTTTATTATTATATTTTTATAATTTTATATATAAAATATAAATTTCTATATATCCTTTTTAAATCTTAATACACATTTTTCAAATCCTAATATATATTTTTTAAATCTTAAAATAATAATAATATTAAAAAATAAACTAAATTCATCTCAACTCATCTCATTTTCGAATCCAAACAGAGTTTTAGTATATTTATTATATTTATTATTATTTTAAATATTTTTAATCATTAAAAAAATTAAAAAATATACAATTTTATTAATAATTATTTTCTTAATTATTAGGTAAAAATTTTTTAAAAAAAATTTAAAAAAAATGGTGGATGAATAGTAAAGTTATCATTATTGATTGAAAAAAATATATATTTTGTAATTTTTATATAGAAAATGATATTTTAGTCATTCCATATAATTTAAAATATAATTTCTATGAAAAATATATATTTTTTATATAGAAAATAATTTAGATATAACTCACATAATTTTTTAAAATGAGATATTTTTATAATTATATTTAATTATAATTTTTTTTTTACGTATATCCATACTTTTATTTCAATAATTAGATTTTTAAAAAATTAGGTGTTGTAACGTGGGCATGCATGATATACTAAAAGTTTAAAATTCTATTCACTTATATTATGAAACGTGGCAGTTGGCGTGAATGGATGAAATTGAGTTTATAATCTGTCTCAATTATTTTGTTTTTGTTTTGTTTTTGTGTTGTTTTGTTTTTTGTTTTGTTTTTTTTGTTTTGTTTTGTTTTGTTGATTTTTTGTTGTTTTTTAAATGAAATCAGGAGTAACTTCATTAGATAATTACAGAATGTTAAGTTACAACTCTGAAAACCGCAAAAAAGCTATGAAACAGAAACATAGCCAATTCAATTACACAAGATCATATTTTTCAATTTGAGCAATATGTTCAGGAACGTGATCACCCAAACTGTTAAAGTAATCTAAAATCGTGCTTACTTAGCTAGATAATCTGCCACCCTATTTGCAATCTGAGAATCATGCTGTATAGAAATACTTGGCTGCTGCTTCAATAAG
This sequence comes from Platycarya longipes, assembly GCA_036559045.1. Lineage (NCBI taxonomy): Eukaryota > Viridiplantae > Streptophyta > Magnoliopsida > Fagales > Juglandaceae > Platycarya > Platycarya longipes. Next base: position 2,246,853 of record CM071790.1, on the reverse strand, counting down.
TCTTTCATAGCATATACCAAATGGGAGATGCTGGGTTTGGACTAACTTATAAGGGTTAATAAATAGTCATCCAATAAGGAGCTGATGCGTCATCGACTATACAAAATAGAAATGAGTCATTTTATATCGAATCTTGAAGGCTGGAAAGATAGGCTCGCTGAGCCCTAACTCGTCTTCCCACAGCCCACGCTCTCGACCTCCTTCCCTTCTCACCACAACAAATCCTAAAATCTCGTCTTCTCCTCCTCACTTCCCAATTCAACCCTTTTTCCCCAACTGACTCAAGGTAAGTGCATCATTTCTCTTTGTTCAATCGTTATCTTTTTCAAGGATTTATGTTTAAGTTTGAACAAAATGGATGATGCGCAAAATGGATTTATGTTTTTTTTGGTTGAGGTTTACATCATTTCCACCGGAGATTCTTCAATCTCTATATGCGCAAATCCCTTTAAACTTTTTTCTTTTAGTTGCTTTCTCTGTTTCCAGTTCGATCTTTTTTTTTTTCTCATTTCGTGATTGACTTCATTTCTTGCTAGATATTTTAGTGATTTTCGATTCAATTTTTTAATATTTGGGTTTCTTATGTTGTTCATTCATGTCTGATTTGATATATTGGAATGATTCTGAGACCTTGAAAATTGAGTTTAAATGCCAACCTTTAGACTCATAGCTACAATTGTAGCCTATTTTAGTGAACAAATAGTTTGCCCATTACGTGTTTGAATAAAGTTCATCGAGAAACCCCAACATCAAGACACCAACATAGACAATTTGCCCACATAGACACTGCATTGAATTTGTTTCTCATGTTTAATTTGAGTGCTCAATTGAGAATTGGAAAAATTTTGGGAGGCATCACTAACCTCATGTTCTATCTTAGTAGTTAACATGAGCTCCTCTCCATTACAGTCCCTTTAGAATAGCCCCAATTGCAAGATTGGAACATGATGGAAACATAGTCCCAACTACATTTAATTTAAAAACTTCTGGAGGTGGATGTTCCCATCTGCAATGGTGGCTTATATAACACTACAACTCTTTTCGACTAACTAACTTTATCTTATCCTTTTATTTTTAGCTTCCTATTCTGGAGCTTCCTTCAATCTTCTTCTTAAGTTTCTAATATATTCTTCACTCACCATGCCATTCATATTTTTATTCAATGCATATGCTTCACCCTTCTTCCTCTTGCGCTCTTAGCTTACAGAATCATAAAGAACCACTAAAGTTACAGTAAGCAAATAAGATTCTCAATGCCAAAAAAATAAAAATATGTTAAAACAATTTGAGAACTAATAGAATGTAGTGCAAACAACCAAAAAAATACACAGGACTGACCTGGCTTTGGATAATCTCTTCCAATTATGCACTTAGCTTTAATTTGAATACTTAGAGGAGCTGTCCATGGCTCATATATGTATTCCCTTGGTATATCTGGTCATTTTCGTTTAATTGAAAAACTTTAAAAAGAGAACACAACAACAAAAAAGAATATGGTCAAAGTGAGAGGAACTTGAACATACCTTTCAATATGGAAAGAAAAGGCTCGATACAATCACCATCTGGGTCATATTTCTTTCCAAATGAGAGAGGGGAGTAGATACGGTTATATTGGTCTCCATTGAATTTTTACATTTTATTTATAAATTGATACACGATGATGAAAATCCAGCTCATGTAATGCTGCAATATATCCTTGTATCCTTGCAACTACTTTTTATTTTTGGTACAAAAATCATACTACATGATTTGTTTGGTACCTGTAAGATTCATTACAACATAACACTGCATTTATGGATAACTTTTCCATATGATGATAGGAAATGAGAAGTTTGAGTTCCTATTCTGGTTCAAGTTCTTGGACTGCAAGGAAAGAAGACACAGTTAGTTAGGAGGGATCGCTTTGTCATTGTAGAGACCAAGTGAAACTTCGAATTTCTAGTAGATCTCATAGTTTAGGTAGAAGATTTTATAACTGTCCCAACGATAGGCAATGTAAATTTTTTGAGTGGATTGACTTTCAAAGTGTCTAAAACAACTGTTGTAAGCAGATATTGGGCTTAGTTGAACGGAAGTATGAAAGAGTACTACGCATTGAAGAATTCAAATTTAAAGCAACGAAGAAGAAGTACGAGGGAGTTTTGAAAGTGTTATTCTTGTCTTGTGTTTTTTTTTTTTTATAATAGTTTGTAGTATAATTTTTATGTATGTAAAAAATAGTTATGTATTTCAGACAGTGCTACGTCTTATGTAATTCGTTGTACCTTTTTTAAAACTTTAATGTAAGGTGTACTTTTATTATAATATTTGTGACGTAATGCATTTTGGTGCAAACTTATCTTTAACTTTAATAAAAACAAAAATAAAAATAAAATTGGCCTTCACAACAATAATGCCTGCATAATACATATCATTATACTTTTCAAGTTTTATTTATACTATCCATTTTGCATTTTTTTTAAATTAATAAAATTTAATGATTAAATATATATAGCCTTTTTTATAAGTTAATGATCTATAACTATTAATTATAATATATAGTATTACTATGACTTATACTAGTGCTATGACTTATTGTACTACTAAACATTTAGTGCTACTATAACATTATAGTATAGTAATTATAACATATGATAGTGGTAACATATGATAGTGGGAAATATATAACCATTAATTAATACAATAATATTTTATAACTATTAATTTATAAAATATAGATTTTTCTCCTTTTTTATAAATTAATAATTTATAACTATTAATTATAATATTTAGTATTACTGTGACTTATACTAGTACAATGACTTATAGTACTACTATAACATTTAGTGCTACTATAACATTATAGTATAGTAATTATAACATATGATAGTGGTAACATATAGTATAACATTATAGTATAGTAATTATAACATATGATAGTGGTAACATATAGTAGTGGGAAATATATAACCATTAATTAATAAAATAATATTTTATAACTATTAATTTATAAAATATAGATTTTTCTCCTTTTTTATAAATTAATAATTTATAACTATTAATTATAATATATAATATTACTGTGACTTATACTACTGCTATGACTTATAGTACTACTATAACATTTAGTATTACTATAATATTATAGTATAGTAATTATAACATATGATAGTGGTAACATATAGTAGTGGGAAATATATAACCAATTAATTAATAAAATAATATTTTATAACTATTAATTTATAAAATATAGATTCTTCTCATTTTTTATAAATTAATAATGGTTATATATTTATAAATTTAATAATATTTTATAACTATTAATTTATAAAATATAGTTGTATTTGTTTTTTTTTTTAGATCAAAATTTTTAAACGTTTCTATATAATATTGATGGTTTGCATTGGACTCTCAACAATTTATAATTTGATATTTATTAAAAAACTCTACACAAAAATATATAAAATTAAAAAAGGGGTCATAATATTAATATTAATATATAATATTAAACCTAGACATAAGAGTTATATTCATCACTACAGTTCAATCTAAACATAAAAATCGAATATTTAATATTAAAAAATGGCCATAAAAGATGTCATATATTTAACCTTTGATTATATGATAGAATCCTGACAATATGTTTCAAAAAATAGTGGCAGAATCATAAATAATATAAATTCAATTGCTTTCTTAGTAGAAATGCACTACTAATATTGACCATATTTTTACATCATTGTCCTAGTTTGTCATTGCCTCTAATAACTTTCAAAAGCATCACAAGTTCACAACCCTCCTGAAATATAAGAAAAAAAAAACTAATTAGATTATAAGATATATTTCAAAGCAGTTTTACTAAAAGTACTTTCGAACTTAGACTTAAGCAAACTTCCATTAGTCGTCCAAGTTAGTATACTTGAAATCAGGTGCCTTAGATGCCGCTGTAGAAGCCACAGGTGTCGCAGGTGCCTCAGATGTCGCAGGTGTATGTCCAATGTTCCTACATAAACATCATTGTAGCAAACAAATAAAAAAAAAGAAATAAAAAATAACCAATTATAATAACAAATAAAACAAACGAATTAAAAAAAGCTCATATATAAACAAACTTACAATACCTCGCTAGAGAACAATAGTTTCTAGCATGTCCCTCATTTTTACAAATATTACAACGTCTTTTTTTGGTTGATTGAGTCTCTTTTGGAATTTTTGCTCTCAAAGATTTTAAACGTCATTTTGTGGGCACTCTTGGAGGATCTTGCACTGTTTGATTAAAGTTTAATAGAACTTGAGGTCTTGACAATTGATCATCATTAGCTGACTCCACTCTTTGTGAACATTGGGCATGCACATCCATTTCAAGAGTATGTTTGTGAACATTCTCCAATGCAAGAGTGAAATAGTTGTGTTTTTCTGCTGACTAGGCTACAAGTTCGACAATGTCATGTAATTGAATCATCGACTTGCGTTTTCTCATGGTCACCTCATCTTGTACTTCCATCACTTGGTCATCGAGACATAGTTCATCAGGAATGGGTCGACTCTTGGCATGAATAGTCCATCTGTTTAGGATATACTGCTGTGACATTCTATTTACCTTCACTTTCTTGCTAAATACACACAATTTATGCCTACAGAGAATCTCTATAAATTCCCACATTTGGCATGTACACGTAGTATTATCACCATCCAATGTCACATGGTAGAGAGATGTTGCTTTTTCATGAGGTGTCACTTCATATGTCTTGCTCTCACCATTCTGCGCCAAATTTTTTGCTTGGAGAAGTAGACTACCAAACAGCTCATTTTGAAAAATTATGAAAGATTTTCTTATATAAATCATTGCCGCCTCCACTTCAATTTAATAGGGTGTCTTCATAGTTAGCCGTGTAGAACTTGTCTGCACATCCCTCTCTTTCTCTTTGAACAAGCATGCATCCATGGATTTTCATATTGATGAACAAAGTCACTAATTATTGTGCTTGGGCGAAAGTAATTTTTAAATAAATTTGTTCATACTCTCACTCCTCTGAGTTGTTGATATACCAGCACAGAATGTCGACCGAAAGAATGCTGGTACCCATTTATCCCGTCGGGTGTAAAGGTTTTACAGCCAACTATTTTCTCCAAGGTCATATTTCTCTATGATCATTGCCCATTCTTACTCAAACTCGTCGATAGTAAGTGTCAAATGGATGCAATGATTAAACTCATCACCAAAGTTTGAAAACTTGTTGTATACATGGGCCAAATGTTCGAGAAACTTTTATAAAATGTGTCACAAACACAATCTATGAGTGCTATTCGGGAGTACCTCTCCAATTGCCTTAGTCATACTCTTGTCATCATCGGTAATTATTGTTGAGGGGGCATGCCCAAACATTGTCTCTAGCCATGTTCTCAATAGCCATATATATGATTCTGTTGTTTCATTAACCAGCAAAGCACACTCGAACATTATAGTCTGATGATGATGATTAACTCCAGTGAATGTCACAAATGGCATCTTATAGATATTAGTCAAGTAAGTGACATCAAATGTTACTACGTCCCCAAAATATTGGTATACAGCTCTAGAATTTCTATCAGCCCAAAAAAAACTGCCCGTATGCCCATCCGTATCAAGTTGCATAAAAAATACAAAACCTTTTTCTTTGCGTTGTCAATCTTGAAAGTAGGTATATAACCTTTGTGCATCCCCCTGTTCTTCAAATATTTTCCTCATTTCGCTTCGCACATAATTTTCTACATCTTTACCAATATACTTGATACTAAAGGCACTACCTACATCTTTCCCCAACACCGACAATATCTTCTTGTCGGTACACTAGAGTCTTTCAAAGTCATAATCAATTTTTTTTAACTTTAGTAGTTCCCCTATTTCCACAGACGAGGCGAGCGCTTCTCAGGCTAAATAAGATATGGTTATGTCCAACCACAAATTTGTTCACTATCCATTTTTGATTTTTTTTTTTATTCTCATAATTTCTTTACATCTGATCTTCGTGTTAGCAGATTTAGGCATTACTCGATTTTCAGGTTTCACTTTTTCCCGTCGCCAGTCTTTTCTTGTGCAAACATAGTCTACTACACAAAGAATTTTATCTTCTTTCGATAATCGAGTATGATTGGTCCGGATTGAAAATTCTGACTGCATTGCATATGCCTTGTAAAAGGCTTGGGCGTCTTCGACTTCTTCAAACTCCATACCAATGAATGGCTCCGGCGTAGTATTACTTGAATGGGGAATCACATTGACTCCATCATTGGCATTTTCCCCATCTTCAACATGTATCTCATCCTCGACATGAACCTCATCGTCACTATCAAGATTATAAATTAATACCTGTCATATGAAACAAATTAGTGCTGAGTATATTATGCGTGTGTTGCACAAAGAAGAAGAGGACGCGCCGTGACGAGGAGGCCTACTATCCACCTCCACCAACTGGACCCAAAAGTAAAAGCTCTTTTTTTTCCCTCGTATAATATTTCTTGTTAATTGCATATTTGAAAATGTGACTTGATTTCATTATTGGTTTTTTAAATTTTGACTAAACTCCATCATTTCTAAGTTTTTGTGTGTGTGTTTCTCATTGTGATTTTGTTGGGTAGTTGGAGAAAGGATTTTTTTTTGGGAAGTTTTTAGTTTTGACCAAGTATTCTTGATTTCTTCTATGATTCGAGTTCATAGGTTTTCACCTCACATTTAGGTTTTTATTTATTTATTGTAAGATATTGGATCTGGCAAGATGCCTGCAAAATGTTTAACTGAAAAATAAGAGTATCTAATTTCTAGTGTTTTCCTTTCCCAGGTAGTCATAGATTGACATGCATAAGTGTTATTAATGTGGGTTTGTTAAAGACCTGGTTAATGTGTTTTTGTTGTCTAGTTGGACATATTTTTGCTATGACATTCCAAGCTGTTTTATTATGTTTCTCATTCAAAAGATAAGCTTCTAATTTATGGCCTAGCGAACAAAATGATTTTGCATTTTTAATTTTCTTGTTCATCATTTTTTAGTTTTTTATTTTTATTTTAGATTATTGCTTTCCATGACAATACCTGACCATTTGAAGCAATACCACTGCCTTTCTACTATTGTTGTTTTCTATTACATTTCTTAGTTGTGGAGCTTGCAGAAATGGCAAAATGAACTCATTAACTTAATCTTGACTAGAGCTTGATTGCAATGAAAAAGCATAAAAAGATAATTAGCTCATTTCTAGTGTCTGTTGGAATTTCTAGATGTTACGGTGGTGCATTGGCAACAGCTTAATTTGCATTGAAAACAGCTGCTTATTTGTTTCAAAATTTACAACTCGGGAAAAACAGCTTCTCTTACTGAATGTGATCCCCCCCACATGTATCCAACCTTGAAATTACAGTCATATATCATTAAATTATGATTCATGGGAGAGTTTTATCCATTTTTGGTTGCCCCATTGACAGTGTATTTGAAGAAAGGAAAGCACACTAATTAAAATTTTAAATTCATGTTGTCAAAAGAGAAGGCGCTATTCAATTAAAGATCATTTCCAGTGGCTAATCCTATTAAAAGTCTAGTGTCGGATTAGGTTGCTTTAACAAGCACAAAGTCAAGATTTGAACGTAAAAATATTTAGTTGGTGCCTCAAAAGTCAATATTTGATGATTATCTTGTTTGGTGCAGTTGGAAAAAAAAAAAAAAAGCCTTAGTTTTGCCTGTAATAGTATATGTGTTACACTACCAAAAATGAGTAAGCTAGTGAAATAACGAAAACAAAAATTGTTGTGAAGTAGTGAACCAGAATAAAAAATGTAAACTGATGGAAATATGGATCCGAAATACAAACAATAGCAACAAGTTACTGAAATAAAATAAAATGAACTAAAAATGGAAGCAATGAAAATGCTAAAATAATCAAACAAAGGACTTGAAAACAGCCCCAAGGGTCTAAAGCAAAAACAACTTGAAAATCTAAAGCAAAAACAAGGGCAACAAAGCATCCAACCTTGAACAGCCGTAGGCAAGAATGGTTCCCCCCACAATGACTATTTTATTAGACAAGATGGTCGGTCCCTCATGTTTGCATTGTAAACACTATAGATGGTTGTCAAAACAAAGTCTTCATATTCATAAACATGTTATATTGCTTGAACAAAGTCTTCATAATCACAAACACGTTATCAGGAGCATTCTGTCAAAACCTTGGAAGACGAAAAATACCTGAGGAATATTAGGAGCATTAGAGTCAGCCATAGGGGACTTCGAAGGTGGAAAAAGGCTTGCGTGCGAAGGGAAATACGCCGATTGTGGACTACAACAAAAGGGATGCCGGAAGGGATGAAATCGATGTCGGGAGAGCTTAAACTAGTGAATGCTTAATTGATACGTAATGCGATGGAAGGGATGTCGGAAGCTCGACAGAAACAATGCCGATAGTTCAACGGCGACGTAATAGTGACTTCTACGAAATACGAAAAGGTGATTTACTGGGCTGTTTTTTCTTTGTTTCTCCACTGGTCATGCACGCTCATGGAGCTGTTTTGGTGAGGAGTGTGTTTGTTTACAGCCATATTACATGTGGTCATGCTCATGGAACTATTTCTATACTTTGCTGATGTGTCAGCATTTGATTGGAGGGCTGCTTTTTAAGTAAAGCAGCCCATTCGATCCCTAAGATTTCTCATACCAGTTTTCCTTTCATAGATATATGTTCCTCTTGACTTTGAAGTGCTTGTACACTTAAAAGTGTTTCAGATTCCACAATTAAAATAGGGATATCTATCAGAATACAAAGTTGTAGGATTTCTTGTGTCGTAGCCCACATACCAGTTTCTATTTTTTCTTCACTAATCTGACATGGCACAATGTGATTGGCTTCTGATATTCTATTTAGAGGTGACACCGGTCCAAAGATTTCTCCTAGAAAGAAATCTGCTCGATCTACATCCCAACCCAAGCCATTGAATCAAATTCCATAACTTTCGATATACTAATGGTTTTGTGCATGGTTTTGGGCGTTGAAAATGATTGACACATTCAATAATTTTTACACTTTTTATATAAGTACATTTTAAAGAAAGAATATTTTTATGAAATAATTTATAAAAATATATAATATCACTTTACGTAAATATCCACACTTTAAAATTACATTATTGTACAAAAAATTATAAAAATAAATGTATATATATCATTACTCTTTATGCATAGAGTTATGACTCTATGCATAAAATGTTGTCTTATTCAAAATCCTAATTATGAAACTCCTTTTCTCCCACTTCACACCTCAAAACATACTGTTATTATAGAGAGAGATACTCTCACATCTTCTTAATTCGAAATGATTGAGTTTTATAAGATTATAAAAGTGTCCGTTAAGCGCCTAGTAATTATATCATAATAGATTTGAACACTTGCTCGGATCAACTTCCATATCACAATTGTTCTAATGAATAACAAAAGAAAATAAATACGTTGGAGAGAGTAGAGGAAGAGTTAAGTATAAACATCTCTCATAAATTCACTAATTATTTATCTGTTGACGGGTCTCGTGTTGTTCGAAAAGAGGAGGAATCATAACAGTTCATATTATCTATACATAATATTTTGATCTAAGATTTCAATTCTTCCGTGTTTCAGTAGTAATATATTGTTCCATGAAGCTAAGGTCTAAAATATGGAAGAAATAGGTATTTTCACGACTCTACCACCCAGTCAATTCTGTTATGCGTAATCCATATTTCATGGCCACATATCTTTCTGGCTAAGGAATGAAAAACTTTTATTTTGTTACATGAATCTAATTTTTAATGAAAATAAAATTTAAAAAAATGAAAGGGCGATTATAATTAATGATTTATAAATACGAATTAAAAGATTTTATAAAATCATGAAAAAGGGAAAAAACATTTCAGATTTAATCATACATTTAGGTCATGTTTGTTTTCAGAAATGAGATGAGATGTGATAAAAATTAAAAAAAAGAATAAAATATTATTGTAATATATTTTTGAATATTAGTTTTGTTTTGAGATTTGAAAAGGTTGTGTTGGAATTTATAAAAAGTAAATTGTTTATTTTATTTTGTATGTGAATTTGAAAGAATGTAATGATAAGTTTGAGACAGGATAAAATAAGATAAGTTGAAAAAAAAAAAACAAGGCCTTAATCTTACCACATTATATTGACAATTTCACTCTTAGAGAAAAAAATAACGAGTGGATCCTATCTTGTAGGATTCACAAGAAATTATTCGATTTCTTTCGGAAGTAAATGATTATTCATTTGTTTCTAACGTTCTGTAAATAGTTGGGACATTGAGGAATATCCAAAAGGCATTTAAGAAATCGGTCTGATTCTATCTCTGTTTATTCCATTTGAAGAAAAGAAAAAATCCAAAAAATTGATCTTTCTTTTAATTGTTGAATCTCTCGTCATTGATCAATGTGTGATATTCCTACTTTTTTGTTTTATTAAGCAATTTATGAATTTAGATGTGATATATATTTTTATCTTATTCTAAGATATCATATTATCAGAAGTAATTACATGATCATTAATTTGGATGATATGAAATCTATAAGAAGATAAGAATAATATGCAGGTACGTTTTCGAAGTCAAAATCATATATGGCATTTTGTTCGACTTTTTCAGTACGTATATACGTACGGCAAGAAGAACCCACCGACCTAATGCAATGTACATCTATATGCCCTACAGGCTACAAAAATAAGAATGATTGATATAATACTGTTATCTAGTCTTATATTAATCTAACCTAATTACAAAGTTACAAACAATATATTAATGTTCCTGGATATGTTATTTAATATAAGAATATTGTGGCATTTGCCATTTACATTGATAATCATGTATACGTTCCTTCCAAAAAAATATAAAAATAATAATATTGTTCAAGGGGCTATAGTACTGGTCAGTCCATACCAACTAGGGAGATGGAATCACAACTTTTACGTTGCTAGTAAAACCTGTGTATTGGAAAAGTTCGTGATTGTGATGGCCAACAATTTTTTTTTTTTTTTCGACAGCTTAAATCACTCCTTCATCACCCTTTTAAATCATGGGCTGGGGGTTATACCTTTTCGGCCTGCTATTTTTCAATTTGCTGTTGGATGCTTTATAGAATTTACAAACGGTACTCAATCACAAAAAAAGTAGTAAAAATTATTTGGGAATCCATGAATATTTTACCATTTTAATCACGAGTATTTCCAAATAATTAATACTTTATCGAGCATTAGCACTTACTTTTTAATCATATTCAAGATTTTCTCTCAACTCTTTTATTAACTCCTACGAACATCTTAAATTATTATAAAAAAATTAGTCTATTGTGATATTTTTATAACAGTCAGATAAATTATTTAATACATAAAAATACCATAATTACCTATTTGATTACTATAAAAATATTACAACAACTCAATTTTCTTGTAGTGAGTTAATTATTTTTTATTAGTGGGATCTCAAACCCAATAACAATAAAATGATTAATCAAAATGATATCTCTCTCTAAATTCTTTGATTATGATTAAGTTGTGGATATAATGTTAACTAATATGCTTTGCAAAAATCAATGAGAAGGCTAAAGATCAGAGTGTTATGATTGTTAGGGATTTAGAACAGACCACATGGTAGAAATTAATTTAGGTATTCCAAGTACGTACGTTCAACCTGACAACATTAATTAATATATGCATGGGTAGGATCTGACCCACATCGTGTTAAAAAGGTATTAGCTATATTGAATGGACTAATTAAAACTATGGAGATATTGGGTAATCAATAATCATGATGGCAGTCTTAAGGTGAAAAAGAGAGTAAATTCAAAGCTCAACTTTGATATTGTCTTTGCCAAATTAGAATATCTCCCCCGGCCCTCTCATATTGCATGATGCAACAGAAAGTGAATTAAAGCTCCCAAGCTAGCTAGCTTCCTTATATTCTTTGCAACTCTCTGCAAGCAAAGGTAATTTGCCTCAAATTCTTTCACCTAAAGATCAAACAGACACTACTTTATTTGCTTGTTATTTTTAGCCTTTCCAGTCACATTTTCACGCTGGTATTGTTTTTTTCAATGAATTCGGTAAAACAAAGTTGTGCAGACTTGTAAGGAGGGAGCATTTGAAACCAAATCCTAGAAAATATCCAACTTAGTTTTCCTGATCTCATCATGATGAACAAATTTCCTGGACAATCATGATTTGCGGTTTATAAATCCACTAGCTAATAAGTTGCATGATGAAGTCTTTCTTTTGATCAAGGAGATCACAATCAAGGCTACGAAATATAGCAGTTTTTTTTTTTTAAATCTCGAGCAAAAATTATAAATTCACTAGTAATTTGCATGACCTAGTTATACTGATCATCTTTCATTTGATCAAGGCCGTAAGAGGAGAAAAGCTAGGAAAAATAACAATTTCTCTACAAGAATTGGTAGATTGTCTCCTGTTTTTTGAACATATATATATATATATATATATATATATATATATATATTTATATCTAAACCAGGCCATATAAAGTAAATGCACCTGTTCGTATAGCCACACTGCAACAGCTAGCTAGCATGGCTGCCGGCCTAGCTGATCCTTCGCTTGTCATTTCAGTGAGAGAAAAAGGATGAGATGCATATATATATATATAGTGCAAGAATAATTGATATGGGAAGGAAGAGAATTAGTGAGAACTACTTGAAAAAAACAGAAGAAATATGCAGTGAGAAAATTAATGTTGAAAGTGTTGATGTTTAATGGGCTTCCATTAGTCATTGCATGCATGAAATCTTTTGATAAGTTGATGATCTCTAGCGGCCATTAGTAGTGATGAGTTGGGGGGAATGAAGCCTGGTCCGACATCATTTGATTTATGATCATTCTGATCATCGATCATCTCATGTGCTTCAAATGGTCTCGAACCAGACAGCATTCCCCTCAACTATTTCATGGTTGGACGAGAGAGAGAGAGAGAGAGAGGAGTGAGTTGGAGAGGACTGCTTGATTTATAAACGGCCATGCATTTCATGTCCCATTTATACGTGGGGAAGGAGTAATTTTCTTCACGGGTGACGTGGATCTTAGTTTCTGAAGCTCCCTATACGACTATACGAGGCTTTCCACATCATCAATTTATCTTAAATATTTTAGTTTATTAAAAAATAGGTTACATTAATAAAAATAATTTTTTTTTTGTACTTTTCAAATTTGTCCTTTTTTTTTTATTATTTATTTAAGTGCGTGGAATTTATATACTAAGTAACTTTTCTAAAATAAAACAACTTAGGGTAGGTTTGGCACCCGCACCAGCGGAACTCTTCCCTAATCTATTAATCTGGCAAACTTTCCTTTGGTTTTTTAACACCACCCGATCCAGTTCTACTCATCTTGCATGCATAGACAATCCAAAAACGTTTTGGTCTAATGTCACAATGTTGTTTTTTGTCGACAAAGCCAAACAGATCTCTATTTAGGTTAAATTAGGAATATTTATTTATATATATATATATATATGGAAAATGATATTCACCCCGATGGTTATTGTCCCGATCTCATCCCGTTCTTTTTTTTTTTTTTAGTTTTTTTTATATATGATTTATAAGTAAATATTTTTAAATAATATTGTGATTTTTTTATATTTTTAAAAAATATTTTAATATATTAAAAAAATCATGTAAAAAATATAAAAAAACATATTTTTTTATATGATTTTTTTAAAATTTTAAAATATTTTTTAAAAATATAAAAAAAATCACAATATTATTTAAAAATATTTACTTAAAAATTATATATAAAAAAAACTCAAAAAAAAAAAAAAGAAACGGGATGGGATCAAGAGACTTCCCATCGAGGTGAATAGCACTCCTCTATCTATATATATATTATATAATATATATATATATAATATAATATATATATATAGGGGTAATAAGATGTCAAATGAATTGAAAAAGACATACAGTTTGGTGGGAGAAATTAAGACCAGTTGCCACCCTTTAATAAATAGGCCGTTCAGATTGGAAGAATATTTCGATCAGGTCAAACCAGCCTTGCCATCTTTTAATAAGCATTGAAATCATGTGGCATACATACACACATATATATACGCATGCTCCATCTCCGTCCGATTGATCAATCTTATCACAACCGATCAAAATTGCTTAGAGGGAGCTGATCATGTTACTGTTAAATCAGAAGGTATCAAGCTTAAAGGTGAAATGTGTACGATAGTAGTCTTAATTACCATGGTGCTTATAAAAGGAGGTCTCTTTTGTCCCACTCCCACTCGAAGAAAAGTGGAAGATATGAGAGGTGGCAGAATCTTCAATATTGATGAAGGGAGTGTCCCCCAAATAGTACTATTCTCAGCTTATATGGAAAGAAATACAGGTAGGTCTGTTAAAAATGGTTGAGCTGATTTTTGTAAAAGATCGAAAAATTAGGAATATATATGCGCTTTAAATTGTTTGAGATAATGTCAGGAACCTACCACCCTTCACGTGTTGAATTTCCTATTTAGACGAAATTTAAAATAAAGAGTAGCATTATTACTCTTAAAAGTATAGATTGCTTATGATATTACAACCAAATAAAACACTGAAGTCAATTGGTAAATTACCATCGGTACAATTGAATGCTTCACCCAAATTACATCTTTTTAATTCAAACAGCTCAAGATTTATGTGGCTTCTTAAAAGCAAATGAAATATTTTTCAGACAATTCGAGAAGTTAAGTCGCGGATGAACCATTCTCCACACAAATTAAATTTTAACAGTACTATTATCTGCTCGGATACCCGTGACATGAACTATACAGACAGCATTGTCACGCTAGCTTAATCAACGGTCAATGCTGACAATTAGCCCGTCATCACAGCATGCCTCGAAGAAGGTTGACCAAGCCGACGTAGGATGCCACACAGACCATGCACGGCCTCATGTTGCACAAAATATTTTATTACCAAGTAATGCTAATGCAGTCATAAAATAAATAAACTGTGCACAATCATTTTGAAAAAAAATAAAATTTACTGTTAAAAAATTAATTTTTTCTAAGTGAATACACTACTGCACGGCATTTTAAAATGATTATACAATATTTGTATATTCTACTACTACAAATATCTTTCCTCTTTCCTACCAAAAAGTATTGCAATTTGACAAGGGATGAACTTGAACAATTGGGTTTGTACTTCGTAGCCCAGATAGGCGATGTTCATAATTGGTGAGTATATTGGGATGGAGGTTACCTAAGCTTGCCCCCCATTAAAATAAAATTCTACGATTTTCAAACTAATTTTTCTCTGCAACCAAACATGGTTTTAATGCTAATCTTGGAAACTCTTCTCCAAAAACACATATAATATCAGAATCACTAAGAATCAAGAACTTAAAGTAGAGCTGATTCTGGAACCAGCATCCTTTTTGACCAGCAAGTTTTGTTCCCATAAACGGGGCATGGTGAGCTCAGAAAAGTCATCTTTGCCACAGCGTGATATCTAAGAAGCTTTGAAACGACGTGCTTTACGCTCTGTAGTGTCCCTTTTTTTAAGCTTTCGCTTTATGAGCTTTTCATAATGAGGCTCACCATAATCAAGCAAAAAATGGATTTCCAACGCAGCAAAGGTCGACTTAACGGGTCCCTTAGGCTTAACTCTATGCTCCTCCCACACTACTAAGCAAAATGGTCTTTCATTACAGAATATTCATTGGAGACAAAAACTTAGATAATTATGCTACATAATACTATTTTGTACAACATCCCAAAAGAAAAAATAAAAATAAAAATCCTAATCAGGTCATCCTGCTCAGAAAATTATAATTAGATTGCAATCACTAGCATTAAGCACTCCATTTCTGATCTAGCATATACAAATTCAGCGGATTTTACAGCCAAAGAAAAAGAGTCCTTTTTATATAAATATACTTACAGAATTTACACATCATACATTAAATAAAGCACTGCAACGAGTCCTTGCAAGTTTAAGGAAATAACTTAATTGTTTAAGCAGTCACAATAAAACTAGAGAAAATGAAGGCCCATTTGCCTTTTTAAATTAGAAAACTTACCAGAAACTCAAGAATGGACATCATAGTCCACATCCCCCTGACCACTTACCTTGGTTGCATTTGATTTGCTTATATCTTCCGTTTCGACTTTTGGTTCGTCATTGAATTTCCAAGTGGCATTACCATTCTGGAAGTTGCTCCGATTCCAAAAATTACTGGGGCCATTGGTGGTGGTCTCTTCTTTGTAAATACCAAGGCTCTGACGATTTTCCCAAGCACAAGCTCCTTTCACTTTGTGTTCCTTGGATGAACTGACTGCATTGCTGCAGCTCTTCCTTCGGCCAAGCTTTGGTGATTTTGCACGAGTTGGTGGCAGCTACCAATCATACAGGCAATAAAATCAATATATCACTTATAAAGAGACAAGCAATTATGATAGATTTTTCCTACTTCTGTCTGCATTAAGACAGCCATTTTTTCCTGTCATTTTTTAATTGTAAACTGCAAGAAGTTAGAAGTTCAAATACTGGCTCAAAATTCCTAGAATCTTCATTAGGCGGGAAAAAAATAGAACAAACCTATAGGCACTCGAACAGGTACACAAGAGTGGAGAACCAGGTAAAACAAAAGAGGAAAGAGTACTAAACATAAAGATTCTAGGAGATCCACAAAGGAATTTAAATCTGGGAAAGATCCTACACTTATACATGATAGCATAAGAATGAGAAAGGGTCCATGCAGTACCTTCTTAAGTTCAACCTTAGGTGGAGGTCCCTCAAGGTAGAAGCTTGGCATTGGGTTTGCCTTAAACATTAAGCTCTTCCTCAGTTGTTTCATAGCTGCATCTTTCTCTTCCTTGAAAATTCAAAATTGATGGAAAGGACAAAGGCAAAGCTATAATACTAGAATTAATTACCATCTTGAAAAGAGGAGGAGGAAGAAGAGGGGGGGGGGGGGGGGGAGAGGAGAGAGAGATTACTAAATAGTTTGGCTTAAAGTAGCTAGAGAGAGTATCCTACCTTTGTCCTGGCTTCACTTTGGTTTTTTTCAGCTTCCAATGCTTGGTGTTTCTCCTCTAATTTTGAATAAAACTGAAAAGATGGCAATATGGTAGGGATGTGTGGTTTTGCATTTAGGGAGTGTCATAAACACGATACTTATATTCAAACTTAAAAAGGAACTTCATATGTAAAATTCTGAAGAGGCAACTACCTCCTTCCGCTTCTCAGCACGCTCCATGCTTCTAAATATTGGAGCTGATGCAACAGTTGGCTTGGACTTAATTGCCCTTGCAGATCTTGCAGTGCTGTGCAAAGTCAAGGAATGAAATAAATTTCATAACTGGGAGAGAAACAAGAGACACTAGAAAAATAGGAAAGAAGCATGAAGTAAAACAAGTAAAATCAGACTGCAAGGGGTAAGAGGATACGAGGAAGCAACAGAACAAGAATCTTCTTCATCAGGATGCTTCTTGTTTTTAGGTTGCAGTGGCTTCCTCGGTACCAGTTCTGATATTTGCTGCAGTAACATACAGAAATTTCAAGATAAAGAATTTATAAATAACTCGATGGCTGTGGTTTATGATATTTCTCTATCAAAAAGTTAGTTTTACAAGAAATCCAAAATCAGAAGTTACCTGATTGGGCTTTATGATATTTGGATGTCTCACATGGTTTGCATTAGACAATTTATTCAGCCGGGTACCAAAATCAGGTTGTGCACCACCAGGAGAAAATCCATATGAGGCACGCTTTTCAGTTGCTAGGGAAAATGGCCGTGGAACAGTGTGTTTTGTTCGAGCATTTGCAGCAACAGATCTGGATGCTTGCTTGACAGAAATTTGTGACTTATTATTGTTCTTTTTCTTCTCGGTTTCTGATTTTATACTTTCCTCACGCAGACCAGCTTTAACATGTGAGTTTTCTACATTCTGCTCTTCCTTATATTTCTCATTATGACAGAATTCAGATACCTCTACTGAGTTTTCAGCGGTACACTCCTTCACATCATATTCCTTTGCTTCAGTACTCTCTTCTGTACTTTGAATTTCAGGACCCTCATTAATAGGCTCATATGACTCTTGCCCATCATGATGATTGGGATCGGGTTCATGATCCGAATCATGGGAAACACCATTTGCATAAACTATGACACAATCTGGCTCCTTGTCCATACAAATATCTGAAACTTCCATCCCCATGGCACTGCAATAAAGAAACATGAGTCTCACATTCTCACTAGTTGTTCCATGCTTTTATGCCACAAAGATCTCTGCATGCAAACCACCAATCCTTGCTTTTACTTATCCAAACTTTTTATGATTTCCAAGTTACCAAGTTGCTAATTGCGATCATGGTTATGCTAGAATCATGTAAATGGTAGATAGAAATTAGTATTACAACCGAAGAATATCTATAATGTAGCATCCAATACTGTTCTCTTTGATAAGCTTTTAGAAAATTAATTCTATTGGCCAAGAAATAGAGTGACGACTAATCTTGTAGAAACTTCTTCCAAGAGAAAAAAACAAAACTACATGAGACCTTTTTATATAATTTTAAAGATCACAGAATACAAGGTGTACCTCGAGTAGCAAACAAAAGAAAAGAAAAACAAACACATGAAAGTCTGGTAATCATTACATTTTGGTTAGTACCCTGCCCAAGCAGGTATTCATGATAGCAACTGTCTTCCTATATGCTTGACCAAAGCTTCATCATAGAAAGTGGATTTTTGAACATTGTTTTCATTCACCACACAAACACAGCTGATATAAATTGTAAATTTTTTGTAAAAAGAATATCACAGAAATTATAAATACGAATGAAAGAAAAGGCTAAGCTCAAAAGAAATGAGATTTCATTTGATTGGGGAGAAGGTTACAAGTACTGCTTCTTTATCAATATTGTAAGAGTAAAGCAAGTTCAGCACAAATAACAGACAACAGGCACACACTCAGATATGGTAAATGACAAAGTGGCATATTGGCAACAGGGAGATCATTGTATCATTAAAGCCAATACTTCGGTAATTCTATAACAAATCAAGATAGGAGATCACTCATCTGATGGATTCAACTTTACAGCATCCATATGCCTACAAATCTTTTACGCAAATGTAAAAATTCCAGCTTGAATCTGCATTTCTACGGCATAAACACATGATATATGCATGTTTTCATACACACACAAAACACACAAAACAAATTAAACTCAACCAGAGCAAACGGATGCATTAGTCTTTGTTGAGCAGAGATTCCCGTTCTTCTGAAATCGTAGATTGACGAAAACATAAAAGGAATATAACCTCGAGATTATATTCCAAATACAACAAGGTCCAAGGAGAGACTAATCGAATCATAAATCTAACAATTTTTGTTTTTTTACTTGATTTAATATCCTACATTTTCACAACAGCCAAGCAAGCTTGAAATATATAAACAACATTTTTTCAAATGGAATCGCCGTGAAGAGACAGAATGAAAGGAAAGGCAAAACCAGAGAGAGGTAGAGGAAACGTAGAATAACAAGCAACGAAACGACACCGCACGGATCGAGGCATTGAATGTTGTTTAAATTTAGAGTGCATTTTCAGGCATGCAAGAGGGATTAGCAGATCCGAGAGGAGCAGGGAGTGAAGCAAAGAGAATGGCAAATGCCGTAAATAACTCACGGTTATGTTCCGGTCAATGAAAAGTACGGATGCTCGCTCCCTCCGGTAACCAGTCTCCGGTGCTAGACCCCTTTTGCCTTATCAAGCTGCCTGTGTCTCTTTGTCTCTGTCTGTGTCTCTCCGTCTTCGAGTGCGTTTTTGTTTTTAAATGTGCTTTGCAGTGCCTCATCGGTGCTCACGCCGTCACTTCACGGCGTAATGCAGCTTTAATTTGAAAATGTTAACGCCATGCATGTACGTACATCTCTTTTACAGTTTTACCACCACCGTTCTGATTTAGTTCGGTTTGAATGTTGAGTTTGAATATTTTTTTTATGAGTAATAATGTGTTGAAATAATAAAGTAAATTTTATAAAATTAATTTAAAATATATTTAAATATTAAGATAAATTTAAATATATTTATAAAAGATTAAAAAAATTTATGAATCTCGTATATAAAGAAATATTAAATTAAAAAATAAAAGTTATAAATTTAACTTGTAAAAAAGTTTTAATTTGAGATGAATTTAATAATTTAGAAATTAAATATTTATATATTAAATTCAACTTAAAATTAGACGGATGCGAATTATTTATTATTACTTCTTAATTCAATCCACCAAATTTTTTTCATAAATGCAAAAAAGGTTGACGCTGCAAAATATGAAATTTATTTAAATAAGTAGAAGAATATTAAATAATTAAAATACTAACTCGGCCATAATTAAACATCCTACCTCCAAAATTCAAACAAACGAAGCGCCATTTAGAATCTTATTCCATCCGTACAAAGTCCAAAATTCAAACTTCATCCGTTCAAAGTGCTCATACATAGTCAAATGCAATGGGATTTGTAAGGTAGATAGTAAATACAAGGTACCATTTGATCCTTAATGATATACTATAAGTTATATTAAGTTTGTGGCATTTTAATGGGTTGAGCTATTTTCTTTTCTTTTTTCAATTTGAGATGATCTTAACCCATTATTTCTATAATTCTATTAATATTGGGATTGAAGTTGGGAGATTAGATTCTATCAAGAGTTTTGTTATTTGCAAGTTTTATGTGTCTATATATTACTAATTGTGAGACTAATTATGCTTGTAAAAGGTTATAATACGAAAACTTTTTTCATCATAGTTGAACCCATTTCAATTGGGTGTTAACATCAAAAAACACTGTTAGAATGTAATTTTCTTGCTTATGCTAAATAATAAGAGGATTATTAGATTTTTCGCAATGTCCCAAAGATGTTGATATCTTAGCCAAAAAACGAAAAACAAATTGAAGGAGAATTAGATGTTTACATCGAAGAATGGCCTAGCTAGGCCCCATGCCTCCATTCTTGACTATTCCCGCTTAACCTTCTTGATAATGCCTTGACACCCTCCATTAGTTGAAATAAAATTATGATGCATGCATTGTTCTCTTCCATTCATGACATTCCAATTAATTTAGAGAAATAATATTTACAATCATCGAATGTACAAACATTACATAACTAATTTAAAAAATTGAGTAAGTATGAGTCCTACATAAAAAAAAATTAACTTCTTAATAATGGATTCTACTCTTTTTTAAAATAATTGTACGACGTTTAGGTACTCCACAACTGTATGTAGTATTGTTAATTAATTTATTCTTGGTATAACCTTAATAACATGATTTATAAAACTATGGTAAACGTATGGCATTGTCCTCAAGTACAATTATAAAGAATAAAATAAAAAAACAAAGTAACGTTGTTATCGGATTCACATTCATGTCAAAATTCGGAGTCTACAGATGGGATCATTATATCCTCTCAAACGTCAACAACCAGTTGGTGTGGATTTCAATCGGGGGGGCGGGGGGATTAGACTCAACACTCAACAGACCAGGGGTCAACTATTTTTCTGTAGAGGGTAGATTACATTTACTACTCTTGCTGCTGAAAGAAACATTAGTACTCTTTGAAATTTCCATCAACTATGATAATCCATTATATGTCTGGATTAAGCTTCTTTTAAAGTTTTGTTCACTTTTACGAAAAAAATTTATCTCATCTCATTTAATCATTATAATTTTTTATTTATTTTAAATTTCACACAAATTAAACTAAATAATTCAAACTTTTCAAATCCCACAATAAAGACAACATTAAAAAAATATATATTCTAACAATATTTTATTTAAATTTTAATTTTTTATATCAACTCATCTCATTTCATCTGAAAAACAAACGAGGCCTAACTCTTATAAACGATGTCATTGATTTCCTTAAATTTGGTTGCATCTCCCTAAGTTCAGCTACTATGAATATGCTTTCTCTTTTGTGTGATTTGCAAATTGCAACTGGGAGGTGTTACCATTTGGTCTCACTGCCACATTAAAAGTAATTGAGGATTTTCTAAAGGGAGAGAGGGTTCATCTTTTTTCGACCTCAATTTTGTGTTCCTTCGAATCCCAGGCATTACAATGAATGGCTTACTCTTGAAACAAGTTGATCTATAGAAATATTTAGAGAGTCATGCACAATTTAATTTCTATAGAACCATACATTATCCATACCAATCATAACAAAAAACTGTAATGCATACAATTCCCAGTACCAATTATTTCTATTTGACATGCACAGCTAAAAATGAATTTCTCTGCTGATTTTTAATTATTCATTTATTGTTTATTTATTTATTTTACAATTAATTTTATTTCTTCTCAGAATTTAATGCGATTCTTAATTTCAAAATTTTACATGCTCATTTTATGCTTCAGAGTTACACATATTAACCTTGGAATTAAAGTTGGCTTAAGATAGAACCAACAAAACCCCTTGTTAGGTACACCTTCTCTGCAGTCAATATCTAAGTCATTCCCATTCTTTTTCGTTCGGGAATGCAACAGAGAAATGAGTTCTAACCGCGTGCTTCGACATTGTCACGATGTCTGCTAAAATAATAATAATAATAATTAAAAACAATGATACTAATTCTAGTCCAAAATTAGGACCCGGATGTTACAATGTGATAATTATATGGCTGTAGAGCAGTACGTTTTTTTCGAGCATTTGCAGCAACAAATGTAGATCAATGTAAAATACAGTATCGATAAGCGTATTGGTCAAGATACTGGAATGAAATATTTCGATACCGATACTATTTTAAATACTGTTTAAAATAATCTATACATAAATAAAGTATATATATAAATACATATATAAATTATTTTTTAAAATAATAGTTAATATATGAATAAATTATACATAAAATATATATATGTAATTAATCTTGTCTAAATTGAGGTAAAAAAAATAGAAAAAGTGAAAAAAAAAAAAAAAAGATAAAAAGCCGAAATCCAATATGGTCGAAATACAAGCCGAAATACAGGCCAGTATTTGAACCGGTACAAAATAGGTAGTATACCGTATCGCCCAACTGACTGGTACGGCATATACCGACCATACCAATTGATACTATACAGCGTTTAAAACACTGATTTGGATGCTTGCTTGATAGAAATTTGTGTTGTCCTTTTTTTTTGGGTTTCTGATTTTATACTTTCCTCATGCAATTTGGGATCCGGTTCGGTTTTGTTCGGGCTGAAACTTGGAATTGAAACCCGATTTTTTAGGTTTCAGATTGAGTTGGAAAAAAATTCGGCTTGGATGAACAATGCTAGGGTCAAATATTTTTCTGTAGAGTGTAGTTTACATTTGATTTAGTTTCGCTTGTTTTTGTAGATTAAATGAGATTAGATGAAATTAGTTAAAATTAAAATTAAAAGTTAAATAAAATATTATTATAATATATATTATTTTTATTTTTATTTTAAAATTTGATAATGTTAAATTGCTTATTTCATTTTGTGCTGATATTTGAAAAAATTTAATGAGTAAATGAAATGAAATGAATTAAGTAGAATTACGAAAACAACAAGGACTTCACTCTTGCTGTTTAAAGGGGCCATCCTACCGATGGGTGCAACGTGACAAAATGTGGTGGAAAATGTGTGCATGGGGGCATTCCCACAAAATCCATTGTTCCTCACCTTCACATGCACAATGCGATCCTAAATTAATTAAGCTATTCTAATCCATGTAGAACTCTTGATCACATCAATTAGTTATAAATGTAATTATCTATATATATGTTAGCAAAATATTACAGCGGAAAAATACCTCAAGTTTAGCTTCAAAAATTGCTCCACAAGTTTTTCCAGCACGACAAAAACAAGCGTTTTCTCTTAGTGGTGAAGTGTACTACGTAGTTATAAAACTAGAGTAACACTTAACAATCCACAGCCTAAAAACTATTTCAAGAGAGAACAAATGAGAGAGAGATTTTTACTATATCAATTAGTTCCCAGAACCAAAAGGAGGGGGGCTATATATAGTCCCCCTACACGGCTGGCCTTAAAGGCCAGCCTTCAATACGCTGGAAACGCATGGCTTAAAGCCATGCGTTTACAGACTGTGTAACGCATGGCTTTAAGCCATGCGTTATAGACTGTGAAATTAAAGGGGGTCTGCCCGTGTGGGCGCCCCCTCCATTTAACATCTCCCACTCGCACACAGTGGGCATGACCCTAGGTCTGCATCTCTCTTATGTTCTCAATCTTGTTCATACAAGTAAATAGGCCGTGCGACCACCAAGCACATCTACAAAAAAATGGGAGTACATACACCAAATCTCTCCCAGAGAAGACCAGCATAGTAACATCCCCGAAGTGTATGGTCATGTCCTAGACTTATTCGATCGCATCAAGTCAAGTATTTTCGAACCCTCTTGACTTTAATAAACTCAGAACAATGCTTGATTTTTTCCAAATCATTTCAATATGTTCACAACCTTAGTCACTACCAGTATGTAGCGTCATAGTTTGACGTCAGCAAACACAATCGAAGATGCGATATCGAATAATCTTCCCTTTGCACTCATATCATTCAACTTTGGTCGAACCGCTTTCCCAGCAATGCCTCTTTAGACCGTATTAATCATGGTCATAGACAACATGCCAAAGTAGCAGACATCACAACCTCCATCTCGTGACATAGTCAAAAGTAAAGGACACTTAAAAAATGAGACTCACGCAGTGAGAAAGAGGGGAACCATTTACTCACTTACTCATTTGGTCGAATAAGCACATGTAGTATGAAACACATACTACGGTGGATTTCTCTTTCTTAAAGAGCATATGTCTATATCAACACCGTACAGATCTTAGTCTAGCCGCTCCTTAAGCGTCTAACCCGAGTTCCTCTATTTGCTCGCCTCCAAGGCGTCAAAGAGGATCTCACATCTGGCTAATCTCAGGCTACATGGATGGTGGGTAATCCATTCACAGTCTTCTCAAAAGACCTCATCTTAGCTCCCACTAAGGCGACATATCTTTGTGTTAACTAACTTATCCCTTTGGACAAGTACTTAGGGACACAATGTCTCATCTCTTCTCGCTACTTAAGCGCTAGAGGCGATTGCTCGTGTGAGTGAGCCAATCTTAGCCTGTTGACATATCTTGTGTGTGTGTATTAGTAAAAGACAATACGATAAAGACAAGAACTGAATCATATTGTATTAATATCCCAAAGGAAATGTTACATCTCAATGTCATTTGAAACACAATTACATTTACAGTCTTCGTAGTCCTAGATTCTTAACATGAGCCTCAAAGACATCTCTTGCTATTGGCTTCGTTAAGGGATCAGCAACCATGCGACTTGTAGAGAGGTGTTTCAGAACCACTTCCTTTTGCGCTACCACGTCTCTGATGTAGTGATATCTGATATCTATGTGTTTGGTTCTTCCATGGTACTTAGAGTCCTTAGCATATGCAAGAGCAGCCGTGCTATCGCAGAATATTGTCACCGGATCTGAAGTATCCGTGCCAATATCTAAATGCTTGAGGAACCTCCGTAACCAAACAGCTTCTTGAACTGCTGCAGAACAAGCTATGTATTCTGCCTCCATGGTGGATAAAGCTATACAGGGTTGCTTCTTGCTGCTCCATGTAATGGCGCCATTGTTGAGCAGAAAGACATACCCAGTGGTTGATTTACGCTCATCTAGGTCACTGCCCCAGTCGGCATCGCTGTAACCTCTTAGCTGCAAATCTAAACCTTGATAGCACAGCACATAGTCTGCAGTTCCCTTCAGATATCGCATAATCCTCTTGACTGCTTTCCAGTGAGCCAGTCCGGGGTTAGATTGGAATCTACTTACTAAGCCAACTGCATAGCATATGTCAGGCCGAGTACACATCATTGCGTACATCAGACTACCCACAGCATTAGCATAAGGGACACGGGCCATCTTTTCCTTTTCTCTTTGAGTCTTAGGACACAACTCTTTAGATAAGTTCTCGCTTTTTGTGACAGGGGTGTCAATGGGTTTACATTCACTCATTAAGAAGCGTTCGAGAACTTTCTTTATGTAAGTCTGTTGGGACAAACACAATATTCTCTTTGAGCGATCTCTGTAGATCTTAACTCCCAGAATGTATTCTGCCTCACCCATATCCTTCATCTCAAAATTGAAGGATAACCACTCTTTTGTGGCGACTATCAACCCTTTATCATTTCCAGCTAGTAGTATGTCGTCAACATATAATGACAACATAATGAAACTCTTCTTGGATCTTTTGACATAGACACAATGGTCCTCCGTGATCATCGTAAACCCATTCGAAAGAATGGCTCGATGGAATCTGAGGTACCATTGCCTAGATGATTGTTTTAGGCCATATATAGATCGTTTGAGCTTGCACACTTTGCGCTCTTGACCTTTGACCACAAAACCCGTTGGTTGATCCATATAGATCTCCTCATCTAGTTCTCCATTGAGAAATGCTGTCTTAACATCCATCTGGTAGAGTTCCAAATCCATGTTTGCTACTATAGCTAGAATCAGACGAATTGAAGCAAACCTCACGAATGGTGAAAAAGTTTCTTCATAGTCTATACCCTCCTGTTGGGTATATCCTTTCGCCACTAAGCGAGCTTTGTACTTATCTATCAATCCATCCGACTTGCTTTTGACTTTAAGAACCCATTTGTTCCCAATAGTCTTACGCCCTGTCGGTAGATCAACCAGATCCCAGACCTGGTTAGTTTTCATAGACTCAATTTCATCATTAAGAGCTTTCATCCACTCATCTTTAGTAGAAGATGAGAGAGCCTCATGAATTGTCCTAGGCTCATCATCATCATGCGGAGCTACCATAAAAGCTTCCCCTTCAATCTCAAAACGACGACGGGGAATACTTTCACGTGTGCTTCTACGCGGCTGAGGTTGTTGTGATTGATTGACAAGTGGTGTGCTCCCACTCGGATTTAATTCCTTATTTGTAGGAGCTTGAAGAATTTCTTCCTCATTCTCAACTAAATTCCTTGGAGCACTTTCTTCTTGTTCCATAATCTCATGAAGTTCTAAACTCCTATCAACCTCACCTCTACTTGGAAATTCATTTTCAATGAAGTCCACATCTCGTGATTCAATTTCAGTCATACTTCCATCAATTTGTTCACCTATTAACACATACCCTTTAGAGTGTTCTGAGTACCTTATGAAGATACACTTCTTCCCTCTAGGGCCTAATTTCCCATACTTATGAGAAAGATCATGAACAAAACCCGTTGAACCCCATGGCCGCAAGTTACTCAAATTGGGTTTCTCGCCGGTCCATAGTTCATATGGGGTGGAAGTTACTGATTTGGAGGGCACTCTGTTAAGAATGTAGGCAGCAGTCAAAAGTGCATCCCCCCAAAAAGAAATTGGTAGGTTTGCTTGCGCCATCATTGACCTAACCATCTCAAGCAGTGTTCGATTTCTCCTTTCCACCACGCCATTTTGTTGCGGCGTACTCGGCATCGTTAACTGTCTTTTGATTCCTTTTTCATCACAGAGCCTTTTAAATTGCTCAGAGAGATATTCTCGTCCTCGGTCAGTTCTTAGAGTTTTTAAACTCTTGTCTAACTGATTCTCAACCATTCTTAGATATCGTCTAAAGCACTCCAATGCTTCAGACTTATGGGAAATTAAGTAGACATGACCATAACGTGAAAAATCATCTATAAAAGTGATGAAGTAGACACCCCCGTGTCTTGCCCTCACACTCATTGGACCACAGATGTCTGAGTGGACTAATTGCAGTGGAAAAGATGCCCTAGTGGATTTTCCAAACGGTTTTCTCTTAGCTTTTCTCATAAGACAATGTTCACATGTGGGCAAGATGACCCTAGCGAGATTGTCTATCAGGCCTTCTCTAGCTAACCGAGTCATTCTATCTTGCCCTATATGGCCAAGCCTAGCATGCCATTTATATGAATCCAAATTATCAGATGCAGAAAGAAAAGCAATAGATTCATTCATATTTGAATAATCCAAATTCATTATCATAAAACCGTCTTGAAGAAAAGCATTGCCATAAAACACATGGCCCAAATAAAAGGAAACATTATTGTTTTCAAAAACAATTCGAAAACCAAGTTTTAATAGAGTAACAACTGAAAGTAAATTTCGTCGGATTTCGGGAGCGTATAACACATTGTGGAGGAAAAAAGTGCGGCCACCCCGCAAGTCCAGCTTGTAGGTACCAAGTCCTAGCACCTCCACGCTAGCTTCATTCCCCACCTTGATATCACGACTCCCAGCTGGAATCTAGCGATATTCCACAAATCCGACTCTATCTCGCGCTATGTGCTCGGTCGCTCCTGAATCAACAGTCCACACAGGATAGGAGTGAGCAACCATCACATGGCTAGTTACAAAAACAATACGAGATAAGTTAAAGTATACCTTCTTCGGCTCAGTGCAGTCACGAGCGAAGTGGCCTTTCTTTCCGCAGTTGTAACACTCTAATTTTGACTTGTTCTTCCCACGCTTGCCCCTTTTGCTGCGCTGAGAAGTTCCTGACACCTTCTTAACTTGTCCAGCAGCTACCCCATTCTTGGACTTCCAACGCTTAGGCCTTGAAGCCTTGCGTGAACCAGAATTAGCCACATAGGCCGAATGATTGGGCTTAGCAGCCTCTAGGCGCTCAGCCTCCAATTCTAAATGACGCGAGACATCATCAAAATTTTTTATATTCTCATTATGCGTCAGATTCTGGCTCATGTTCTCCCAAGAACTTGGTAGTGATCTTATCACTGCCTGGACTTGTTGTTCATCAGTCAGGTCGTTTCCTGCCGTCTTAAGTTCGCGGATCATGGTTGACATAGCCCTAAGATGCTGCTTCATCGTATGGTCAGAGCGCATCTTATATGAGTCAAACCTCATGGTTAATCCACGTAACCTAGTGGCCGAAGTTTCACCAAACTTCAACTTCAAAGCCTCCCACATGCTTTGGGCAGTGTCATAGGTCTCGAACTCACACATTAGATCATTGTGCATGCTGCTTAACATTATTATGCGCGCGCACCGATTTTTCTTAGCCCATTCAGAATAGGCTAATTCATCTAATTTGTGTTGTTCTGAGTCCCCTTCCTTGGGCTTAGTCAGGGAGTGAGACAAGGCCTCTACGACTTCTTGCTCATCTAAGACATATTGGATCTTGCGATGCCATATGTCATAGTTCTCCCCATCTAATTTCTCCCCTTTGTTTAAATCGGCAACAATACTCTTGGATGCCATTTCACTACAAAACGCAAAGGAGGGATATTACACACACACCTAAGAAATCTGCCGCGTCCATTCAAGCTAGAAAAAAAATAATTTAGACATGTCGCAAGATCGAAAAATCGCTAGGCTTCAGAATCATCTCTTGCGCCACAATATCCAATTATTAAATTTCTAACCTAATTCCCGCGCAAATTTAAAAAAATATGGGAGATTTAATCATAAATCTCAACCATACTCCCACTATCTAAAAGTAGTCACCTAGTCCTATTCACGCGTAGAGACAGATCCTACTAAAATCGCAGTAACCTGTTGGGCCAGTCTACAAAGACAGCTACAACAACCACAGCAGCCTGTTGGGCCAGTCTACAAAGATGGTTCATATAAGACCATTACAGTCCATTTTTCTTATTCCATCAGTGCATTTACAGTTCTTACTGGGGCTACCATGGTGTTGTCGCTATACAGTGCATTTACAGTTCTTACTGGGGTCACTGCAATTCTTTCAGCCTATCAATCTACACTGACAACCCTAACTAAGACTACTTAGTGGGAATTTCCTATTTTATCACTAGAATAAATAAAGGCTAATGTCTAATCATACAAGCCTAACATTTATATATGATAAAATAATAATACATTCACATGTTGTATACATACATGTTATCACATTTAATCAACAAAAAAATAAACATAATATCACATGTAATTTATCAATAAAAAAATGAATATCATCAAATATCCACATGTAATCATATTTAATCTAAAGCATTAAATAAAAATATCACATGTTATAACAGGAAATATATCTAAGCATATATTAAAACATGCCTCTTTTTTTTTTTTATATCATTATTAAAAGAAATATATATATAAAAAAAAACACATTATCACTAGATGACCCTCACGGTCCAGTGGTGGGGGGACTAAAGAATTAGTCATCCGGCCTGGGTTCGAAACCCACGGCCGGACATAACACCATTTTTTTTTATTATTATTATAAACATTTGGGGCTGGGCTGTATAAAAACCCAGCCCAAGACCGGACTAAAAACCACATGGGCCGCAAGGCCCAAGCCCGGCCCTGGAAAATAGAAGAGACTCTGCTCTCTTCTTCAACCTTCGGCCAGGGCACTGTTCACGTGAACAGTGCCCAATTTTCAGAAACCAAGAACAGCGCCGTTTAGAGAGTTTTTCGGGGTCTCTTCTCATCGGAAACAACCTCCAGAGGAGGCTGGGTGCTGCTGCAGCACCTGGGTGGTGCGCGCAGCACCACGGTGGTGCTGGCAGCACCCCTCTGGTGCGCGCAGCACCGAGGCGGTGCTTGCAGCACCGCTGGGTGCCCCACGGTGCACCATGCACCGTGGGCTCCAGGCGGTGCATGCGGCACCGTGGTGCGCGCAGCACCATTTCAGGGGTGCTGCGCAGCACCCTACGGTGCGCGCAGCACCATTTCAGGGGTGCTGCGCAGCACCCTACGGTGCGCGCTGCACCACCGCACCGGCTTCGGCCAAATTTTTTTTTTTTTTTTAAACGCAGCAACATTCAGCAAAAAAAAATGGCACATTTATAATTTGCATGCATATGCAAAATAAAAAATAACTGGAAGCAATTATGACTGCTCTCTGATACCAATGTTAGCAAAATATTACAGCGGAAAAATACCTCAAGTTCAGCTTCAAAAATTGCTCCACAAGTTTTTCCAGCACGACAAAAACAAGCGTTTTCTCTTAGTGGTGAAGTGTACTACGTAGTTATAAAACTAGAGTAACACTTAACAATCCACAGCCTAAAAACTATTTCAAGAGAGAACAAATGAGAGAGAGATTTTTACTATATCAATTAGTTCCCAGAACCAAAAGGAGGGGGGCTATATATAGTCCCCCTACACGGCTGGCCTTAAAGGCCAGCCTTCAATACGCTGGAAACGCATGGCTTAAAGCCATGCGTTTACAGACTGTGTAACGCATGGCTTTAAGCCATGCGTTATAGACTGTGAAATTAAAGGGGGTCCGCCCGTGTGGGCGCCCCCTCCATTTAACAATATATATATATATATATATAGAGAGAGAGAGAGAGAGTATATTCTCTCTTATCAATAGTCATATGTCATGTTATTAATATTCTTGAAGTAACCATCAAGTTTTATATAGATGATATCAAGTTAGACTATGCGTATATTTTTTTATATATATTTCAAAACTATCCAATAACTATTTTTCCTAACTTCACATGAACTAAGTATTAACATTTGCTTCCACATTGTTAAGAAACTTATTTGGTTGATTGGGTCAAATATAATGATTTTGGTGATGCTGTAAATTGTAGAATTAAAACTTGACATGTCTAAAGCCTACGATCGTATTGAATGGAAATATTTAGAAGCTTTGTTGCTAAAGTTGGGTTTTGGTTTGAAATGGACCCGATTGCTCAGGACTTGTGTTAAGTCCATTTCTTACTTGGTTATTGTAAATGGGGTGCCATGGAATAGTTTTGTTCTTACAAGGGGATTACAACAAGATGATCTTTGTCCCCATAGTTTTTCTTGATTTGTGTGGAAGGATTGACTTCTTTGTCTCAAAGAGCAGCACATAATGGTTCTATCCAAGGAATTTCAGCTTCGAGAGGAGGTCTTAAAATCAACCATCTTCTATTTGCCGATGATTGTGTGGTATTTTTTCGGGCAAATATAGATGAGTGGTACACGGTGAAGAGTATTCTTGCTCAATATGAGAGGGCCTCGGGTTACTATATGTTAAGGACGTGTCTCGCTCTCCTCCTGCAACCGTTCACCTGCAAGAAGTTGAAGAGATCCGGCGATCTTCGCCTGAAAAAGCTCCGATGCTTAAGTCAGTGGATTTTCCATTATCAAGAAGAAATTAGAGAACAAGGGAGAAAATTGGACTCACTCTACATGGAGAGTTACCTGGTTTATGTAGGCCTTGTGATGATGCTTATTTTCTGCGAGGATTTCTGTTCACGCGTCATCTTTCCGTAACTGACGTGATCTCATATCTGCATGGAATCCTACAAATAATGGTGAGGGTTCAGTGTTAGTTTTCATGCGTGCCTATGCAGGGCTTAATACTTATCCGTCCCGTGGATAAATAATTAGGCCTGCCTTATCATTTCCTCTTATTCTGATGGGCTTCTAGGCTTGTTGGTTTAAATAGGCCCTACAGCTACCTCGCGAATTTTCTTCGCCTCGAGACGTAGGAAATTCAATTTGTTTTGGCTTTTAAATGTCTAGGTTCCCGCTGTGATATGCCTAGGAACTCATAAATTCCTATGAACCATCGAGTGCCTGCAGTCCTTTCATCTTTTCATTAGCCAAACGTGGCATTCGGGTGGGAGTTACCGTGTGACGGTTATTTTCTATGAGACGGCTATTCCCCTACTTTTGTTGTCAGATCATTATGCCCCCGTCGGTTGGCATTCCACAGTCGTCATTTCCTTTAAATACCCATTTCTCTCTCTTTTCCCCCCTTCTTTCTATTCATTGAGTTCTTGTCCCTTTCTCCTTCCTTGCTCTTTTCCTGTTTTTGCTCCTTTCTTGTTCGTTCCATCTCCCTCTTAACAACTTCATAGCTAACCAAGGTAGCAGATCGGTTCAACCTTTTGACGTTCCTAAGGGTACAACATTCGACAGATATTCGTGGCGTTCGAGCGTCCGAGAGAAATATTTAGCTGGGATTCGGGAGGAGTTTAATATCCCAAGTTCAGTCATGATGAAAGCTCCTGAGTCAGGATGTTGTGACGATGAAGGATTCTCTGGTTGGGTAGCCATCTCTGTAGCCCTCTTGTCTAATGGGTTGAAGCTCCCTTTTTGCCGCCCTCTTCGTGACATCTTGGATCTCTTGGAACTAGCCCCTATTTAACTTCATCATTTTGCCTTGAGGGCTTATTTATGTGCTTGCATCATCTTTCAGATGTTCCTGACGCCTCTCTGCAATCTTTATCCTGACATGACTGCTCGAGAGTTTTTAGTTTTTTATAATGTGAGGGCGGCTACCAAGGGTCGTGTGGCCGGTTTTCGTATTAAGGAGAAAGGGCAATCCCTAGCTCTGTTTGAAGGCCGGTACTCCAATGCCAAGGCGTGGACCACAATGTTCTTTTTTATCAGCAGCTAGAGGTAGGAGTTTCCTGCCCAAGAGGAGGTCTTCAGGGATTTTCTAGTTAGGGCAATCTGGCGTCCTATCCCTGAAAGCCGACGTCTTGGGCCCTCATGCCTCCACTGTCCCGCCGAGAGCTACCTCGGATTAATGCCATTCGCGCCTGGGCTGCTGACCATCCGGACGACCTTTGGACCGACAAACTGCTGTCCTCTGCCCATATTGATCGATTCTTGTCATCTCCCAACTGCTCCTTCGTTTAGGGGTGTGATTTTATAATCACAGATGTTATTCCTGCCCCTCTATCAGTTCCCTCTGAAAAGGCCACGAGAGGTGCTCTTGTTGTCCGGGAGAAGAAGGAAGGGCCAAAGGAGAAAAACCGTTCGAAGATTGACGCAAGCAAAGGCAAAAAAGAGAGAAGATCCAAGAAGAAACAATGAGGGTCAGAGAAAAAGTGTCCGTCTAGGAAGTTTGGAGCGAACCTACACCCCCATCTTCAACAGGGGACTTGGCGCCCTCAGCAAACGCCTGCAAGCAGCCGCCCCAAGAGTCTAAAACTCCTTTGGGGGGCGGTCAGGCCTGAACACTTTCCTCGCCTGTGGTTACTGCGCCTACCACCTCTGGTAGTTCTTCCACAAAACCATGCTCCACTGTCTTGGGGAATAGGGAAGGCCTGGCCAGCATTGCCCTTTTTGAGCAGGTCGCCATGTTCCAAGTCCAGGCGCCTCTCTGGACTAGTCCTCTAGAGTCTGCTTCTGTGTTCGTGCCTTTAACTACCGAAGGCCCAGTGAGGGGTGGCGATATGCCCTCTGGTGTGGCAGTCGCCCTTCAATTGGAAAGGGTTACTGGTTCCGGTGTCTGCCTACTATCTTCATCCGAAACTGCTCCTAGTGGAATGGAGGAGAATTTGGTTAGCGCCCAGCCCACTAGTCAAGAAGGCTTCCAGTCTCCTGCTCCCGATGGGACTTGGTCGTTGGCCAGTCTGACTTAGAAACTCTCCCAACCACCATATCTGGAGGCTACACTCCATCTTTGGTTGGTAGTGGAGAGTGTCTCTTGACCATCCCTCTTCCTACGTCTTCGTTTGGTGGGGATCTCGACTCTCTTACAAAAGAGGAGTTGGATAACTTGCTTCGGGAGGGCGCCCATACAGAACGGGAGGAAGCAG
The DNA here is from genome assembly GCA_036559045.1 of Platycarya longipes. NCBI lineage: Eukaryota > Viridiplantae > Streptophyta > Magnoliopsida > Fagales > Juglandaceae > Platycarya > Platycarya longipes. The sequence continues at coordinate 2,212,335 of CM071790.1, read as the reverse complement.
CTCGTCCTGAGGAGCTACCTGACTCTGGGCATTTGTTGGGCCAAGTGGCGAATGCGGCTCCTAAGCCTGTGAGAACTCTGGCAGCTGAGAGGATTGGTGACCCTATTGAAAACACTGGGGGTGACGGCAACGGGAGTGCTTCTTCCTTGTCTATTCTTGCTCAAGCCGACATCGTTACGGAGATGGCCAACCAGTTAAAGGATTGGTTTTCAACGGTAACCTCACGACTTATCTTAGTTTCTCTTCTCTCTTCCCTTTTTCTCTTTTACTTACTTTGGTTCTCTTTTCTTCCTCACAGGGTGTTGACAATTTGGCAGCACGCGTAGTGGCTGATTTTGTTTGGAGGGAAGAAGAGATGAGAGGGAGGTGGCAGGCCGACAAGGCCAAATTGGAAGCCCTTGTTGAGAGAAATAGAGAGCTCAAACTCCACTTGGACCAGGCGGAAGGTTTTGCTAACTCTCTTCATGGGGAGCTAGAGCTCCGTGACGGCGAGGTCCTTGAGCTTCGGGATGCTGTTCGCCTTTCTCAATAGGTGAAGATCAGGGATGACTTTTCCCACCAGGTCTTGCAATCTGAAAGGGACTTGGCAAAGGCACAGCTTTCTGAAGTTCAGCTGACCTATAATGCTGAGTTAGCTCGTTTGAACTCCGAGCTTCTCGCTCATAGCGGAGAGTTAAACTCAGTCTAGGAAGAGCTTGCCAGTTCGCAGGAAATGTGTAATGATCTGACCAAGGATTTACTGGACGCCTTGGAGAAGGCGCGCCTTACAACTCAAGGCCTTTTCGAGGCGCAAGGTTCTTTGGCTGAGCTTCGAGAGTGTCACCAAAGTTATAAGGCAAACCGTGCGAACATGGACGAAGAATTTAGGAAGGCCAACTTGGTTGCTCTGGCCAGGGACGAACATCTAGCTAGGAAAGCAGACCAACTGGCTATTGCCTAGGCGAAAACTGCCCGTCTTTGGGCCCAATTGGCTATGGCTCCTCAGGTCAGGGACACGGCCTTCACTTTTGGTCACAGTGCTGGTATTGTGCACCTTAGAAACCGCCTCTTGGCTGATCTTGCTATGGACCTCCAAGCTCTCGATACTAGCTTGTTCTCCCTCGATGGCCGCCTGCCGCCGTACTGATACTTTCGGACGCGAGGAAATTCCAAACGCCTTTGTGGACGTCCTTCCATTACTGCCACCTAGCGAAGGTGATGCCCCTTGATTTGAGGCTTTTATTCTTCGTTTTATTTTATTCTTTTTGTAATTGCACATTGTAACCTCAATTTGTAATCAAATTCTTTTATTATTTTTTTTTTTTTGCAAATAACATCTAGTACTCGCTTCAATATTGTACGCTTGACTCGCAGTTTGATAGTTTCAAGTATTTGTCTCAATTATTTGGACAGTCCGTGATCTTTCCCTCGACCTCGCAAGCTGGATTGCTTGTTGTGGATCTCTTAGCGTGGCGGTCCCTGACCTTTCCCTTTTCTCATGGCACCGTGAGTATCATTGGTGTTTGAGAATGGCGGGGTCATTTGACTCTATGCCCCTTTTTCTATATGGCACCTGCGAGTGTCATAACTCGTCATTGGTGTTTAAGGTTGGCGGGGTCATTTGCCTCTTCGCCCCCTTTTACATTAGCACCACGAGTATTGTAACTCGCCATTAGTGTTTAAGGTTGGCGGGGTTATTTGCCTCTGCGCCCATTTTTCTATATGACACCTGTGAGTATTGTTACTTGTCATTGGTGTTTAAGGTTGGTTTGAAGCAGTCTGTGACCTTTCTCTTAACCCTGCGAGCTGGATAGACCGTCGTGGGTCTTTTATTAGTAAGGAATTCTTCGAGTGTGATAACTCGGTATAGGTGTTCAAGGGTGGCGTGGTCTATTGATCTCTGCGCGCCCCTTATTTTTTGTACGTGATGCCACAAGTAATTACCAGCACTTTAAACAGGGCATGAGAATCAATGGAGTTGAAAATAGGCAAACACCGGGATTCTCGAAGTAACAAATACGAATGTTATAATTATAATCATTTAAGAATTCAACTGAAATAAGAATGCTAAAACAGAAATCACTGTAATGAAGAACCAACAATACTACTATTAGAGGAATATAAAAGACAAAACTGAAATGAAAGTACTGACGACGCTACTGGTAAAACTTCTTTAAGTGCTCTACATTCCATGGATGAAGTAGTTCCTTTCCTTGACTGTCTTTTAGCCTGTATGACCCAGGCCTGTAGTTTGCCACTACCAAGTAGGGTCCTTTCCATTGTGGTCCCATATTTCCATGATTTTGGGTTGTCACTCTGCTCCTCTTCAAGACTAGATCCCCGATTTTGAAAGTCCTGGGCTTCACTCTCTTATTGAAGTACCGCCCGATTGTGACTTTCTCCAGTAACATTTTGTCTTCCTCTATTTCTCTTTCCTCTTCTATCAAATCCAGATTTTCTTCCAGCTTGCTGTCGTTTTGATGGGTCGAATAATGGTTCGTTCTGTAGCTGGGCAATCCTACTTCAACTGGTGGCACCGCCTCAGTCCCATAAGCTAGCGTGAACGGGGATTCCATGGTTGGTGTTTTGACTGTTGTTCTGTACGCCCAGAGTACTCCCGGGAGCTCGTCTGCCCAACCTCCCTTTTTTTCAGCGACCCTCTTCTTTAGGATAAAGAGTAAGGTTTTATTGGTTGTCTCAGCCTACCCGTTAGCTTGGGGGTGACCGGGCGAGGAATACTTGGCTTTAACTTTAGCTCGGCACACCATTCCCTGTACTGATCGGAGTCAAACTGCGGACCATTGTCTGTCACCAAGCTGTGGGGGATTCCGAATCGACAGACGACATTCTTCCACAAGAATTTATCACCACTCTGCTGGTTATGGTGGTCAATAGTTCCGCTTCCACCCATTTGGTGAAATAGTCCACGGCCACTATCATGAATTTCACTTCGCATTTTCCTAGTGGGAATGGTCCTACTAGGTTCACGCCCCATTAGGCAAAAGGCCAAGGTACCGTCATAGACGTCAGTTCCTCTAGTGGGGCATGTTGCACGAGTGCATACTTTTGGCATTTAACGCACTTCTTAATGAGCTCTCGTTCGTCCATTATTGCGTTGGGTCAGTAATAGCCTGAATAGACTGCTTTTCTGGCTAAGACTCTCCCCCCTAAGTGATTCCTACATATTTATTCATGTATCTCTGCTAGGAACTATTGAGCTTCCTGGGACGAAATGCATCGTAACAACGGGGTAGAGAAACATCTTTTGCAAAGAATCCAGTTGATGAGTAGGAATCTAGCCGTTTTTTTTTCTAACTCTCCATGCTTTTTCTCGTTCTTCTAGTAGTTTGCTTACCATCAGGTATTCCAGTACCTCATTTGCCCATTTGGGAACATTGGAGTTCAGCGTCGCCACTTCCACGCCGATGGTTGGTGCTTCAATAATTTTTCTCTCCACTCGCCAAGGAAAAGGCGCTTCTTCCATTCCGGAAGCTGTCCGTGCCAGCCTATCTGCCACCTCATTGTCCGCCCGAGGTATCTGGGCTATCATGACGTATGATAAAAGATCACGCACTTCCCAAACTTGCCCCAGGTATTTCTTTAACTTTTCACTTTTGGTTGTATATAGGCCTAACACCTAGTTGACAATGATCTGTGAATCCGACTTGACTTCTATCTCAGTTACCTCGATTTGGGCGGCTATAGAAAGTCCAGTGACTAGCACTTCATATTCAGTCTTGTTGTTCGTTACTTTAAACGCTAGTGTGGCCATGTAATGCCTTTCTTCGTTATTGGGGCTCAGCAAATGTATCTCTAGGCTACCACCCGCCTTACAGGACGAACCATCGATGACATTACCCACGGTTTGCTTGTTGGTGCTATTGGGACTTCCTGGGGGAAACCTAAGAATTCCGCCACAAAGTTTGCTAATGCCTATCCCTTCATCGCCTTCCTTGGCTCGTATCTCAAGTTGAATTCACTCAACTCAATCGACCATCCTATCAACCTCCCTGTGCATTCTGGTTTCCTCAGGATTTTTGTCAACAGTGCCTCCGTTAGCACCCTTATTGTATAGGCTTAAAAGTATGGGCGAAACTTTCTAGCCGCCATTACCAAGGCGAAAGCTAGCATTTCAATCTTGGGATACCGTACTTCCGCTCCTTTAAGGGTTCGGCTCACGTAGTATACGGGGTGTTGGACGGCTCCTTCTTCCTTTACCAAGACGTTAGATACTGTATATGGTGAAATGGCTAGATACGCACAGAGTATATCGCCCTCTTCCAGTTGCTTTAGAAGGGGTGGATTGGCTAGATATTGCTTTAATATTTTGAACGCTTCACTACACTCTTCGTTCCAGGGATGTGTCTTGCGTAGCACGTGAAAGAAAGACATACACTTATCCGTCGATCTTGCTATGAATCTGCCTAGGGCGGCCACTTTCCTTACCAGTCGCTGTGTCTCATGCAAGTTTTCCGGCGGCTTCATATTGATTATGGCCTCTATCTTTTCTGGAGAAGTCTCAATCCCTCTTTCAGATACGATGAACCACAAAAACTTTCCTGACTCAACTCCAAAGGCAAACTTGGAAGGATTTAACTTCATTTTGTATTGGCGTAGTACACTAAACGCCTCTCTCGGGTCTTTGATGTGCTGGGTGGGCTCTTTGCTTTTCACCAATAGATCATCCACATAGATTTCCATGGCTTTCCCTATCTGTTTTGCAAACATTCGGTTGACCAATTTCTGGTAAGTCGCTCCTGCATTCTTTAATCCGAACGGCATCACTTGATAACAATACATCCCACGATCTGTTATGCATGCAGTCTTTTCTTTATCCACCGCTTGCATCTGAATCTGGTTGTGTCCTTAATAAGCGTCCATGAAACTCAATGTTCGGTGTCCCTCCGTTGCATCCACGACGAGATCGATATGTGGCAGAGGGAAGCTATTCTTTTGGACAAGCCTTGTTGAGGTCGGTGAAGTCTACACACATCCTCCATTTACCATGGCTCTTTTCACTAGTACTACGTTAGACAACCACTCTGGGTAGTGGGCTTCCTTGATAAAGCTGGCAGCGAATAGTCTCTTGACTTCCAAGCTGATGGCAGCGTATTTCTCCGCGCTGAATGATCTCCTTTTTTGGTGCACCGGCTTGTTTGTAGGGTCTACACCCAAGCAATGTTCAATGATGGCATTATTCACTCCAGGCATCTCTTCATGGCTCTATGCAAACACGTCTCTGTGTTCCATCAACAGCTACTTTAAATTCTCTTTGTCCGCCACCGGGGGTGGGGGGCGTTTGTACCAATGCGTACTGTTGTTTCCGGGGGTTAGGGAATAGAGTTATGAGCTCCAAAGGATCATTGACCTCGGCTTGCTGCTGACTCTGCTCATCTCTAACCTCCACTTCCTTTTCCTGGGTTCCTGCCATGGGTGGTGGAAGGGGTGGTATGCACGTACTCTTCATCTCTCTCACGGTGCAGACCTCGCCTCCACTCTTCTGCAGTTCTTGCACATAACATTCTCGAGCCAGCGCCTGCTCACCTCTTGACTCTCCCACCCCGATTCTGCTTGGGAACTTCATCTTGAGATAATAAGTAGAGGTTATTACCCTAAGCCGGTTGAGTGTTGGTCTCCCTAATATAACATTGTAGGAGGAGGGAGATTTGACCACTACAAAGTTAATCAAGGTGGTGGCCGTTTGTTATCCAGTCCCGGCGGTCACCGGAAGTGTGATGGCCCCAACAAGTTGGACTGCTTCACCGGAGAAACCTTTCAATGGCATCGAGGAAGGTTGTAGTCGGTCACCGTCGATACCCATCTGGCTGAATGCTTCCCAAAACAGTATATCGGCAGAGCTCCCATTATCAATCAGCACTCGCCTGGTCGAGTAGTTAGCTATGACGAGGGGGACCACTAGAGCGTCATCATGCGGATACATAACCCATTCTCTTTCCTCTTCTCCGAAGGATATTACTATTTGATCATCGCTAAGTTTCCGTTGTTTGGGGGCCCTGACAGCCAAATAAACTTCCTCATACCTCGCTTTTCGTGCATATGCCTTCTGGCTAGATGTGGACATTCCGCCTCTAGCAAAAGCCCCCTGCTATTGTTTAGATTTTCCCGATAGGTGCCCTATTCCTATCATCTCTTGGGGGTGATCTGTTTTTGCCACCTCTTTGGGGCGATTTGTTCCTGCCACCTCTCGGGGGCATCCTGTTTCTGTCCTCGTCTCCTTTCTTTGTTGCCCAGCTGCCATTGTTTCGGCGGTCATTACCCCGGCGCCTGCTTTCGGGGCTGGCACTTCTTTTATCCTCCAGCCTGGACTCTCGACGTCGCCTGGATTTTGACTGTTTTGCCATCATCAGTTCCAACTCACCAATTCCCGCCAGTTCAGTGACCCACTTTTTCATGGTCATGCAGTCTTCTGTCCAGTGTGAACCCGTCTGGTGGTATTTGCAGTATTGTCCGTCTATCTGGTGCTGTTGTTTTTCACCCCTATCTTCCACCTCTTCTCTAACACTTAGGTTGTTATGTATCAGCCTGGTGTTCCGATCTGGCTTTCTTTCTTTCCTCATTTCTCGCCGACTTGTTCCAAACCTTTTATCATCTTGTTCGCCTCTTCTGTTTTCCTTCCGTGGCTCTACCAAGGCTTGTAATGTGTCCTCGGCATTGACAAAAGTATCCGCCTGATCCATGAATTCCCTGAGGGTGGAGGAGGACTTCTTAGCCAGCTCCATCATAAATGGGCTTTGTGGCCAAATTCCACCCAGGAGAGCGGCCAGAGTAATCTTCTCATCTTGATCGTCTGTCATCAACCGCTCCTTGTTGAAGCGGGTGAGGTAGCTCTTGAGGTCTTCATCTTCTTTTTGTTTGACCGTAAACAGGTAGGCAGCTGGGCGACGGCGCCTTCCGTTAGGCATGAAATAGGTTATGAACTGTTTGGCCAGGTGTTCAAAGCTATCGATCGACCTTGGTTTGAGAGTGCCAAACCATCCTCTCGCTATCCCCTTTAGGGTCAGAGGAAAGGCTCGGCAAGCAATCTCGCCCGGGAAACCATGGAGCGTGATGTGGGCTTTAAAATTCTCTAAATGGTCCACTGGATCCTTGAATCCATCGTACAGGTCTATCTGGAGAACTTTAAATTTCGACGGGAGTGGGACATCCATAATCCGCTCGTTGTATGGCATGTCAGTCAGGTTCAACAGGCAGTTGACCGACGAAGATCCCCCCATCCTTCTTGCTATTTCCTCGTATTTTCTCGCTAGATCCTTCAGTTCGTCATGCATCTTTTGTTTCTCTATGCGTTCCCGTTTGGCCTCAGCGTTGCTATCTACTTCTCCTTCACCTTGCTCATTGTGAGCAGGTAGGGTGGCTCGTTGGTTTCAACATTCTTCCATCGTAACTCCTCATTTTCTTTCTGCAACGCTTCCAGAGCGTCTAACGCCTTCTTCAGTCTCTCCTCGGTTGCTGCTAATCGTGCTTCCATGGGTGCTCCTATTGTTCGGCTCGCTATAGAACAAGTTACAGTCGGCATGCGAGAACCACGTTAATAGTCCGTAAGCGTATCCCACAGACGGCGTCAATGTTAAGAACGTGTTTCGCTCCCCTCCTACAACCGTTCACTTGCAAGAAGTTGAAAAGATCCGGCGATCTTTGCCTGAGAAAGCTCTGATGCTTAAATCAGTGGATTTTCCAGTTATCAAGAAGAAATTAGAGAACAAGGGAGAAAATTGGATTAACTCTACATGGAGAGTTACCTGATTTATATAGGTCTTGTGATGATGCTTATCTTCTGCGAGGATTTCTTTTCACACATCATCTTTCCGTAACTGACATGATCTCGTATCTGCATGGAATCCCGCAGATAATGGTGAGGGTTGAGTGTTAGTTTTCATACGTGCCTATGCAGGGCTCAATACTTATCCATCCCGTGGATAAGTAATTGGACCTGCCTTATCATTTGCTCTTATTCTGATGGGCTGTCAGGCTTGTTGGTTTAAGTAGGCCCTACACTATCAATCAAGAGAACCAATTTTTTCTTCTGCAAAAACACCAAGCCCATAACTAAACACTTCCTCTTGCAGAACTCAGCAGGTACGGTGTGCAACAATTTTAATAAATATTTGGGCTTACCAGTTGTTGTTGGCAGGTCAAAGTACGCCACTTTTAGGGGTTTAAAGGAGCACATTTTGAAGAGAATCAATAGCTGAAAAACTGGTTGTTTATCGGCTGCAGGGAAGGAAGTTCTTATTAAGAGTGCCCTTCAAGCGATACCAACATACACCATGAGTGTATTTCGGTTGCCTGGTACTGTTATCAAAGAAATTGAAGCTTTACTTTCAAACTTCTGGTGGAGCCACAAGAAAGATGTCAAAGCAATACATTGGCATAGCTGGAAGAAACTGGGCAGAGTTAAGAGTAATGGAGGGTTGGGCTTTAGAGATTTTACTTGCTTTAACACTGCTTTATTAGCCAAGAACCTGTGGAGATTTCTGACTGATCCTACATCATTAATTGCTCGAGTTTTCAAAGGTAAATACTATCGGCATAGTGATTCATTGCATGCTCAGTTGGGATCAACACCGTCGTTTATATGAAGAATCCTAATGTCCAGCATAGACCTTTTGAAAGGAGGAGTTGCATGGCGAGTTGGTAATGGCAGATGCATTAAGATTTTGAGAGATAAATGGTTGTCGTGCCCAACATCTTATCAAGTTTAATCTCCGGTCCAACTTCTTGATCCTGAGGCAACAATAGACTGTTTGATTGATAATGATAGAAAACGCTAAAATCAAGATCTTGTGAGGTTTGTTTTTAATGATACATAAGCTTCTATCATTCTAAGTATTCTCCTTTGTAACTTCTGAGCTGCTGATAAAATGATTTGGATGGAATCCAATAGTGGTGTTTATTCTATCCAGAGTGCATATTTCAAAGTCACCACTCGTCGATCTAGTAATGTAGCAGAATCCTCCACTACAAGACATGCTTCTGCACATTGGAAAAATTTGTGGAAGTTGTACATCTCGGGCAAGGTTAAACAATTTGTTTGGAAAGCTTTGCATGGAATTCTACCTACTAAAGCTGCCTTGCAGAGAAAACAAATTCTCGATAGCAGTATTTGTCCCATTTGTATGTGAGATGAGGAACCAGCCTTGCATGCCTTATGGTCCTGTCGTTCAGCAGTGGGATGTGTGGGGAGACTCCAGAAGCCCAGTTCGAAAATGGAATTGTAATTTCACAAGTTTTAGCCACCTGTCCGAGATGCTGCTTAATATGTCTACAAAGTCTTTGGAACTCATTGTGTTATTATGTATCAGTTATGGACACGCCGATGTGCATCTCTTTTTTAATGATAAATTCCAACACCCTTCTGCCGTTATTGATTCGGCCATTACAGAACTAGAGTTGCTCAAGCAAGCACAACAACACAATTCATCTCAACCAACTGGGAGGCAGCAAGGGGTCTCGATGCATAGATGGCAACCACCAATTGATCCTTTTCTTAAATGTAACTTGGATGCAGCTTTTGAAAGGTCAATGGCATCATAGGCATTGGGATTGTTCTTCGAGCCAGCGATAACACAATAAGAGCAACCTTGATTGGCAATCAGAATCATGTGTCCTCTATTAGTCATGCTGAGTCTCTGGCCTTACTTAGTGTAATGAGGTTATGTTTAGAGTTGAATTTAACGCTTGTCATCTTCGAGGGGGATGCCAAGGCTGTGGTGGATGCAGTTTATTCAAGGGAAGAAGATGGCTCCTGGTTATGCCAATTAACTGCTGATATAAAGCATTTTCTATGTGCCAACCTTTTGTGGAAATTAGCATTCGATTCTTGCCTTTGTAATAATGCTGCTCATACAGCAGCTAAGTTGGGCATGAGAGTTGAGATTGAGAGGATCTAGTTTGTAGATGGTCCAGCCGAGGTCCTTGAGGCTGTAACATATGATTGTATTCCTCTTACTTGATTTCCTACTAATGAAGTATGTTCATTTCAGAACAAAAAAAAAAAAAAAAAAAAAGAGCCTCACAAACTAAACCCGCAACATGATAACCAAACCAAAGACATTAGACACCAAAATCCCACTAATGGCACTACCCCATGCCCAAAAAGATATGATATTATCAAGGGAGACGCTGGGGACCGGTCCGGCTGTCCCCAGCGTCTAAAGCAGCCCAACGTTAGTTGGGCTGCTTTATAATGAAAAACACGTTAAAATAAAATAAAAAATATGATTAAATAAAAAAATGAAAATTAAAGATATAAAAAAAAATAAAATGAACAAAACATAATAAAAAATACAATAAAAAACACAATAAAAACATAAAAACATAATAAAAAACACAATAAAAAAATAAAATGAAGATGAATTTAAGGGAATTCGGTCATGGAGCGAACGGAGCCGCCGCTGGTGGCGATGTCGCCCACCACCACCGGGGGCGGCCGGGGCTGCTTTTGGGGGGGGCAGTCTGCCCCCCAGGATTTCTCTATTATCAATTCTAAAGTGAAATGGATAATATTTTATTTAATCTTGCTGATACGAATATGGCCAAGAGACGAGATAGGACAAAATCCCCTATCTAACCAAGAAGTCACATTCAATTAATGCGATACATTTTAATTCAAATGATTTAAAGCTTGCAAAAGGCATTCTTCCATCCAAGTCTGATCATTTGAGTTGGAACATCTTGGATCAATGGACCAACCTCAGCCCATATTTCTTGATGAGTATTTGAAGCTTTTACTACCTCCTGGCATAGGATCATTGCTTTCCTCAAGGCTTAGGCCAGAACATAGGATCATTGCTTTTCTCAAGGCCAAAGCTTCACCTGTTGTAAGCTTTAAAAGAGCATCAATGCTGGAGCTCAGTGAAAACAGAACATCTCCCGTCTAATCACACTCCTGCCCTTTCTTTGTGTCTGTTGGTCACGGAGTTAGTTCTGTGCTGGCAAATATTCTTTTTAGCCTCAGCTAGTTGCCAAAAACACCATCGCTGGACTTTCCAACTTTATTGTAAAAAACTAGAGCATTCCTCCTTGTCCATAGTCTTCTTAGAATTGTCTGTCTCTCTGTTCTATTCTTTCTATTTTCTCAGAAAATTACATTCTTTAATAGGTAATGTTTAAGCCGTTACAACTATTTATGAAAATTACAAGCATCACTATTACTTTAAACTGTTACAACTGGTGGATCTGAAAGTCCAATAATCGCGTTGGAATTTTAATCAGTAGTATGCTTCCAATTACATTATTAGATTCTGCCCATTGTGCAAAATATCATGCCCGCATTGATTCTGATATCAATGTATTTTCACTACTTTACAAGCCACAAAAATGTTCAACACTAGTCTTGTGTCCCTATTGATGCCTTCTGCTATCCAATCTTGAGTATCTTCCGCTTTTGTCAATGCTCTGATATAGTTCTTTTGAGTGTCCCCTTCAACTATGATATTCATTACATGTCCGGATTGAGCTTCTTTTTATTTAACTCCTACGAACGCTGCCATTACTCCCCTTAAATTTGGATTCCATCTCCCTAACTATTCAGCTTGACAAAATCACAGTTGCTATGGCAAGAAAGAAGACCGCTGATCATAAGAACTGAAAGAACATATTGTGGGGTTTCCATTCTAGTGCCTAATTTCGTTCACATTCATCCTTTTTACGCTCTTACAGATTATAGACGTGAGGAGAATATTTATGTGGAAAAGGGTGCCTTTTGTGCTAGCTAGTGGCATCCTGATTCCTGAATGGAAGATACATCTGCAAGCAATGAGTTCCAAGTTTCTAACTCTGTGCTTCGACAGTGTCACGATGTCTGCTGAAGCTGTTTTGTCCAATCAAAAGGTTCCCAGTCTTGGACAAAGCTTTTAACTGCTTCTCTCTGAATTTCAATGGACTCGTACCTTCTGCGACGATGCATGTCTTCCTCCGGCAACTGAAGCATGCCTCTTATGACATTAAGGCCAAGGCTGCTCTTAAACTGTTTCTCGTCATCTATAACATGGACAAATCCCTTGTACAGACCAAACTCAACATTTAAGTATGGAAAGTTTTTGGGAATTGAACCACGCAACCCCTTTTGGCTTGTATCAATGAGCTTCTTTGCATTATGTTGGCTCCATTCATCCTCAGCTTCATCAATTGCCTAAAAAATATTCTTCTGTTAGAGATTTAGTATTGGCTACATCAAAATTTCCTTCAAAGTTTGATGGAAAGTACAAGTTTAATGTAAAACCAATACCTCCACATCCATAACTTCACATTGAATTCATCATTAGATTTATCAAAATAATAACATAATATTTTTTTGATAGGGTAATAACAAGTAATAATCAAAATAATAATATAATATATAATTCATGAAACCAAAAAATACATCTATACTTTTTTTTTTTTTTGATAAGTAAACAATTGTATTAATAGAGTAGGCAAAGCCCAAGTACACAAGATGGTAAACAAGAGACAGGAGCTAACTAGGTCGTAGTTGGAAACACATCTATAATTTATTCATCCAACAAACATATAAAAAGGTAATAAAAAAAATATTTTGATGAGTAAATCTAAACCCTTGAAATATAAAGGATGATACTCAAGTATTGTAGCTCAAAGTTTGAGTTGGTAAGTTTTGATGAGTCCAATATAGGATTATTTTTTGTAAGACCATCAAATTTGCATTTGATAAGTCCAATACCAATGCTCTTAAAAACTTATAAAACAAATAATAAATAAATATCTAGCACTTAGTATATTAAAAATCAAACACATGACCACAAACATGTACACTACAGTCCATGCATCACAAATCCAGTTTTCAACGTGCTCAACATCAACAGCTAGCTTCTAATAAAGAATCACCAGTTTCTTTTCTTCAGATAAATTGTGGAGAATGGAGATCATACCACTTGTGAATAGGCCTGTGCACCCGGGTTCCAGATTCGGGGACCCAGGTATCTTAACCCGGAACCGGATTTCAAATCCGGATCCGGAAATCCGGGTATCTTGATCTGGAACCGGATTTCAAATCTGGGCCGGAACCCATATCAATCCAGGTTTTAAAACTGCGGATTCCGGATTCTGGATTTGAACCCGGATTTTTTTTTCCCTTCTTTCTTTTCTTTTGAAAAGCTTATTTTTTATTAAAACAATTATTGCATTTTTTATTAAAATAAATTATATGAGTGCTTTGAAAAAACATCTAATAGCTAAAAACAATATTAAAGAAACATCACCACACTACATCACTTCCATGGTTCCACACTACATTACTTTATAATCTTCCAACTCTCACCCCAATTTATATGCCTCCTTCTATTATATGAACACATAACAGTACTCTATGTCATGAAAATCATGTTTGATCAGTATGTCAAAACATATATATGCTAAGGGAAAAAAAGTGCAGAATATATCCATCCACCCACATGATAAAATAGAACTTTATATAGTATATGACACTCTACATGAATGAATGAATTATTTTCTTTAAGTCGAATGATATTAAATTTTGTAGAAAAAAGAGAATCAAATATTGAGACTATTTAAATAAATATGATATTGTACATGCAGCTTTATTTATTTTTAAAGGCATTTTGAAATGTCATTCAAAATTAAATAAAAGAAATAATATTTATAGTCATAAGAGTACATAAATACTATATAATATCTTGATTAAAAATAAGTAAATACAAGATTTATATAAAAACAAACAAAACAAATTTTTAATAATAGATATTAAACGGTGTTGTTTTGAAGTTTATTTTAAAAGACCGGATTTAAAAAAGTGGGTTCCGCATTAAAGCGGATATCCGGCCCATAATTCATCCGGTTTGCCAAAAGTGGGTATTTGGCCCGTGTTTATGTGATCCGGAAATTGGATTTTGAATCTGGGTATCTGGTTATCTATCCGGGCTGGGTTAAACCCGGCCCATATGAAAACCCCTACTTGTGAAGATAGAACAGATAGTAACATAATTATCAAAACATTAAAACAAGAAATTAATGGGAAAATAGCATTATTATTCCTTTTTTTTGTTTTTTGGAGAGGGGGGGGCAATGGGGAAGTAGGGGCGTTTTGCTCCAACATGAGTTTCTCCAGCTCTGCTGACCTGCTAAAAGTTTTTTTTTAGCTAACTTCTAAGGTCTGACCTGCTTAAAGGTTTTTTTAGATAACTTCTAAGGTCTTATCTCTTCGGCTAACTTCAAAGCAAAAAACATCCAATTACAAAAGGTCACCAATAATATTTCTAAGCTACTTTTGTTAACATACATATTCTGCAAACTTTAATCGAATGTCTCCTTGGTTTGTTGGTTGGCTGTATTGGATGGATATACTTGGTTATCTTTGCAGGATAATGGCTGTAATTTGGTAGCTACGGAGTAATCTCTGCAGAAGTTTGTGTTTGCTATTATGAGTACTATAATTTAGGTGTTGTAGCTACAGTGTAGCAGCATGTATGATCAACGATGGGCGAGGGTCTGTGAATATATATATGTGTTTGTCTATATGTGTATAGATTTGTATTCTAGGTGATTTATTAACTTACTAACTTACAAGAACCTTCTCCCCCCAAAAGAAACAAAAACTTCAAAGTTCAAAGCACAAAAATCAATCGAGTACAGAACAGTACCTTTTTCTAAAAAAGAAAAAAGAATACTACCTTTTTAAAATATAAAGGAGCCTGTTTGGCGATTTCTCGGGGCAAAGGAACACACTCAATCAAACAATGGCGGCGTTGTTGTGCCAAGCCCATCACTGTTTCAAGAAACACCACATCCTTCTCTTGCTTTGCAAACATCATAATAAGGCATTTCTTGAAGTTGCGAATTTCTTCCCACACATTATCCTCCACAATTCTTGTGGCCGATTCATGCTGCAGGGCAAATAGATATGTTTCAGGGAATACAATTTTCATATCCAGAAATTGTTTAAATAAAAGAAAAAGAAGAGGTATGTCCATGTCCCCAAGAAAGATTTTTATTTTTATTTTTATTAATACCACTTTGAACTGACTCACCCTTCTTCCAGACCAGGTAGACAATCTATTGCATCTCATGTATAAGCACATTATACAACTGACCTCACAAAGATTATTCATTAGATCAAGTAGTCCACAAGTCTCCCACTCTTTTCTATCATTAGTTCAAACATAAGACGGGCCTTTGATACAACTCTGACCACAATGTAATTTTTACCTATAAGCAAAATCCTACTTGAAAGTAAACCTCGTTTAATCCACATTAGTTCAAACTTGAAGGATGGGCCTTTGATACAACTCTGACCACACTCTCATTTTTACCTATAGGCAAAATCCTACTTGGACGTTGAAAGTAAACCTCGTTTAATCCACTTTATAACTTCAAGAAGGAAACAAGTTAAGCTCACCTGCAGTGGTACAATGCAGCAATGACCAGGCACTATAGGCTGCCAATGTGGCAACATCAAGTACGTGAATTGTGCAATTGACACAACAAGATGTTTCGGCGCCTTTGGATTCTCAAAGCAAAAAAGGCACCTCTCTTGTTGAGTTAACAGTCGCATATTTTTCTGGGTGACGTTTTGCTCTTTACCTCCACCCTTCTGAGCCTTTCTGCTAGGGCCATCTTCAAAATCATATTCATCATCTGCCTGACCATACGTAGTAAACTGTTTGTTATGAATTATCTTTCGAGCTAGATGCATATCAGCATCATCCTCCTTTTGTCGAACAGATCTATCCTGCATAATATATCTAGATAAAAAAGGATATATCAATTTAAAGATATTACAACCACCCATGTTACAACTAAGAAAGATATTGAATTGAGAAACTGTACATTTTAAAAAATCAATAAAAAACTTTCCATGACTACTTATGAAGAGAAAGGAAAATAATCTGCTCACCCACTGACACAAGTTGAATCCATCTCTGCTGCTATAAGTTTCATATACATAAATACTTGTATTCTTATAAATAATAAAATTCAGAGTTTCTGAAAAAAAAAATACACTCCAAAAAAAATAAAGATCACAAGATGGCCCATTACCTGTTTGATCGTCCTTCATTCTGCTGTCTAATTGAATTATCACCAGCCCCCTGGTTTGCCTTTATCTTCTCTGCTTCTTGCTAGTGAAAAGAAGAAAAGCAAGATAACTTGAATCAACCGCTGAAGCAAAAGCTCGCACTCTTAACAACTAATTTATTATGTATAATGACTCTGATTAAACTACAAATACTTCTCCACAGAAATCCAATTGGGCCATTTTTTTTCTTTTTGGTGGGTATACAAGTATGCTAACAAGTCAGGGCCGCCTTATTCTAGGTTTATAATTCTAAAGCAATGCAGGGAAACGTTTCAATTTTTAACTTTAGAATATCAACCCGGTCAGTTCAATCAAGTCAAGGAGTGGCAACGAGGTATTACGGAAGAGAGCTAGGGGGAAGAAAAACTTTAAAAAAAGCATCTTCTGCTGCAACCAAAAGTGAGAAAAGTAGAAATAAGTGCTCCTACAAAAACATAAATACAACTTATGGCATGCATCTTTAACAATATAGCACAAGAAGTTTACTTGCTTTCAAAACCATCGTATTTCATTATTGGCTTTTGGGGGCCCAAAAATAATCAAGCACTAGAAAGACATATAATGAGCCAAGACCCCATAAATCACATTTTAATATTGGTTTAAAAATAAATAACAAAGAAGAAATGATAGTGCTCAAGGAAGAAAGCCGACTAATGGCATTAATAAGTGCTTCATGTGAAATCTTGACTAGCGAGAAGAGAGCAGAAAAGTTTATAAAACTGACTACACCGTCTTACCAAAAGTTTATTGGCTTCTTCATGCTTTCCTTTCATACGAAGCTGAATTGCCTTAGCTGCCAACTGGTTTGCACTCAATGCATCATTAACCACTCCAATGCCTTCACTAGATTGCTTCATTTGAGATGAAGCAAATTCCGTCTCCACGTTTCCCTCAACAGAACTAACAGGATCGTTATTCTGCTGTTGAAGAGCACCGTGCATAAAGCTTCCATCGTTGGCAAACCTATTTAAGCTTGATACTGCAGAAGATATAAGGCCAGCATCCTTAGAAGACATATTTTGATTCTTCCACCTTCCCCACGATAAAGAATCTTGAACTTTAGGCTCCCTCATTTTATGATGCTGGAAAGGTCCATTCTTCAAGTCATGCCTGTCATGCCCCTGAGAAGCAAAAATATGTAACATGTAACCAAAAGGAATGTAATATTATTTTCACTGCAAACAACAATAAGTTTCAACTTAAATAGAACATAAATGCATTTAAAGAAAAAAAAAAACAGCAATGCATTGGATGATGCAAGGTGGCAAGGTACCTTTTTGGTAACTCTCTCACTTTGATTGTCTGAACCAGTTTGCTGTTCCCCTCTCTTTCTATCATTTATGGCACGTAGATGAGCTCGAGATGGGGCAGCTGAACGAGATGCTACAGAAACAGCCAGTTGACCAAGAGAACCCCACCTTTCTTCGACAACCTGCACAATTCCCATTGTAATAAACAACAGCGAGAATAGGAAGAGAGAGGAAAAAAATATCATAGAGATGCTTGTTAATTTTTAGAATCTAAGGTAACATACTTCCCCAAGCCTTCGCCCTTCACGGGCTGCTTGTTCTTTTGCACGCTTCAAGGCTTTCAGTCTCCAGCTTGCACCTCCATCTCCAACAACAGAAGAAGATAAAAGTTGGTCTCCACTAGCTTTGCTCGCATTAATATCTTCTGGATAACCACTACCATTATCCGTCAAATAAGGATTCAATTCCTTGGGATGCACCTTATTTATCTAGAAAAGAAGTAAACAAATAATGTCATAATAAGCAAGGTAAGGCAGGCAGCACAGAAGGCATACATGCAAACAAAATATGCATGTAAAAACTTGGAAAAATGTAGAAGGGGGCTTGGAATCAGAAAGACGAAAAAAGAAGAAGATAAAAATAAAAGTACATTGCATATTAGAACAGCTGAATTTTCGTCTGAGTTGTCAAACAGACTATACCTCCTCAGTGGGAGTTTCTTCCAACTGGTTGTCAACAGCCACTACAGGCCTTTCCACCCCCCTTTCAGCAGGTCGAAGCATCCATTCTAATCCCATTTCTTTTCTCACAATTTCCATCTCCTTCATGGAATGAGTAGTTCCTTCATCACTTTCTAAAAACTTTTTTGATCAGTAAAAGATAAATTTTATTAACAACAAAGAAAAAGGCAGAGCCCTTGTACACATGAAGTATACAAACGATCATCACTTTCTAAAAGCTCAAAGCAAAAAATATATATATTTAACCACTTTAATAGAAAAATAGAAAGTCAAACATCTTTTTGTGCAAGTAATAGAAGGTCAAACATTCTAACAGCAAAACAGTATATACCAGACAAGTCTGCAGTGATATCCTCTCGATCCCCTCTATCCTTGCTCTTTCTCCTTCCATCTTCCCCATGTCTTGATTTCTTCTTTGACCTATCCCTATCATCATCCCCCAAGATTTCACCCTTACCTCGCTTACCCTTACTCCTACCCTTCCTCTTATCCCGACCATTATTTTCTTCTTCGTCAGAACTGCCTGCACTTTCATCTGAGGAATACTCATCTGATGAGTACCACTTCTTCTTACTGGACCGTTTCTTAATTCTCAGGGTGTCCTCATCATCCGAACTACTGTATCTAGAACCCTTCGTTTTCATCCTATGTTTTGCCTTTCTGCTACTGGATTGTTTCTTCTCTTTTAAAGAATCATCCAATTCATCATTTTGTGCCTAATATCCAAAACATGAATTCAGAGGCATATAATCAAAACTTATACAAATAAATATTTCAAAAAACCAATGTCATGAATTTACTCTTTCAATCTTGTCACGGGGAATGAATTTGAGTCCAGAAAGCATTGTTTATGCAGAGGTGAGGCTCATACAATTAACGTGCTGCAATGACAAAAACCTCGAATGAATTACGATTTATGCATGGGCCATGGCAAAGCTCAAACTTTCAGGCTTTCAGCAACACAATAAAACAGTTCTGTGGTGACAAAAAACTCGAATGAATTAATGCTTCTATACAGTAAGATTGAAAATTCTCAATTGATGCCACACTTGTAAAATTAGCAGTGAAATAGCAAGAGAACAGTAGAAAACAGAAGCAAGTTTAAAGAGAAAACATTTGTGGACATGCAGCTAATAGAGTTCAACGTACTTGACAAGAGAATGAGTTAGAGGATAAACAACTTCATTGTTACTAATCAAATATTTCATTACATTGACAAGAAACATATACCAACTTCAATGGCTACAACAGGAAACGATGTGAAATAACATCAATTCTAATAGGATATTATTCCCATTCTGCCATAGCTGTAATCTGTTTATCTTGGTAAAATATACCAACCCCGGTACACAAATATAGTTGGATAAGCATATTAAAAAGATGAAAATATTTTGGCAGAGCTTTTACCCAGGAAGGATTCTTAATTAATAGCTAGCATTGGTAAATGCAAGATTCTTACTTAATAGCTAGAGTTTTGACCCAGAATTTTGACTGAGGCTTTGGACCATCTCCAAGGAAAACCAAGAAGGCCAAGAAACCAAACAAAGACAACGACAAAAAGGGAGAAAAAGAGAAAGAGGAAGATCGAGGGGTAATACCAGAGGTAGTGACCCACAGAATGATCAGAAGGATGTGTTTCTCCATAGGGATACCACTGTTCATAGAGATTTAATTCTTCACAATCTTTAACTATATGAAAATTGGACTCTAGATTGATGTGCCCACAAGGGTGCCCTTCATTGACATGGGTGCCCTTCATTCATCATTCTTCTTCTTTGAGTATGCTCTTTTAGAGGTGAGTTATGGGATTATATCCTCTAGTTGGGATCCAATTAGGGAAGGTTCACTCTTAGGTTGAAATGAGGCTCAGAAGAACTGGCCTGTTTTTTGGCAGTAACTTTGGGGTAGATCTGAAAAAAAACTAGAGTATTTATCTTTCCCTCCCCCCTTAATTTACACTTCCCCCCTCCTCTTCTTCCTGTCATCATCATCATTATTATTATTTTCATTCAAACCATGAAGTAAATTTCATGGGCTTTGAATCTGTAAATACATCAATCGAAGCTTACTTTTTGCAGGCAATATCAAACTGAGCCCCACTTCCAAAGATACAAAGAGTTATTTCTACAAATATGTTCAAACATCATGATAAGCACAAGTGAAATTCATAAAAAAATCAAGTATTCATAAAAGATGTACATTTGGCAAAACCAAAATGAACGAACATTAAATTTTTTATTATCTAGGACCACATATAAACAAGCCATTCAAGGCATAAAGACGGTTTCCTTAAAAAAAACAGAGGGAAAGAGAGACAATGAATAAGCAGTTAAGAACTATTTGGCAAAGTTAGGTCAAACATGACTATTTTAGATGTTCTATTTTCAATTATTTAATAATTACTATGTCCGTTGAATGACTAACATCTTGAAAGTTCATTTCTCACCAACCAATCTAGTTCAGTTTTGGTCATGTTTAATACAGGATGTTGAAGAACAATACTATATTAGAGTGTAATTTTTTCATTAGTAAGGTTACTTAAACGTGAACCAAGCCAGCAACTTGTGCGATCAAGAATTAGACACAGGCAACAGTTTTTATGATGTGGGTGGATTCAAATGGGTCTCTTCATCAGGCCAAAAAAGCAGTTGACCCAGATTTTATTTTGTTCTGAATCATAGAAAGTAGGAATTTGTAATGTGGTGAGATCTAAGTCTTGGGATTTTGAATTTTAATTCCAAATCATTTCTTGGCTCCCATTATCTGCCACCACTCCCCCCTTACCTCTCTCTCTCTCTCTACATCTGGCACCAATCACTCATTTTTCTCTTTCTAACCAACTCGAGATTGAAACAGGGAAGAAAGTCCAAAAGTGGGTGAAAGAAAGGGTCGAATAATTTCCATGCTACCAAACTTTACCAATTAAGAGTACTTTTTTGGTTGACAAACAGGAACGATAATCACACTAGAATTTCTCAGTAGCCCTACCTTGTAGAATTTTTCTGAATCTCAACTAAAAGCTAAAAATTAAGAAAAATAGACAAGGAAGCTAAAGCTATTCCATCTTAACTTCCCTTCATAACAAAGCAAATATATGAAAGATGTAAGTGACGCATGCCCAGCAGCATTACAGACTGAAACCCATCCCAACCAAATCCAGCAAAACAAAAAATCCATAGGAAAACCCACCCTATCATATTATTTAACACTCAAGACCCATCCAAACCAAATCCAGCAAGACAAAAAAATAAACTAACAAGATCCACCAACTTCTGGCAGAACTGACTTCTGAGAGGCAATTAACAGGAAAAGGACAAGCACCCAACGGAACACACAACAGATGGAACTACTGAGAGCTAGCTAATTCAAGGCCAAACACCCAGACGCAAGCATCAAATGCAGGATAGTTTTGAAAAAAGATAAAGAGAAAAAGGGAAAGAGGATTAATGAGCTAATACCCGAGATCTATATCTTTATATGTATAAAGTGGCTATCAAACGGAAAATCTTGTTTTAACATCTTTTAAAATTTATAACTTCAAATGGGTAATCATCACAACATTTCCGTCTATATTGAAAATGCAATTTATTCACGTCCGCTTATTCATTACATTTATTATAGCATTTATTTTCTGTTTATTACAACATTTGTATTGGGAATGCATGCAGTGTAATATTCATTGTAAGGATTAAGAATTGAGCAGCTTTTCTGAATTTTACAGACTTATTTATTCTCTTAGACCTAAAACTTTGCGGGACGACTGCATGTGGTGGTCTCCAGCAGGAAAAAGGGTTTTCAGCGTGCGCTCATTTTATAAGGCACTCGCCCACGGACCTGATCCTCACTTTCCTTGGAGGAAGCTCTGGTGTCACAAGGCTCCCCCCAAAGCTACTTTTTTTGTGTGGACTGCTGCCTTAGGTAAGATTCTTATCACGGACAATCTAAGGAAAAGGCGAGTTATTATAGCCAACTGGTGTTGCATGTGTCGCAAAGGGGGGAGATGGTAAATCATAGCCTTCTGCATTGTGAAACAGCGAGGATCCTCTGGAATGAGACTTTGAGCAGATTAGACATAGCATGGGTTATGCCGGAATCTGTTGTAGCTACTTTGGCGTGCTGGAGGTCGATTCGAGGCAGGAGACAAATCAAAGATGTTTGGAAGATGATTCCTATCTGCATCATGTGGTGTATGTGGCAGGAACACAATAAGCGGACTTTCGAAGACAAAGAAAGATCTATGGAGGAGCTTAAACTTTTATTTTTCAGAACTCTTTGTACTTGGGCCATTGCCATAGATTTTGAGGGCATGGACCTGCATGATTTTCTTGTTTCTAACGTTCCTACTTGATAGGACATAACAATCTTGTAATGGCTTTTACCTATTGTTCCATCAATAAAGTCTTGTTTACTTATCAAAAAAAAAAATATTCATTGTACTTCTTTGTGAACAATAAGATTAATGCAATTTATCTTGGGAGTACGCCTGATGAGGACATTAATGCAGCATTTGTATTGGGAATGCATGCCTTGAAGATATCATTATACTCCTCTGTGCACAATAAAATTAAATATAGTTGGTGTCTCATTGGTAGCTGTGAAATAATAAATATGAGAAACAGTTTCTGAAAAAGACCAATAAATCCGATAGCAAGCTACCATGAATCTGAAACTATCATGCCTCTTCCTATTCACCTATTCTCAATTAAAACTTTTACAGCTCGCGCCTCTTCCATTCTTAACGTAAAACTCAATTAAAAAAGTTAAAAAAGACGTGCAAGATATTATCATATATATTGCAAATGATGGTGGGCAGGCCATCTCATTTCTCATTATTTACCATCAGTACAATTTTTAAAGTTCTTTTAAATAGTATCTCTTTTTTCCTTCTTCTTTTTCTTATTATGTTCATTGAAAAAATATTTTTAATGAAAAAACTCATATATGATTTGATTTGTTTTGTTCTGCAAGCAAGTGCACTCTTAATGAATATTTTTGTTTTCTTTTCTTAATATATAAATCTTAAATTCAGGTCTCTTGTTTTTATCGTGCTTATCTTTTGTATTCAAAATCCCTAAATAAAAAATTTCCTCTATTTTTGCTTTAGATTGTGACGATCTTGGTACTGTTGGATGCTACTCAAATTTACTTGGTTTGAAGGTATTGATCTGTATTAATCTGTTTTGTTATTTCTTCAAAAATTTGGTTTTTTTGTCTATTCTGTTAATTTTTTGTTAACTTCATCTTTTGTTTTGTTATGTCTTCCTTAAATAAATCCTCTATTTTTGTTTCAGATTTTATTAATCTTGGTGTTGTTGGAAGGTACTCAGATTTACTTTAGTTGAAGGTTTTGATCTGTATTACTCTGTTTTGTTATTTCTTCAAATCTGATTTTTTGTTTTGTTTTTTCTTAATTCTTT
This sequence comes from Platycarya longipes, assembly GCA_036559045.1. NCBI lineage: Eukaryota > Viridiplantae > Streptophyta > Magnoliopsida > Fagales > Juglandaceae > Platycarya > Platycarya longipes. The sequence goes on along the minus strand of CM071790.1, from coordinate 2,188,880 downwards.
GTTTACTTTAGGGCTGAGCAGAAATCTAACTCACCAATTCCGACACTAGTTCCAACCTGACTCCGCTCCAGCTCCGCTCCGGCTCTGATAAGTCGGAGTCGAAGTTTTTCCCCCTCCTAAAGTCGGAGTCGGATGGGGGGACCTCCACCACCTCCGCCTCCGCTTCCGACATAACTTCCGACTCTGACTCTGATATTTTACATATAAATCTAAAAATATAGATATATCATATATATATATATATAATATAGATATATAGTTTCAAAAAAAAATATAGATATATAATTAAATTAACTTATAAAATAATCTACTACCAATATAATAAACATCTACTAATATATAATGGCATAAACTAATGTTATAATAAGTTTTAATATGTTATAAGTTTTAATATACATCTAATATATGTTATAAGTTATAAACATCTAGATGACTAGATCTACTTATAATATAAGTTTCAATTAGTTATATCACTAACGTATAATAAGTTTTAATATGTTATATAAAATTATAAGTTACTAATGCATAAGTGTTGTAAAATTATTAGTAAAGTTACTAATATAATAATTTATAATATAATACGCGCACAGCTTAACATGTATTTTGGAGTCCATTTATTTGAGTTGTAGTGCATATGCTGAATCATTATCCAGCAAAGTGACCAATTAATTTAACATGGAAACTTAAAAATGAAAAGTTTCCATTTGTTAAAATGAAAATTTTCTGAGGTCGATCGAGCATAGTACCAACTCAAAACCGACTCCGCTCCGATAAAACTAAGTCAGAGGCAGAGCAGTGGTTTCCGCTTCGGAGGCGGAGTCGGAGGCCATATCCCTCCTCCACCTCAGTCGGAGTCGGTATATGGCCTCTCCAACTTCGCCTGAGGTGGTGCTCAGCCCTAGTTTACTTCATCCTCGGTTTTATTGTTTTTTCTGTTTTGTTATTTTCTCCTTAGAAAAACAGATTTGGTATGTTCTTCTGTTTTCTAATTTCTTCAAATTAAGTTTTTTGTTTTTTATTTTTTAATCAATGAGTAATGTAATCCCAAATGACCCAAGAAAGTTCAAACAAAGTGAGTATTTTTTATTTGTCTATCCAACATCCAAACCTAAGGATTTTGCTCTTTCTTTCATCTCTTGATTAAATGCTTACCTTACACAATCTGAAACTTTAATCCCTGGGCCTTTTCATGTCAAAATCCTAGCCCTAACTTGGCCTAAACCCTAATACAAGCTGCTTTCCAGAAACTCCACATCCACATTGGTATCACAACTTTTTTCATATTTCATTTTCAGTGTGAAAGCCTTCATCCGGCATTATTTGGACTCTTAAATTGTAATGGCGTTTGATTGTCTTAGTATCACATAATTTGGGTTAGCTATAGCAGAAACTTTATTTGTGGCTTATCAATTCTTTCCAGATAAATGTAATGGTTCAATGTCACATTAAATCTGAGAGTAAAATCAATTAGTCACCAATTTAAATTAACAAAGAGAGTAACCAAACTCTATTTGTTTATTATATGGTTTTGTTTATTTTTTGTTGGATTTGTTTTGTTTTGATAGCATACTTTCAGATCTAAAGAATTTTCTTTGTATTCTACTTTTTTTATAGCATTTTTAGTTCTTTTGGGTGTGATGTACGTGTGTTCGGTTTTTTTTTTTTTGTTTTTTGTTTTTTGTTTTTCACTTCAACATGCATTCTTCTATTTAGACCTAACTCTAAACATTTGCAAAAAAAATAAAAAATAAAAAATAAACCTAAAATTAACAAAGAGACAACAAATCAGAGGAAGGAAAAAAAATACCCAAACAGAAACAAACAAAATTAAGAACAATAAAAGAATACCCATAACAAAAATTGCAAACCCAGCATAAAAAAATAACACTACAAAATAACACTGAAAGATAGCCATTGAATGGTTTATAAATGGTTCGGTTAGCATTAAACAACAATCCAACCAAAGAAATCCAAGTTAGGGTTTATACCTTTGATGAGTCTCTTCCTAAAACACAAAATGGATTTGACAAAAGGTAGATTCGGCTTGGAAAGCTGGAGAGCAGACGAAATCCTTGGCTGGAAATAAAAATCGAAGTATTAACAAAATCATCACTTGATTAAACCATAGTTGAATTCGAAATACACCAATGGAAAAGGGATTAAGGTGTTCTTACCTTGATGTTTCTCTTTTGAGAAGATGAAATACCAAGATCTTGAGCCTAGGGTTTGAAGAAATCGAAAATGGGGAGAGGGAGAGTAGAGATATCGCAAGGATCTTTGAGCCTAGGGTTCGAAGAAATCAAAAATTGGGAGAGGGAGCGAAGAGGTAACCGACGGGTAGTACTGGAAGACTTGGAGAAAACGAAGATGTGGAGAGGGAGAGAAGAGGTATCGCACGAAAATGGGCTTGTTGTTCGAACCCTAATGGACCGTAAGGAGAAGACTAATGTTCGAAATGAGAAGGAGAAGACTAATGAAGAGAGAGATCAGAGAAGGAGAGACTAGTGTTCGAAATGAGACAGTTCGAAATCAGAGCTTCGGAAATGAGAGTGAGAATGAGGGAGAGAGAGAATAGAGAGTAGGAGAAAGACGAGAGAATGTGAGAGAGAGAAAAGGAGAAGAGTCCTAGGGTTGCGAACGGCAACAACAACGGAACATTGACGGCGAACGGCAACAACCAACGAAGAGGAGTCTGGAACACAGAGGGGAGGGTTTGGGGAGAAGAGAGGCTGAGAGTCGGAGTCTTCGGTGATCGGTTTCGACAAGTAATGAGACGTTTAAACCCGTTTATGAGTTAGATCCGCTGAACCCGGATTTATTCGGGCGGGCCACGACGGATATTGCGGACGGATCGCGCCCAAGGCCTTTTGTGCACAGGCCTAGGCGTGGATACTGGATATGGAGTAACGACCCACTTTCAGTCGCGAGCAATCCTATTCAGCACAAAATTCTACTATGCCTAAATAAAGAAAGAGTACCTCAAAACTCGTCACCTGTATAAATTTTTCCTTTCCATATAATATCCAGTGTATTATATCCCCTTGTTCAATTTCACTTCAAATTCCAGCCCATTATCATCCGTCCTGGCCATTTCGATTGAATTTTGGCCGTTCGGCCTTCCGGTTTAAATTTCAACTATTTTGATCCATATTTCGTTTTGAATTATTTTTATAATTTCTTCTATTTGAATGATATTTTTTTAAAGTTTTAAATTCATATGTTATTTAATTAATTTTAGAATATAAAATATATTTATATATTTATAAATTTTTTGAAATTTTAAATATGTTCCCTCTTTTTTTTTAAATAACATTCTTTTTTAATATTTTATCTATTCTTTTATTTTATTTTTCACTTGTTTTTATATGTCAACTCAAGTTTGTATTTTTTCAACCTATATTCATTTTATAAATTTTCAATTCTTCCAATATGTACACATATACATAATAGATACTTACATATATATATATTTATTCTATTAGTTGTTTCTTTATATATACATCTAAACATTTATATATAATATATAATTAATCCCAAAACGGTATGCCGGAATACACCGAAATCGAAATATTACGTTCTAATACTTAAACTGAAATGATCACTGGAACAAAATTCAAAATATTGGTGTGAAGTCATCAAACCAACGTAGACGACTGGGATGATGTTGTATATTACAGAGAATCCCAATCATTATCCATGGTTCAAGGTATGATTTATGACCTCTTATCCACATTACTAGATACATGTGAATGAACTACACTCGTGTTAGGATCATATTGTTTAGACTGAAATTGCTTAAGGTAGTTATTACACTTCATATATCTAAATCTGCAGAAATGTCACAGTGAAATGGATGAGATATTTATCAATACGATTATGCTGAAGGTCGCTAGAAATGCATATACAAATCATCATGGAATTTTTGTCCAAAATATATTGTTTGTCTGTCATTTCGACATAGAATTTAGATTCATATATATAACATGGGAGGGTACAGCCCATGATTCTCGCATTGCACTTGATGCGTTAAGAGGACAAGAGAACAATTTCTCGTAGCCTGAAAATGATAATAGTTTGTCATCTAAACTTGGTTGATACGTTCCACGGTAATGCAAAGATTTATGATTTAACCCATCTTTCTAATATATTAAGGTATTAATTTGCAAGTGATTATTATTTGGTTGATTCTGCATATCTGTGCACTGAGGCATTCATGCCCTTGTATCAACCGGTGCAGTATCACATATCAGAACGTCATGGAAGTCATACCATTCAAGGATATAAAGACCTTTTTAATTATTGACATTCATCCATTCGAAATGTCATTGAATGAACTTTCGGTGCCTTGAAGCGACAGTTCTGAATGTTAAAGTTAATGCTGTAATACCTAGTCACTCGACAGTGATATCTTATCGTTGTATGTTGTGTGATACATAACTTTGTATGCACGGTTATGCCGAATTACGAGGTGTTTGTTGCGTTCGGCAATCCTGCTGATTATCCAAGAATGAATGCCGAGCACAACACTGACCAAAGATTTCATGAGCCTAACATGTCGGATGCAGCTGTCCAGGCAATGGCTGCAACGAGGGATAATATTGCACTACCCATGTGGATGCAATTTCATGGGCAACATAGATAAATCTGACCTTGTAACTATAGTTTGACCTTATGTATTGGTTATAATCAATCCCATCATAATAGATGATTTTGAAACTATTTCTCGAGGGTTTATGTATATCATATCGATGTCTAGTCTATAAATCATTTGATGTTGTGCAAGGTGCACATTGTAGTCTATAGTATTTGATTTAACTAAGTAGCATAATTTTTACGAAGGCAACGCCGGCCGAGAGCGCACTGTCAAATTGGTTCGAGAGGATGAATGAAAAAAAGTTAAATAAAAACAATGTTAAAGAAAATGTAGAAAGTTTGCTCGAGCGTAAAAGCACACAAAACTTGAGTGAATGTCTTTATAAAACATTCACTTGAGCAAGTAATCAGTGAACATCAAACGAATGTCTCTGTGCAAGCATAGCTAGAGCGAATAATCAAGCGAACATCGAGTGGTTGTCTCTGTGCAAGCGTCCCTCAAGCGAGTAATCAAGTGAATATCGAGCAATGCGCTCTGTTGCAGTATCGCTCGAACACATCATCAAGCGATACTTGAGCGAAGGCCTATGTGAGCCAATCGCTCGAGAAGTGATCGAGCAAAAAATTCATGAAAAAATTTCAAAGGGTTTCAATCAACCCTCACACACTTCAGTCCCTTTTCACATTCTCCAATGATGATCCACATGATAACATATTTTGAGTAGTTGGAAAAATACATGCATGTTTGTAATTATTACATCGACAATAGCATATACATAAAAAGAAAGCATAACAACTATGACAATGATTTATATAATAACTACGTTAATCATAATATTCTGAAAAATGTTAATTTGTTTTATATAGGAAAACATTAGTAAATCCCATTAGAAAGTAAAGACAGTAATTAAGAGGTTTCCTCTTCATTTGAAACCAACTCCTAGATCGTATGCCAAAAAGATCGCTGCTACCCAAAATACATGTGACATGTCGATGTATAACTCTTACCCCCTTAAGGAACATAGATATCAAGTGCCACCGTCATCATGAGCACCATCAGCATGATGATCATCACCATCGTCATCGTTAGGGGTTAGCTTCGCTAGGCACGCCTCTATGTCGTTGAAGCGTCAGGTCAATCCTACTGAAAAATATGGACTAGAGCCTCAATGCATATCATTTAATCAAGTAACATTTGATTGGCTCAACATAACCTTGTGGTTCTCTAGATGGTGTCGAGGTAGATGGATGAAATGTAGATGGCTAAGACACGCCTGCCATAGAGCTAGGTGGCTGAGAAGTGGGTGCTGGAGGATACACAATGTCTCAAGGATGTGGCTGGGGAATGTGAGCATGACTCAATTGAATGGTCTTACGAACAATGGGTGCCTTTAGAGAGACTCTAGGCTCATGGGGAAGAATGGATACCAAATTAGATAAATTAATGCACATGATTAGACTGGCAAATAACAATCAGTCCGTTTATTGTTGGACCTAAAGGTGTCAAAGATGACAGTACAAAGATGACTCCCCAAGTCAATGGAGACGCCTCTAATCAGTGCATACAAGAGAGTGGCTCTGTCAAAGCCAACATCACTCTAGTAAGCAGTATGATAAAAGTATGTGAGAAAGATCCTATTGAAAATAAGATAGTCTTGCATGAAAGCTGAAGTGTGCAGTTGAGATCGACCATCCTAGTCGTGGGGGTATCCACACAAGTTTTGGTGAATGGCTAGCTTGCTAGGAGGAGAGGTCCGTAAGTACGGATACTTTGGGTTGGGAATACAAGGGGCATTTAACAATTAAGATAACATGTCAGCACTTACGTGAAGATGGATGTTCCAGAGGCTTACCTCAAAGGACCCATCTTTAAAGATGAGAATGTTGGAGTAAACTCCCGCACTAACTAGAAACATCAGGTGGGATAACCAGTTGTTAAGGATAACCACTGGCGAGACTTAAAGATGTTAGGCACAATGGTATCATTAAGCTCATCTAGATGGACGTCACGCTCAACACTAGGCGTGTGGTGTGAGAAGTTATCTCTTAAGAAGTCCCGTGCTCAAGCATTATGAAATTGGTCTTCAGTGGGGGTAGGGGGTTTTGTTAGGGATGCACACAGCGAGACATGATCGTGGAGCTATAGATGGGCAAAACAATAAGCGAATAAGTGATGGAATAGTCTGAAAATTAAACTAGAAAGCAAATTTAATTTCAAATTTATAATGAAAGGAAAATGAAAACAATGATAAAAAAAAACTTATGTAACAAGGTATAATGGTTAAAGTATTATGCAATGTATTATAATTAAAATATGAATTTGTTTGGTCTCTAGTTTCTTGACAAAGTATTATAATTAATTACTTTTAACAATCCACCACAATATTCTGGCTAGTTTCCTCTTCATTTGAAAACATCAATAAAGATATATATTTTTTTTAAAGCTTGTGGCTTGGTAATTTGTGCAAGTGGTGTAGATCATGAATCTACAAGGAGGACATAAGATACAAAATTTGAGAAGAACACAAACGAGTTCTTGGTGAATCAAGAATGTGATTGTCAATTATTAAGGGGAGTCCTTGTTCTCCACATATGTAACATGCTGGAGGCAAGAAGAAGACCATCTTGAAGCAAAAATGATGGTAACTGCAACCATTTTTCTTTTCATGGGCTAGATCACAACTTAGAGCATATATAAATCTAGGAATCAAGGCTTCTAGAACAAGTTGAATGATGCTAGAAATCAATGATGATTCAATCATAACATTTAGGAGAAAAATCTCAAACATTATATGAACTACACTCAAATGAAGTGTCCCCATGACTGATAGGCTATAAGACAACCAATAATGCTAATTTCAAGTTACAATTTAGAGGTTATCTTCATATATGTGAACATGCTAAAGAACTCCAAACGTGTGAAAATAGTATTCTAATTGTCCATGCAATAAGGACGTGTCTAATAAATTAAAGATAATTACAATTAAGAAAAGGAGAAATAATTTTGAAAGGGGAAACTCGACGACATTATCTACATTAAAGAAGATAAACACTCCCATTTCTTCAAGCAGGTTGCTTTTCCTCCAAACATGTTTAGGTATGGGAAAGATGCAATATTTATCCTCGTTGAATAATTAAACAAGAGTAAAATCGCATTGCAATGAAATGGGTATAACCAAATCTGAAATTATAAGAAATATGGCTTCTCCAACCAGTTCTGGGCGATGTATAAACTTTAATGGGAGAAGTCTTAAATGTATAAACTCTACATACGGCTTTTGTAAAAGAGCGAACTACAAAAGTGTGAAAAAGTGAAAAAGTGTGAAAAAGTGAAAGAACAAGACCTTGTATTAGAGTGCTAACTCGTGTCTAATCATTAACATCATTCCAAAAGATGATGAAAATTTTGCAAATGGTGGTTGTAGTTTTTTCCACATTGTGAGAATGATGCAAAGTGTCATTGACTCATTAAAAGTAACAATAAGAGCATCGCATAATCATACTTCAAAACTACCTAATAATTACCCTGTGCAACATCCAAGCTAAGAAAGTCGCTTTTGAAAGAAAAGTCTTGATTATCAAACAAAACACGCCATTAAAAAATGAATATCTAATTAGAAAATTAGATTTGTTTTTGGTAAAAATAAAGTTTGATCCTTTTTAAACATCTTTTTATATTTTGCATATATTATCCGACAATCATGCATTTCTTTGATATGTATTTTTTTAATTATGAAAAAGCTAATAAACATATGTTGTTTCTGAATGTCTGAATCAATTTCAAGACAACACAATAATTCATAAATTTACAAGTTACGAATAAATTCCATTTAAATGACACATCTTTAGAGAGGAAAAGTACATATAATGGAATTCCAAAATGCCAACAAATAAAAACAAGGGTTTAAGTCAATAGAAAGGGGAGAAAGGATCGCATGTTTGAGAATAGATGAACAAACACAGTTAAACGCTCACAAGCTAAAACCCTAGTTTTTTTTCCCAAACATAGAACCCTAATGCAAGGAAGAACAAATGAAATTGATTGGTTGAGAATAAACTTACCGTCGATTGAGATGATTTGTTAAGAAAAATCCGGTGAAAAACCCATTAGTTTGAGTCAATAGAAAGGGGAGAGAATAGATCGTTTGGATGGAAGTTCAGGAGCCCAAACGGCATGTTCGTATTAACTCGTAATTGATATTCGCTCGAGTTACATTAAAATATGCTCGAGCAAATATTTTAAACGCCCGCTTGAGTACTATGTCGAACAAAATTTCGTTAATGCATGACGGTAGGAGAAAATGACAAAATTGGGATTACATAGGTTCAAGGTGAAAGCAATCGTGTATAGGTGACATGTTCTCTCTCTTCCAGTGGTGGGTCTTACAATTTCACATCTCCCTATAAATTTATCTAAACTCATTTAACTATCCAAACACACTTTAAATTTATCTAAGTGAGTTCGTATTAACTCGTAATTGATCTTCGCTCGAGCTACATTAAAATGCGTTCGAGCAAATGTTTTAAATGCTCGCTCGAATACCATGTCGAACAAAATTTTGTTAATGCATGACGGTAGGAGAAAATGACAGAATTGGGATCACGTGGGTTTAAGGTGATAGCAAACGTGTGTAGGGGACATGTTCTCTCTCTTTTAGTGGTGGGCTTTACAATTTCATATCTTCTTATAAATTTATCTAAACTCATTTAATTATCCAAACACACTTTAAATTCATCTAAGTGAATCTCACAAAACTCACTCAACCATCTAAACTAACTATTATACATAAAGAACGCAGCTCGACTCAACATATTTTGACATCCAAACACAACCTTTACACCATTATTTTAGGCGGCTGTTAAACGACAGGCCAGGATTAAAGAGACTCCGAAGCCATATAGGCATGCCATGTTCTCAGTTCAATTGTCTCAAATGAATCGGAAAGCTTCAGCCAGTAAGCAAAAACTTCAGGATATACGAAAAGCCTCATTTTTTTTTCAACTAATTCAGAGCTGGAAGCCAAAGGCAGAGACAATCTTTACAAAACGTTTTCTTATCAAAGGATCATAACCTCACTCGAAATCTAAAACCCAGCAATTTCCTCAAATTAATTATTACAATGGATAACACCCCACTAATCTGCAGGCAGAGGCCCCGTCAGGTTTCCTTTCAATGCCCATTTGAAGGCCGGAAAACTCTATACCCATTGATGCCACATGCCACATTTGAATAATCTGGATTATAGTAAGGGTAACCATCTCCGTCTCTATTCCTCATGCCGAGTAGAGATAAATCAGAACCAACTGCCTGATACTGATTTAGAACCAACCCATCTACATGCCCATTTACATAAGGTGATGCATTACCTTGCGGAATGAAATCCCACATCGATTCATAATGGCTGCCAGAAGGGTGAAGGTGCTGTGGAAACCCATCACCGTGGTAACTCCGCGATCGCTCCAACCTGCAAGAGCTATTAGAGGAGTCCACATCAACGGATATACTTGTGTCTCCAGGAAATGAGAACTGCCTATTCAATAGCTGTGGTCCATTGCTGAGAGACTCATAAACTGTGGTCCCTGCTCTCCCAATACTTAGTTCATCATCAAGCAAATCGTTAATGATATCTAGATGCGGGAACTCATCAGCCAATACACTTTGGCTCTGCTGGCCAGATGTACAGGCTGGGAACTGATTGGATAATTGTCTCCTTGATCCATCGTAAGCAGGCTTGTACAAACTCAAGTTTTGAACATCATTAAGCGGGGAATTATGATCATAGTGCATGTTTCTGCTGGCTTCCCTTTGGGAAGACTCCATCCAGTGGGCTCCGGTCTGTAAAACATCCCGCATTACTATGCCATAGGGAAAACCTGATTTGACCATGGTTGGATCAACCCTCTCAGGGCTCTGGGGTAAAAACATTGGTGCAGATACCAAGGTAGCTGATTGTGAGAAAGCAGAGGATTGATTCACCCCTGGGCTTTGAGAGTTGGGATGAGCAAAACCACATGAACCTGAAGCAACAGCATTACCCATGATGGCATTTCTATAGGACTGAGGAACATAACCATGTGTTGCTGATAAGGGCTCGGGACCTAACCAACCAGTTGCACTCATTGATCGAGCAAGTGGTGCGGCTGTTTGAATCCTGGAAACAGCAGGAGCAGTTGGCCTGGGACCAGGAATTAGAGGAGCACTAGAGGGCCTTGACATCACAGGTACTTGCTGTGCCACGGCCTTTTCAGTTGGTTTGACGCTTGCAGCTGTCTGGATCTCAGGTTTGGACATAACGGTACTTTGGGAGGCCGGAATCAGCGGTGCATGTTGGGTGTCATTTGAAGAAGCTTTTCCAACCAGAACAGAATCAACAACAATACTAGTCTTTGGTCGAATGGTTGAGGCTGAATTCCTGGGTGGGCTTCTTGGAGAGGATGGTATTGCTGATGTCCTATCTTTAGAGGCTCTTTCCACATTAGTCTGCTCTTTGGTGCTTAGCTTCTTCTGCAGCGAAACAACTTCTTCCTATTTCATACAAAAAGCAAATTCCAGTCATGTTCGATCTAATAATATTTTAAGAGAAATCCTGGAGGGTAGACCGTCTCCCCCCCCCCCGCCGCCCCCGGTGACCGTGGTTGACACCGCCCACGCCATCGGGATCGGCGGACTCAGGCGACCTCACCCCTACGACGGCGAGCTCCGGTGTGCCCCCGGCAGCCTTAAACCCGTTTCGGACCCGTACGGGTTTAAGGCTCCGGAGCTCGCCGTCGTAGGGGTGAGGTCGCCTTAGTCGGCCGGTCCCGATGGCGTGGGCGGTGTCGCCCACCACCACTGGCGGTGGCTCCGTTCGGTCCATGGCCGAATTCCCTTAAATTCATCTTCATTTTATTTTTTTATTGTGTTTTTTATTATGTTTTGTTCATTTTATTTTTTTATTATATTTTTAATCTTCATTTTTTTATTTAATCATATTTTTTATTTTATTTTAATGTGTTTTTCATCATAAAGCAGCCCCACTAACGTTGGGCTGCTTTAGACGCTGGGGACAGCCGGACTGGTCCCCAGCGTCTCCCATATTTTAAAGGCGGATTCTTTTTTTTTTCTGACAAGTAAACAAGAGGCGCAGGTTAAAGAAGAGACTTTAAGACATAAAACAGTGGCTACACTACAAGAAAGCGTAGGATGCAGTTCTTAAATGGGTATTATGCTAATTACATGCACTCAGCATTGGTCAGATTCTATCTTCAAAGATAAAAATCTCTCTCAACGTCCTCTCCGGTCCTCCTATCCGCCAGAATAAAATGGAAGACAAGAAGTAACTAGCATCTTACAAAGCATTTTGGCCTAAGAATTAAATACAGATAACAACATGAAATTATAAAATTAGAGACAATTCATTTAAGAATATGGTTCAATCAATTGCAAAGCTAATCATGCCATATTTAGTGAGTTCACCTTCTTAGCCATATGTTGCTCGGAGAGAACAGCCAGAGAGTCAGTTTCACCAGCTTTACAACTACCAGATAAATCACTTTGATCCCCTGCATCATCTGAAGGAGCGGAAGGCTGATTATCTATCTCATTTGCCCAACCATTTCCATCACAGGCAGCTTTACTTCGCCGGTTCCTTCCCCTGTGTAATTAAGTGCAAAATCAAACCTTATATTCCGATTTAAGTAGATGTGAACAGAAATGTAGCCATATATTTACCTGCCAGGTGATTTTTGGTTTATATAGTTTGGGAAAGAGTTCCCCTTATAGGGCCCATTCGTTACCACTGATGGTACAGAATCTGTAGAACACGTTGAAGAACTATCATCCATTACTGAAGGGCTTTTTCTTTCAGAAACACCATTTTGTTGAATTGATAGAGAACTAATTCCACTACTAGTGACTTCCATTGAGGGATGAACTTCAAATGTGTCGGTATCCCAATTGACAGGACCAGCATCCTGGTCTTCGGAATCAGGCTGAAGAACTTCAGGAACACCATCTACTGAATCAGACACATCAGAAACATCTTCTAGCATATCAAGCTTTTCAACCATGGGTGAAAATTCCTCCACGATGCTGTCTTGTTTTTCATCATTGAGGTTTTCCTGTTGATGTTTGTCTTGTACCACCACAGCAGGCCTTTCCTCCCTGCCTTTTTCCTTCCCTCTTCGGTTATTTCGTTTTTGTTTTGCCTTTAGCATTTTAAACAAAGAAAATGTGTCAATGATTAGAATAAAACGCGCTCTATGTTGTTTGGCATAAACATTGCTTGACCATTTCCAAATTCAATGCAATCTAATTTGGAATACACCTCTTCAGTTAAGAGGATGTAGGTCAACATCTGAGTTGAATTGACATTGATAAAAAATAAAAAGTCAAATAACTTCATCTGAAAACCATAAGATTTTTCCAAGTCTCACATCTATTTCCACGTAATAATAAAGTTTGGCACAATAAAAAACTCAATAATGGAAATGATTAATTATTGCAACTCTGTGTAAACAAAAATCACCATCAACAAACATTCACTTGAATACCGCCAACATATCTGAACATTCCGTATATAATAAAGCTGAAAACAAGTGAACCGTTTTAGAATACTAAACTCAAATTTAGTAGAGTTGTGAGGATATTAAACCTTGTTTTTCTTTGATTTCTTTTCCTTTTCAGTTGCTCCACGTTTTGCCTTCTGTTCACTTTCAGCAAGCCATGCTGCTTCTTCTTCACGGATGAGCTCCTCTTGCCTCTTCAAAGAGACAGCTTCCTGGTAGGCAACCTCAATTTTATTGCTGCATATAAAGAGAGAAAACTTAGGGCATCTATCGGTACAGATGAGCAAGTAAACATGTTTACTATCTCATGTGTCGACTGAAACAGACCTATGAACAAATATCTTAGTCAATAGATATTATCCATTATGACGCATTATAACACATTCAATCAATCAGAACAAACATGGTTCTATATGAGTGTCAAACCATGACAAGATTGCCTTTTCTTTTTTCACAACTGGCCCATTTTATGTCATTACTCCACTTGAGTTTGCCTATTGCCCCAAGTTAGACTAATCATAGTTGCTGAAACCCCTGCATTGATCATTGTATGTTATTCAAACTTTGGAAGAAGAATTATGCTACAAACAGTTAGATGGTTATAATTCACGCCTATGGGCTTTAGCAATATTTTACCCCATATACATGTCTAAAACCAGTGACCACTAATAGCTCCTTATTAAAAATATCAAATTTCTGCTCTGCTTTTGATTTCAGATCTATGAATCCTAATTACAACTGATTTTTTTTTACTAGTAACGACAAAAATAAATATCAAAAAAACATTGTAACATAAACGATGCAGGAAAGCTGGAAATCCTCATGAAACTATAGGTAAGATGTGACCGAAATTTGATTCGATTGAAGAATTAATGATATTCACATAGGGGAAATATTAAGTCCCTAAACATTTAAATTAACTAAACAGAAAGTGAAATATTAGAGAATAAATTGCTCAAAATCTGGTCCCTAGGATTGCTTATTGATTGGAAGTTAGATTACATTAAAAAAGGCATCACCAAAAAAGGTTCATGAGCAAAAGAGTAAAGATGAAATTGCATGGAGCAACATTGAAGCATCAATGTTTACAAATACATGAGCTGCTAAAGTTTTCCTGGTACAGAACGCTGTTATTCAACACATGGATAACTTCCAATACATTATGTCACTACTGATGTGCAGCAATAAGATTTTTTTTTTTTTAATAACTAGATACCAAAATGTCAATAAGATGCTGGAAACTGAATATGGAAAACTGGTAACTGGATAAAAATATCCAATGGAGTGATTTTTCTCTTTCCTACTTTTTTCCCCCTCTCTGTACAACTGATTCTCCCTTCCTTCGTGCCCCTTTTTCTGCACTCGTTACACCATCGTTCCCGCCAATGGTTGGTCTTTAACGGTCTGAGAAGCTTTCAAGGAAGAGTGCTGCACACTATGAAGCGTGTTGTTTGAATCGAAGGTCTTTGAGGCTCGAAGAGATGGATAGGCAGTGCTCATCACAGAGAAAGAGCGATAGATAGTCCAAACTTTGAGGTTGAGCTTAGAGACTTCCAGATGGCTTTCGAAAGCTTTGGAAGATGTAAACAAGGCAGGGGGCAAGGGTTTTTACTCTACTCATACGGATGGAAGCAAAGGATATACCTTTCAGAGGTGCTTTAACCTTCGAGGCCTATTGATTACCTTGGTGGAGTTTTGTGATGGAGGTCGCTGGAAATCCATCATCATGCCTGGAGATAGGAATGGTATGGCATGGGTGAGGCTTGCAACGGTGTTGATGGAGGTTGGAAGGGTGGTGCTGCCGAGAACTGGGGCTGTGACTGGGAGCAGGTCGTATAGGGATACTGTGAAGCTCCCTCGAGATGTTCATATTGCAAAGAGGGCATTCTTTCTTTCGGCA
This sequence comes from Platycarya longipes, assembly GCA_036559045.1. Classification (NCBI taxonomy): domain Eukaryota; kingdom Viridiplantae; phylum Streptophyta; class Magnoliopsida; order Fagales; family Juglandaceae; genus Platycarya; species Platycarya longipes. The sequence goes on along the minus strand of CM071790.1, from coordinate 2,173,840 downwards.
AATGATTAGAAGGAAGAAGGTGGTTGCAGCTGTTCTATTAGGCCGAAAAAGCAAGGTTTTTTGGAGCTAGTTGAGATGCAACGTAAGTTGGAGGACTTGGCGCTTAATGTAAGGGAGTGATACGGTGTGTTGAGGCATGGGTAGAAGGAGAGGTGGGCTTGGGCTCGATTTCGATTTGTGGCCCATGGGAGGATCACTTAAAAGCCTTCCCTGCACAAGGGATTGATAAGGCTTGAATTGAGGCTCATGGGTTTAATGCTAAGGCCCAACCCATCGCTCTCACAGCTTCTGGGGATCTTGGCGGGTCTCAACAGGCCCATTGCAGTAGGCAGCCCAAAGGCAAAGAGGTCATGACCAAGGGAAATTTGACCTGGAGAAATGTAATAGATGGGTGGGAGTGGGCCTTCATTGGTTCTATGAGCCCAACTTGGATAGAGTGAGGAGAAGACTATGGGAGGAATTGTTAGGTTTATATTGTTTATGGGAGGGTGTTGTGGTGTATGGGTGGAGACTTCAACATCACTTGCTTTCCTAGCGAGTGATCGAGACATCATCGTATTTCTGTGGCTATGGAGGAGTTCACGGAGTTCTTGTTTGATATGAATCTCATGGACCTCCATCTAACCGGAGACGAGTACACATGGTCTAATAATAGGGGGTGGTTGAGATTGGACAAGTTTCTTGTCTCTCCTTGAGAACCACACTATCTGGAACTATGTCAAAAAAGGTTAGTGCGCATTAGCTCGGATCACTTTCCCATATTGTTAGATTGTGGTGGTATTCATAGGAATTGTCGATACTTTAAATTTGAAAATATGTGGTTAGCAGCTGACGACTTTGTTGAGAAGGTTAGTGATTGGAGGTCTTCGTATTAGTTCGTAGGCACTCCGAGTTATATTCTTGTAGCCTTGCAGGCAAGTTTAAAGCCTTGAAGATAGACCTTAAGAAATGGAACATAGAAGTTTTTGGTTGCATTGACAATCAAAATACTACCTTAATGAGGGAACTTCAAGAGTTGGAGGGGTAGGTTTTGATGGGAGATGCCTCTGAAGAGATATTGGGAAGGAAGAATACTATGGTTACTGATTTGGAGAGGGTTTTGATGATGGAGGAAACCTTGTGGCGACAAAAATCTAGAGCCCTGTGGTTAAGAGAAGGAGATAAATGCACTAAGTTCTTCCATAAAGTGACCAACTCACATAGGCTAAACGACACTATTAAGACACTCACGTTAGGTAACCAAGTCCTCTCCTCTCCCCATACTTTAGAAAACCATAATGTGAATTTCTATGAGAATCTGCTCATGGAGCTGACCTGGTCGAAGCTCGATTGAGTCAGTGGGTATGCAGAGTGCGAGTTGGCTAGAAAGACCTTTCGAAGAAGATGATGTTCATAAGATCATTAGCAGTATGGCTAAAGACAAAACATCCGGGCCAGATGGTTTTTTCATGGGTTTCTTTCAACATTGTTTGGAGGTGGTGAAAACTGATGTTATGCAGGTTTTTATGAAGTTCTATACTTTCAGGAAGTTCAAAAAAAGTCACAATGCGATGTTTATGGCCCTCATACCGAAGAAACATGGCACAGTGGACATTGAGGACTTCCAACCTATAAGCCTAGTGAATGGGGTGTATAAGATTATTTCAAAGGTGCTTGCTAACCGATTAAGTTTAGTTATGGGGAAAATCATCTCTAAACCATAAAATGCTTTTGTTCTGGAGAGGCGGATTCTTGATTCAATGCTCATTGCTAACAAATGCTTGGATCATAGGCTGAAGGAGGGTATACCGAGCATCCTGTGCAAGCTCGATATGGAGAAAGCTTATAACCACGTAAACTGAGATTTTTTTTTTTTTTTGATAAGTACAAACTGGGATTTTCTTTTCTACATGCTTGGGAGAGGTGGTTTTGGTTATCGATGGATTTCATGGATTCGACACTGTGTCACTATAGCCCGGTTCTTAGTGTTAGTTAATGGTACTCCTGCAGGTTTTTTCAACAGTTCTCATGGGTTGCGACAAGGAGACCCTCTTTCTCCCTTTCTTTTTGTCATCATTATGGAAGTGCTTGGTCGGATGTTGAAGGATGTTGTTGATGGAGGCTTCCTAGCTGGATTTTCAGTGGGTAATGGTGTTAATGGTTCCATCATGATCTCATATCTTTGATTTGCAGATGACACACTCCTTTTCTGTGAAGCGGATCAGGGCCAAATCCGAGTTTTACACGCTCTCTTGCTATGTTTTGAAGCTGTCTCAGGACTTAAGATCAACCTTGATAAATCTGAGATGGTGGCGGTGGGTGTGGTGCCTCACATTGATAGTCTCGCAGCTCTCCGGGGCTGTAAAGTGTCTTTGCTGCCTATGAAATATTTGAAACTTCCGTTGGGGGCCACTTTTAAAGCTAGAGCGATCTGGGATGGGATTATTGAGAAGGTAGAGAAGAAGGTGGGGTGGAAACGACTGTATCTATTAAAGGGGGGCGGCTCACTTTGATCAAAAGCACCTTATCGAACCTTCCGACTTACTCTCTATCTCTTTTCCCATTGCCTATTGGGGTGGCTAATAGAATTGAAAAGCTATTCCGGATGTTCTTATGGGGCAGTTTGGAGGAGGAAACTAAATTTCATCTCGTAAATTGGAATAAAGTTTGTACCTCAATCACCGGTAGACGGTAGAGGATTGAGGGTGCACAATTTGAAGATTTTCAACAAAGCGTTATTGGAAAAATGGTTATGAAGATACTACAAGCAGGGGGAGTCATTATGGAAGGAAGTTATTGATTCTAGGCATGGAGGTGCTTTTGTGGGGGTTGGGGGGGGGGGGTTAGGTGCACTAATGTAATGAGGGGGAGGTACGGTATGGGTTTATGGAGGTACATTAGGGGGGGTTGGCAATGCTTTGTAAACCATACTCGCTTGGAGATTTGAGAGGGCACCAGGATTAGATTCTAGAAAGACGTTTAGTGTGGGGTGAGTTCCTTGGAGCGGACCTTTCCGGTGCTATATAACATCGCAGTTAATAAGAAAGCTTCAGTGGCAAACATGTTGTCTTTTGATCATAGTGCTCCATAGTGGAACATCCTATTCACTAGGAATAACCACGATTGGGAGTTGCCCATTATCTCAGATTTTTTCAATTTGTTACATACTATAGGAGATACAACAAAGCATGATGATAGGATACAATGGCAGTCCACAGCCAGTAAGAAGTTCACAAGTAAAGATCTATTACACATTCCTGGCCTCCCAAGGACATGTAAATTTTCTGTGGAAGAATATATGACGGTCTTGAGCACCCTTTGTGTGGACTGCAGCCCTCGAAAAAATTCTGACTATGGACAACTTGAGGAAGAGGGGAATCATCGTTATGGATTGGCGTTGCCTGTGTAAAAATCACGGTGAATTTGTAGACCATTTGTTATTGCATTGTGAGGTAACACGAGTTTTGTGGAATGCGATTTTCAGTTGAGTGGGTGTTGCTTGGGTTATGGCGGCTAAGGTAGTTGATCTGCTTGCTTGCTAGAAGGGAATCAAAGGTTGTTCCCAGGTGAAAGTTGTATGGAAGATGATCCCATTGTGTATTATGTGGTGTATTTGGTTGGAAAGAAATGCGTGTTGTTTTGAAGATAGAGAGCAAGCTCCAAGATTTTTTTCTACATACTCTCTTATTATGATTCTCAGCCATTGTACCTTATGGAAGCTATGTGCATGAAATCTTGTCTTTTACCTTATTGTCTTAGAATGTAATTAGGCTTATCTTTTTGTATACTCTCTGTGTACTTGAGTTATGCCTAATTATATTCTCATTAATAAAGATGTTTCTTACTTATCAAAAAAAAAAAGGAAAACTGGTAATAGTGAGTTTATAAGAAATCAGCAAGATGTGAGGCTCATTGAAGGTTGTTCATGATAACAAGACATCTTTCAGGAAGCTTGCAACTGTAAATCTGGTTTCGTGAAAGTTTTTCTTTTGACAAGTAATTGAAGACTTTGAACTCGTTTGAAGAATGAGATGAGATAAAATATTTGTGAATAATAATGAAATGGTTTGTAAATAATAGTAAAAATGTTTGAGGTAAGATGTTTTATTGGGTTTTGAAAAAGAAGAGTGACAAAGTTAAATAAAAATATTAGAAAGTTAAAATTTTGCTATAATATTATTTTTTAATATTATTTTTGTTTTGAAATATGAAAAAATAAAATTATTTTTTGTGTTTTGTTTGGAAGTTTGGGAAAGTTGTAATTATTAGATGAAAAAGTTGAAGATTTGAAATTGAAAAGTGTTTCTATTTTGAGTGATGTTTGGGAATGAGATACATCATCCATTCTCTCTCCTCACTCTCTCTACTTTTCAAATTTCAAATTGCAGACATCAACGTCACCCACCCCAAACCGGCGAGTGACCCTTCACCGTCAGCACAGACGAGGTTGATGGTCCCCGGCGACTTCGCCTAGGGTTGTTCGGAGGTGGCCATCTCTTCGGCGACCTGACTTTTTAGCAAGTTTCCTTTGGGTTTTGTTGTGTTTTCTTCCTTTGATGTTAGATTTGTGTCGCTGTCACCTACACCGACACAGACAAGACCGGCGGCCTTAGCAAAGGTTTTTAGACGCCGGTACCCCTCCGACGAACGGCTTTTTTGAACAAAGTCTCATTTTTTCATTGTCAGTCATCCACAGAATGATTTTCTTAGCAAATGCCAATACTTCTCTCGTCAGGATTGCTAATAACTCTGAGTATAACTAGTAGTGAGCATTTTCTTCGTTAGCCACCCACAGAGCTACCGATGTTTACAGACTTCTGGGCCTGGTGATTTTCACAAGAGTTTTCTTCTGTTGGGGGGTTAATCATGGGTGTTATTAAACATTTACTAATTGAGACTAAGGTTTTTATCTTGGTGATTGAGGGTGGAAACTATTGCATTTCAGAGAGGGGCCGGAAAGTTTTTAAGGAGCTTTTGCTTAGTCATGCTAATGCATGTTGGGTGGCCAATGCAGTCAATGATTGTGCTCTATCGGGTGTAGAATAGAGTTCTACAAGACTTTTAGGGATGAATCAAAAGCCCTCTTTGCTCATAGGAGGGCCAACACTTATGGTTGGCAATGGGGGGCGTTGTTTGTTAGTTATCCCGAAAGGAGTGAACGGCAAGGGATAGAAGAGTTTCTCTATGGAGTTAAAGCAGGTTCTATCTGCTAAGAAGTCACAAGTGCTTGTACCACTTCCAAGCAGAGAAGTTGAGAAGGGGAAGGAGAATGGCAGGCAGCTCAAGTCATACGCAGAGGTTGCGGTGGGTGGCCTAGGGAGTAGGGAGGCTGTGCATGGTGGTCAATGCCAACCTCCCGTTGACGAAAACAATAGAATAATAATAAAGGGGAACTTGACAGGGGCACTTTCAGAGGGTGATAGCATGCAAAAGGGTGAGGGGTGCAGCAAGTCTTTTGAGAAGAATTGCGCAGAAGAAAAAGAGTTGCAGAGGTCTTTGGTTTTACTTAAAAAAGAGGTGACGGGTGTGAAGAATAAACTAAAAGCATTCATAAAAGATGTTAAGAAGTGGATCAATGAATTATTAAAAGGCCCGGGTTTGGATTGCAGTTCACGAATTCTATCCATAACCAACAAAAAGGGCTTTGTTTCAAAGCTTGAAAAAGGAAAAGTTACGGGCCAGGGTCGTGGAAGCCTAAAAATGAAATGAAAACTGAAGCCGTCGTCGGTGAACATTAAGAAGGTGCAAGTTGGTTCGCGAGAGGCTCTTGTTTGCAGGGGGCAGACTGGGCTAAGGGGGTCACAGACCCTGTCGCCAACTACCTCTGGGTTAACCCCAGCCCTCTTGGCGCCAGTACTCACAGTTGTCGCTAACGAGTTGCCTGTTTGCAGGGGGGAGGCTTCTGTGCTTGGGGGGTCACAGTCACAGTCCCAGTTGCCGACTTCCCCTGGGCTAACCCCAGTCGTCGAGATGGCTTCCTCTGGGCTGACCCCAGTCAATTCGTGCTCCGAGAGATCCAAGACAAGTTTAGAGAAGAACTTGGAGATGAACAACACAATAGATGTGGTGTGTGTAGAGTCCTCAGAGCAAGTGACAGTTTTGGGGGAGGGCTTGTCATTGGTGCCTTGCAATGAGAAGTTATTGTCGAGATCTATGTTGGGAGAAGTTGTTGTCCCTTTGGTATCTCTTCCTCCATTAAGCAATATAACTGGATCATCACCTGATTGGCTTTGCAAAAGGTTAATGAGATTCAGCATGGTGTGGGAATCTCACATGGAGGATATGAAGATCAATTTAATGCACTACTAACTGAAATTGAGGAGGGCCACTCACGTGATACCAAATCAAGATTTAAGAATAGTAGGGAGTTGCAGCGTCTTTCTTGGAGAATCAACTACAATAGTTCAAGTTGAGGGAAGACTAAAAGGAGGAGACTCTGAAGATGTTCCCTATGTGGGTGTTTCGGCTGGTTATCAGTCTACGGGTTAGGGTTGAGGAGGTGTGTTGTATTCCATGGGTATTTTGGGTAATTTTCTTGGGCTTGTTGGGTTTTTCATGGGATAGGCGTTTTCGAGCATTCATGCGCTAAGTGTTTTCTTGTATATAACCAGTGTACTTGTTTACTCTTTTTGATATATAGAACATTTTTACTTATAAAAAAAAATGGGTTCCCAAAAGAGGCCTTAATTAAAGAATGAAAATGACAGTCCAGGTAGATGGGAAGCATACAAGAGGAATACCTAATTAGAAATATGGAAGCTTAGCCTAATAGAAAGAAATAACAAAGGGCAATCAACAAATACCAAGATATCAATCCTTAAGAGAGAGACACCCTTTTTTTTGTGTTTTTTGTGTTTTTTTTTTTTTGGGGGGGGGGGGGGGGGACTTTTTAAAAGTAAAATTACAATTCTAACCAATTACCTGAAAATATGGGCAAGGACAAATATCTCCACAGTTCTACAACCCAATTCCGTAAGACGCCTCTCATCACGCTCAATAGAATCTTTATTGAAGTCCTCTCCAGAGTTTCCTTCCTGTATATAAAGTTAAAAGGAAAGTTCTGTCATCAAAAGGTGGACTCAGCAAGTTAGCACCACAGGATGCCTGTTGTGTTCAGCACTTCATTTTTGGAATTTCTGGATTCTTGAAAGTTTTAAATTTACTAGTGTCTTTGGGGAATTGTAGTACAGAAATGAACAGTTCTCAATCTTTTCAATAAAGTAATACCTCCAGAAAAAATTAATATATAGTGACTGAGCATGAAAATAATCTTTAATTTCCCTTTCTTTTCTGTCCCTAAATGAAGGGTCAAAAGTGCAATGGACTTAAAACAACACCTCATGGAAATCAGCTTTACACAACTTCATAATCAGTAAAAGGTGGGCTACATGCAGCAACTCACCTTTGTACGATTCTGAGGACCCTTGTCATCTTTTGGTGGCATCAGATCCATGGCAGCCCTCTCAAGTAATGCTAAGACATCATCAGCCAATATAAATGTATCTTTTTCCACACAAACAATGGGGGCAGGAATTTCTTCAGCCTCCAACCTCCCTTTCTTACTCAGAGTCTGGCCTTCAAGAGCCTTTAATCCGCTATACAAGGAATCCATCACCAAAGTAGATGTGACTTCCTTTTCTATAAAGAAATGCTTCACAACTACTTTTAAAATCAAGTCTGTCCTCTCCCTGGACATACGGCGCCTAGCATTTTGATCGATTCCCAACCAGAAAGCACGGAAACTGCACCAATAGCAAACAATCTATTATCATAAAAATGAGATCATACTGAAAATAAATGTAATGAAGTGGATAATCAATAGCTACCCTCACATAAGGCACCACACCCTATCCAATACAAGTAGGCATATATATCACTTCCAAAATTTAACACTGCAAAAATGATGCACAACTGTATCATACCACGGCCACAGGAACCAAAAAATCATTTTATTACCAAAAATAAAATAAAAAATTGAAAACATCAGATCTTCCATCACCGAGATGTTATGTAATTATCACTGAAAACAGAGTTCCCACTTATATGAAATGAAAGATTCAGACATGAACATTAAATACCTTGACCACCTAGCTTTATCATCTATTAACTTTCCAAGCTTGCTTCTTCTCTCTTCTACAAATCGCCGGCAAATCTGCTCCACATTTGTCAAATATACCCTAACAAGTTCTCTCCTATACTGACAATCAAGACAACGAAAGGGCCTGTCTGCTTTTTCCCTTCAAACCGTATGCCGAAAAAACATCTTGTGAAGATTAGTAACTACAGAAAACTAAACAGTGAATGTAAAAGACAACAAACCCATTCAATTACAAGTCTAATGCCATAATGAAAAGAACAAGATTCTGTACTAGATTGAAGCATGCAGGCAAAATCAACTATGGACTAAAAAGGGTTAAATGCCTTCAGCAATGCATCATCTTCCAAAAAACATAAGTAAACTCACCAACATTTGTACGAGTATGATACACCAAATAAGAGCAAACGTGTCACCATGCACATAAATTGTAAAAGATGCACAAGTGCCATGAGGAGGCATTGGTTAGGTATGCAAAGACAGAATATTCAGCTGCCTTGTGACTACTTGAGAATATTTGCTTAATTTTGTATTTAACCCCGCTATGCTTAAAAATACACAAACACAATCAGCAACAGGTAAAACCTTAAAAAAGATGATCCTTTACCAAAGCAACTGAGCAAAACAGATAGAACTTATTATTGCCAACCAACACAATACTATAAATAATAACAGGACAAGCATATATTACCATATGCCAGAGCAGACAACAAATAAAGAATACTGCCCTAAACGAGAAGCATCTGCAATATCAAGCTTCTTATGAGATCTTCAATATCCATAACAAGTTACACACGAACATATTTGTATTAAACAATAATCCAAAAGAACTCATGAATCAATTAATTATAACACACCTTATGACTTGGACTTGAGCCTTTATTATAAGAGTGTCAGCATCAATAAAACCATCAGACACTTTTGACAGCTCCATGAATTTTTTCCAACCCCAGTCATGCTCTTTCTTCCAGAACCGATGTAAAGTGTCTAAAATAATTTACGTTTACTCAGTTGCATTGATGTGAGAATATAATAAACTCCACACCACTAAGCCAATAAATCAATTAACCAACCAGAATATTTTGATTTCTTTGGATCTTTATTCACCACAGCTATAGTAAACTGTGCAAAATGGCTCCAGCCTGTTTCAAAAACAAAATCAAGCTAAATGACTACAAACAAACTGATCAAGAGCTATAATCACCAATGAAAAATTTTAAGAGCATTGCTACATACACGGATCCCATGTACACAAATGCGGACACATGAACGGTAATTTCACTGTTCATGTCTCTTGTTTGTGTGCACGGCATCCGTGTTTTTTTTCATTTCTAAAATTTCAATCTACTGAGATATCCAAACCTGGAAGAAGTTTGTCATGATGGGCAACACAAAGAAACAAAGAAAGATGATTGCAGACATCACAGCCTTGGGGATAAATTAAAATGTACCTGCCACAAATAGCTAAAAGCTTAGGTCAAAACTACCATGTTAATTAAATTAAAGTAATTAACAGTTTTGCAAAATTCGTTTATCTATATTACTGTATTTACCAAACCCTAAGAATTGCAGCAAGCATGTGAAGACAATCATCATTATTCCATAGTACATTATATAGGACATGGCAATTTAAAAATGAAATTGTGATCCAACTTCATGGTGGTGGGTGACACATCTATGTCAGCTTGATGCATGTCATCAAAATGCATGTGGGCACCAAATGGTTGCAAGTTAATTACAATTTGGCGTGGCACGTGACTGCCACATCATAACCAAGGACAAGATACTTTGTTTTTTAGGCTTCTGTCATTGTCCTCAATGAGACTAGTTCCCATGATTTTCTTGTATCCCTTTCTAGATCCTAAGTTGTAACTAGGTGTTCTCCATGTATACTTCCTGTTTACTTGAGCTTTGCCTATATATATATATATATATATATATTTTTTTTTTTGATGAGTGTGCTTTGCCTATTTACTTGATCAAATAAAATAAAAGTTTTACCTATAAATAAGTTTCAATTACAGTTTTTTGAAAAAATGGGGAAAAAACCAATTCAATTTTTTTGATAATTAATAAGAATTATGTTTCCAAAAATAGTCACAACTCAAGTATACAAGAAGTATACAAGGAAAATACCTACTGCACACTAGAAAGCAAGAAACTATGATAGAAACATGTTTAGTACATTGCTATCATTCCTTACAATGATCCTAGCCCACAAACTTAAAGTAGAAAAAAAAAAAACAAAAATCTTCAACAGAACACCCTTTGTCTTCAAAACATCTCCCATTCATTTCCAGCCATAAAACACCACATTAAACACAAGGGAATCGTTTTCCATCTGGCAGCAGCAAATTTCCTTGCCTCAAAACCACGCCAATATGCAAGGAGATCCATAATTTCCTTAGGCATCACTCAATATAAACCTGTCCGACCAATAACCTCATTCCATAAAGACTGCGCCACCTCACAATGTGAAAACCCAATTTAAAAATTGGACGAGATTATCTAATGATGATATTGAACTTAAAACCCGCAATAATATTACTATAATTAAAAAAAGATACCAATATTCAATCAATTTATTATTCTTTGTGATTAATCAAGAGCATTTTAGCACAAGCATGCATGGCAAGACTTGAAACTTACCACTACATTCATCATTTTAATGAATAACAAGTTACATGCAATGTGACGGACAAATGATCTCATGAGCTCATGTTATTTCTCTCCACCAGAAGTATATAGCAAAATCTGGTATCAAATTAGAGCATGAATATATATTAAATCCGGTCTAAAATTTAAACTACTGACCACGAATAAAGAGATGATAAAACTGACAGGTGGATATGAATGCTAAATATCTTTTCATAAGCATACAAAGTACATATACAGTAGATAGACATAGTAGAAATGCTTGAATATATACGTATACATGGCCATTCTAATGGTCGTACATATTTAATAACAATTATATCCCAAAAAAGAAAACTATGCCAAACAACATATTCCAGGCCCCATACCATTTGTAGCCGCCAACCTCAAATTGATTACTACGGAGTTCTCTTTTGTTAATCTGTGAAAATTTCTCTATCCTCCATGTATATTTTCCATATAACTCAGAAGGTTTTGGCCCTATAAAGAAGTAAAGATGTTTATGAACAATTGATTATATACCAGTTTGATTGAAAAATAACAAGCAGAAGTAGTAAAAAAACTTCAATAGGATGGGTTAAACAACAATTATTTGGGAAATGAAGGAAACTTAAAGTTAGATAGAGAGCATCCCCATCTCTAAGAAATTGGATTTTACCAACAACTCTTTCATAAGAATTTTATTCAGATTATAAGTAACATTATTAAGCTCAAACATAAAACCAACCAAAAAGAAATGAAGTATAAGGATATGAGAAGCCCTGTTGATGAGACAATTCAGCAATGAAGTATGTGCATATCAAGAAATATGTGTGTTTCCCAGAAGTACATTTAGAAACCAGAGGAGGGATGCAGCAGATGTCCTTAGAAATTTGAAAATATATCAATATGCAGCAAACAAGAGTACCCAAAAAAAAAAAACAAAGGATCCTGCATAAGAACAGAACCAAGAATAATTTAGATGGAAAAGTTTTAAATGACTACGTTGAAGGGTCAGAAGCCCCACCATAATGTTTAAGCACAACAATAATGTTGAATGGAAGACAAGGTATTTCACAGATAGCAAGAAGGACAAGGACAAATATAAGAAAAGAATTTAAAAATCACAAGAGGCAAAAGTAAGTATAAAACATTAAAAAAAAAAAAATCAAAAAACATGCAGAAAAATTCTAGTCATAGCAAAAAACTTTTAGTATAGTCAATAACTTGATATTGTATTATAACAGGTCAATTACACCAAATACACACAACCCTTGTATCACATAGCATTAACTTGCAAGTTCCCCCTTTTTCTTCAGTGTAATTCATGCCCTCTACATCTGGTTTTCCGTAGGTACAAAATAAAAAGGAAAGAGATACGCTTAAATATGTCTTTCCACCACTCAGTCGAATGGCATTATGAAAGGGAATTATGCTTCCACAGGCTGACTATACAGACTTCAGACAATCAATAGTTCGGTGTTTTAAAACCCATGTTTTAATTCCTCATTATTACACTTTTCTCTGTCCTGTCCTTGACAACCCACGTGAGTTTCTGACTTCAACGAAGATAATGCCCGGTCACTATTTTCGTTTCTATAGATCTGTGCCCAAGAAAAGGGAGATAGAAAGACAAAAGGCATACCTCCATCATCATCGTCATCAGTGTCCCAGTAAGGAGGTGAAGTCGATGGGGTTCCATTTTCTACCTGCTCGGAAGACCGCCATTCCGCCAATGCTTCCCCAGATTGACAACGCTGCGGCTGCCCGCTTGAAATTCCCTCCAAGGACCTTCCCACTCCAGACTCCTCATTTGCAGTCCCGGCCATCCCCTACTCCAAAGCTCTCTCCACGACACCCTAACTCCGCCCACTAGACCAAAAGTAAATCCACAATAAATCAGTCAATATTGATTCCTAAATCACGCTTTGCATGAAACTTACATGAAATACACCATAGTATTTATTATTTATGAAAATCTCACAAAAAATTCCAAAGACCAGCAAAGCAAATAAAAAATTAGACGTTCTTTCTTGTATACTAAAAGCTCGTGGATTGTAGATTCCACTATATTACGAACTTGATAAGTCCTTCTGTTGGGCTGCCGGGAATGCAACAAAATAAATCAAAACTAGATTATCAAAGTATCAAGCTCCGATCAACCAGGACATCACGAACCAAAATCTCCACTCAAGTGATCCTATTTCAACTAGTTGCCTCAGACTGTGCTAATTCTATAATTTTTCATACCCTCAACACAGCATAAACATAAGAAATTGAGAACTTTGTTCTCTTGCAATTTTCCTCAATTATTTTGTAAACGGAAAGAGACCAACATTTAAAATTTTCTATGCCAAAGACCAACCCACACCGGCTCCCCCGAACATTCAAATAGCAGTAAATCCTTGATTCAGGCGTCGATTATTTTCTAAAAAAATGAAGAAAAATTAAAAGGATTAAAATAAAATAAAGAATGAAACCCAAAAACCCCAAACCATCCCGAGGAACCCAATAGCATGAAACACAGGCCCAACAGAACCGACAAGAATCAGAACCGTAAGACCGCTGAAAACAATAACCAATAACACGATCAAATATTGAAACCAGGAGCCGCCTGAAAACACCAATACGAAATCCAAACGAATAACCGGAAAACTAAAATCCAGAACAACATCGGCATAGATCGAATGGGCGTGCAGACCTGGAATGGAATCGAAAAACAGAGCTCTGTCAATGGCCAAGGGAAGCTGAGAGATTTCAGAGAGAGGGAAAGAGAGGTCGAAGGAGCAGCAGAGGTAGAGAGAGAGGGCAGAGGCGGAGCCCAAAAACAGAAAAACATATATATTCCAAATTATCTTTTTGAGCAAATTTCTCATTCATTTTATTTTATTTCTTTCCAATTAAAAAATAGGGACACGTGGAGGACTTTTTTTTTTCTTTTTTTTTTATTTGACTATGACCTTATTTATTTTAGTAAATAAAATTTTAAATTTTTTTAAATTTATTATTATAATTTTTTAAATTTTATATAAAATATAAAAAAATTAATTAATTTTTTTCAAATTTTAAAACTATTTTTTCAAATCTTAAAATAAAATTAATATTAAAAATAATATATTTTAACAATATTTTTTTTAAAAATTTTTTATCTTATATTATCTCATATCTAAAAATAAATCAAGTTTATATCTCTGATCTATCAGTAAAAAAAAAATAACATATAATAAATAACAATATATATACCTAATAATCTATTTTTATTTTTATACCTAATAATATATTTATATATATAGAATGATATATACATAAAATTTTCTATTTTTATAATTATGTAGAAATAAGATTTAGTTAGATAAAATCTCAATTTCAAATCAGATTATAAAAATTAACATTTAAAAAAATATTATATTCTAAATAAATTGATGTAAACACATTAATTGAAGATGGTAGTTATTAAGGTATCTATGCATATGATTGAAGATGATATATTTTATTTGTTAAAAATATTTATCATTAATATAGACTTATGAACTTTATTCTCATTAAAATATAATAACTAAGATATCAATTTTCTTATTTCATAAATATAAATTTTGATAAGGGCGCGGATGTTTTTAGGGTTTGTGACCGGAGGTAGAAAGGGTATTTATTGGGCCTGCTTTAGGGGGAAGAGAGGGCTTTTTATAATCGTGGGTTGGGTCATGAAATTTTGATGCTAAAGCCTAAAGTATTTCCTCTCTCCCTCTCTCTCTCTCGAATCAGTTTCTGTGTGGGCTTTTAGGCAAAGCACCGAACACGACGCTACTTCCCATTGCTCGGCACCACCGGAGGCAACCCGCGGTTCACCACTTCGCACGGAACCCGCCAACTCCGCCGCACCACCGCGCACGGTTCGGACCTTCTCCTTCTCCTTCTCCTTCTCCTTCTTCTTCTTCTTCTTCTTCTGTCTGGCTTTGTACCTTTTTTGTTTTTCCAAATGGATTCAAAGATAGAGAGAAGACTGGAGTGGTAAAGAAGATCGGTAGAAACCGATGGGCCCAAATTTTAGAAAGTAAAAGGAGTATTTCTTTTTGATAAGTGAAAATAGAAAGAGAATTAGTAGATTCACTTCAAGGGTATCGGAACTCCAATTGTGATTTAATATATGAAAAAAGGACTCCCAAGGGGACGTTCGCAATCTGCATGCTTAAACATAAGAGAATCGCGCCCGGCTTAAATTCTACTATGGAATGAAAATCAAAATTAATTCTCGCTGGTGGGTTAGGCGAACCGGCTCTGGAAGGGATATCTTTGTGCAGCGGGAAGTTTGCAGTGATTGGTTTCGGTGTCTGTGAGTTGAGCTGTTCTGCATTAACCACCGGTGCATTGATCACCAGTTATGCACCTACGACAAGGCCTTCGGCGTTAAGACATCTGTAGGGAAAATCCCAGGCCTCGTTCCATCACGGAATGCAACTGATCCCCTCTCACTAGGTTGAAATCGGAGGGGGAAGGTCTTAGATTACAACTCGTGCAACTGACCCCGACGATCAAGGGGGGCCTTTGCTTGATCCAAAGTGTCAAGTCGTTGGAGCTTATGAAATTACACAAATATCTAAGTGCGAGTAACAGCAAAGTTTGGTTTTAGCTAAACAATGGAAGATTGGTAATTTTGCTCAAAATGTTCATGCCGAAAACTTTTTTTAACAGGAACTATCATACATGATACAGTGCAACAAATGTACTCCTATTGCACGAAGGGTATTCTTTGTGGCCAGCATGCTTGGTGGGTGAGACATGTTTTCGTTAAAAAATCTTTTTCAATAGATGGCCGTAGTGTTGGTTGGTTACTTGGTTTGGGTTGAGATGCCTCTTTCCTCTCCCTTTGTGGCCAAAGATTTCTCTTATAAAAACACAAAGTGAGGAGCTATAGCAATCACTCATATAATTATTGAATGTTTTATGGTTTGGACCACTATGCCTGTATGCCTTTCCCAGTTGTTGCTAAGCTGAAGTGTTTATGCTGTAGCTTTGATGGAAAATGACGAACCTGTTGATCTGCCTTTTGAAGTTGGTCAAATGACAGAGTCGAGATCATTTGTGAAGGGATTTCGTGGTGCATGGTTCCAATGCAAGGTATTTTTCAGTTTTATGCACATTGAATAGTTTCCATCTACTGCATGTTTCTGACACCACACTAGCATCTCTGATCTCTGACTATTAATATCGAATCAAATTATACCATTTCATTTCTGTATCGATGATTTTTTGTTTGTAGTTACCTCACTTTTCGAAGGATAGGGAGAAAAAGTGATAGCTTACTACCGTTTTCGACCAAACAAATATATAGTCATTATGGGTTTTGTATTGGTGCAAGTTTTTCCCCAAGGATTTCTTGTCGGAAAGTGTCTTATTTAATCTTAAAGTCTACATTGAGAGTAAAAGTGTCCAAGTATAGCGGCCAGCCTTTGAAAATTCATGCTTGAGACTTGAGGTTTGGGGCTAAACTACAAATTTCCCTAAATTTGACTTAATGTAAATATCATCTCTAATTTGGTCTGCTTAGCCTGCAATTTTTTTTTTCAAATTCAGTTCAATGTGATCCCTCAACTCACAGTTAATAATTGGGCATCTTGGAAGTATAACATGAAACTGCACATGAGGTAGATTGTGAAATGGTGACAAAGTTTTGATATCGTAACCTTAATTTCATGAAAAGTTGTGTTTTTACGCTTCAAATGTATGCGACTAACGGGAACATAGGGAAAAGGAACTATTTTTACCAACTATATTTATGGTTGAGACATCTAAATATAGCTGAAAGCATGTCTAAAAAAGATTAAATTACTAAGAGCGCAGAAAGTAGGCTTTGGTGATATAGGGTCAATAATCCACCCAATGCCCAACAAATATCTTTATATCTAATTTATTTGCAAGAGGAAAACTCGATCTTGATCTCTGATGCCATATCATGTATGAACACATCTATCTTCATCAGAACAGATAAAAATGACCCCTTCTTATACATGAAAAAACCTAATGCAAATATTTCGATTTTGCTCCTATGACGTGAAAACTCACCAAGGTAGGGCCCTCTAGAGCCACCCGTAGATAAACTCTGGCTACACGATGCCATCTTTGGAATGGTGTATCGGGTAATCTAGGGAAACTTAATGGTACAGAATCAAACGTAGAAGATCTAATCTATGGTTCCACTGAAGCCCTCCTTTTGATCTAGGCTTCACCTTGATGGGTGGATACTTCTCATTATCACTTCTTTTCCATTTGATCTAAATAGGTAAATAAATAAATGATAAGATGCAAGCCAAAAAAAAACAAAATTGGGGTGGAGATAAGGAATTAGAGGATAGGGTGCAGGGAGGGGGTTTTGGGGTTTTTCCCTGCGGAAGATGTGTTGGGCTGTTAGAGCAATGTGGAGGGTGGGAGGAAGGTATGGTGTTTGTCATTTTTCATTTTTTTTGACATCAATGAAGGTAAGGTCCTGTTTGCTGCAAAGATTTAAGATCTTTGAGTGAGTGGGTGGCGTTGGCTAGATACAGCTTTTTGGGTCATCGATGATTCAATGAAGATAGGGTTGATATGCTTCTTGAATGGGTGGAGGACACTGAGGGACCGGTGATGGAGTTGGCAGGAATGTAGGTCTTAGAGTTGAATGGTTTAGGAATGGATTAATTAGAGGGAGTTGAAGAGGTCTGGTCAGACTTTTTGGATGTGGACAGGTGGAGCTTCATATTTGCATGTGCCTCTTACCTTTAATTTTATAGTAAAAGAATTAAGCAAACCTCAGTTGATATTATGATGCGATTTTGGATCTCAGACAGTCTCAAGTGATATTTAATTCATGTTAGTTACTTGATGTGGACTGAAGGATCGCATTCAATGGAATCTGAAAGTAAGTGGAATTGATAACAAACTGAAACTTGGAGGAAACAGTCTGTAGTTTAGCCATAATTTTCTATATATCATACATAGTATGTGCAACCAGACATATATAGGTCTACTCGCAATCTTGGAGGTGTTATCAAGAACAGTATATGAACCAATTTTGTGTTGTTTGTCCCTACTGTCTTTGACACATTAAAAAGACATATCAACTTTCAAGGATTAGATGGCAAGGAATCTTTATGAGAGACAAAGCATGAGCCTGTGGTGGATAAAAGCATTATATCTGACCCTGCTTTATTTTTCTTTTGTCGGTAGATATGTGTTAGGGACCTTGTTTATTCTTAATGTGAGATGAGAAAGTGGTCAGCTGTTTGAGTTTGTCAACCACACAAAGAATGGTCAT
Organism: Platycarya longipes; assembly: GCA_036559045.1. Lineage (NCBI taxonomy): Eukaryota > Viridiplantae > Streptophyta > Magnoliopsida > Fagales > Juglandaceae > Platycarya > Platycarya longipes. The sequence continues at coordinate 2,155,844 of CM071790.1, read as the reverse complement.
AGAATGCAATTTTGATTCCCGATATTGGCTATAGGAGATTCTTAGATTTTAATTTACGGGGAAGCATGCTAGTCGAATCTGTCTGCTGGATTCTATTTCTCTTAGCCGTAGGTTTTTCTAATCTTCTTAGACTATCAGATACCTTGCAGCTTTGCTGAATAGACTTCTTGTGACTTAGAAGAAAACTCCTTTTATCACCTGCTAGGTCCATGATGTCTACTACTACTTATGCACGATGTTGAATGATAAGATCATCTCTTTAACTTGAGATGAAGCTTGTCTCTCTGCTTTAAGTGTTTTTTTTTTTTTTAAATTAGACACCTTCTAATAGATAAATATTTCATTCTGTTTAATATTCCCTGGCCTTTTCATCAGATAAAGGAGATTGGTTTAAGAAAAGGTCAGATGGGGCATCAATTAGAGTATGTTGACTTTCCTGATGAACGTAAGTATTCTATTCTGGTCCATGTGACTTAGTTTACCATTGGGTAATATAGTTTTTCTTCTCAAGGTCATGCACTTTCAAATTTTATCCTCTTGAAATGAACATTTTGAAGTTTCCTTTTCTTCTTAGAACTTGTCTGTTAGCACTTACTATTTTTTTATCAATGAATAAGAGCTTAATTAAAAATAGGCATAGCCAAGGACATGGAACATATACAAGTGCAATACCTATGCATCAATGCCTAAAGATACAATGGAATCATGTATGTTCACACCATTGAAGTCTATTACAATCAACCAATGGAATAAAGTATTGATCATCATCTCTTTCTTCACTGTGAAGTGGCTAGATTCTTATGGAATAAGGTATTGAATTGGACAGGTTTACATTGGGTAATGCCCAAAGAAGTGGTGGATTTATTGGTAGGGTGGAAGGGTTTGAAGGGCTGTAACAATGTGTTGAGTGTTTGGAAAATGATTCCTCCTTGTCTTATGTGGTGCATATGGCTCGAAAGAAATTAGAGATGCTTTGAAGACAAAGAAAGCTCATTGGGAGATCTTAGGGACTTTTTCTTGAGTACTTTGTGTTTTTGGGCCAAAACTTCTGTAATGGGAGATAATTTTCTAAATGTTTTAGTTTTCTTTTTGTTTCTAAGTTGTAGGTATTTCCTTTTTATACGTCCTGTGTACGTAGGCTTATGCCTATTTCTTTGGAATGAAATCTATTATTATTTATAAAAAAAAGTTCTAAGCTTGTTCATTGTCTGTTCATGATCCTCAAAACTCCAGCCATTCATCTCCCCATCCATATGCACCACCATAAACATATAGGATCCATCTTCCACGTAGCTGCTATTTGAGATTTACATCAAATGCCACACCAGCTGGCCAGAAAATCAACTACCCTTCATGGCATCACCCAATGGAGCCCCGCTCTTGCAAAGATATCATTCCACAAGCTTATGGCTACATCACAATGCAATCATAGGTGATCCATGGACTCCCCACTTTTCTTACACTTATAGCTCCAATCCAATTCAATGATTCGGCATTTCCTTAGGTTATCTAAGGTAAGAATCTTCCCTAATAAAGCTGTCCATGCAAAGAAAGAAGCTTTTAAAGGGGCCTTAGTCTTCTATATTTTCTTCCATGGGAATGGATTTGTAGATTGTGTCATAAGATAATTATGAAAAAAAAGATTGTGTCACAAGAGACTTATGGTACAGTTGTGCAGTGAATCTCCACTTCTTGCACAGACCACAATATCTTATCAGCTCCTCCAAGCACTTACAGAAAGTTATTTTGATATCATAAGTGATTTAGAAGAAGTGTCAAATCAGGACTGTATACAGTGATTTTGTTAAATAAATGGTCAAAGATCATTTTTTGGGATATGTTACTAGATACTCATTTGTCACTTAGGCCTGTAGGCTCCTGCTGGAAAACATTTTTACGTTTCCTTATTGTTCCTAGAGTTAGTCTGTTGGCACTTACATAAAGTGGTTTAAGAAGTGTCAAATCAGCGCTTTTGTGACGTGAATTTTTTCCAATGGGTCAAAATCATTTGTTGGGATATGTTATTAGATATCAACTTGCACTTGGTAGGTTCCCACCCTAAAATCACCTTTTTGGAGGCCAAATAGCGGACACAAGCACTTGGTTGGGTAATTAATTAATGCATGTTTGAGTTTTTGTTTTCTTTAGTTCAATGCCCAAGGGTGTGGTGAAGCTCCTTGCTTGCTGGAAATGACATCATCAGTGCAAACATTTAGCTGCGACGTGAAGGATGATTCCTTTGTGTCTACTCTGGTGTCTTTGGTTGGAAAGAAATGAGAGATGCTTCAACAAGAAGGAGAAAACTATGGGGGAAATCAAGGACTTTTTTGTTTTTTCTTTGGTTCAATGGTTTTCTGCCATTGTGCTCAAGGGAGGGAATGTTAATGAGTATTTGAATGCTTTTTAGCTTGCTAGAGTGTAACTAGGACTCACTTATATATACTTCCTGTGTACTTGGGTTTTGCCTAGTTGTATTCAATCAATAAAGATTATTGTTTATCAAAAAAAAATTAAGCATGTAGCCATAAATTATCATGAAATTTAAGGCTTAGAATCAATTTTAATAAGTCTGAATTGTTCCTATGGGATCTATTAGTAATTCTCATGATCTTGTTAACATTTTGGGTTGTAAGTTATCTCCTTTGCCAATTCAATACCTTGGGCTTTCTTTGAGAGCCTCTCATAAATCTGTGTCTGTTTGGGATGGGGTGATTGAAAAGATTGGAAGAAGACTAGCAGGCTAGAAAAAGATCTATTTATCTAAAGGTTGAAGAGTCATTTTGATTAAAAGCACCTTGTCTAATCTTCCCTCTTACTTCCTATCTTTTTTTTCCCTGCTTGCGGGGGTGGCTAAAAGAATGGAAAAAATTTATAGGAATTTCTTATGGGATGGAATTGGGGAGGAAAGAAAATTTCATTTGGTAAGCTGGGATAAAGTTTGCGTTCCGGTGTCTTGTGGGGGCTTGGGCATTAAAAATTTAAGGCTTTTCAATAAGGCCCTTCTTGGGAAGTGGCTTTGGAGGTATATTTTCGAGAGAAGTGCTTTGTGGAGGCAGATTGTGGATGTTAAATGTGGAAGAATGTGGGAGAATTGGTGTACTAATGAAGTTAAAGGGGCTTTTGGAGTGAGCTTATGGAAATCCATTTGGTTAGGTTGGAGGATTTTGTCAATAATGTTATATTTAAAGTGGGCAATGGGATTAACACTTTTTTCTGGCATGATGTATGGTGTGATGATTCAGCTTTCAAATCTACTTATCCTAATCTCTTGAGGATAGCTAGAAATAAAGGGGCTGTTGTGGCTTATTCGTTTCTGATTCTAATAATCTGCTGCAATGGAATGTGTAGCTTAACAGGGATTTACAAGATTGGGAACTTAGTGAAGCTATGATTTCTATGGAAAATTATATGATATGAAGATGGATTATAATAGGGAGGACAAGCTGCTATGGGTGCATGATTCTAACTCCAGTTTTTCTGTGAAATTCTATTACAAAGTGTTAAACTGTCATGGTGTCACTATTTTTCCTTGGAAATGTATCTGGAAATCAGAAGTCCCTGATAAAGTATCTTTTCTCTGTTGGTTAGTTTCTCTTGAGAAAAACTTAACCACTAATTTAAGGAAAAGATGACTTTTCGTTATTGATTGGTGCTTCATGAGCGAAAAAGATGGTGAATCTGTTAATCATCTTTTCCTTCATTGTGAGATGGTGATAGCATGAGATATTTAGTAGGGTTGGCATTGTCCATTGCGTGTGGTGGATTTTCTGGCAAGCTGGAATGGCTCTATGGGTGGTGGAGGTAGTGCAGATTTTTGGAAGGTGCTCCCTTTGTGTTTGTTTTGGTGTCTATGCTCTGAAAGAAATGGGAGGTGTTTTGATGATCATGAACGTTCCTTGGGAGATTTTAGGGATTTTTTTCTTTAGTTCTCTTAGTTTTGGGTGCAAAACCTTGTAAGGAATGGGAATTTATGTAATGTTTTGCTTTAGGTGTATTTTTAGCTTGTATCTAGGTATATTTTCTTGTATACTTCTTGTGTACTTGGTTTTGCCAATTTACTTGACTAAAATTTCTTATTACCTATCAAAAAATGAATAAATTATCATGATTGGCTTTTGTGATCATAATATTATGCATGTAAGCATGAAATGGATATGAAACTCAAACAAATAGATGGACTCATTGTTTGCTTTTCTGATAGACAATGACTAGTATTAAGCATTAGTGGGTGCAAGTTTATTTCTTAGTTGATGAATACCTGGAAATTTATGAATTTAGTTTGTTTTATATATTGAATTCTAAAATGATTCACTTGACCTCATCTTGTTTCTTTTCTCTGTAAGAAAATTGGTATTATTCTGTTTTACTTGGTTTGCAGGAGTAAAATGGACACAGTTATATCAAAAGCCTAATAAGTCGAAGGAACTAAAAAAGCAATTGGTGGTTCGTCCTCAGTTTCCTCGAATCTATCGTGAAAGTCAAATGCCTGATGTCAGTACCATCTTGGGAGTGGCAGTCATTGTTGTTGACTCGTGGCAAGTTGGGAATTTGGTGGATTGGTGGACCGATGGTTGCTATTGGTCTGGAAAAGTAATTGAACTATTGGGAGATGATAAAGTAAAGGTAAGTTTTCTATTCCTGTCTATCCATCTATATCTTCTCTGTGTTGAATGCTGAACTTCGTTTCATGATTAACCGTGAGATGATTTGTGCAGGTGTGCTTTTGTCTTTGCTGTTAACAAAACTGATCTTTTTTATGTACGGCAAATTGCTTTTATTTTGTTCACTGAGAAATGTAGATGTAACAGTCCTTTATCTTCTTACCATTCAGTCTTAACTACTTGATCACTTGTTTATCTGCCTTGACGTTATTTGCTTACAGCTCATTCCATCACTAGCAAAGTCTGTTAATTGTTTACTGCAAGAACTAATCAAATCTCAATTTCTCATCAACTTCATTGTGAATTTGGTTTTAATGAGCAGTCATCTCTTTCATTTCATTCTTAGAGAGCACTTTTCGAAAACAATTATGGGAGCATGAGAAGTAGAGCAGGAATTATTTTGCAGTGATTTTGTTTATCTGAGTTGGGAACAGGGCTTGCAATTTTTTGAAAAGGGGTTGGCTTAATGTAGTTTTGTAAAAATATTGCTAGATTTCTTTTTTTTTGCTCTAATTGTTTTGCACTCTGAACTTAAAATATTTCCAGATAACAGTAACTGACAGGTGGTGACCTTCCTAAGGTACTTTGGTCCGGTTCTGTTTTGTATTATCAATTCTGAGGGTGACCAACTAGTTACATCCAGTTATTATTATTATTATTTTTAATAAGTAAGATAAATATTATTAGTAAGAAAGAAATAGATATTGCCCGTGTACACAAAAAGTATACAAAAGAACACCTAGATATATTCTAAGAGCGAGAAATTAGAGACAAAAAGTCATGAACATTGTCCCTATTTAATACAATAGCTGAGAACCAAAGTAGTAAAGTGTGGAGGAAAAAGCTTTTGAGCTCTGCCATAGTGCGTTCTTTGTCTTCAAAGTATCGAGCATTCATTTCCGTCCAAATGCACCACATAAGGCACAACGGGATCATTTTCCACACTGCTACGACTTAGGGACAGCCTTGCAACTTCTTACATCCTGTTATTATTTCAGGATGTCTAGGTGAAGTATTTTTTCATAATGTATACCATCAGGAAACTAAGCTTAAAAGTTACATGTTACTAATAAGCATTAGTTATTAGCCAAGAGGAAAAATGAAAGCTTCAGTAATTCTATTTTTTCAAAGTAATGCTATCCATATAAATGTTTTGAGACAATTTTTACCGCCAGATACATTGCTAATTTGTTTTTCTTATTTTATACTTTGTTCCTTTTCTAGGTCGAGTTGTTTCCTCCTCCAATGGGTGAAGGACTATCATATGAAGCCTTATGCAAGGACCTACGCCCTTCGTTAGATTGGACACCAGAATGTGGCTGGACAGTGCCTATTCCTTTGGTAGCCTTCTGTACTCCTGTATTTTCACTTTGTATTTGTCATCAAAATTTTCCCTATAGTATGTACAATTTCATATCTCCTTTAAGTCCTTCCTAATTTTTAGAATCCTTAACAACTGTTAGAACCTTTTTTTTTCCAAAACAAAGTAAGAGATCCCTCAATGGCCGAATATGGTTTTGTTTTGCCTCACAACAAATGTGCACCCCTATCGGTGTCATCAACCGAAAATCCAGCCACAAAACCACTGTTAACCAAGGTAGAGATCATTATTTGCCGTTGATATGCAGCACCTGATCCAATAGCACACCTCTCTCCAAATCCACACCTCCCAAGCAAGTATGGTAGGACATTCCAGTTGATGTGATTGTAGGCCTTCTCCACATATCCAACTTGCATAAGATAACCCAGGTTGCCAAGTTTTAGTCTCCTATCTAGGGCAGTCATATTTTAAAGAACTTTTAACGATCATTTTAATTTTGAATTTGAGGTAATAACTCTTTGTTCCGTTATAATTGAAAATGACACTTCTTGGGAGCGTTTTCAATGGATTGTACTCGTGTATGCATTTCCAACAACATATCTTGTAGTGTTAATTTTTATGCCTTGTATCTTGACATGGTTGAATTATGTCACATGTTACATTTTTGACTAAATTCAAAAAAATTAAATTGTTTACATGTAACTGATGCCTTGCTTGTCAATGGATCTTGTATCTTGTATCTTGTATCTTGTGTCTTGTATCTTGTATCTTGTAGGTTACATACTTATTATTTGTTTAATTATTTTTGTATTACTTTTGTTTGCATTGCCTGGTGGTTGCAGGCAAATGGAAATGTTCCTTCTTGTGCTCGGATTATTAAGCCCTTCGATAAAGGTAAGAATTCTGTTTTTATATTTAGAAGGGAAGAAAAGGTCCGCAGTTTAGGGATCAACTAAATCAAATTGTTACCTAAGTACATAATTGTTTTTGCAATTGCATTTGAATTGGGTACTTCACAACTCATAATCGGGATGTCACCCTTTGGGCAGGATTTCCTGTCTCTGTCGATAATATTATAACTATAGCTTAAAAAACCAGACCACTGAAAGAGTTTAAAAAAAAAAAGTGATAAGATCGAGGTTTAGTGCAATTGGACTTTGTATAGTTGGAAGTATGTGATTAGTTACTTTGATCATGTTACAACTTGATCGTTTATCCATTTCTGTCATGCTTCCTTTTGGTTTCTTATGGTTTTAGACTTGAATTTGATCGGCATTGGATAGTTACAGAGGCTCCTGGAAATTTGATGGGTCATGACGATGACAAAAGAAGAAAGGGAGTTCAGGCTGCAGCAAGAGCATCAGTCGAGCGTAATACTTCTTCTTCACATATTTCTGGAAGCTTATCACAACCTCGAGATGGATTTGAAGGAATGGCAAAGCGACCTTGGAGCATCACAGCATCTAAGGATACATCAGAAACAAATATCGAGTCAGATATGATAGACACTGTCATTGGAAAAACCAGTGGCTCTGATAGTGTTTCAAGTTCACATGTTAGAGACGCGCCAACTGATACTGTGGGAACTGCAGCTGGGAAGGGAAAAAACAATGACGCTGGGTCTTCAAAGAAGATGAAACACGGAAACTTTTCTTTAAATTCCATGTGTTCTGACACAGTAGAAGATGCAGTTATGGACCTGGAGGCACTTTTGAACAAAATCAAATGGGCTAGATCTATTTTGGAATTTGGAAAACCACTCTCAGGTACGACGCAGAATACTTGGAAATTTCAGGAACACAGGGCATCATCATCTACACCAAAATGAGCGTGTTAAATTTTTGAGTCCTACCCCATACGTATGAAAAACGTAGTTTTGGTTACGCATGACGAGGCGGTAATAGATAGCCGTCCAGTTTAAGCTTCTTTCTAGTTGGAGCTAGTTTCACAAAATGACGTCTCTCTTTCCATTTCTCTTCTCTTCGATATCTCACTTCCCAATTTGCTTTTCAATATTTCAGCTTGAGCTTCACAAAGTAACCTCTGTATATATTTTCTTTTCCCATTTAGGTTCCAACATTTCAACTAGAGCTTTAACAGGTTCCGCTCACTAGGTTAGGGAGCCTAAGACTAAAATTTTCTTTTTAATGTTCTTTTACTGAATTAATTAATATTTTTAATTAGATATTTTTTAATATATATATATATATATATATATATATATATATACTTTAGACTTTTTTAGAGGGCTTTCTTTCCTGAGGAGACCTTAGGCAATTATTAATGGAAGAGCCGGCTATGAGCTTTCATTTAGGCCAATTTTTCAGTTTATTTTAACAAGACCGACCATGGCAATCCATTCGGGAGACAATGATTAAAAAAATATAAAAACATTTGGGTGAAAGGAAATGACTAGATCTCTGTAACTATTGGATTTTCTGCTTTTTCTACAGGGGTTTTCGAGGAGATTTAGCCGGAAAGAAGAAGAATCTAGAATAGTTGTAGGGACCAAAAAGGTGGGAGTGACGAGTGTTAACAAGAGGTTGATTGCAATTTTTCCCTCCTCTTTGTTGCACGAGATGAAAAAGTAAAGAAGAACAACTCTATATATAATTAAAGAAAAAAAAAAAAAAAGTAAGAGATTAGAATTAGGGCCGTAAAAAGATCGAACCGGATCGATGGACTGGACCGGATCGATTGTCCCGGATCGGTCTACCGATTAATTTTATATAGATCGATTAATTCCGGTCCAGTTTTGGTTCAAAGGATTTCTCTCTCTGGATCGGATCGGACCGAATTGAATCTCACACACATATATATATATATATATTTATATATGTATATATAAAAATAGTTTATAAATTATAATATTAATATTAATATAAATTAATATATAATATGTATTAACATATTAATATATAATATATATTCTTATAATATTAATATATTATAATTTATAGTAGTTAAATTTAGACTAAAAAAATATTTGATCATTGTAGAATTTTAGATTAAATTTAGCACATTAAATCATATAGGGAACTCCTGGACCGGATCGGACCGTTCCTGGACCGAATCGGACCGGACTGATATGGACCGAACTCCTGTTCGGTTCGGTCCAGGGTGAGAAAATTCTTAGACCAAATGAAATCGGTCCACAAATTTTTCAGACCGAACTGGAGTATTTATACTCCTAATTAGAATATTGAAAGATGGGAGAGATGCAACTATTTAAGTATTTTCCAAATATCACGTAAAGGAATCCAATCTACATATTTCATTCGTATGTTTAGTATTTTCCTGAATTTTATTAGAAATTGTTTGGATAATGAGATTAGAAGAGGTAATTTTAAATGAAAATTAAATAAAATATTGTTAAGATATTAGGATTGGATTGACAACTGAAATTTAAACATTTTGAATTGAGATTTGAATTGCTACAAGAAAATACCTTTATTATGTTGCAAGTATAATTGCTGCAAAAAGGCCTTAATTCTAGCGAAGTCTTTATCGTTGCAAATTTTAAGTATCAGGTTTTGAAATGTGCCATTGGTGACTTTTTTTTAAAAAAAATTTTGTGGCGAAATTTACTCACCACAAAAAAAGCTAGCATTTTTTGAGCAATATGATTTACCTTCTGCGACGAAAAATATCGCTGTAAATGTTTAAAAACTTGTTGCGATGTAAAAAACCTACTATTGTGGCGACAAATAACTGCCGCTAAACTCAAATTCCCTTCCCCCTCCTTTTTGCGGTCTATTTTTCCCAATCACGCCTTTCTTCCCCTTGCCCTTCTCTCTTCCCGATTCCTCTTCTCCCGTAGCCCAAGCCGCCACGCATAGGCCAAGCCACCGTGAACAACCTATCGCTGATGATCTCACCTCGGCCACCATCTTCTCCTCCTCCTCTTCAGGCGACGCCGGTTTCCCCCTCCCTCTTCTTCTTTGTCGGTTCTTCTCTCTTGGATTTCTCATGGTTGCCGCTACCCAGCACAGTGCACCGCTACCCACACCTCATCTCCATCGCCAGTCATCCGTTGGGTTTTCCATGGTGGTCATTCTTGAGTTTTAATCACTTTTAGTTCACAAAAAAAGCACATTTTTCCTGAGTTTTACCCTTGCCATTTTTCTTATTCTTTTGTCAAGTGGGTCATTATCTTGTTAGACTTTTTAGTTTCGATTGTTGTTCATTCTCTGTTGTATATGATTTTTTGTGCTTTTATTGAATTTTTACTAAATATTCATTCTAAGCATTTTTACTGCTCCCATTATGGCTGATTTTGGTCTTGAGTTGCTTATGTGTTTGAAAGAAGTTTAAAGATACTGTACTTAGGTTCCTAGTGGTAACTTGGGTAAGATCAATTTGTTTTGAAAAGTGAAGAGAGATAGAGGATTCAACCTGTTTGCATAAAAGCCACACTGATATTAATGATATTTGTTATTATTCTCATTTTCTCATACTTCGCTATTACAATTTGTTTTCATATATCTAGACATAATCTATAACTTACTCAAATCTACTATCCACTCATTGCGTGACATCCATCTAATATTCACTTATGTTCTGTATTTCCATTATGTTATGTATTTCCTTAGATTTTTCTTTCATTCCAAGTTGATAATTGTGCCTTTATTGTTGGGTTAGTCAATTCACTTAGTTTTTGCTTGTGTCGTTGATTGAGTTTCTTTTTATATTAATTTCTTTTATCTCCCAAAGGATATAAATCTAATTTCTTTTTGTAATTTATTGGATTGGAAACTCAAATACTTCAAAACAAAGCCTTTACAATATACACTACTAATGCTTTTGCATGGGCTTCAACTTCTTGGGGATTATTGGATATAATAATTTACTTTTGCAACTAGAATGATAGAATTGATATTGGATTGTTGAATTGATAGCCAATAGCATGCAGTCGATATAAAGAGAGAATATAGAAAGTGTGCAATGAGGGACCAGTCATACCATCATGCATTTAGAGCGAAAGGTGAGTATGGCATACTCATTATTTTCCTGCCCCTGTAATTTTAATAAGCCTCTTAATGATATTTTCATTCCTAGAGCCTGCAAGTTTGCCCTTTCCATTTGAAAAAAATTGGATAAATTTGATACCTACATGAAAAAATTCTTGCCTCTGTAAATTTTAATAAGCCTCTTTTTGTCTAGCAAACCCTTAAAAGACTTAAAGCCTGATGTCTTTATGTTTTAAGTTGAAACAGTTTTAGTATTGTCTGATGTCATTTAAGGTTTTCACTGTCAGAAGTAGTTCTTAGTTTAACTGAAATGCATAATTACCTCTTCTTTGTAAGATTAAAGCCTTTTTGTTATTTGGCACAAGCATTTACGATTCTTGAATTGAAGTTTTAGAATTGAAATACAGATGCAAGTCTTTACTACTTGCTGCTTTGCTAACTGATCTTCTATGCTTTGGTGGTTAAAATAAACTCTTGACTGCTTTTGACTCACTCTCCCTTCTTAATTTTTTCTTTCACTCTAGATTTCATGTATATGATGTTGATACCAAATATCACAATATACTTGTGAAGGCACATTATGGTTTCTGCTCTCAAGTATCTAAATTTTTAAATCTTTGTACCTTATGCTTTTCCAATTATAATTTGTACCAGTAAGTGTTTTTGTAGTACCTCTTCCAATACTTTTTAAGTGCTGAATACTGCAATTTGCAAGTTAGAACTCTTTTACATTGGAGAGTAAGAGCTGGGTATTGGTTTTCTGAGGAAATGTTGGTTAGATGACATTATACTTTCATTAACCTGTTCGATTGTATTTTTATTGACACACGGTTAAACACATATATTTATGTGATATATTGTAGGTGTCACACATACTTGAATTCTGATTTCAAGAAGAGGGTGGGTCGCCGGAGGAAGACATGCTCTTATGTGAGGTAATTGATGTTCTTTTTTGAAAGTACTACAATGTCCCATTTGTGCATCTTTAATGATGAATCCCATTTATCAAATATGAACATTATAATTCATCAATCATTTTTTCAGATATATATATGTCATCCCTCCTACCTAATTAATGATACCACTAGGATGAGGATTTTAAATCTGATTTTTTTTTTTTTTTGGTTTCAAATCTGCTTAAAGATTGTTCTGTTGTGATTACTCATTGATGATGGTAGTCACGAAATGATTAAATATAATATGTGGTTGAGATGGACAAGCATGCTTCAGTTTTTTTTCCTAATATTTTTTCTCTCAATCTTATACTTCTTGGTGATATGTATTGTAGGGATAGGCTCTTATTTTAGAGCACAATGTGAGAAGTACGGAATGATGTCTCCTCCATTTATTATCTCCACCAAAGATATTGAGATGGTAGGCTAGAGAAGTAATTTTGAGTAGGAGGGTTAAATCGTGTTAATGGGTCGTGTTTATGTTGTGTCAAGACATGTATATTATACTATATAGGTCAACTCTAACCTGACCCGTTAAGCTTATCGTGTCAAAAGCTCAAACTTAACACGACCCGTTAACATAACGTGTCGTGTCGTGTCAACCCGTTATTACCGATTAGTGAATATTACGAAATAAATTAACACGATAAAATATTATACGTTTCAACCTATTTATATAAATGTGTTGAATATGCCTGAAATTAATCCGTTTGACTTAATTAAATTTAGCATAATTTTATACAAATGTTAAAATCGTAATATTTATAAAAATTATAATATTAACTACAAGTATGAATTACAATCTAAACAAGAAAAATATCAATATTAAGATTCTAACAATTTTATTTTTAAATATAAATGTATACTTGTAATTTTAATTTTTTAACGTGTCATAATGTGTCATAGCGAGTTAAAACAGGTGGACCTGCAATCAATCCGTTAAATAATCGTGTCGTAACGTATCAACCCGTTTTGACCCGAAACCCATTAAGACTAAACTCTAACCCGCTATTATCGTGTCGTGTTCGTGTTTGGGTTAACGAGTCATGTAACATATTGCCACCTCTAACTTTGGGTTCTTATTTTTATTTTTTTTAATATCTTATATTTTTTATGAGTAACTTTTCTTCCCATGTCTCGTTGAAAATAGAAGGTAATTCTTCAAATTTGTTCCTTTGGCATAGCGTGGATGCCATTCAAGAAGGTAAGAATGCTTTATATGCATTTCTCCAGTTTTTTGTGTGTTGTGCAAGCTTGGCCTAGTGGATAGTGAAGAACAAGAATATATGTCCATGAAGTTCTTTAATGAGATGAAGGAGAAGGATAACTTTGAAATTGGGTAATGTTATTTTTTTTAATTACAGTTCAATATTTTAAAGAGAAGTATTAGGTTAATGTTTTTACATTTTGTGTTTCATGTTGATGTAAAAAAATCATGTAATGAGATTTTGTAATCATGTCAAAGATATTTTTTTAAAATTTTTGTAAAGGGCCATTTTCGACAATTTCTTAGCAAGTATATATATTTTAAACTGTACCATTATTTGCGGCGACATTTACTCGCCGCAAATAGTTTTAACAAGGGTTAAATTGTTAAATTTGGCAGATGCTTGTAGCTTTTGTTGCGGAATGGATTCACTGCAAAAGGCCATATATTTGCAGCGCTTTTGAAATTTGCTGAAATTGCATAATTTAATCAATAATTTCTTAACCGTCATGCGTCGATTTTAAATCGTTAAAAATAACTTTTTATGACTTTTTATCTTATTTTTTACGATGAAATTTAGTGCCTCAAAATGCTCGTTTTCTTGCAATAAATATAAATTGTTTATTATATATTATGTAAATATTTGTGAAAATTATAATGATAAAATAAAATGAAATGATTTAGAGTGTCTTTCACTCTCTAAGCCCATAATTGTTGTTGATCTTTGAAGACTTTAAGCTTTAGGTAAATGCTTGACAAGTAGGTCTTAACGATAAAATTTTGTTGCTTAAATCAAGACTGGGTTGGGATTAAACTTTTATTGAATTGAGTAGTATATATGACTGATCAAGAACGGTACTCGCTGAGAATGATAACAAAAACAGAAGGTAATGCCAACTTGTAAATATGGCGTCTTTCTTTTATGTATGCTCTTTTTTCATTTAGGCTTCGTTTAGATTTAGAAATGAAATGAGTTGAGATGAATTTAATTTATTTTTTAATACTGTTATTATTTTAGAATTTAAAAAATGTGTATTAAAATTTGAAAAAAGTGTATAAGAATTTATATTTTATATAAAAAATTGTAAAAGTATAATGATGAAATGAAGATGAATTGAGATAAGTTAAGATGAGTTTTAAATATAAACGAGACCTTAGATGTTGTTATTTTAAGTCGTACTTAACGATCATATCATATTTAAGTGATTATTATTTAAGTGATAGAAATATTTATTTGAGATGTGCCATGTCACAAAATATATTGACATGTAACTATTGTCTCTTTATCAAAAAATTAAAAAGTATAACTATATAACTCGGAATGATAATGTTTAAAATGAAAAGTAGTATTACTTGATTTAATATATAAATGGTGGTGGCATATATGCTTGACCTATTTTGATGAAAGAACTTATTTGATCTCTATAGTTTTTTGTGAAATAAATATTTTAAAATTTAATAGTGAAATAAATATTTATTATTTATTAATAAAATAGGAAAATTTTCTTTTTTAGGTACCATTTTCGTGATAAATTTAAGATTAATTTGAATTCGAAAATGAGATGAATTGAGATGAGTTTAATTTATTTTTTAATATTATTATTGTTTTAAAATCTGAAAAACTTGAATTAGAATTTAAAAAATGTGTATTAGAATTTGAAAAAATTGTACTGAAATTTGTGTTTTATATGAGAAATTGAAAAAATTTAATGAAGAAATAAAAATGAGTTGAAATGAATTGAACTCATTCTTAAATTCAAATTGGGTTTTAATAGGATGATATTTTCGTAGTGTCACATTTGATCCTTAATTTGATATTTATAGTCCTATAAAATGGGATAAAATATAGAGTAAATATATGTATCTTCGGTATTTGGACTCCGTTGCGACCTCAAGGGGTTTTAAAAATAGAAAATAAAAATAAAAATAATTACATGTATTTTATCTCCATACATTATTTTATTATTTTTGTAAAAAAAATGAAATAAAAAAATGTAAAAAAAATTTATACTACGTAGCCACGGGGGATCCCCTCTCGAGGATTCCTAGCACTATTTTAAAATATATGAATAAATTTGGACAGTAATCACTGTTTCGGAACATTCAGAATAAATAATTTACATGAATAATATTTTTACTGTTTATATAAATAATAAAATACTGTTTATATAAGTGGACTATTTTAGATATTTTAGAACAGTAACTGTTGCCAGCACAGCTCAAAATATATTTACAATATTATGACAGAATTTAATTTTAAAAAAATAAAATTTTTATTACAAAACAGTCAACGGAGTTGAAGGATGACATCGGATCAGGTCAATCATAGGGTTAAGAGGAGCTGCCCGTTTCAATCTTGAAGCATTTCAAATTCACTGAAACAATGGAGCCCCCGCCACTGAAGCTCGTAATGCTCCAAGGCCCTCGGGAGGGCGAAACCCTAGAATTTCGACCCCTTTCCATCGTCCGAATCGGCCGTGTCGTCCGGGGCAACGCCGTCCCCATCAAGGACGTCGGCATTTCAACCAAGCACCTCTCCATTGAGTCATCCTCTTCTGGGTCAGGCAAATGGATCCTTCGCGATCTTCACTCCTCCAACGGCACCCTCCTCAACGCCACCAAGCTCCTCCCAGACACTCCCTATGATCTCCAGGATGCGGACTCCATCAAGATCGGCGAGTACACTTCCATCTTAGTCAAGATTGACGGCCACGATGAGAGCCAACTGAGACGGAACCCTAGGCGCCGTGCCGCCGAGAAAGTCAAGGCGGAACTGGTGGCAGAGAATCGGGGCCCGGCGGTAAAGGCTTCTATAGAGAGCGAAGCTAAATGTGATGAGAAAGGTGAGGACTTGGAGACTGGGAATAGAAGGAGGGGTCCGCCGAGGAAAGCTAGGATTATGAAGAGTGAAGACGTTGCTCAGGAACTTCGTTATCAGGAGCCTGAGAATGTTGAACCCGTGGAAGAGAAACCGTTTCGGCAAACAAGTACAAGGCGCACACGGAGTGCAAAGATCAAGGACTCTGGGCATTTGGAACCGGTTCTCGAGAAGATCCCAGAGAATTTGAGTGGAGAAGTGGAGGTTAAGGTTAAGAAGAACCGAGTCGGGGCGAGAAGAAGGAAGAATTTATGCGAAGAGTCATTGAATTTCGTTCGAGTTGATGCTTCGGAGAAAAAGGGAAACGTGGAAGAGACAAATTTCGAAGAAAACATTATAACCGATGTTGACAAAGGTGCTCCGAGTAGAGTGGACGCTTCAGAGAATAAGGAGACTGTGGAGGAAACGAATTCCGAAGAAAATGATAGACTGGATGTCCATAAAGGCGCGGCAACTGGAGTTGATGATAAGGTGGAACGGGGTGCTGGTTCTGATGTCAAAGAGAAGGAGGGGCTCGATTTGGAGAAGATGACGCTTGGGGACTGGTTCGATTATTTGGAGGTGCATTTGCCAAAACGGATAATTGATGCGACCGAGGAGATGATTGACAGTATGAGACAGAAAGCTAAGCAAGTTCGTGGGTATTTGGTGGAGCAGAGGAATGAGAGGGGTAAAGTGCCAGTGCGATAGACCACTCCTAGTTTATGTGGTAAATTTATAGTTCAATCGGCTTCATCTTTTAAATGTATGTTGCGCAATATCTGCAAATGTGTTTTGTCCTTGAGCTATGCATTTTGCTGTTAACAATTTGGATCATAAAATATATTTAGTTGGTAATCTTCTCTTGGAGTCAAGGAAAGCGCGAACTTTACTGTGAAAGATCATTAGGAATCTAGAATTCCGAATACAGGAACATAGGCACCTAGTTAAGACTGAAGTAGACAATATTTGGAGCGATGATGACTGGTATTTCAACAGCATATCTGGGACAACTCAGAAAACTTCACTGTTATTTTTGTTGGTTTTGAATCCAGTCAATGTAATTGGCAAACACTGTCATGGATATCATGTCCTCATTGCCATGATCGAGAGAATCTCATGCAGTTAGGTGTTATGAGCCACAACGAGAGTACTTTATACTGGATTAGAAAGTATAAAAACTTATATTTGCATATTATTGACATCCCTACCATTACCAAGGCTTCTACCATGGACTCAAGCACTTCAGTGCTAGTTTGATTAGATGGTGCAGGAAATTAAGGTAGCTTGGAACTTTCCCAAGTGCTAATTTGTAGTGATAGGCTGAGATTGCTATTTTACTTGTTTTGAGTTGTGAGCTTATCTTTCTTGGCCGGAAGGCTCTAAGTTTTCATCCATTTAAGGCCTTATTTGGATTGTTTCATCTCATCTCATCGTTATAACTTTTTCAAATTTTCATTTAAAATATAATAAATAATTCAATTTTTTAAATTTCAAAACAATAATAATAGTAAAAAAAAATATTCTAAAAATATTTTATTTAATTTTTATTTCAACTCATCTCATCTCATCTCATCTCATCTCATTTCATTTCAACTTGCTATCCAAAAGAGACCAAATCTTACTCACTGGAAAAAAAGTCTTCATCTGTTTCAATAAAAGAACTAGTAAGTCGTATGTATGAGAATAGATTCCATGAAGTATCTTGTCTGCACAATATCGTGGTTTGGTTGTATGATTTGCATGTGATCTGTGCGTTCTGTTTCTTCTCTAGAAATCAAGAATATCAGATGTCAACTGTATACTCTGCTTTGCAATCTTGCAAATTAAGGAAAGCATGAGGTGGGATTTTAAGTTGTAAAGGGGCACATGTTGTATTAGGGTAAATATGAATACAATTCATGTGTACTTTGTTTGGGAATGGATGGCCCCAGGGGCGGAATCAGAATTTTGTGTTTGGGGGGGCGATCGATAAAATGAGCAATAAATATAAATTTTATAAGGATGATCATCAGTGATAAAAGTGTCATATTTTGTTATTATCGAGCTCTCTAAATGTATATTAATCTTCGGATTGTTCACGTCTTTTTAAAAAAAAATCAATTATTTTTATGTACTTGCTCATATTTTTCTATGATTTAAGAAAAATTTATTGATTAAGAATAAATTTAAGAATTTTCTAATAAGTAATGATGTAACGCTATTAAAATTTTAACAAACTATATCTCATAATCATACAAGTTAGATTGAAACTAAATAAGTGAATATAATCAATCAATTTTACAATTATATAAATTTATAATCAATTTTTTTATTAAAGTTAGACTGTTAATTGAGTAACTGTGAGATTATGTGAATTGAAATTTGAGTTTAAGTAAAAATAAAAGTTAGAATATAAATGGATATATATTAAGATTTAGATGAATAATTTTAGTAAAAAAAATTTGGGGGGGCAATTTTTATTTATTTTTAATTTGAAAGAGAACTTTAATTATATATATAATTATATATATTTATATTATAAATTAATTTTTAAAAAACTTTGGGGGGGTGGCAGCCCCCCTAAACACTGAGCTAGATCCGCCCCTGGATGGCCCTGCCTGTAGTGTTTATGTACCCCTGAATACAGGTTTATTTAGTGAAAATATGCTAGGCTATCACTTTTTGACACATCTACTCTGTTTCTTTGCCTACCATTTTAAGGTTGTGCTAGATACAGTCTAATTTTTTGGACTCCTTTACGGTCCAAATTTAAAATAGACAAAACAATCCTCATTTTATCATATACTTGACCAAAATACCCCTAAATCAAAATACTTCAAACTCGCAGCCCAATTCGGTTATGTTTGGATATCAAGAAGTTTTGAGAAATTTTAAGAATACTTGTGAATAGTTTGAGTAGAGAGAGAAAAAGTTTTGTGGGTCCCATTGAAAATGTTTTAAGTTGTTTGGATGTGTAAAATATTTTGAGAGTATTTTTGAAATAGATAATATTGTAAAATTTGTGGGTTCCATTAATATTTTATATTTTAAAATATTAATATTTTATTCAAAAGAAATTAAAATAAAAAATAAAAAATTTGAAACGGTAAAATGCCGGAATCCCAAAACGTCCGAAGGCTTGCATGTGCACGTGGGAGACAACGACGGTGTTGTCGGAGCTAAGATTTTAAGGGGTTGGTTGTCGGCATGAGTGGAGTTTGGTGAAGGGGCGGTGTCACCATTGGTGGCCGGTATTGGGTTGAATGAAACCCATAAACGCTGAAACCTATTTTCGGCGTTGGATCCATAGTTTTGAATTTCGTTCCGTTTTAGCTGGAACGGTCGGAATGTTCCGTTCCGGTGCCTCAACCGGAACACTATACCTCCTTATCCCGTTCCGGTCCAAATTCCGGCCCGTTCCGGTCATTCCGGTCCAAATTCCGGCCGTTCCAGTCCCTATTCCGGTTTAGATTATTTTTGTAATTTTTTTGTGTTTGAATGATATATTTTTTTAAAAATTTTTAATTTATATGGTATTTAATTAATTTTAGAATATAAAATATATTTATATACTTTGTAATTTTAAATACGTCTTTTTTTAAATATCATTATTTTTAATATCTTATCTATTTATTTATTTTTGTATCTCAACTCAAATTTATATTTTTTCAACTTTCAATCATTTTATAAATTTTCAATTCTTCTAATATGTATACATATATATGATACACACTTACATATATATGTTTTTGTTCTATTAATTGTTAGTTTATATATATATAAATATTTATTATAATATATAATTAATCCCAAAACGGCACACCGGAACAGACCGGTACCGAAATATTCCGTTCCAGTGCTTCAACCGGAACGATCACTGGAACGGAATTCAAAACTTTGGTTGGATCACGTGTGGGAGATGATGGCGGTGGAGGCCGGCGGTAGGATCGTCTGCAGTGGTTCGTCGGCGCGAAAGGATGCCGGTGATGCTGGCAGTGTCACCAGTGGTGGCCGGCGGTTGGTCAAATATTGGGGTCACGTTGCGCGGAGTTGAAGATTACTGTAGCTGACAGAAAGAAAAATTATTTGAAATGAGAAAGTGAGAAATGTATAAATTTGGTGTGTTTGAAATGTTTTAAAGTGTTTGAGAGTAAACTAATCTCAGCCTTACAAGAGTATTCCAAAATTCTTGAAGCTTTCTTGATATCCAAACTTGGGCTTAGTCTCCCACGACTGCTTCTGCGTCTACATGCATTAGTCTGCTCGCCTCCACTATCAATGACAAAGGTGCAGTTCTTGTCATCACAAGTGGGTTTTATGTACCTTTAATTGGTGATTGAATATAGACAGTACTATCAAAACTTGAAGATTATATATCTTGGGGTGCCCTTTTTATAAATTTGTGTAAAGATACAAAAATATGTTTTATTTATGTTTTCATTCAAAACTACAAAAATATGTTTTATCTACGTTTTTTCTACGTTTTCTTTCAGAGTTATAAAAACTAATTGGTTTCTATAAAAGTGGGGGATGTTTCAAAACTACAGGGGAGACAAAATGAAAACAAGAAAATTTATAAGAATTATCAAAATCTTTATGATGACATAAAGCACTTTCAGGAAAAGTTTCTATAAAAGTAGGGAAGGTTTCTAAATTGCTCATCATCCCCCAATAAACATCCAATGACCAAAATTCATTGGTTCCTAGGAGAATCTTAACATATATGGAGGCTCTCCAACGCAACAAAGTTACACTAGACAATGGCGCGCAATATTATATTAGTGAAGCAGAGTTTCCTCCATGTCATGCACGCCGGTTTCATCCACTGCATACACGGCTTCATCATATTAAACTCCTTCGCATGCAAGTTTGCTACCTCTAGGATTTCTTTGGGTCTTTGATTCATCTATTCATACCCCTGTTAGCCTTTATTATCAAGCATTTATTGACCATCTTCTTCACCTAGAGTTAACCATTAAATTTTTTCTCCACACACACGCAAGCCCACTTCTCCTCCATTTTTTCAATCCTCAAAGTTATCTAAACCACTAGTGGCACACCAAAACTACCAAGACAAAAGAAAAATACCCTTCCACACCGCCATCACCACTTCACCATAGATCCACTACACTACCTCCTCCACCGTTGCACCACAGCAAAATCCCACAACCAGCCCAAAACCTCCCTGCTTTATCCAACAAAAATTCCCCTGCTTTTGCTTCCCAAAACAGAGTAAGTAAAGCTATCCGTGACCCTCTGTTCTTCAGTCATGTTGCGCGCTACGAACCACCCGGTCAACCACAGAAAACGCCGATAGTTCCTCCCAGATCTGTCGTTCGTCACCTCACGGTAAGCCACCACGTCAACCTTTCTCTTTTTCTCCCTCTCTCTCTCGGCTTAACCACCCTCTCTCATCATGTCTCTCTCGCTCTCATTAGTGCCCAGTTGTTCAGTCGTGGGTGCTCGATGAAGATGGTCCTCGACGAAGATGGTCCTGGGCAAAGGAGACGGCGATGTCCAGCGATGGCTACGACGATGTGACGGCGAGAGGGCGAGGGCGAGGGCGAGGGTGAGGGGGTTACAAGCATCACGAGATTTTCTTGGCCTTAGTTGCTCTAGGCATATCAGGAGAAATGAGAATGAGATGCGCATAAGGGTAGGGCCCTTGATAAAACCCTCACTTGTTTGATAATTAAAACGTTACCATTTTATTTGACTTGCATTGCAGTCCATAATCAAATAGAGTTATTCATCATTTTAATCAAAATGAATACTTCCTAATGTCAAGAATTTCAAAAGTCAGCGAGAGGTTCTTGTATGATTTTATATTGTAGTTCACGTTTACAATAATGCTACACAGACATCTCTAGCAAATGGGAGACAAATGTCTACATTATCTTACTTAGAGTGATGTGAATTATGATATGTGATATTTAATTTTCAGTAAATAATTTACAATTATATGATGTGATAAATCAAATTGCATTAATCTATAAATTTATTTAATTTATTTTTGTGAGATTGATGAAGTATTTTTATAAAGTGTAATGGTATACTTACACCTCCTTTACAGCTGGTTTACTACTCAAAATTTTTTTTCTTTTTTCTCTTTGGATTTAGACTAAAACTTTTAAAACATGATCTTCTTGCATAATCTAGTAGAAAATAAATTTGATAATCATGCAATTTAATTAAGGCGGCCATCTTTAGAGATTTTTAATCCATATTGAAATAGAAAAAGGAACTAAAAAAAATTGAGTAGTAAAAGAAGTGTCAAGTATCATGGGTAATGCTATTCATCCCAATTTGAGATTTTGATTTGGGGATATTATTTTTAATTTTTTTAAAATGTATGTTAAGGATTTAAAAGATCTTATAAAAATATTTTTTTTACATGATTTTTTAAGAGAGTGATTGGCAGTAACCATTGTGCTGTTGCACAATTATTTATGTTCCTTTTCATTTTTGTTTTTTTAATATTTTAAATATTTTTTAGAAATAAAAAAATTATAATATTATTTAAAAACATTCTTAATTATAAAGTAAAAAACAAAAACTAAATAAAAAAAATCCAAATCGGATCCCAAATCAAAATTTCAAATAGAGAGGTTTCAAATAGAGAGGAAGAACATTTTCCAAAGTATCATTATCCTTGTCTAAAAGAAATCTCGGCGACTGTGCTATATTTATGCTATTCGCATTTGAAATGGGTTGGATCAAAGCATAATTCGTGAGCATATGATTGTATAGAAATATGGGCTGTACTGAAGAGTAGAGCTTGATGGGCCAGGCAAACGTCCAATATTATTATTATTATTATTATTTTGAATTTTTTATTTTTTGGATTTTTTATTTTTTAAAGAAGATCCAATAATAATAATAATAATAATAATAATAATAATAATAATAATGATATTGGACGTTTGCCTACTTGAATTTAAGCCCATCAATCTCTACCCTTCAGTCCAATATCATTATGATTTAGGAAAAGGTGAACCTTATATCCTCCTCCTCAATTAGCTAGCTTTGTATTCTTTAAACTTTGGTTTATGTTTTGGAATGCTTATATTTCAACGAATGTGATGTTTTCTGAGGAAAATAAATAAATAAATAGGTCCTTACCCTTGCTCTAAAGATATCTCAACTAACATATTTTTTGTTATTATCGTTTTATAAGCTCTGAAGCAAATTGTTTAATCATGTTAGAAGAAAAATTTAGTTTAATTAAATTAGAGGCACTGTTAAGTAACACAGCTCAGTCCGTGGAGCAATTATTGGAACCATCATTGGGCAAGACAGCTTGTGATAACTATGCTGATTCTTCCGATTGTTCTCCAGATTCTTAGTTATTTCCTTTCATGTAATTATCTTGGTGTATCACTGTATATGTAGCATACTGTAAAGAGCTTTCCTTGTATGTACAAACTTCCTTATAATTGTATCTTCTATATGTGGAATACACAGTGAAGGGTGCAGGTATTGCGAACCACACTCTTTTCTTCATTCTTTCATTGTATTCAAAGCCACATGTTAACGCCCTTTCCTACGTATTTGTTTTCTTCCGCAACAATGTATTCCTCGTCCATCACTTTCAATCCTCTGAACATCACACAATTGATCTTGGTACGGATGGATGGAACAAATTACCTCAACTAGGTTTCTCATTGCTCCCAGTTAAGGCTGCAAACAATCCGATCAAGACGAGTTCGAGCCAAATCAAGTTGAGCTAGACTGAAATAACTCGAGTTCGAGTTCAAGTCGAGTTGAAAGCTTGCCAAATCGAGTCGAATTCGAACCGATTAAAGACGAGCTCGAACCGAATCGAGTTATTTATTAATCTTTGTTTTTACTCTCTAATGATCCGTACGAACCAAACTGAACTTAATCGAGTAATTACTCAAGTTTCTTACTCTTTATAAATATTTGATTAAATAATTCTTTTGTGAACTTAATACATTATTATTGTAAAGAAACAAAATAGATTATTTCCACATAAAGTAATAAAATATATTACTTATACAAAATATTAAAAATAATATATATAACACATAAAATATATATAATAAAAGAATATATGTAAGAATATATGTAAGATTATATATATGTATATAGAAATATTATGAGTATTGTTATGAGCTCAAAACGAGTTGAGTCAAGTTTATACGAATCATGTTCATGAACACAAACCGAGTTGAGTTGAAATTATATGAGTTTAGCTCGTTTAATATTCGAAATAATATTAGTGATCACGAACAACTCATTTATTAAATGAACCGAGTTTGAATCGAGTTTATAAGGGTCGAACTCAAATTGTTCACGAGCAGTTCTGTTCGCTTGCAGCCCTACTCCTAGTATTACGGAGTAATGATTTGTTGGGTTTCGTGGACCGTGCCCAACAAAATTCTTTACAACCAACTCTAATAGCACTCAAGAAAATAAACCAGCATTTCTTCTCTAGACAAAGAAGGATCAATTCGTCCTTGGTTGAATGCAACGTTAGCTAGGGAAGTTTTGTCAACCACCTTTGGTCTTGATACCTCTTGAGCAGTATGGCTTGCATTGGCCAACATGTATGCTTCACAGTCTCACTCATGCATCAATTATCTAAAAAGGCAGTTGTAGTCTCTGTTCTAAGGTGAATGAAGTTGTGGAGAATATCTCCAGGATGCCAAATCATGGGCAAATCAACTTGCTGTAGTAGGACAGCCCATAGGGGAGGACGATTTAATTCATCATATCCTCTTTTTTCTCATTCTTTTCGATTGCTATGGGTATTGCTTTACATGATAAATCAATGAGTTTTAAAGATTCTCATGTGAGCTGCTCTCATGTGAAATCCAAATCACAAGTCAACGATTTGTGCATGTACCACAACTACATGATGAGGGCACCATTGCTATGATGGCTTGAAGACTTGGTGGCCAAAAGAAGCAGAATAAAAATCTTTCACCCAGGAACTCAAATTCCTCTAGAAAAAATCATAACCAAGGCCCTTCTCAATTTCAAGGCAATCCACAAAAGAATAATCAAATGCAAGGGAATTTTCAAGTTTTCAGAAATAATCAATATTCAAATGGTGATGCTCCTAATCCTTACTCTTGTCAAATTTGCCATAAGGAAAACCATATTGCATTAGATTGCTTTCACATGTTTTACTATAGCTACCAAGGTCGTCACCCACTAGCCTAACTTGCTGCCATGGTACTTTATTCAAATTCTCTCTTAGAAGACAACACTTGGCTGGCTGATAGTAGAGCCAAGAGACACATCACCAATGATAATGGTGACATGGTCTCTTCGAAACCTTACAATGGTTTTGACATTGTGATAGTTGATAAAGGAAATTGTTGCCCAGATGACTAACACAAGAGGGTAAGTGAATTGGGTTATATTAAAAAAATTAACACTTATAAACCAAATACACAATATAAAATATAAATAAAATATGAAGCAGCAGGAAATATAAAGAGAAAATATAAGAAGAAGTAAACTCAGTATTTTAACGAGATTCAGCCCACTATCTACGTCCTCGCCTCAAGTTACCCATTGAGGATCCCAAATTCACTATTCAATCTCCTTCAGGTGGAGATTGAAACCTATTAGACCTTTGAGCAACACTGCTACAAAGAATCCGTATAGAACACCCTCTATACTTGCTATCACCTTACACTTGGTGACTCAACTATTTCCTGTGTAGAACACATTCTACACACACAAGAGTTATACGTATCCTTTTACAAATACAAAAGCTGATAGTTGGTAAATAATCAAAGTATACTCCTCAATGAGTGAGATAAGAACAATACAGCACAACTTATATATCTCTCAAAATGAACAGGGATTAAGACACAAAACTTAGAGAAAAGAGAATGAGGGCTTTGAAAGAATGATGCAAAATTTAGCAATTGATGTGTAAGCTCTTGTTGTAATTTTTGCAAAACTCAAGTGAGCTATTTATAGGTAAATGAATCTTCATATTCAAATTTGAAAATGTTCACATGTCAAATAAGAGCACTATTCACTTTTCAAAAGATTCAAATAAAAACATCTCATTTTTATATTTGTCAAAGACAACTCCATTTATTTTTTTAAAAAATCAAATCAAATCTTTTACTTTTCATACATGACAAAATGAGTATAGTTTATTTTTTAAACCAAATAATCTTCTTTTGCATATGTCAAAAAAACACACAACCACTTTTCAAGATTTTCAAACAAAATCATCTATCTTTTGCATTTGGCAAAAAAACACACAACCACCCTTCAAGATTTTCAAACAACACATGCACATGTTAAACATGACAATCAATCATCTTACAATATCAAATCTTTATGCATATGTGGAAAAAAAAAATTCGAAATTAAATATTTTAATAAAGTTATGCAAATGTAAAAAATGCAATTTGATACTTTATGAGAAAATATTAATTCTGAGCCTTAATCCAATTTCAAATTTTAAAAGATATACAAAATTACTCTATGAGTTTCATTTGTAGACTTGTTATTCTTCTTACTCATGCTTGATTTTTTGATGTGCTTAACTCTCTTCATGCGTAGACAACTTAAGCTTGAATCTTGAATTTATTTGTTATCATCAAAATTTATATGTAGATACGAAACTTGAAACCTTGGGTTCTACAATCTCTCCTTTTTTGATGATGACAAATACTTAATATAAATTTGCGACCTGCAGTTAATATTTAAACTCCACTTGAAAATATGCGTTATTTTTTCAAGTAAAATATATACATGATTCTAGCATATATAACAGGGTAGTATAATACTAGTATAAGACTTCTCCCCATTTTGGTATCATTAAAAAGGAACTGTAATTAATTTCAGTAAGATTTCTTCTCGCAATAACCAATAGCTAAATAATTGGAGCCATCCGTTTCCGACAAAAGTTGCAAAAGCTGAGACCTAACTTTATCGTCTCGGTGCGGAAGGAGATTTAAATCCGCTTGATATTTTTGACGAATTAGATGTTGCAGAGATTTGAAGTTGAATAAGGGGAGTCATCCGTGTTCGACAAAGGCTGCAAAGACTGCAAACCTAATTCTAGCAATTCGGTGCAGAAGGAGATTCAAATCCGCTTGACGTTGTTGACAAACGAGATTTTGTAGAGATTTGAAAGTTTTCGATTTCTGTTTAAATGACCATTTTCACTCATCGAATAGTCACAAGAAAAATCTCTCATTCTTCATTGATCAAGTATCTGTTTATCCAAAATGGCAGAATGACGGATAAAATTTCTTCTGATAATCTTCTGGATTTGAACCAAGAACCGTCTCAATCAGTCATATCTCCCGTCTCATCCAGTATATCTTGTAAGTTTGACTAAGTAAGATTTGAAGAAATGATAGTGTGTTTTGTTCTTATTTCCGTCTCTATAAGAGCAATATTTAGTTTTATCTAATTTTCATCAAATCTTATTTTCATCTTTGCAATTCGCCTGCATTCTCATTCTACAAATTTTTAATGCCTCGTCAATTTCTCTTCAATACTTCTCGTGATCAATCTATTTCTGCATCTGTCGTAGGTGCTATGAAACAACAAGAGACTGATTTAGCTAATAAATCAGATCATGACTCCATTTATGAGCTTGTGGGTT
This sequence comes from Platycarya longipes, assembly GCA_036559045.1. NCBI lineage: Eukaryota > Viridiplantae > Streptophyta > Magnoliopsida > Fagales > Juglandaceae > Platycarya > Platycarya longipes. The sequence continues at coordinate 2,128,282 of CM071790.1, read as the reverse complement.
TCGGGACTCGATACTCATTATCCATTATTGTTTTTTTCGCTCGGTTGCAGTCCAAAACTCGCGAAAATGAGAAATTTAGCGAGACTGTCTCTGTACTTCAACAACTTGTTTATGAGTCAAATAAAAAAATAGTAGAGTTAAAGCAACAAAATAAGGATTTAAAATCCTTACTTGCCTCTTCATTTCGACTGCCTAATCCTTTAGATGAGAATAACATGTTGATTTATGAATAACAAATGCAGTTGAAAGATGAGACTAGAAGTCTCAAATTTTTGTAAGTCATTTGAGATAATGGAATAAAAATCTTTAACATATATTCATGACATGCATCATTCCTATTTCTCTTCTAATTATGCATAATCTATCTTCTGGTAGGAGTTTTGTGAAAATGTCCATCAATTAATCATGTGTGCTTGTGAATTCTAGTATAATATCACATTTCTGTACATGACCTCTAAGAAAATGATATCTAATTTCAATATGCTTAGTTCTAAAATGTTGTATTGGGTTCTTTGAAAGATTTATAGCACTAGTACTATCACATTTAATAGGAATATGATTGTACATTAGCTTAAAATCTTCAAGTTGTTGCTTTATGTAAAGAATTTGAGCACAATAACTACATGTAGCAACATACTCTGCCTCAGCAGTAGATAATGCAACAGAATTTTGCTTTTTACTAAATCATGAAACGAGTGCATGACTTAAAAAATGACATGTTCTACTAGTACTTTTTCGATCAACTTTGCAACCAACATAATCTGCATTTGAATAACTAAACTGATAGTGGAGTCGAATACATGTCGGGACAATTCAAAACATTCTTGATTGAAAATGGAATTCATCACCGTCTCACTTGTCCCCATACTTCCTAACAAAATGACATTGTCGAAGAAAACACAGGCACATAATGGACATGGGATTGTCTATGCTTGCTCAATGTAATCTACCTAAAACATTTTGGGTTGATGCCTTTTCTACGGCAGTTTTTCTAATCAATAGACTTCCCACTGTTGTGTTGCAAAAATAAGTCTCCCTACCATGTTTTATTTGGAAAGACACCTGACTATACTAAAATTCATGTATTTGGCTGCGCTTGTTATCCATTACTTTGTACCTATGCTCAAGATAAATTAGCCTGTAAAAGCAAAATCTGCATTTTTCTAGGCTACTCTTCTCAACATGATAGATAAAAGTGCTATGATCCTATATTAAATAAAACTTACCTTTCTAGGCATGTTATCTTTGATGAACATGATTATCCTGCTCGTGAGTTCTCTGTCACTCAATCCTCTAGAAATGTCACAACTGAGCAAGGTCCTTTACTCATATTTCCTCAATCTGGACCAACACATGAACCAGCCACATCATCCATCCCAACTACCATAGATTCTACTTAACCATCTCCTGATTCGCAAAATGATGCTCAATCTTTCCCTATAGAATCTCGCAATCCCAAACAGGCTCCTCACGTCCCAAGTAGTATACTGATTATCATCTCATCTCTTCTATGCCACCAAGCATCCCATAAAGGCCCTACACACTGTGTTTGAAATTTCTAAGCCATCATGTTACTTATATGCTATTGTTTCTAGTGATTGGCGAAGGGCAATGCAAGAGGAGTATGAGTCATTAGTAGACAGCAAAACTTGGGAATTGGTTCCACGACCACCTCATCGAAAAGTCATTCTAGTACGTTGGGTATACAAGATTAAACAAACCTCATATGGAGCCATTGAACGATATAAGGCAATGTTAGTTGCAAAGGGTTTCATCAGACTTCTTGGATGAATTTTTCTGAAACATTTAGTCTCGTTATAAAGCCTGCTACAATTCAGATTGTCTTAGCTCTTGCGGTACACTTTGGGTGGCAAATTAAGAAATTAGATGTTGCTAATGCTTTTCTAAATGGAACCTTGCGGGAGAAAGTGTATGTTGAACAAACCACAAGATTTTCAAAGTATGAATTTAGATCATGTTTGCTATTTCCGAAAGGCACTCTATGGCTTTAAATAGGCCCTTAGAGCATGGTACATGTGGCTATCACCGAGTTTGCTAGCACTGTGATTTGTTGCCTCACAGGTGGATACATTCATGTTTACCTATCACAAGAATGGCTTTCGCATATACTTTCTCAACTATGTTGATGATCTGCTAGTCATTGGGAATGATTCAAAGTTCATTGAAGACCTAGTTGTTAAACTGAAAACTGAATTCAAAATTAAAGACTTGGGCTCTCTTGGTTACTTTTTGGGAATAGAGGCAAGTCGTGGTAGCAAGGGGTTGCATCTAAGGCAAACCAAATATATTCTGGATATTTTGCACCGAAGTAGAATGGTGGGAGCAAAACCTTATGGTGCCCCCTGCGTTTCTAGTAAAAAACTTTCATGTCTATCAAGTGATCCTCTTGAAAACATTATCGAGTATTGGCAACTTGTGGGTGCACTCCAATAATGCACTCTAACCAGACCAGTTATTGCATATACCATGAATCAGTTATGCCAACACCTTCATGCTCCAACATCTGCACATTGGATTGCCTCAAAATGAGTACCCTTATATATCTAAAAGGAACACTTGATCATTGTCTCTATTTCACTTGAGGTGCACTTGATCTACGAGCATTTTGTGACGCTGACTGGGCCGACGATCCAGACGATCGAATATCAACTACAGGGTATGGTGTTTTTCTTGGTCTATGTTTAATTGCATGGAGTGCTGAAAAACAATAAGTGGTATCACGATCAAGTACATAAGCTAAATACCATACCTTTGCGATGGTGGTAGCTGAATTATATTGTATTCGAATGGTATTACGTGATTTGCAGATAGTCTTCCTCGTGTTCCTATTGTGTGGTGTGACAATGAAAGTGCACTTGCTCTTGCCGAAAATCTAGTGTTTCATGCACAAACAAAGCACATCGAGATTGATTATCATTTTATTCGAGAAAATGTAATTAATCAAGATGTTTTTCATTATACACCATCGCAAGATCAGATAGGTGACATTTTTACCAAGGGTCTCTCATCAAATCAGTTCCAGTTTCTTAAGTCCAAGCTCATGGTTCAAGTACTACCATTCGCTGCTTGGGGGTGGGCGGATGGAACCATCACCGAGCAAGCAAGATAGCTTGTGATGACTATGCCGATTCTTCCTCTATTTCCTCTCCAGATTCTTAGTTATTTCCTTTCATGTAATTATCTTGGTGTATCATCGTATATGTAGCATACTGTAAAGAGCTTTCCTTGTATTTAGAAACTTCCTTGTAATTGTATCTTCTATAAATGGAATACATAGTGTAGGTATTGCAAACCACACTCTGTTTTTCTTCATTCTTTCAATCACGACCTGTCTAACTTGTATGGTTATGAATCTGATATATTGTAGCGTGTTATATTTTAATTTTGGCAGAATACAATGAAATAAGCATTTGAATTAATGGGAAAAGGGTGTTTCCCTTGGATAAATACTCGTAATGAATAAATTGTTAATGAATGAAATGAGATTAAGTATACCAAAAAAGGTATTTTAGTAACATGGTAATAGTGAATATTGTCTACATTTGGCAGCACAACATTTATAAGAGGATAACAATATGTTTAAGGATTAACCCAGTTAGTCACAGCTATCTATTTTGCTCCAAACTATCTATCGGGTATAGACAATACCCTGATCTTCAAATTAGTTGATGAGACAGCATGCAACAAAGGCATTTGATTCTCGTCCAGTATTTACTGATGATCTATGCCCTCTCTTTCTTCAGTGTCTCTAGGTTATAGACAAAAACAGATACAATTATAATTATTTTATATAATTTATTTTATATATATATATATATATAATGAAGTTTGGGAAGAAGAGATCGACGACACGACACCCTGTTCAACTGCGGGTAAACCCTGCAATTTCGGATGTTGAACCTTAAAAAACCAGAACCATATTTTGCACTGCATGGTTGCATCTAGCTAATTGGCAGCTACTGATCTCTTTCACTGAATCTGGGCTGAATGAGGTGAAGATCTTTTGTTTAAACCGATTGACTGATAAACCTCTCTCTATTTCCGGCCGGAAAATGGTAAAGCAAAATCTTGGGTGCACTGACTCACTGGGATATGCTTTCTATGGAATAATAAGGCTGTGCGAGTAAATTACAGCTTCATTGAATGATTGAAAAATGTCATAATTTAGCCGAACGGAATTAAAAGTTGTACAATTACAAACTTAACAACATATACAGTAGAATATTCATGTCATAGGGACCTGAGACTTGCTTTCAGATAAATTAGCCTATAAATTAGCCTATTGCTTGACCATTTCCAAATTCAATGCAATCTAATTTGGAATACACCTCTTCAGTTAAGAGGATGTAGGTCAACATCTGAGTTGAATTGACATCGATAAAAAATAAAAAGTCAAATAACTTCATCTGAAAACCATAAAGATTTTTTGAAGTCTCACATCTATTTCCAAGTAATAATAAAGTTTGGCACAATAAAAAACTCAATAATGGAAATTATTAATTATTGCAACTCTGTGTAAACAAAAATACCATCAACAAACATTCACTTGAATACCGCCAACATATCTGAACATTCAGTATGTAATAAAGCTGAAAACAAGTGAACCGTTTTAGAATACTAAACTCAAATTTAGTAGAGTTGTGAGGATATTAAACCTTGTTTTTATTTGATTTCTTTTCCTTTTCAGTTGCTCCGCATTTTGCCTTCTGTTCACTTTTAGCAAGCCATGCTGCTTCTTCTTCTTCACGGATGAGCTCCTCTTGCCTCTTCAAAGAGACAGCTTCCTGGTAGGCAACCTCAATTTTATTGCTGCATATAAAGAGAGAAAACTTAGGGCATCTATCAGTACAGATGAGCAAGTAACATGTTTACTATCTCATGTGTCGACTGAAACAGACCTATGAACAAATATCTTAGTCAATAGATACTATCCCTTATGACGCATTATAACACATTCAATCAATCAGAACAAACATGGTTCTATATGAGTGTCAAACCATGACAAGATTGCCTTTTCTTTTTTCACAACTGGCCCATTTTATGTCATTACTCCACTTGAGTTTGCCTATTGCCCCAAGTTAGACTAATCATAGTTGCTGAAACCCCTGCATTGATCATTGTATGTTACACAAAATTTGGAAGAAGAATTATGCTACAAACAGTTAGATGGTTATAATTCACGCCTATGGGCTTTAGCAATATTTTACCCCATATACATGTCTAAAACCAGTGACCACTAATAGCTCCTCCTTATTTAAAATACCAAATTTCTGCTCTGCTTTTGATTTCAGATCTATGAATCCTAATTACAACTGAATTTTTTTGACTAGTAATGACAAAAATAAATATAAAAAAACATTGTAACATAAACGATGCAGGAAAGCTGGAAATCCCCATGAAACTATAGGTAAGATGTGACCAAAATTTGATTCGATTGAAGAATTAATAATATTCACATAGGGGAAATATTAAGTCCCTAAACATTTAAATTAACTAAACAGAAAGTGAAATATTAGAGAATAAATTGCTCAAAATCTAGTCCCTAGGATTGCTTATTGATTGAAAGTTAGATTATATTAAAAAAGGCATCACCAAAAAAGGTTCATGAGCAAAAGAGTAAAGATGAAATTGCATGGAGCAACATTGAAGCAAGAATGTTTACAAATACACGAGCTGCTAAAGTTTTCCTGGTACAGAACGCTGTTATTCAACACATGGATAACTTCCAATACATTATGTCTCTACTGATGTGCAGCAATAAGATTTTTATTTTTTTTTATAACTAGATACTAAAATGTCAATAAGATACTGGAAACTGAATATGGAAAACTGGTAACTGGATAAAAATATCCAATGGAGTGATTTTTCTCTCTCCTACTTTTTTCCCCCCTCTCTGTACAACTGGTTCTCCCTTCCTTCGTGCCCCTTTTTCTGCACTCGTTACACCGTCGTTCCCGCCGATGGTTGGTCTTTAACGGTCAGAGAAGCTTTCAAGGAAGAGTGCTGCACACTATGAAGCGTGGTGTTTGAATCGAAGGCCTTTGAGGCTCGAAGAGATGGATAGGTAGTGCTCATCACAGAGAAAGAGTGAAGGATAGTCCAAACTTTGAGGTTGAGCTTAGAGACTTCCAGATGGCTTTCGAAAGCTTTGGAGGATGTAAACAAGGCAGGGGGCAAGGGTTTTTACTCTACTCATACGGATGGAAGCAAAGGATATACCTTTCAGAGGTGCTTTAACCTTCGAGGCCTATTGATTACCTTGGTGGAGTTTTGTGATGGAGGTCGCCGGAAATCCATCATCATACCTGGAGATAGGAATCGTATGGCATGGGCGAGGCTTGCAACGGTGTTGATGGAGGTTGGAAGGGTGGTGCCGCCGAGAACTGGGGCTGTGACTGGGAACAGGTCGTATAGGGATACTGTGAAGCTCCCTCGAGACGTTCATATTGCAAATAGGGCATTTTTTCTTTCGGCAAATGATCAGAAGGAAGAAGGTGGTTGCAGCTGTTCTATTAGGCCGAAAAAGGAAGGTTTTTTGAAGGAGCTAGTTGAGATGCAATGTAAGTTGGAGGACTTGGCGTTTAATGTAAGGGAGTGATACAGTGCGTTGAGGCATGGGTAGAAGGAGAGGTGGGCTTGGGCTCGATTTCGATTTGTGGCCCATGGGAGGATCACTTAAAAGCCTTCCCTGCACAAGGGATTGATAAGGCTCGAATTGAGGTTCATGGGTTTAATGCTAAGACCCAACCCATCGCTCTCACAGCTTCTGGGGATCTTGGCGGGTCTCAACAGGCCCATAGCAGCAGGCAGCCCAAAGGAAAAGAGGTCATGACCAAGGGAAATTTGACCTAGAGAAAGAAGTCGGGCCATGCTAGAGGCCCATCGTCGAGCGGGCTCGTGCAGACGTCGCCGGTGCTGTCTCAGGTTGTTGCGTCGACCGTCACAGCTTTGCCAGGAGACTTGCCGGCGTGTGCAGGGTTGTTGTCGCCGACGTAAACTCCAAGATTCCTGCACAGAAAAGTCAATAGTGCCTTCGACGTCAATCTTGGTGCCTAGTATTTCGGAATCTAGTCATGTAGCAGATGGAGTTGATCAACGTCCGAGAACCATCCATGTAGCAGAGGATCTCAAGGGCCAACAATGCGCGTGGTTTGGGCAAAAAAAGTTTAAGTCTTGGGGGATATTATTGGCATCTCACAGTGTGGTAGTGATCTTCTGTGTATGCCCAGGTCAGTGGAAGCTGAAGAAATTGTTGACAACCAGAGGTTAGGGGAATTTGAGGAGAAGGATTTTTTTTTTTGATAAATAAGAAGTAACTTTATTGATGTGAATATAAAAAGGCATTGCCCAAGTATACATGGTGTATACAAACGAAAATACCTAAATACATTCTAGGTGCTTTGAACTAAGAAAAGAAAGTCATGCACATTGCTTCCATTAGCTACATCGGCTGAAAACCATAGGATTAGAGTATGCATAATTTGAGGAGAAGGATTTAGGTTTGCAATGATGGTGGGGAAGTGGAACCCTTATGCATGCTACCTTCTACACTCAACTAAGATTGGTTATTTAAGAAAGTGGAGGAGTTGTGGATATGGAAGGAGATGTCTAGCATAGGCTTCGAAGAGCAATTCCGAGCACTAATTGTGGCTATGGAAGATTGTAGAATGAAATTTGCTCTGAAAAGAGACAGGGAGCTTAAGCGGTTTCAATGCTTTATAAATTATGATGGCAAGATGTGGAGTGTGGGAAGAGATCGAACGAAGGGTAGGGCACTTACCATTGACCATGAAATCTAAAATCCTATCATAGATTGTGTGGAGGCTTAATGACCGCAATAAGCGCCTACGCATAAAATCCTTATTGTAAATGTGGAAGGTAGATGTGGTTTGTTTTCAAGAAACAAAATTGCGAGTTGTTAATAGAAGAATTGTTCGTAGTTTATGTGGATGCTTGTATGTGGGTTGGTCTTATTTGACTTTGGTGGGAGCATTGGGGGGTGTTCTAATGTGGGACGAAAGAGTGATGGAAATGTTAGAGGATTGTGTTGAGACTTTCTTGGTCACCACTCGTTTTAAAAATGTAATAGATGGGTGGGAGTGGGCCTTCATCGGTTCTACGGGCCCAACTTGGATAGAGTGAGGAGAAGACTATGGGAGGAATTGTTAGGTTTATATGTTTATGGGAGGGTGTTGTGGTGTATGGGTAGAGACTTCAACATCACTTGCTTTCCTAGCGAGTGATCGAGACGTCTTCGTATTTCTGTGGCTATGGAGGAGTTCACGGAGTTCTTATTTGATATGAATCTCATGGACCTCCCTCTAACCGGAGGCGAGTACACATGCTCTAATAATAGGGGGTGGTTGAGATTGGACAAGTTTCTTGTCTCTCCTTGAAAAGCATGCTATCTAAAACTGTGTCAAAAAAGGTTAGTGCGCATTAGCTCGGATCACTTTCCCATATTGTTAGATTGTGGTAGTATTCATAGGAATTGTCGATACTTCAAATTTAAAAATATGTGGTTAGCAGCTGACGACTTTGTTGAGAAGGTTAGTGAGTGGAGGTCTTCGTATCAGTTAGTAGGCACTCCGAGTTATATTCTTGTAGCCTTGCAGGCAAGTTTAAAGCCTTGAAGATAGACCTTAAGAACTGGAACATGAAAGTTTTTGGTTACATTGACAATCAAAAAACTACCTTAATGAGGGAACTTCAAGAGTTGGAGGGGCAGGTTTTGATGGGAGATGCCTCTGAAGAGATATTGGGAAGGAAGAATACCGTGGTTACTGATTTGGAGAGGGTTTTGATGATGGAGGAAACCTCGTGGCGACAAAAATCTAGAGCCTTGTGGTTAAGAGAAGGAGATAAACATACTAAATTCTTCCATAAAGTGACCAACTTACATAGGCTAAACGACACTATTGAGACACTCACGTTAGGTAACCAAGTCCCCTCCACTCCCCATACTTTAGAAAACCATAATGTGAATTTCTATGAGAATCTGCTCACAGACTTGGTCGAAGCTCGATGGTTATTTTGAGTCAATGGATATGCAGAGTGCGAGTTGGCTAGAAAGACCTTTCGAAGAAGATGATGTTCATAAGGTCATTAGCAGTATAGCTAAAGACAAAACACCCGGGCCAGATGGTTTTTCCATGGGTTTCTTTCAACACTGTTGGGAGGTGGTGAAAACTGATGTTATGCAGGTTTTTATGAAGTTCTATACTTTCAGGAAGTTCAAAAAAAGTCACAATGCGACGTTTATGGCCCTCATACCGAAGAAACATGACACAATGGAGATTGAGGACTTCCAACCTATAAGCCTAGTGAATGGGGTGTATAAGATTATTTCAAAAGTGCTTGCTAACCGATTAAGTTTGGTTATGGGGCAAATCATCTCTAAACCACAAAATGCTTTTGTTTGGGGGAGGCAGATTCTTGATTCAGTGCTCATTGCTAACAAATGCTTGGATCATAGGCTAAAGGGGGGTATACCGAGCATCCTGTGCAAGTTCGATATGGAGAAAGCTTATAACCACGTAAACTGAGATTTTTTTTTTTTTTTTTGAAAAGTACAAACTGGGATTTTCTTTTCTACATGCTTGGGAGAGGTGGTTTTGGTGATCGATGGATTTCATGGATTCGACACTGTGTCACTATAGCCCGATTCTCAGTGTTAGTTAATAGTACTCTTGCAGGTTTTTTCAACAGTTCACGTGGGTTGCGACAAGAGGACCCTCTTTCTCCCTTTCTTTTTGTCATCATTATGGAAGCGCTTGGTCAGATGTTGAAGGCTGTTGTTGATGGAGGCTTCCTAGCTGGATTTTCAGTGGGTAATGGTGTTAATAGTTCCATCATGATCTCACATCTTTGATTTGCAGATGACACACTCCTTTTCTGTGAAGCGAATCAGAGCCAAATCCAAGTTTTGTGCGCTCTCTTGCTATGTTTTGAAGCTATCTCAGGACTTAAGATCAACCTTGGTAAATCTGAGATGGTGGCGATGGGTGTGGTGCCTCACATTGATAGTCTCGCAGCTCTCCGGGGCTGTAAAGTGTCTTTGCTGCCTATGAAATATTTGAAGCTGTACCTTATGGAAGCTTTGTGCATGAAATCTTGTCTTTTATCTTGTTGTCTTAGAATGTAATTAGGCTTATCTTTTTGTATACTCTCTGTGTACTTGAGTTATGCCTAATTATATACTCATTAATAAAGATGTTTCTTACTTATCAAAAAAAAAAGGAAAACTGATAATAGTGAGTTTATAAGAAATCAGCAAGATGTGAGACTCATTGAAGGTTGTTCATGATAACGAGACATCTTTCAGGAAGCTTGCAACTGTAAATCTGATTTTGTGAAAGTTTTTCTTTTGACAAGTAATTGAAGACTTTGAACTCGTTTGAGGAATGAGATGAGATAAGATATTTGTAAATAATAATGAAATGGTTTGTAAATAGTAGTAAAAATGTTTGAGGTAAGATATTTTATTGGGTTTTGAAAAAGAAAAGTGAAAAAGTTGAATAAAAATATTAGAAAGTTAAAATTTTGCTAGAATATTATTTTTTAATATTATTTTTGTTTTGAAATATGAAAAAATAAAATTATTTTTTGTGTTTTGTTTGGAAGTTTGGGAAAGTTGTAATTATTAGATGAAAAAGTTGAAGATTTGACATTGAAAAGTGTTTGTATTTTGAGTGATGTTTGGGAATGAGATATGTCACCCATTCTCTCTCCTCACTCTCTCTACTTTTCAAATTTCAAATTGCAGACATCAACGTCACCCACCCCAAACCGGCGAGTGACCCTTCACCGCCGGCACCGACGAGGTCGATGGTCCCCGGCGACTTCGCCTAGGGTCGTTCGGCGGTGGCCATCTCTTCGACGACCTGACTTTTTAGCAAGTTTCCTCTGGGTTCTGTTGCGTTTTCTTCCTTTGACATCAGATTTGTGTCGCCGTCACCTACATCGACACAGACAAGACCGGCGGCCTTAGCAAAGGTTTTTAGACATCGGTACCCCTCCGACGAACCGCTTTTTTAAACAAAGTCTCGTTTTTTCATTGTCAGTCTTCCACACAACGGTTTTCTTAGCAAACACCAATACTTCTCTCGTCAAGGTTGCTGATAACTCTGAGTAGAACTAGTAGTGAGCATTTTCTTCGTCAGCCACCCACAGAGCTACCAATGTTTATAGAATTCTGGGCCTGGTGATTTTCACAGGAGTTTTCTTCTGTTGGGGGTTAATCATGGGTGTTATTAAACATCTACTAATTGAGACTAAGGTTTTTATCTTAGCGACTGAGGGTGGAAACTATCGTATTTCAGAGAGGGGCCGGAAAGTTTTTAAGGAGCTTTTGCTTAGTCATGCTAATGCATGTTGGGTGGCCAATATAGTCAATGATTGTGCTCTATCGGGGGTAGAATAGAGTTCTACAAGACTTTTAGGGATGAATCAAAAGCTCTCTTTGCTCATAGGAGGGCCAACACTTATGGTTGGTTTTTGGAAATAACAGAATATGGTGGTGGCAATGGGGGGTGTTGTTTGTTAGTTATCCCAAAAGGAGTGAACAACAAGGGATGGAAGAGTTTCTCTATGGAGTTAAAGCAGGTTCTATCTGCTAAGAAGTCACAAGTGCTTGCACCACTTCCGAGCAAAGAAGCTGAGAAGGGGAAGGAGAATGGTAGGCAACTCAAGTCATATGCAGAGGTTGTGGTGGGTGGCATAGGGAGTAGGGAGGTTGTGCATGGTGGTCAGCGCCAACCTCCCGTTGACGAAAACAATAGAATAATAATAAAGGGGAACTCGACAGGGGCACTTTCAGAGGGCGATAGCATGCAAAAGGGTGGGGTGCAGCAAGTTTTTTGAGAAGAATTGCGTAGAAGAAAGCGAGTTGCAGAGGTCCTTGGTTTTACTTAAAAAAGAGGTGACGGGTGTGAAGAATAAACTAAAAACATTCATAAAAGATGTTAAGAAGTGGATCAATGAATTATTAAAAGGCCTGGGTTTGGGTTGTAGCTCACGAATTCTATCCATAACCAACAAGAAGGGCTCTGTTTCAAAGCTTGAAAAAGGAAAAGTTCCGGGCCAGGGTCGTGGAAGCCTAAAAATGAAATGGAAACTGAAGCCGTCGTCCGCGAACATTAAGAAGGTGCAAGTAGGTTCGCGAGAGGCTCTTGTTTGCAGGGGGCAGACTGGGCTAAGGGGGTCACAGACCCTGTCGCCGACTACCTCTTGGTTAACCCCAGCCCTCTTGGCGCCGGTACTCACAGTTGTCGCTAACGAGTTGCCTGTTTGCAGGAGGGAGGCTTCTATGCTTGGGGGGCCACAGTCTCAGTTGCCGGCTTCCCCTGGGCTAACCCCAGTCGTCGAGATGGCTTCCTCTGGGCTGACCCCAGTCAATTCGTGCTCTGAGAGATCCAAGACAAATTTAGGGTAGAACTTGGAAATGAACAACACGTAGATGTGGCGTGTGTAGAGTCCTCAGAGCAAGTGACAGTTTTGGGGGAGAGCTTGTCACTGGTGCATTGCGATGAGAAGTTATCGTTGGGATCTATGTTGGGAGAAGTTGTTCCTTTGGTATCTCTTCCTCCATTAAGCAATATAACTGGATCATCACCTGATTGGCTTTTGTAAAAGGTTAATGAGATTCAGCATGTTGTGGGAATCTCACATGGAGGATGTGAAGATCAATTTAACGCACTACTAACTGAAATTGAGGAGGGCCACTCACGTGATGCCAAATCAAGATTTAAGAATAGTAGGGAGTTGCAGAGTCTTTCTTGGAGAATTAACTACGATAGTTCAAGTCGAGGAAAGACTAAAGGGAGGAGACTCTGAAGATGTTCCCTATGTGGGTATTTCGGGTGGTTATCAGTCTACGGGTTAGGGTTGAGGAGGTGTGTTGTATTCCATGGGTATTTTGGGCTTGTGGTATTTTGGGTAATTTTCTTGGGCTTGTTGTGTTTTTCATGGGATAGGTGTTTTCGAGTATTCATGCGCTAGATGTTTTCTTGTATACAACCAATGTACTTGTTTACTCTTTTTGATATATAGAACATTTTTACTTATAAAAAAAAAATGGGTTCCCAAAAGAGGCCTTAATTAAAGAATGAAAATGACAGCCCAGGTAGATGGGAAGCATACAAGAGGAACACCTAATTAGAAATATGGAAGCTTAGCCTAATAGAAAGAAATAACAAAGGGCAATCGACAAATACCAAGATATCAATCCTTAAGAGAGAGACACCCTTTTTTTGTGTTTGAAAGAGGGGGCCGGGGGGGGGGGGGGGGAGGGGAGGGCTTTTTAAAAGTAAAATTACAATTCTAACCAATTACCTGAAAATATGGGCAAGGACAAATATCTCCACAGTTCTACAACCCAATTCTGTAAGACGCCTCTCATCAAGCTCAATAGAATCTTTATTGAAGTCCTCTCCAGAGTTTCCTTCCTGTATATAAAGTTGAAAGGAAAGTTCTGTCATCAAAAGGTGGACTCAGCAAGTTAGCACCACAGGATGCCTGTTGTGTTCAGCACTTCATTTTTGGAATTTCTGGATTCTTGAAAGTTTTAAATTTACTAGTGTCTTTTGGGAATTGTAGTACTGAAATGAACAGTTCTCAATCTTTTCAATAAAGTAATACCTCCAGAAAAAATTAATATATAGTGACTGAGCATGAAAATAATCTTTAATTTCCCTTTCTTTTCTGTCCCTAGATGAAGGGTCAAAAGTGCAATGGACTTAAACCAACACCATGTTCAGGCTCATGGAAATCAGCTTTACACAACTTCATAATCAGTAAAAGGTGGGCTACATGCAGCAACTCACCTTTGTACGATTCTGAGGACCCTTGTCATCTTTTGGCGGCAACAGATCCATGGCAGCCCTCTCAAGTAATGCTAAGACATCATCAGCCAATATAAATGTATCTTTTTCCACACAAACAATGGGGGCAGGAATTTCTTCAGCCTCCAACCTCCCTTTCTTACTCAGAGTCTGGCCTTCAAGAGCCTTTAATCCGCTATACAAGGAATCCATCACCAAAGTAGATGTGACTTCCTTTTCTATAAAGAAATGCTTCACAACTACTTTTAAAATCAAGTCTGTCCTCTCCCTGGACATACGGCGCCTAGCATTTTGGTCGATTCCCAACCAGAAAGCACGGAAACTGCACCAATAGCAAACAATCTATTATCATAAAATTGAGATCACACTGAACATAAATGTAATGAAGTGGATAATCAATAGCTACCCTCACATAAGGCACCACACCCTATCCAATACAAGTAGGCATATATATCACTTCCAAAATTTAACACTGCAAAAATGATGCACAACTGTATCATACCACGGCCACAGGAACCAAAAAATCATTTTATTACCAAAAATAAAATAAAAAATTGAAAACATCAGATCTTCCATCACCGAGATGTTATGTAATTATCACTGAAAACAGAGTTCCCACTTATATGAAATGAAAGATTCAGACATGAACATTAAATACCTTGACCACCTAGCTTTATCATCTATTAACTTTCCAAGCTTGCTTCTTCTCTCTTCTACAAATCGCCGGCAAATCTGCTCCACATTTGTCAAATATACCCTAGCAAGTTCTCTCCTATACTGACAATCAAGACAACGAAAGGGCCTGTCTGCTTTTTCCCTTCAAACCGTATGCCGAAAAAACATCTTGTGAAGATTAGTAACTACAGAAAACTAAACAGTGAATGTAAAAGACAACAAACCCATTCAATTACAAGTCTAATGCCATAATGAAAAGAACAAGATTCTGTACTAGATTGAAGCATGCAGGCAAAATCAACTATGGACTAAAAAGGGTTAAATGCCTTCAGCAATGCATCATCTTCCAAAAAACATAAGTACACTCACCAACATCTGTACCAGTATGATACACCAAATAAGAGCAAACGTGTCACCATGCACATAAATTGTAAAAGATGCACAAGTGCCATGAGGAGGCATTGGTTAGGTATGCAAAGACAGAATATTCAGCTGCCTTGTGACTACTTGAGAATATTTGCTTAATTTTGTATTTAACCCCACCATGCTTAAAAATACACAAACACAATCAGCAACAGGTAAAACCTTAAAAAAGATGATCCTTTACCAAGGCAACTGAGCAAAACAGATAGAACTTATTATTGCCAACCAACACAATACTATAAATAATAACAGGACAAGCATATATTACCATATACCAGAGCAGAAAACAAATAAAGAATACTGCCCTAAACGAGAAGCATCTGCAATATCAAGCTTCTTATGAGATCTTAAATATCCACAACAAGTTACACACGAACATATTTGTATTAAACAATAATCCAAAAGAATTCATGAATCAATTAATTATAACACACCTTATGACTTGGACTTGAGCCTTTATTATAAGAGTGTCAGCATCAATAAAACCATCAGACACTTTTGACAGCTCCATGAATTTTTTCCAACCCCAGTCATGCTCTTTCTTCCAGAACCGATGTAAAGTGTCTAAAAAAATTTACGTTTACTCAGTTGCATTGATGTGAAAATATAAAAAACTCCACAACACTAAGCCAACAAATCAATTAACCAACCAGAATATTTTGATTTCTTTGGATCTTTATTCACCACAGCTATAGTAAACTGTGCAAAATGGCTCCAGCCTGTTTCAAAAACAAAATCAAGCTAAATGACTACAAACAAACTGATCAAGAGCTATAATCACCAATGAAAAATTTTAAGAGCATTGCTACATACACGGATCCCGTGTACACAAATGCGGACACATGAACGGTAATTTCACTGTTCATGTCTCTTGTTTGTGTGCACGGCATCTGTGTTTTTTTTCATTTCTGAAATTTCAATCTACTGAGATATCCAAACCTGGAAGAAGTTTGTCATGATTGGCAACACAAAGAAACAAAGAAAGATGATTGCAGACATCACAACCTTGGGGATAAATTAAAATGTACCTGCCACAAATAGCTAAAAGCTTAGATCAAAACTACCATGTTAATCAAATTAAAGTAATTAACAGTTTTGCAAAATTCGTTTATCTATATTCCTGTATTTACCAAACCCTAAGAATTGCAGCAAGCATGTGAAGACAATCATCATTATTCCATAGTACATTATATAGGACATGGCAATTTAAAAATGAAATTGTGATCTAACTTCATAGTGGTGAGTGACACATCTATGTCAGCTTGATGCATGTCATCAAAATGCACGTGGGCACCAAATGGTTGCAAGTTAATTACAATTTGGTGTGGCAAGCGACTGCCACATCATAACCAAGGACAAGATACTTTGTTTTTTAGGCTTCTGTCATTGTCCTCAATGAGACTAGTTCCCATGATTTTCTTGTATCCCTTTCTAGATCCTAAGTTATAACTAGGTGTTCTCCATGTATACTTCCTGTTTACTTGAGCTTTGCCTATATATATATATACATTTTTTTTTTTGATGAGTGTGCTTTGCCTATTTACTTGATCAAATAAAATAAAAGTTTTACCTATAAATAAGTTTCAATTACAGTTTTTTGAAAAAAAGGGGAAAAAACCAATTCAATTTTTTTGATAATTAATAAGAATTATGTTTCCAAAAATAGTCACAACTCAAGTATACAGGATGTATACAAGGAATATACCTACTGCACACTAGAAAGCAAGAAACTATGACAGAAACATGTTTAGTACATTGCTATCATTCCTTACAATGATCCTAGCCCACAAACTCAAAGTAGAAAAAAAAAAACAAAAATCTTCAACAGAACACTCTTTGCCTTCAAAACATCTCCCATTCATTTCCAGCCATAAACACCACATTAAACACAATGGAATCATTTTCCATCTGGCAGCAGCAAATTTCCTTGCCTCAAAACCACGCCAATATGCAAGGAGATCCATAATTTCCTTAGGCATCACCCAATATAAACCTGTCCGACCAATAACCTCATTCCATAAAGACTGCACCCCTCACAATGTGAAAACCCAATTTAAAAATTGGACGAGATTATCTAATGATGATATCAAACTTACAACCCGCAATAATATTACTATAATTAAAAAAAGATATCAATATTCAACCAATTTATTATTCTTTGTGATTAATCAAGAGCATTTTAGCACAAGCATGGATGGAAAGACTTGAAACGTAATTACCACTACATTCATCATTTTAATGAATAACAAGTTACATGCAATGTGACGGACAAATGATCTCATGAGCTCATGTTATTTCTCTCCACCAGAAGTATATAGCAAAATCCGGTATCAAATTAGAGCATGAATATATATTAAATCCGATCTAAAATTTAAACTACTGACCACGAATAAAGAGATGATAAAACTGACAGGTGGATATGAATGCTAAATATCTTTTCATAAGCATACAAAGTACATATACAGTAGATAGACATAGTAGAAATGCTTGAATATATACGTATACATGGCCATTCTAAAGCTCATACATATTTAATAACAATTATATCCCAAAAAAGAAAACTATGCCAAACAACATATTCCAGGCCCCATACCATTTGTAGCCGCCAAACTCAAATTGATTACTACGGAGTTCTCTTTTGTTAATCTGTGAAAATTTCTCTATCCTCCACGTATATTTTCCATATAACTCAGAAGGTTTTGGCCCTATAAAGAAGTAAAGATGTTTATGAACAATTGATTATATACCAGTTTGATTGAAAAATAACAAGCAGAAGTAGTAAAAAAACTTCAATAGGATGGGTTAAACGACAATTATTTGGGAAATGAAGGAAACTTAATGTTAGATAGAGAGCATCCCCATCTCTAAGAAATTGGATTTTACCAACAACTCTTTCATAAGAATTTTATTCAGATTATAAGTAACATTATTAAGCTCAAACGTAAAACCAACCAAAAAGAAATGAAGTATAAGGATATGAGAAGCCCTGTTGATGAGACAATTCAGCAATGAAGTATGTGCATATCAAGAAATATGTGTGTTTCCCAGAAGTACATTTAGAAACCAGAGGAGGGATGCAGCAGATGTCCTTAGAACTTTGAAAATATATCAATATGCAGCAAACAAGAGTACCCAAAAAAAAAAACAAAGGATCCTGCATAAGAACAGAACCAAGAATAATTTAGATGGAAAAGTTTTAAATGACTATATTGAAGGGTCAGAAGCCCCACCATAATGTTTAAGCACAACAATAATGTTGAATGGAAGACAAGGTATTTCACAGATAGCAAGAAGGACAAGGACAAATATAAGAAAAGAATTTAAAAATCACAAGAGGCAAAAGTAAGTATAAAACATAAAAAAAAAAAAAAATCATACAACATGCAGAAAAATTCTAGTCATAGCAAAAAACTTTTAGTATAGTCAATAACTTGATATTGTATTATAACAGGTCAATTACACCAAATACACACAACCCTTGTATCACATAGCATTAACTTGCAAGTTCCCCCTTTTTCTTCAGTGTAATTCATGCCCTCTACATCTGGTTTTCCGTAGGTACAAAATAAAAAGGAAAGAGATACGCTTAAATATGTCTTTCCACCACTCAGTCGAATGGCATTATGAAAGGGAATTATGCTTCCACAGGCTGACTATACAGACTTCAGACAATCAATAGTTCGGTGTTTTAAAACCCATGTTTTAATTCCTCATTATTACACTTTTCTCTGTCCTGTCCTTGACAACCCACGTGAGTTTCTGACTTCAACGAAGATAATGCCCGGTCACTATTTTCGTTTCTATAGATCTGTGCCCAAGAAAAGGGAGATAGAAAGACAAAAGGCATACCTCCATCATCATCGTCATCAGTGTCCCAGTAAGGAGGTGAAGTCGATGGGGTTCCATTTTCTACCTGCTTGGAAGACCGCCATTCCGCCAATGCTTCCCCAGATTGACAACGCTGCGGCTGCCCGCTTGAAATTCCCTCCAAGGACCTTCCCACTCCAGACTCCTCATTTGCAGTCCCGGCCATCCCCTACTCCAAAACTCTCTCCACGACACCCTAGCTCCGCCCACTAGACCAAAAGTAAATCCACAATAAATCAGTCAATATTGATTCCTAAATCACGCTTTGCATGAAACTTACATGAAATACACCATAGTATTTATTATTTATGAAAATCTCAAAAAAAATTCCAAAGACCAGCAAAGCAAATAAAAAATTAGACGTTCTTTCTTGTATTCTAAAAGCTCGTGGATTGTAGATTCCACTATATTACGAACTTGATAAGTCCTTCTGTTGGGCTGCCGTGATTGCAACAAAATAAATCAAAACTAGATTATCAAAGTATCAAGCTCCGATCAATCAGGACATCACGAACCAAAATCTCCACTCAAGTGATCCTATTTCAACTAGTTGCCTCAGACTGTGCTAATTCTATAATTTTCATACCCTCAACACAGCATAAACATAAGAAATCGAGAACTTTGTTCTCTTGCAATTTTCCTCAATTATTTTGTAAACGGAAAGAGACCAACATTTAAAATTTTCTATGCCAAAGACCAACCCACACCGGCTCCCCCGAACATTCAAATAGAAGTAAATCCTTGATTCAGGCGTCGATTCTTTTCTAAAAAAATGAAGAAAAATTAAAAGGATTAAAATAAAATAAAAAATGAAACCCAAAAACCCCAAACCATCCCGAGGAACCCAATAGCATGAAACACAGGCCCAACAGAACCAACAAGAATCAGAACCGTAAGACCGCTGAAAACAATAACCAATAACACGATCAAATATTGAAACCCGGAGCCGCCTGAAAACACCAATACGAAATCCAAACGAATAACCGGAAAACTAAAATCCAGAACAACATCGGCATAGATCGAATGGGCGTGCAGACCTGGAATGGAATCGAAAAACAGAGCTCTGTCAATGGCCAAGGGAAGCTGAGAGATTCAGAGAAAGAGGGAAAGAGAGGTCGAAGGAGCAGCAGAGGTAGAGAGAGAGAGAGAGGGCAGAGGCGGAGCCCAAAAACAGAAAAACATATACATTCCAAATTATCTTTTTGAGCAAATTTCTCATTCATTTTATTTTATTTCTTTCCAATTAAAAAACAGGGACGCGTGGAGGACTTTTTTTTCTTTTTAATTTTTTATTTGACTATGACTTTATTTATTTTAGAAGATAAAATTTTAAATTTTTTAAAAATATATTATTATAATTTTTAAAATTTTTATATAAAATATAATAAAAAATTTAACTTTTTTTCAAATTTCCAAACTATTTTTTTAAATCTTAAAATAAAATTAATATTAAAAATAATATATTATAACAATATTTGTTTTTTTAAATTCTTATCTTATATTATCTCATATCTAAAAATAAATCAAGTTTATATCTCTGATCTATCAGTTAAAAAAGAAAAACATATAATAAATAACAATATATATACCTAATAATTTATTTTTATTTTTATACCTAATAATATATTTATATATATAGAATGATAGATACATAAAATTTTCTATTTTTATAATTATGTAGAAATAAGATTTAGTTAGATAAAATCTCAATTTCAAAACAGATGACAAAAATTAACATTTAAAAAAATATTATATTCTAAATAAATTGATGTAAACACATTAATTGAAGATGGTAGTTATTAAGGTATCTATGCATATGATTGAAGATGATATATTTTATTTGTTAAAAATATTTATCATTAATATAGACTTATGAACTTTATTCTCATTAAAATATAATAACTAAGATATCAATTTTCTTATTTCATAAATATAAATTTTGATAAGGGGGCGGATGTTTTTATGGTTTGTGACCGAAGGGAGAAATGGTATTTATTGGGCCTGCTTTATGGGGGAAGAGAGGGCTTTTTATAATCGTGGGTTGGGCCATGAAATTTTGATGCTAAAGCCTAAAGTATTTCCTCTCTCTTTCTCTCTCTCTCTTGAATCAGTTTCTGTGTGGGCTTTTTGGCAAAGCACCGAACACGACGCTACTTCCCATTGCTCGGCACCACCGGTGGCAACCCGCGGTTCACCACTTCGCACGGAACCCTCCAACTCCGCTGCACTGCCGCGCACGGTTCGGACCTTCTCCTTCTCCTTCTCCTTCTTCTTCTTCTTCTGTCTGGCTTTGTACCTTTTTTGTTTTTCCAAATGGATTCAAAGGTAAAGAGAAGACTGGAGTGGTAAAGAAGATCGATAGAAACCGATGGGCCCAAATTTTAGAAAGTAAAAGGAGTATTTCTTTTTGATAAGTGAAAATAGAAAGATAATTAGTAGAGGCATGATCACTTCAAGGGTATCGGAACTCCAATTGTGATTTAAAATATGAAAAAAGGACTCCCAAGGGGACGTTCGCAATCTGCATGCTTAAACATAAGAGAATCGCGCCCAGCTTAAATTCTACTATGGAATGAAAATCAAAATTAATTCTCGCTGGTGGGTTAGGCGAGCCGGCTCTGTAAGGGATATCTTTGTGCAGCGGGAAGTTTGCAGTGATTGGTTTCGGTGTCTGTGAGTTGAGCTGTTCTGCATTAACCACCGGTGCATTGATCAGCAGTTATGCACCTACGACAAGGCCTTCGGCGTTAAGACATCTGTAGGG
Source organism: Platycarya longipes (assembly GCA_036559045.1). Classification (NCBI taxonomy): domain Eukaryota; kingdom Viridiplantae; phylum Streptophyta; class Magnoliopsida; order Fagales; family Juglandaceae; genus Platycarya; species Platycarya longipes. The sequence goes on along the minus strand of CM071790.1, from coordinate 2,106,691 downwards.
AAAATCCCAGGCCTCGTTCCATCACGGAATGCAACTGATCCCCTCTCACTAGGTTGAAATCGGAGGGGGAAGGTCTTAGATTACAACTCGTGCAACTGACCCCGACGATCAGGGGGGGCCTTTGCTTGATCCAAATTGTCAAGTCGTTGGAGCTTATGAAATTACACAAATATCTAAGTGCGAGTAACAGCAAAGTTTGGTTTTAGCTAAACAATGGAAGATTGGTAATTTTGCTCAAAATGTTCATGCCGAAAACTTTTTTTAACAGGAACTATCATACATGATACAGTGCAACAAATGTACTCCTATTGCACGAAGGGTATTCTTTGTGGCCAGCATGCTTGGTGGGTGAGACATGTTTTCGTTGAAAAATTTTTTTCAATAGATGGCCGTAGTGTTGGTTGGTTACTTGGTTTGGATTGAGATGCCTCTTTCCTCTCCCTTTGTGGCCAAAGATTTCTCTTATAAAAACACAAAGTGAGGAGCTATAGCAATCACTCATATAATTATTGAATGTTTTATGGTTTGGACCACTATGCCTGTATGCCTTTCCCAGTTGTTGCTAAGCTGAAGTGTTTATGTTGTAGCTTTGATGGAAAATGACGAGCCTGTTGATCTGCCTTTTGAAGTTGGTCAAATGACAGAGTCGAGATCATTTGTGAAGGGATTTCGTGGTGCATGGTTCCAATGTAAGGTATTTTTCAGTTTTATGCACATTGAATAGTTTCCATCTACTGCATGTTTCTGACACCACACTAGCATCTCTGATCTCTGACTATTAATATCGAATCAAATTATACCTTTTCATTTCTGTTTCGAGGATTTTTTGTTTGTAGTTACCTCACTTTTCGAAGGATAGGGAGAAAAAGTGATAGCTTACTACCGTTTTCGACCAAAAAAATATATAGTCATTATGGGTTTTGTATTGGTGCAAGTTTTTCCCCAAGGATTTCTTGTCGGAAAGTGTCTTATTTAATCTTAAAGTCTACATTGAGAGTAAAAGTGTCCAAGTATAGCGGCCAGCCTTTGAAAATTCATGCTTGAGACTTGAGGTTTGGGGCTAAACTACAAATTTCCTTAAATTTGACTTAATGTAAATATCATCTGTAATTTCTCTGCTTAGCCTGTAATCTTTTTTTTTTTTCAAATTCAGTTCAATGTGATCCCTCCAACTCACAGTTAATAATTGGGCATCTTGGAAGTATAACATGAAACTGCGCATGAGGTAGATTGTGAAATGGTGACAAAGTTTTGATATCGTAACCTTAATTTCATGAAAAGTTGTGTTTTTACGCTTCAAATGCATGCGACTAACGGGAACATAGGAAAAAGGAACTATTTTTACCCACGATATTTATGGTTGAGACATCTAAATATAGCTGAAAGCATGTCTAAAAAAGATTAAATTACTAAGAGTGCAGAAAGTAGGCTTTGGTGATATAGGGTCAATAATCCACCCAATGCCCAACAAATATCTTTATATCTAATTTATTTGCAAGAGGAAAACTCGATCTTGATCTCTGATGCCATATCATGTATGAACACATCTATCTTCATCAAAATCGATGAAAATGACCCCTTCTTATACATGAAAAAACCTAATGCAAATATTTCGATTTTGCTCCTATGACGTGAAAACTCACCAAGGTAGGGCCCTCTAGAGCCACCCATAGATAAACTTTGGCTACACAATGCCATCTTTGGAATGGTGTATCGGGTAATCTAGGAAAACTTAATGGTACAGAATCAAACGTAGAAGATCTAATCTATGGTTCCACTGAAGCCCTCCTTTTGATCTAGGCTTCACCTTGATGGGTGGATACTTCTCATTATCACTTCTTTTTCATTTGATCTAAATAGGTAAATAAATAAATGAAAAGATGCAAGCCAAAAAAAAAAAATTGGGGTGGAGATAAGGAATTAGAGGATAGGGTGCAGGGAGGGGGTTTTGGGGTTTTTCCCTGCGGAAGATGTGTTGGGCTGTTAGAGCAATGTGGAGGGTGGGGGGAAGGTATGGTGTTTGTCATTTTTCATTTTTATGACATCAATGAAGGCAAGGTCCTGTTTGCTGCAAAGATTTAAGATCTTTGAGTGAGTGGGTGGCGTTGGCTAGATACAGCTTTTTGGGTCATCGATGATTCAATGAAGATAGGGTTGATATGCTTCTTGAATGGGTGGAGGACACTGAGGGACCGGTGATGGAGTTGGCAGGAATGTAGGTCTTAGAGTTGCATGGTTTAGGAATGGATTAATTAGAGGGAGTTGAAGAGGTCTGGTCAGACTTTTTGGATGTGGACAGGTGGAGCTTCATATTTGCATGTGCCTCTTACCTTTAATTTTATAGTAAAAGAATTAAGCAAACCTCAGTTGATATTATGATGCGATTTTGGATCTCAGACAGTCTCAAGTGATATTTAATTCATGTTAGTTACTTGATGTGGACTGAAGGATCGCATTCAATGGAATCTGAAAGTAAGTGGAATTGATCAAATTAGAATTTTAAGGGCCGAATGGATAACAAACTGAAACTTGGAGGAAACAGTCTGTAGTTTAGCCATAATTTTCTATATATCATACATAGTATGTGCAACCAGACATATATAGGTCTACTCGCAATCTTGGAGGTGTTATCAAGAACAGTATATGAACCAATTTTGTGTTGTTTGTCCCTACTGTCTTTGACACATTAAAAAGACATCAACTTTCAAGGATTAGATGGCAAGGAATCTTTATGAGAGACAAAGGATGAGCCTGTGGTGGATAAAAGCATTATATCTGACCCTGCTTTATTTTTCTTTTGTCGGTAGATATGTGTTAGGGACCTTGTTTATTCTTAATGTGAGATGAGAAAGTGGTCAGCTGTTTGAGTTTGTCAACCACACAAAGAATGGTCATAGAATGCAATTTTGATTCCCGATATTGGCTATAGGAGATTCTTAGATTTTAATTTACACGGAAGCATGCTAGTCGAATCTGTCTGCTGGATTCTATTTCTCTTAGCCGTAGGTTTTTCTAATCTTCTTAGACTATCAGATACCTTGCAGCTTTGCTGAATAGACTTCTTGTGACTTAGAAGAAAACTCCTTTTACCACCTGCTAGGTCCATGATGTCTACTACTTCTTATGCATGATGTTGAATGATAAGATCATCTCTTTAACTTGAGATGAAGCTTGTCTCTCTGCTTTAAGTGTTTTTTTTTTTTTTTAAATTAGACACCTTCTAATAGATAAATATTTCATTCTGTTTAATATTCCCTGGCCTTTTCATCAGATAAAGGAGATTGGTTTAAGAAAAGGTCAGATGGGGCATCAATTAGAGTATGTTGACTTTCCTGTGAACGTAAGTATTCTATTCTGGTCCATGTGACTTAGTTTACCATTGGGTAATATAGTTTTTCTTCTCAAGGTCATGCACTTTCAAATTTTATCCTCTTGAAATGAACATTTTGAAGTTTCCTTTTCTTCCTAGAACTTGTCTTCTAGCACTTACTATTTTTTTATCAGTGAATAAGAGTTTAATTAAAAATAGGCATAGCCAAGGACATGGAACATATACAAGTGCAATACCTATGCATCAATGCCTGAAGATACAATGGAATCATGTATGTTCACACCATTGAAGTCTATTACAATCAACCAATGGAATAAAGTATTGATCATCATCTCTTTCTTCACTGTGAAGTGGCTAGATTCTTATGGAATAAGGTATTGAATTGGACAGGTTTACATTGGGTAATGCCCAAAGAAGTGGTGGATTTATTGGTAGGGTGGAAGGGTTTGAAGGGCTGTAACAATGTGTTGAGTGTTTGGAAAATGATTCCTCCTTGTCTTATGTGGTGCATATGGCTCGAAAGAAATTAGAGATGCTTTGAAGACAAAGAAAGCTCGTTGGGAGATCTTAGGGACTTTTTCTTGAGTACTTTGTGTTTTTGGGCCAAAACTTTTGTAATGGGAGATAATTTTCTAAATGTTTTAGTTTTCTTTTTGTTGATAAGTTGTAGGTATTTCCTTTGTATACGTCCTGTGTACTTAGGCTTATGCCTATTTCTTTGGAATAAAATGTATTATTATTTATAAAAAAAAGTTCTAAGCTTGTTCATTGTCTGTTCATGATCCTCAAAACTCCAGCCATTCATCTCCCCATCCATATGCACCACCATAAACATATAGGATCCATCTTCCACGTAGCTGCTATTTGAGATTTACATCAAATGCCACACCAGCTGGCCAGAAAATCGACTACCCTTCGTGGCATCAGCCAATGGAGCCCCACTCTTGCAAAGATATCATTCCACAAGCTTATGGCTACATCACAATGCAATCATAGGTGATCCATGGACTCCCCACTTTTCTTACACTTATAGCTCCAATCCAATTCAATGATTCGGCATATCCTTAGGTTATTTAAGGTAAGAATCTTCCCTAATGAAGCCGTCCATGCAAAGAAAGAAGCTTTTAAGGGGGCCTTAGTCTTCCATATTTTCTTCCATTGGACTGGATTTGTAGATTGTGTCATTAGATAATTATAAAAAAAAAGATTGTGTCACAAGAGACTTATAGTACAGTTGTGCAGTGAATCTCCACTTCTTGCACAGACCACAATATCTTATCAGCTCCTCCAAGCACTTACAGAGAGTTATTTTGATATCATAAGTGATTTAGAAGAAGTGTCAAATCAGGAATGTATACAGTGATTTTGTCAAATAAATGGTCAAAGATCATTTTTTGGGATATGTTACTAGATACTCATTTGTCACTTAGGCCTGTAGGCTCCTCCAAGATTTGGGTGCAAAACCTTGTAAGGAATGGGAATTTATGTAATGTTTTGCTTTAGGTGTATTTTTAGCTTGTATCTAGGTATTTTCTCTTGTATACTTCTTGTGTACTTGGTTTTGCCAATTTACTTGACTAAAATTTCTTATTACCTATCAAAAAATAAATAAATTATCATGATTGGCTTTTGTGATCATAATATTATGCATGTAAGCATGAAATGGATATGAAACTCAAACAAATAGATGGACTCATTGTTTGCTTTTCTGATAGACAATGACTAGTATTAAGCATTAGTAGGTGCAAGTTTATTTCTTAGTTGATGAATACCTGGAAATTTATGAATTTAGTTTGTTTTATATATTGAATTCTAAAATGATTCACTTGACCTCATCTTGTTTCTTTTCTCTGTAAGAAAAATGGTATTATTCTGTTTTACTTGGTTTGCAGGAATAAAATGGACACAGTTATATCAAAAGCCTAATAAGTCAAAGGAACTAAAAAAGCAATTGGTCGTTCGTCCTCAGTTTCCTCGAATCTATCATGAAAGTCAAATGCCTGATGTCAGTACCATCTTGGAAGTGGCAGTCATTGTTGTTGACTCGTGGCAAGTTGGGAATTTGGTGGATTGGTGGACCAATGGTTGCTATTGGTCTGGAAAAGTAATTGAACTATTGGGAGATGATAAAGTAAAGGTAAGTTTTCTATTCCTGTCTATCCGTCTATATCTTCTCTGTATTGAATACTGAACTTCGTTTCATGATTAACCGTGAGATGATTTGTGCAGGTGTGCTTTTGTCTTTGCTGTTAACAAAACTGATCTTTTTTATGTACGGCAAATTGCTTTTATTTTGTTCACTGAGAAATGTAGATGTAACAGTCCTTTATCTTCTTACCATTCAGTCTTAACTACTTGATCACTTGTTTATCTGCCTTGATGTTATTTGCTTACAGCTCATTCCATCACTAGCAAAGTCTGTTATTTGTTTTCTGCAAGAACTAATCAAATCTCAATTTCTCATCAACTTCATTGTGAATTTGGTTTTAATGAGCAGTCATCTCTTTCATTTCATTCTTAGATAGCACTTTTCGAAAACAATTATAGGAGGATGAGAAGTAGAGCAGGAATTATTTTGCAGTGATTTTGTTTATCTGAGTTGGGAACAGGGCTTGCAATTTTTTGAAAAGGTGGCTTAATGTAGTTTTGTAAAAATATTCCTAGATTTTTTTTTTGCTCTAATTGTTTTGCACTCTGAACTTAAAATATTTCCTGATAACAGTAACTGACAGGTGGTGACCTTCATAAGGTACTTTGGTCCGGTTCTGTTTTGTATTATCAATTCTGAGGGTGACCAACTAGTTACATCCAGTTATTATTATTATTATTTTTAATAAGTAAGATAAATATTATTAGTAAGAAAGAAATAGACATTGCCCGTGTACACAAAAAGTATACAAAAGAACACCTAGATACATTCTAAGAGCGAGAAATTAGAGACAAAAAGTCATGAACATTGTCCCTATTTAATACAATAGCTGAGAACCAAAGTGGTAAAGTGTGGAGGAAAAAACTTTTGAGCTCCGCCGTAGTGCGTTCTTTGTCTTCAAAGTATCGAGCATTCATTTCCGTCCAAATGCACCACATAAGACATAACGGGATTATTTTCCACACTGCTATCACTTAGGGACAGCCATGCAACTTCCTACATCCTGTTATTATTTCAGGATGTCTAGGTGAAGTATTTTTTCATAATGTATACCATCAGGAAACTAAGCTTAAAAGTTACATGTTACTAATAAGCATTAGTTATTAGCCAAGAGGAAAAATGAAAGCTTCAGTAATTCTATTTTTTCAAAGTAATGCTATCCATATAAATGTTTTGAGACAATTTTTACTACCAGATACATTGCTAATTTGTTTTTCTTATTTTATACTTTGTTCCTTTTCTAGGTCGAGTAGTTTCCTCCTCCTATGGGTGAAGGACTATCATATGAAGCCTTATGCAAGGACCTACGCCCTTCGTTAGATTGGACACCAGAATGTGGCTGGACAGTGCCTATTCCTTTGGTAGCCTTCTGTACTCCTGTATTTTCACTCTGTATTTGTCATCAAAATTTTCCCTATAGTATGTACAATTTCATATCTCCTTAGAGTCCTTCCTAATTTTTAGAATCCTTAACAACTGTTAGAACCTTTTTTTTTCCAAAACAAAGTAAGAGATCCCTCAATGGCCGAATATGGTTTTGTTTTGCCTCACAACAAATGTGCATCCCTATCGATGTCATCAACCGAAAATCCAGCCACAAAACCACTGTTAACCAAGGTAGAGATCATTATTTGCCGTTGATATGCAGCACCTGATCCAATAGCACACCTCTCTCCAAATCCACACCTCCCAAGCAAGTATGGTAGGACATTCCAGTTGATGTGATTGTAGGCCTTCTCCACATATCCAACTTGCATAAGATAACCCAGGTTGCCAAGTTTTAGTCTCCTATCTAGGCATTCATATTTTAAAGAACTTTTAACCATCATTTTAATTTTGAATTTGAGGTAATAACTCTTTGTTCCGTTATAATCGAAAATGACACTTCTTGGGAGCGTTTTCAATGGATTGTACTCGTGTATGCATTTCCAACAACATATCTTGTAGTGTTAATTTTTATGCCTTGTATCTTGACATGGTTGAATTATGTCACATGCTACATTTTTGACTAAATTCAAAAAAATTAAGTTGTTTACATGTAACTGATGCCTTGCTTGTCAATGGATCTTGTATCTTGTATCTTGTAGGTTACATACTTATCATTTGTTTAATTATTTTTGTATTACTTTTGTTTGCATTGCCCGGTGGTTGCGGGCAAATGGAAATGTTCTTTCTTGTGCCCGGATTATTAAGCCAAGCCCTTCGATAAAGGTAAGAATTCTGTTTTTATATTTAGAAGGGAAGAAAAGGTCCGCAGTTTAGGGATTGACTAAATCAAATTGTTACCTAAGTACATAATTGTTTTTGCAATTGCATTTGAATTGGGAACTTCACAACTCATGATTGGGATGTCACCCTTTGGGCAGGATTTCCTGTCTCTGTCGATAATATTATAACCATAGCTTAAAAAACCAGACCACTGAAAGAGTTTAAAAAAAAAAATGATAAGATCGAGGTTTAGAGGTCCAACTGTGGGTCAACTAAAGCTGCGATGAAGTACAACAGTTGTCTTGTGGTGACCTGATAATAGTTCTGTGCAATTGGACTTTGTATAGTTGGAAGTATGTGATTAGTTACTTTGATCATGTTACAACTTGATCGTTTATCCATTTCTGTCATGCTTCCTTTTGGTTTCTTTAATGATATGGTTTTAGACTTGAATTTGATCGGCATTGGATAGTTACAGAGGCTCCTGGAAATTTGATGGGTCGTGACGATGACAAAAGAAGAAAGGGAGTTCAGGCTGCAGCAAGAGCATCAGTCGAGCGTAATACTTCTTCTTCACATATTTCTGGAAGCTTATCACAACCTCGAGATGGATTTGAAGGAATGGCAAAGCGACCTTGGAGCATCACAGCATCTAAGGATACATCAGAAACAAATATCGAGTCAGATATGATAGATACTATCATTGGAAAAACCAGTGGCTCTGATAGTGTTTCAAGTTCACATGTTAGAGACGCGCCAACTGGTACTGTGGGAACTGCAGCTGGGAAGGGAAAAAACAATGACGCTGGGTCTTCAAAGAAGATGAAACACGGAAACTTTTTCTTTAAATTCCATGTGTTCTGACACAGTAGAAGATGCAGTTATGGACCTGGAGGCACTTTTGAACAAAATCAAATGGGCTAGATCTATTTTGGAATTTGGAAAACCACTCTCAGGTACCACGCAGAATACTTGGAAATTTCAGGAACACAGGGCATCATCATCTACACCAAAATGAGCGTGTTAAATTTTTGAGTCCTACCCCATACATATGAAAAACGTAGTTTTGGTTACGCAGGACGTGGCGGTAATAGATAGCCGTCCAGTTTAAGCTTCTTTCTAGTTGGAGCTAGTTTCACAAAATGACGTTTCTCTTTCCATTTCTCTTCTCTTCGATATCTCACTTCCCAATTTGCTTTTCAATATTTCAGCTTGAGCTTCACAAAGTAACCTCTGTATATATTTTCTTTTCCCATTTAGGTTCCAACATTTCAACTAGAGCTTTCACAGGTTCCGCTCACTAGGTTAGGGAGCCTAAGACTAAAATTTTGTTTGGGGCTTTTTTTTTTATATATAAAATAAAATAAAATTTTGACATTTGATTTTTATTTAAAAATAATTTTTATCATTTGTCAAATAAATTACTACTTAAAATTTTATATTACATTTCCAATTAATATTTTAATTAATAATGATATATAATATTTATTTGATATTTTTAATGTTATTTTATTGAGTTAATTAATATTTTTAATTGGATATTTAAAAAAAAAAATTATATTTTAGACTTTTTTGAAGGGCCTTCTTTCATGAGGAGGCCTTAGGCAATTATTAATGGAAGAGCCGGCTGTGAGCTTTCGTTTAGGCTAATTTTTCAGTTTATTTTAACAAGACCGACCATGGCGATCCATTCGGGAGACAATGATTAAAAAAATATAAAAACATTTGGGTGAAAGGAAATGACTAGATCTCTGTAACTATTGGATTTTCTGCTTTTTCTACATGGGTTTTCGAGGAGGTTTAGCCGGAAAGAAGAAGAATCTAAAATAGTTGTAGGGACCAAAAAGGTGGGAGTGACGAGTGTTAACAAGAGGTTGATTGCAATTTTTCCCTCCTCTTTGTTGCACGAGATGAATAAGAAAAGAAGAACAACTCTGTATATAATTAAAGAAAAAAAGCAAGAGATTAGAATATTGAAAGATGGGAGAGACGCAACTATTTAAGTATTTTCCAAACATCACGTAAAGGAGTCCACATTTTTTGTCCGTATGTTTAGTATTTTTTTAAATTTTATTAGAAATTGTTTAGATAATGAGATTAAATGAGATGATTTCAAATGAAAGTTAAATAAAATATTATTAAAATATTAGTATTATATTAACTCTTGAAATTTAAAAATTTTGAATTGAAATTTGAATTGCTACAAGAAAATACCTTTATTATGTTGCAAATATAACTACTGCAAAAAGGCCTTAATTCCAGCGAATTCTTTATCGTTGCAAATTTTAAGTATTCAGGTTTTGAAATGTGCCATTTGTGACCTTTTTTTTTAAAATTTTTTGTAACGAAATTTTTTTTAAAATTTAGAAGCTGCATTTTTTGACCAATATGATTACCTTCTGCGACGAAAAATATCGCTGTAAATGTTTAAAAACTTGTTGCGATGTAAAAAACCTACTATTATCCCCAATCACACCTTTCTTCCCCTTGCCCTTCTCTCTCCCCGATTCCTCTTCTCCCATAGCCCAAGCCGCCACGCATAGGCCAAGCCACCGTGAACAACCTATCGCTGATGATCCCACCTCGGCAACCATCTTCTCCTCCTCCTCTTCAGGCGACGCCGGTTTCCCCCTCCCTCTTCCTCTCTGTCGGTTCTTTTCTCTTGGATTTCCCATGGTTGCCGCTACCCACACCTCATCGCCATCGCTAGTCATCCGTTGGGTTTTCCATGGTGGTCATTCTTGAGTTTTAATCACTTTTAGTTCACAAAAAAAGCACATTTTTCCTGAGTTTTACCCTTGCCATTTTTCTTATTCTTTTGTCAAGTGGGTCATTATCTTGTTAGACTTTTTAGTTTCGATTGTTGTTCATTCTCTGTTGTATATGATTTTTTGTGCTTTTATTGAATTTTTACTAAATATTCATTCTAAGCATTTTTACTGCTCCCATTATGGCTGATTTTGGTCTTGAGTTGCTTATGTGTTTGAAAGAAGTTTAAAGATACTGTACTTAGGTTCCTAGTGGTAACTTGGGTAAGATCAATTTGTTTTGAAAAGTGAAGAGAGATAGAGGATTCAACCTGTTTGCATAAAAGCCACACTGATATTAATGATATTTGTTATTATTCTCATTTTCTCATACTTCGCTGTTACAATTTGTTTTCATATATCTAGACATAATCTATAACTTACTCAAATCTACTATCCACTCATTGCGTGACATCCATCTAATATTCACTTATGTTCTGTATTTCCATTATGTTATGTATTTCCTTAGATTTTTCTTTCATGCCAAGTTGATAATTGTGCCTTTATTGTTGGGTTAGTCAATTCACTTAGTTTTTGCTTGTGTCGTTGAGTGAGTTTCTTTTTATATTAATTTCTTTTATCTCCCAAAGGATATAAATCTGATTTCTTTTTGTAATTTATTGGATTGGAAACTCAAATACTTCAAAACAAAGCCTTTACAATATACACTACAAATGCTTTTGCATGGGCTTCAACTTCTTGGGGATTATTGGATATAATAATTTACTTTTGCAACTAGAATGATAGAATTGATATTGGATTGTTGAATTGATAGCCAATAGCATGCAGTCGATATAAAGACAGAATATAGAAAGTGTGCAATGAGGGACCAGTCATACCATCATGCATTTAGAGCGAAAGGTGAGTATGGCATACTCATGATTTTCCTGCCCCTGTAATTTTAATAAGCCTCTTAATGATATTTTCATTCCTAGAGCCTGCAAGTTTGCCCATTCCATTTGAAAAAAATTGGATAAATTTGATACCTACATGAAAAAATTCTTGCCCCTGTAAATTTTAATAAGCCTCTTTTTGTCTAGCAAACCCTTAAAAAACTTAAAGCCTGATGTCTTTATGTTTTAAGTTGAAACAATTTTAGTATTGTCTGATGTCATTTAAGGTTTTCACTGTCAGAAGTAGTTCTTAGTTTAACTGAAATGCATAATTACCTCTTCTTTGTAAGATTAAAGCCTTTTTGTTATTTGGCACAAGCATTTACGATTCTTGAATTGAAGTTTTAGAATTGAAATACAGATGCAAGTCTTTACTACTTGCTGCTTTGCTAACTGATCTTCTATGCTTTGGTGGTTAAAATAAACTGTTGACTGCTTTTGACTCACTCTCCCTTCTTAATTTTTTCTTTCACTCTAGATTTCATGTATATGATGTTGATACCAAATATCACAATATACTTGTGAAGGCACATTATGGTTTCTGCTCTCAAGTATCTAAATTTTTAAATCTTTGTACCTTATGCTTTTCCAATTATAATTTGTACCAGTAAGTGTTTTTGTAGTACCTCATCCAATACTTTTTAAGTGCTGAATACTGCAATTTGCAAGTTAGAACTCTTTTACATTGGAGAGTAAGAGCTGGGTATTGGTTTTCTGAGAAAATGTTGGTTAGATGACATTATACTTTCATTAACCTGTTCGATTGTATTTTTATTGACACATGGTTAAACACATATATTTATGTGATATATTGTAGGTGTCACACATACTTGAATTCTGATTTCAAGAAGAGGGTAGGTCGCCGAAGGAAGACATGCTCTTATGTGAGGTAATTGATGTTCTTTTTTGAAAGTACTACAATGTCCCATTTGTGCATCTTTAATGATGAATCCCATTAAGATGAACATTATAATTCATCAATCATTTTTTCAGATATATATATGCCATCCCTCCTACCTAATTAATGATACCACTAGGATGAGGATTTTAAACCTGATTTTTTTTTTTTTTTTTTGGTTTCAAATTTGCTTAAAGATTGTTCTGTTGTGATTACTCATTTATGATGGTAGTCACGAAATGATTAAATATAATATGTGGTTGAGATGGACAAGCATGCTTCAGTTTTTTTTCCTAATATTTTTTCTCTCAATCTTATACTTCTTGGTGATATGTATTGGAGGGATAGGGTCTTATTTTAGAGCACAATGTGAGAAGTACGGAATGATGTCTCCTCCATTTATTATCTCCACCAAAGATATTGAGATGGTAGGCTAGAGAAGTAATTTTGAGTAGGAGTGTTAAATCGTGTTAATGGGTCGTGTTTGTGTCGTGTCAAAACAGGTATATTATACTATATAGGTCAACTCTAACCTGACCCGTTGAGCTTATCGTGTCAAAAGTTCAAAATCTAACACGACCCGTTAACATAACGTGTCGTGTCGTGTCAACCCGTTATAACCGATTAGTAAATATTACGAAATAAATTAACACGATAAAATATTATACGTTGCAACCTGTTTATATAAATGTGTTGAATATGTCTGAAACTAATCTGTTTGACTTAATTAAATTTAGCATAATTTTATACAAATGTTAAAATCGTAATATTTATAAAAATTATAATATTAACTACAAGTATGAATTACAATCTAAACAAGAAAAATATCAATATTAAGATTCTAACAATTTTATTTTTAAATATAAATGTATACTTGTAATTTTAATTTTCTTAACGTGTCATAATGTGTCATAGCGAGTTAAAACAGGTGGACCTACAATCAATCCTTTAAATAATCGTGTCGTAATGTATCAACCCGTTTTGACCCGAAACCCATTAAGACTAAACTCTAACCTGTTATTATCGTGTCGTGTTCGTGTTGGATTAACGGGTCATGTAACATATTGCCACCCCTAACTTTGAGTTCTTGTTTTTATTTTTTTTTAATATCTTATATTTTTGATGAGTAACTTTTCTTCCCATGTCCCGTTGAAAATAGAAGATAATTCTTCAAATTTGTTCCTTTGGCATAGTGTAGATGCCATTCAAGAAGGTAAGAATGCTTTATATGCATTTCTCCAGTTTTTTGTGTGTTTGTGCAAGCTTGGCCTAGTGGATAGTGAAGAACAAGAATATATGTCCATGAAGTTCTTTAATGAGATGAAGGAGAAGGATAACTTTGAAATTGGGTAACGTTATTTTTTTTAATTACAGTTCAATATTTTAAAGAGAAGTATTAGGTTAATGTTTTTACATTTTGTGTTTCATGTTGATGTAAAAAAATCATGTAATGAGATTTTGTAATCCTGTCACAGATATTTTTATAAAATTTTTGTAAAAGGCCATTTTCGACAATTTCTTAGCAAGTATATATATTTTAAACTGTTCCATTATTTGCGGCGACATTTACTCGCCGCAAATAGTTTTAACAAGGGTTAAATTGTTAAATTTGGCAGATGCTTGTAGCTTTTGTTGCGGAATGGATTCACTGCAAAAGGCCATATATTTGCAGCGCTTTTGAATTTTGCTGAAATTGCATATTTTAATCAATAATTTCTTAATCGTCATGCGTCGATTTTAAATCGTTGAAAATGACTTTTTATGACTTTTTTTCTTATTTTTTACGATGAAATTTAGTACCTCAAAATGCTCGTTTTCTTGCAATAAATATAAATTGTTTATTATATATTATGTAAAGATTTGTGAAAATTATAATGATAAAATAAAATGAGATGATTTAGAGTGTCTTTCACCCTCTAAGCCCATAATTGTTGTTGATCTTTGAAGACTTTAAGCTTTAGGTAAATGCTTGACAAGTAGGTCTAACGATAAAATTTTGTTGCTTAAATCAAGACTGGGTTGGGATTAAACTTTTATTTAATTGAGTAGTATATATGACTGATCAAGAACGGTACTCGCTGAGAATGATAGCAAAAACAGAAGGTAATGCCAATTTGTAAATATGGCGTCTTTCTTTTATGTATGCTCTTTTTTCATTTAGGTTTCTTTTAGATTCAGAGATGAAATGAGTTAAGATGAATTTAATTTATTTTTTAATATTATTATTATTTTAGAATTTAAAAAATGTGTATTAAAATTTAAAAAAAGTGTATAAGAATTTATATTTTGTATAAAAAATTGTAAAAGTATAATGATGAAATGAAGATGAGTTGAGATAAGTTGATATGAGTTTTAAATATAAACGAGACTTTAGATGTTGTTATTTTAAGTCGTACTTAACAATCATACCGTATTTAAGTGATTATTATTTAAGTGATAGAAATATTAATTTGAAATGTGCCATGTCACAAAATATATTGACATGTAACTATTGTCTCTTTATCAAAAAAATTAAAAAGTATAACTATATAACTCGGAATGATAATCTTTAAAATGAAAAGTAGTATTACTTGATTTAATATATAAATGGTGGTGGCATATATGCTTGACCTATTTTGATGAAAGAACTTATTTGATCTCTATAATTTTTTGTGAAATAAATATTTTAAAATTTAATAGTGAAATAAATATGTATTATTTATTAATAAAATAGGAAAATTTTCTTTTTAAGGTACCATTTTCGTGATAAATTTAGGGTCAATTTGAATTCGAAAATGAAATGAGTTTAATTTATTTTTTAATATTATTATTGTTTTAAAATCTAAAAAATTTTAATTAGAATTTGAAAAATGTGTATTAGAATTTGAAAAAGTTGTGCTGAAATTTGTGTTTTATATGAGAAATTGAAAAAATATAATGATAAAATAAAGATGAGTAGAAATGAATTGAACTCATTCTCAAATTCAAATCGGGTTTTAATAGGATGATATTTTCGTAATGTCACATTTGATCCTTAATTTGATATTTATAGTCCTATAAAATGGGATAAAATATAGAGTAAATATATGTATCTTCGGTATTTGGACTCCATTGCGACCTCAGGGGGTTTTAAAAATAGAAAATAAAAATAAAAATAATTACATATATTTTATCTCCATACATTATTTTATTATTTTTGTAAAAAAAAATGAAATAAAAAAATGTAAAAAAAATTTATATTACGTAGCCACGGCGGGGATCCCCTCTCGAGAATCCCTAGCACTACTTTAAAATATATGAATAAATTTGAGCAACAGTTACTGTTTCGGAACATTCAAAATAAATAATTCACATGAATAATATTTTTACTGTTTATATAAATAATAAAATACTGTTTATATAAGTGGACTATTTTAGATATTTTAGAACAGTAACTGTTGCCAGCACAGCTCAAAATATATTTACAATATTATGACAGAATTTAATTTTAAAAAAATAAAATTTTTATTACAAAACAGTCAACGGAGTTGAAGGATGACATCGGATTAGGTCAATCATAGGGTTAAGAGGAGCTGCCCGTTTCAATCTTGAAGCATTTCAAATTCACTGAAACAATGGAGCCCCCGCCACTGAAGCTCGTAATGCTCCAAGGCCCTCGGGAGGGCGAAACCCTAGAATTTCGACCCCTTTCCATCGTCCAAATCGGCCGTGTCGTCCGGGGCAACACCGTCCCCATCAAGGACGTCGGCATTTCAACCAAGCACCTCTCCATTGAGTCATCCTCTTCTGGGTCAGGCAAATGGATCCTTCGCGATCTTCACTCCTCCAACGGCACCCTCCTCAACGCCACCAAGCTCCTCCCAGACACTCCCTATGATCTCCGGGATGCCGACTCCATCAAGATCGGCGAGTACACTTCCATCTTAGTCAAGATTGACGGCCACGATGAGAGCCAACTGAGACGGAACCCTAGGCGCCGTGCCGCCGAGAAAGACAAGGCGGAACTGGTGGCAGAGAATCGGGGCCCGGCGGTAAAGGCTTCTATAGAGAGCGAAGCTAAATGTGATGAGAAAGGTGAGGACTTGGAGACTGGGAATAGAAGGAGGGGTCCGCCGAGGAAAGCTAGGATTATGAAGAGTGAAGACGTTGCTCAGGAACTTCGTTGTCAGGAGCCTGAGAATGTTGAACCCGTGGAAGAGAAACCGTTTCGGCAAACAAGTACAAGGCGCACACGGAGTGCAAAGATCAAGGACTCTGGGCATTTGGAACCGGTTCTCGAGAAGATCCCAGAGAATTTGAGTGGAGAAGTGGAGGTTAAGGTTAAGAAGAACCGAGTCGGGGCGAGAAGAAGGAAGAATTTATGCGAAGAGTCATTGAATTTCGTTCGAGTTGATGCTTCGGAGAAAAAGGGAAACGTGGAAGAGACAAATTTCGAAGAAAACATTATAACCGATGTTGACAAAGGTGCTCCGAGTAGAGTGGATGCTTCAGAGGATAAGGAGACTGTGGAGGAAACGAATTCCGAAGAAAATGATAGACTGGATGTCCATAAAGGCGCGGCAACTGGAGTTGATGATAAGGTGGAACGGGGTACTGGTTCTGATGTCAAAGAGAAGGAGGGGCTCGATTTGGAGAAGATGACGCTTGGGGACTGGTTCGATTATTTGGAGGTGCATTTGCCAAAACGGATAATTGATGCGACCGAGGAGATGATTGACGGTATGAGACAGAAAGCTAAGCAAGTTCGTGAGTATTTGGTGGAGCAGAGGAATGAGAGGGGTAAAGTGCCAGTGCGATAGACCACTCCTAGTTTATGTGGTAAATTTGTAGTTCAATCGGCTTCATCTTTTAAATGTATGTTGCGCAATATCTGCAAATGTGTTTTGTCCTTGAGCTATGCATTTTGCTGTTAACAATTTGGATCATAAAATATATTTAGTTGGTAATCTTCTCTTGGAGTCAAGGAAAGCGCGAACTTTACTGTGAAAGATCATTAGGAATCTAGAATTCCGAATACAGGAACATAGGCACCTAGTTAAGACTGAAGTAGACAATATTTGGAGCCATGATGACTGGTATTTCAACAGCATATCTGGGACAACTCAGAAAACTTCACTGTTATTTTTGTTGGTTTTGAATCCAGTCAATGTAATTGGCAAACACTGTCATGGATATCATGTCCTCAATGCCATGATCGAGAGAATCTCATGCAGTTAGGTGTTATGAGCCACAACGAGAGTACTTTATACTGGATTAGAAAATATAAAAACTTATATTTGCATATTATTGACATCCCTACCATTACCAAGGCTTCTACCATGGACTGAAGCACTTCAGTGCTAGTTTGATTACATGGTGCTGGAAATTAAGGTAGCTTGGAACTTTCCCAAGTGCTAATTTGTAGTGATAGGCTGAGATTGCTATTTTACTTGTTTTGAGTTGTGAGCTTATCTTTTTTGGCCGGAAGGCTCTAAGTTTTCATCCATTTAAGGCCTTATATGGATTGTTTCATCTCATCTCATCGTTATAATTTTTTCAAATTTTCATTTATAATATAATAAATAATTTAACTTTTTAAATTTCAAAACAATAATAATAGTAAAAAAAAATATTCTAAAAATATTTTATTTAATTTTTATCTCAACTCATCTCATCTCATCTCATCTCATTTCAACTTGCTATCCAAAAGAGACCAAATCTTACTCACCGGAAAAAAAGTCTTCATCTGTTTCAATAAAAGAACTAGTAAGTCGTATGTACGAGAATAGATTCCATGAAGTATCTTGTCTGCACAATATCGTGGTTTGGTTGTATGATTTGCATGTGATCTGTGCGTTCTGTTTCTTCTCTAGAAATCAAGAATATCAGATGTCAACTGTATACTCTGCTTTGCAATCTTGCAAATTAAGGAAAGCGTGAGGTGGGATTTTAAGTTGTAAAGGGGCACATGTTGTATTAGGGTAAATATGAATACAATTCATGTGTACTTTGTTTGGGAATGGATGGCCCCAGGGGCGAAATCAGAATTCTGTGTTTGGGGGGACGATCGATAAAATGTGCAATAAATATAAATTTTATAAGGATGATCATCAGTGATAAAAGTGTCATATTTTGTTATTACCGATCTCTCTAAATGTATATTAATTTTTGGATTGTTCACGTCTTTTTTAAAAAAAAAAATCAATTATTTTTAAGTACTTGCTCATATTTTTCTATGATTTAAGAAAAATTTATAAATTAAGAATAAATTTAAGAATTTTCTAATAAGTAATGATGTAACGCTATTAAAATTTTAACAAACTATATCTTATAATCATACAAGTTAGATTGAAACTAAATAAGTGAATATAATCAATCAATTTTACAATTATATAAATTTATAATCAATTTTTTTATTAAAGTTAAACTGTTAGTTGAGTGACTGTGAAATTATGTAAATTGAAATTTTAGTTTAAGTGAAAATAAAAGTTAAAATATAAATAGATATATATTAAGATTTAGATGAATAATTTTAGTAAAAAAAATTTGGGGGGGCAATTTTTATTTATTTTTAATTTGAAAGAGAATTTTAATTATATATATAATTATATATATTTATATTATAAATTAATTTTTAAAAAACTTTTTGGGGGAGGGGGGGGGGGGCGGTAGCCCCCCCAAACACTAAGCTGGATCCGCCCCTGGATGGCCCTACTTGTAGTGTTTATGTACCCCTGAATACAGGTTTATTTAGTGAAAATTTGCTAAGGCTATCACTTTTTGACACATCTACTCTGTTTCTTTGCCTACCATTTTAGGGTTGTGCTAGATACAGTCTAATTTTTTGGACTCCTTTACGGTCTAAATTTAGAATAGACAAAACAATCCTCATTTTATCATATACTTGACCAAAATACCCCTAAATCAAAATACTTCAAACTTGCAGCCCAATTCGGCTATGTTTGGATATCAAGAAGTTTTGAGAAATTTTAAGAATACTTGTGAATAGTTTGAGTAGAGAGAGAAAAAGTTTTGTGGATCCCATTGAAAATGTTTTAAGTTGTTTGAATGTGTAAAATATTTTGAGAGTATTTTTTAAATAGATAATATTGTAAAATTTGTGGGTCCCATTAATATTTTATATTTTAAAATATTAATATTTTATTCAAAAGAAATTAAAATATAAAATAAAAAATTTGAAACCGTAAAACGCCGGAATCCCAAAACGTCCGAAGGCTTGCATGTGCACGTGGGAGACAACGACGGCATTGTCGGAGCTAAGATTTTAAGAGGTTGATTGTCAGCGTGAGTGGAGTTCGATGAAGGGGCGGTGTCACCAGTGGTGGCTGGTAGTGGGTTGAATGAAACCCATAAACGCTAAAACCCATTTTCGGCGTTGGATCACGCATGGGAGATGATGGCGGTGGAGGCCGGCGGTAGGATTGTCTGCAGTGGTTCGTCGGCGCGAAAAGATGCCGATGACGCTGGCAGTTTCACCAGTGGTGGCCGACGGTTGGTCAAATATTGGGGTCACGCTGCGCGGGGTTGAAGATTACTGTAGCAGACAAAAAGAAAAATTATTTGAAATGAGAAAGTGGGAAATGTATAAATTTTGTGTGTTTGAAATGTTTTAAAGTGTTTGAGAGTAAACTAATCTCAGCCGTATAAGAGTATTCCAAAATTCTTGAAGCTTTCTTGACATCCAAACTTGGGCTCAGTCTCCCACGACTGCTTCTGCGTCTACATGCATTAGTCTACTCGCCTCCACTATCAACGACAAAGGTGTAGTTCTTGTCATCACAAGTGGGTTTTATGTACCTTTAATTGGTGATTGAATATAGACAGTACTATCAAAACTTGAAGATTATATATCTCGGGGTGCCCTTCTTATAAATTTGTGTAGAGTTACAAAAATATGTTTTATTTATGTTTTCATTCAGAACTACAAAAATATGTTTTATCTACATTTTATCTACGTTTTCTTTCAAAGTTATAAAAACTAATTGGTTTCTATAAAAGTGGGGGATGTTTCAAAACTACAGGGGAGACAAAATGAAAACAAGAAAATTTATAAGAATCATCAAAATCTTCATGATGACATAAAGCACTTTCAGGAGAAGTTTCTATAAAAGTAGGGAAGGTTTCTAAATTGCCCATTATCCCCCAATAAACATCCAATGACCAAAATTCATTGGTTCCTAGGAGAATCTTAACATAAATGGAGGCTCTCCAACGCGACAAAGTTGCACTAGACAAGGGCGTGTAATATTATATTAGTGAAGCAGAGTTTCCTCCATGTCATGCACGCCTGTTTCATCCACTGCATGCATGACTTCATCATATTAAACTCCTTCGCATGCAAGTTTGCTACCTCTAGGATTTCTTTGGGTCTTTGATTCATCTATTCATACCCCTGTTAGCCTTTATTATCAAGCATTTATTGATCATCTTCTTCACCTAGAGTTAACCATTAAATTTTTTCTCCACACACACGCAAGCCCACTTCTCCTCCATTTTTTCAATCCTCAAAGTTATCTAAACCACTAGTGGCACATCAAAACTACCAAGATAAAAGAAAAATACCCTTCCACACCGCCATCACCATTTCACCATAGATCCACTACACTATCTCCTCCACCGTTGCACCACAGCAAAATCCCACAACCAGCCCAAAACCTCCCTGCTTTATCCAACAAAAATTCCCTTGCTTTTGCTTCCCAAAACAGAGTAAGTAAAGCTATCCGTGACCCTCGGTTGTTTAGTCGTGTTGCACGCCAGGAACCTCCCGGTCAACCACAGAAAACGCCGATAGTTCCTCCCAGATCTGTCGTTCGTCACCTCACGGTAAGCCACCACGTCAACCTTTCTCTTTTTCTCCCTCTCTCTCTCGGCTTAACCACCCTCTCTCATCATGTCTCTCTCGCTCTCTCTCATTAGTGCCCAGTTGTTCAGTCGTGGGTGCTCGATGAAGATGGTCCTTGACGGAGTGGTACTCGACGAAGATGGTCCTAGGCAAAGGAGATGGCGACGTCCAGCGATGGCTACGACGATGTGACGGCGAGAGGGCGAGGGCGAGGGTGAGGGTGAGGGGGTTACAGGCATCACGAGATTTTCTTAGCCTTAGCTGCTCTAGGCATATTAGGAGAAATGAGAATGAGATGCGCATAAAGGTAGGGCCCTTGATAAAACCCTCACTTGTTTGATAATTAAAACGTTACCGTTTTATTTGACTTGTATTGCAGTCAACAAGCAAATAGAGTTATTCATCATTTTAATCAAAATGAATACTTCCTGATGTTAAGAATTTCAAAAGTCAGCGAGAGATTCTTGTATGATTTTATATTGTAGTTCACGTTTACAATAACGCTACACAGACATCTCTAGCAAATGGGAGACAATTGTCTACATTATCTTACTTAGAGTGATGTGAATTATGATATGTGATACTTAATTTTCAGTAAATAATTTACAATTATATGATGTGATAAATCAAATTGAATTAATTTATAAATTGAATTAATTTATTTTTGTGAGATTGATGAAGTATTTTTCTAAAGTGTAATGGTATACTTACACCTCCTAAACTGCTGGTTTACTACTCAATTTTTTTTTTCTTTTTTCTCTTTGCATTTAGACTAAAACTTTTAAAACATGATCTCCTTGCATAATCTAGAAGAAAATAAATTTGATAAGCATGCAATTTAATTAAGGCGGCCATCTTTAGAGATTTTTAATCCATATTGAAATAGAAAAAGGAACTAAAAAAAATTGAGTAGTAAAAGAAGTGTCAAGTATCATGGGTAATGCTATTCATCCCAATTTGAGATTTTGATTTGGGGATATTATTTCTAATTTTTTAAAAATGTATGTTAAGGATTTAAAAGATCTTATAAAAATATTTTTTTTTACATGATTTTTTAAGAGAGTGATTGGCAGTAACCATTGTGCTGATGCACAATTATTTATGTTCCTTTTCATTTTTTTTTAATATTTTAAAATATTTTTTAGAAATAAAAAAAATTATAATATTATTTAAAAGCATTCTTAATTATAAAGTAAAAAACAAAAACTAAATAAAAAAAAATCCAAATCGGATCCCAAATCAAAATTTCAAATAGAGAGGTTTCAAATAGAGAGGAAGAACATTTTCCAAAGTATCATTATCCTTGTCTAAAAGAAATCTCGGCGACTGTGCTATATTTATGCTATTCGCATTTGAAATGGGTTGGATCAAAGCATAATTCGTGAGCATATGATTGTATAGAAATATGGGCTGTACTGAAGAGTAGAGCTTGATGGGCCAGGCAAACGTCCAATATTATTATTATTATTATTTTTTGGATTTTTTATTTTTTGGATTTTTTATTTTTTAAAGAAGATCCAATAATAATAATAATAATAATAATGATAATGGACGTTTGCCTACTTGAATTTAAGCCCATCAATCTCTACCCTTCAGTCCAATATCATTATGATTTAGGAAAAGGTGAACCTTATATCCTCCTCCTCAATTAGCTAGCTTTGTATTCTTTAAACTTTGGTTTATGTTTTGGAATGCTTATATTTCAACGAATGTGATGTTTTCTGAGGAAAATAAATAAATAAATAGGTCCTTACCCTTGCTCTAAAGATATCTCAACTAACATATTTTTTGTTATTATCGTTTTATAAGCTCTGAAGCAAATTTTTTAATCATGTTAGAAGAAAATTTTAGTTTAATTAAATTAGAGGCACTGTTAAGTAACACAGCTCAGTCCGTGGAGCAATTATTGGAACCATCATTGGGCAAGACAGCTTGTGATAACTATGCTGATTCTTCCAATTGTTCTCAAGATTCTTAGTTATTTCCTTTCATGTAATTATCTTGGTGTATCACTGTATATGTAGCATACTGTAAAGAGCTTTCCTTGTATGTACAAACTTCCTTATAATTGTATCTTCTATATATGGAATACACAGTGAAGGGTGCAGGTATTGCGAACCACACTCTCTTTTTCTTCATTCTTTCATGGTATTCAAAGCCACATGTTAACGCCCTTTCCTACGTATTTGTTTGCTTCCGCAACAATGTATTCCTCGTCCATCACTTTCAATCCTCTGAACATCACACAATTGATCTTGGTACGGATGGATGGAACAAATTACCTCAACTGGGTTTCTCATTGCTCCTAGTTAAGGCTGCAAACAATCCGATCAAGACGAGTTCGAGCCAAATCAAGTTGAGCTGGACTGAAATAACTCAAGTTCGAGTTCAAGTCGAGTTGAAAGCTTGCCAAATCGAGTCGAATTCGAACCGATTAAAGACGAGCTCGAACCGAATCGAGTTATTTATTGATCTTTGTTTTTACTCTCTAATGATCCGTACGAACCAAACTGAACTTAGTCGAGTAATTACTCAAGTTTCTTACTCTTCATAAATATTTGATTAAATAATTCTTTTGTGAACTTAATACATTATTATTGTAAAGAAACAAAATAGATTATTTCTACATAAAGTAATAAAATATATTACTTATACAAAATATTAAAAATAATATATATAACACATAAAATATATATAATAAAAGAATATATGTAAGAATATATGTAAGATTATATATATGTATATAGAAATATTATGAGTATTGTTACGAGTTCGAAACGAGTTGAGTCAAGTTTATACGAATCTTGTTCATGAATACAAACCGAGTTGAGTTGAAATTATATGAGTTTGGCTCGTTTAATATTCGAACTAATATTAGTGATCACGAACAACTCATTTATTAAATGAACCGAGTTCGAATCGAGTTTATAAGGGTCGAACTCAAATTGTTCACGAGCAGTTCTGTTCGTTTGCATCCCTACTCCTAGTATTACGGAGTAATGATTTGTTGGGTTTCGTGGACCGTGCCCAACAAAATTCTTTACAACCAACTCTAATAGCACTCAAGAAATTAATCCAGCATTTCTTCTCTGGACAAAGAAGGATCAATTCGTCCTTGGTTGAATGCAACGTTAGCTAGGGAAGTTTTGTCAACCACCTTTGGTCTTGATACCTCTTGAGCTGTATGGCTTGCATTGGCCAACATGTATGCTTCACAGTCTCAGTCATGCATCAATTGTCTAAAAAGGCAGTTGTAGTCTCTGTTCTAAGGTGAATGAAGTTGTGGAGAATATCTCCAGGATGCCAAATCATGGGCAAATCAACTTGCTGTAGTAGGACAGCCCATAGGGGAGGACGATTTAATTCATCATATCCTCTTTTTTCTCATTCTTTTCGATTGCTATGGGTATTGCTTTACGTGATAAATCAATGAGTTTTAAAGATTCTCATCTGAGCTGCTCTCATGTGAAATCCAAATCACAAGTCAACGATTTGTGCATGTACCACAACTACATGATGAGGGCACCATTGCTATGATGGCTTGAAGACTTGGTGGCCAAAAGAAGCAGAATAAAAATCTTTCACCCAGGAACTCAAATTCCTCTAGAAAAAATCATAACCAAGGCCCTTCTCAATTTCAAGGCAATCCACAAAAGAATAATCAAATGCAAGGAAATTTTCAAGTTTTCAGAAATAATCAATATTCAAATGGTGATGCTCTTAATCCTTACTCTTGTCAAATTTGCCATAAGGAAAACCATATTGCATTAGATTGCTTTCACATGTTTGACTATAGCTACCAAGGTCGTCACCCACTAGCCCAACTTGCTGCCATGGTAGTTTATTCAAACTCTCTCTTAGAAGACAACACTTGGCTGGCTGATAGTAGAGCCAACAGACACATCACCAATGATAATGGTGACATGGTCTCTTCGAAACCTTACAATGGTTTTGACATTATGATAGTTGATAAAGGAAATTGTTGCCCAGATGACTAATACAAGAGGATAGGTGAATTGGGTTATATTAAAAAAATTAACACTTATAAACCAAATACACAATATAAAATATAAATAAAATATGAATCAGCAGGAAATATAAAGAGAAAAGATAAGAAGAAGCAAACTCAGCATTTTAACGAGATTCAGCCCACTATCTACGTCCTCACCTTAAGTTACCCATTGAGAATCCCAAATTCACTATTCAATCTCCTTCAGGTGGAGATGGAAACCTATTACACCTTTGAGCAACACTGCTACAAAGAATCCGTGTAGAACACCCTCTATACTTGCAATCACCTTACACTTGGTGACTTAACTATTTCCTGTGTAGAACACCTTCTACACATACAAGGGTTATACGCATATTTTTACAAATACAAAAGCTAATAGTTGGTAGATTATCAGAGTATACTCCTCAATGAGTGAGATAAGAACAATACAGTACAACTTATATCTCTCTCAAAATGAACAGGGATTAAGACACAAAACTTAGAGAAGAGAGAATGAAGGCTTTGAAAGAATGATGCAAAACTTAGCAATTGATGTGTAAGCTCTTGTTGTAATTTTTGCAAAACTCAAGTGAGGTATTTATAGGCAAATGAGTTTTCATATTTAAATTTGAAAATGTTCACATGTCAAATAAGAGCACTATTCACTTTTCAAAAGATTCAAATAAAAACATCTCATTTTTATATTTGTCAAAGACAACTCCATTTATTTTTTAAAAAATAAAATAAAATCTTTTACTTTTCATACATGACAAAATGAGTATAGTTTATTTTTTGAACAAAATAATCTTCTTTTGCATATGTCAAAAAAACACACAACCACCCTTCAAGATTTTCAAACAAAATCATCTATTTTTTGTATTTGTAAAAAAAAAAACACACAACCACCCTTCAAGATTTTCAACAAAATCATATATCTTTTGCATTTGTCAAAAAAACACACAACCACCTTTCAAGATTTTCAAACAACACATGCACATGTTAAAGATGACAATCAATCATCTTACAATATCAAATCTTTATGCATATGTGAAAAAAAAAAAATTCGAAATTAAATATTTTAATAAAGTTATGCAAATGTAAAAAATGCAATTTAATACTTTATGAGAAAATATTAATTTTTAGCCTTAATCTAATTTCAAATTTTAAGAGATATACAAAATTACTCTATGAGTTTCATTTATAGATTTGTTCTTCTTCTTACTCATGCTTGATTTCTTGATGTGCTTAACTCTCTTCATGCATAGACAACTTGAGTTTGAGTCTTGAATTTATTTGTTATCATCAAAATTTATACGTAGATACGAGACTTGAAACCTTGGGTTCTACAATCTCTCCTTTTTTTATGATGACAAATACTTAGTATAAATTTGAGACCTGCAGTTAATATTTAAACTCCACCTGAAAATATGCGTTAGTTTTTCAAGTAAAATATAGACATGATTCTAGCATATATAACAGAGTAGTATAATACTAGTATCAGACTTCTCCCCATTTTGGTATCATTAAAAAGGAACTGTAATTGGTTTCAGTAAAATTTCTTCTCGCAATAACCAATAGCTAAATAATTGGAGCCACCCGTTTCCGACAAAAGTTGCAAAGGCTGAGACCTAACTTTATCGTCTCGGTGCGGAAGGAGATTTAAATCCGCTTGATGTTTTTGACGAATTAGATGTTGCAGAGATTTGAAGTTGAATAAGGGGAGTCATCCGTGTCCGACAAAGGTTGCAAAGACTGCAAACCTAGTTCTAGCAATTCGGTGCGTAAGGAGATTCAAATCCGCTTGACGTTGTTGACAAACGAGATTTTGTAGAGATTTGAAAGTTTTCAATTTCTGTTTAAATGACCATTTTCACCCTTCCATTTTCACAAGAAAAATCTCTCATTCTTTATTGATCAAGTATCTATTTATCCAAAACGGCAGAATGACGGATAAAATTTCTTCTGATAATCTTCTGGATTTGAACCAAGAACCGTCTCAATAAGTCATATCTCCTGTCTCATCCAGCATATTTTGTAAGTTTGACTAAGTAAGATTTGAAGAAATGATAGTGTGTTTTGTTCTTATTTCCGTCTCTATAAGAGCAATCTTTAGTTTTATCTAATTTTCATCAAATCTTCTTTTCATCTTTGCAATTCGCCTGCATTCTCATTCTACAAATTTTTAATGGCTCGTCAATTTCCCTTCAATACTTCTCGTGATCAATCTATTTCTGCATCTGTCGTAGGTGCCATGAAACAACAAGAGACTGATTTAGCTAATAAATTAGATCATGACTCCATTTATGAGCTTGTGGGTTTTGGGACTCGATACTCATCATCCATTATTATTTTTTTCGCTCGGTTGCAGTCCAAAACTCGCGAAAATAAGGAGTTTAGCGAGACTGTCTCTGTACTTCAACAACTTGTTTATGAGTCAAATAAAAAAATAGTTGAGTTAAAGCAACAGAATAAGGATTTAAAATCCTTGCTTACTTCTTCATTTCGACTGCCTAATCCTTTAGATGAGAATAATATGTTGATTTATGAAGAACAAATGCAGTTGAAAGACAAGACTAGAAGTCTCAAATTTTTGTAAGTCATTTGAGATAACGGAATAAAAATCTTTAACATATATTCATGACATGCATCATTCATATTTTTCTTCTAATCATGCATAATCTATCTTCTGGTAGGAGTTTTGTGAAAATGTCCACCAATTAATCATGTGTGCTTGTGAATTCTAGTATAATATCACATTTCTGTACATGATCTCTAAGAAAATGATATCTAATTTCAATATGCTTAGTTCTAAAATGTTGTATTGGGTTCTTTGAAAGATTTATAGCACTAGTATTATCACATTTAATAGGAATATGATTGTATATTAGCTTAAAATCTTCAAGTTGTTACTTTATGTAAAGAATTTGAGCACAATAACTACATGTAGCAACATACTTTGCCTCAGCAGTAGATAATGCAACAAAATTTTACTTTTTACTAAACCATGAAACGAGTACATGACCTAAAAAATGATATATTCCACTAGTACTTTTTTGATCAACTTTGCAACCAACATAATCTACATCTAAATAACTAAACTGATAATGGAGTCGAATACATGTCGGGACAGTTCAAAACATTCTTGATTGAAAATGGAATTCATCACCGTCTCACTTGTCCCCATACTTCCTAACAAAATGACATTGTCGAAGAAAACACAGGCACATAATGGACATGGGATTGTCTATGCTTGCTCAATGTAATCTACCTAAAACATTTTGGGTTGATGCCTTTTCTACGGCAGTTTTTCTAATCAATAGACTTCCCACTGTTGTGTTGCAAAAATAAGTCTCCCTACCATGTTTTATTTGGAAAGACACCTGACTATACTAAAATTCATGTATTTGGCTGCGCTTGTTATCCATTACTTTGTACCTATGCTCAAGATAAATTAGCCTATAAAACCAAAATCTGCATTTTTCTAGGCTACTCTTCTCAACATGATAGATAAAAGTGCTATGATCCAATATTAAATAAAACTTACCTTTCTAGGCATGTTATCTTTGATGAACATGATTATCCTGCTCGTGAGTTCTCTGTCACTCAATCCTCTAGAAATGTCACAACTGAGCAAGGTCCTTTACTCATATTTCCTCAATCTGGACCAACACAAGAACCAGCCACATCATCCATCCCAACTACCATAGATTCTACTCAACCATCTCCTAATCCGCAAAATGACGCTCAATCTTTCCCTATAGAATCTCGCAATCCCAAACAGGCTCCTCACGTCCCAAGTAATATACTGATTATCATCTCATCTCTTCTATGCCACCAAGCATCCCATAAAGGCCCTACACACTGTGCTTGAAATTTCTAAGCTATCATGTTACTCATATGCTATTGTTTCTAGTGATTGGCGAAGGGCAATGCAAGAGGAGTATAGGTCATTAGTAGACAGCGAAACTTGGGAATTGGTTCCACGACCACTTCATCGAAAAGTCATTCCAGTACGTTGGGTATACAAGATTAAACAAACCTCATCTGGAGCCATTGAACGATATAAGGCAAGGTTAGTTGCAAAGGGGTTTCATCAGACTTCTCGGATGAATTTTTCTAAAACATTTAGTCTCGTTATAAAGCCTGCTACAATTCAAATTGTCTTAGCTCTTGCGGTACACTTTGGGTGGGAAATTAAGAAATTAGATGTTGCTAATGCTTTTCTAAATGGAACCTTGTAGGAGGAAGTGTATGTTGAACAACCACAAGATTTTCAGAGTATGAATTTAGATCATGTTTGCTATTTTCGAAAGGCACTCTATGGCTTTAAATAGGCCCTTAGAGCATGGTACATGTGGCTATCACCGAGTTTGCTAGCACTGTGATTTGTTGCCTCACAGGTGGATACATTCATGTTTACCTATCACAAGAATGGCCTTCGCATATACTTTCTCAACTATGTTGATGATCTGCTAGTCATTGGGAATGATTCAAAGTTCATTGAAGACCTAGTTGTTAAACTGAAAACTGAATTCAAAATTAAAGACTTGGGCTCTCTTGGTTACTTCTTGGGAATAGAGGCAAGTCGTGGTAGCTAGGGGTTGCATCTAAGGCAAACCAAATATATCCTGGATATTTTGCACCGAAGTAGAATGGTGGGAGCAAAACCTTATGGTGCCCCCTGCGTTTCTAGTAAAAAACTTTCATGTCTATCAAGTGATCCTCTTGAAAACATTACCGAGTATTGGCAACTTGTGGGTGCACTCCAATAATGCACTCTAACCAGACCAGATATTGCATATACCATGAATCAGTTATGCCAACACCTTCATGCTCCAACATCTGCACATTGGATTGCCTCAAAATGAGTACCCTTATATATCTAAAAGGAATACTTGATCATTGTCTCTATTTCACTTGAGGTGCACTTGATCTACGAGCATTTTGTGACGCTGACTGGGCCGACGATCCAGACGATCGAATATCAACTACAGGGTATGGTGTTTTTCTTGGTCTGTGTTTAATTGCATGGAGTGATGAAAAACAATAAGTGGTATCACGATCAAGTACATAAGCTAAATACCATACCTTTGCGATGGTGGTAGCTGAATTATATTGGATTCGAATGGTATTACGTGATTTGCAGATAATCTTCCTTGTGTTCCTATTGTGTGGTGTGACAATGAAAGTGCACTTGCTTTTGCTGGAAATCTAGTGTTTCATGCACAAACAAAGCACATCGAGATTGATTATCATTTTATTCGAGAAAATGTAATTAATCAAGATGTTGTTTTTCTATATACACCATCGCAAGATCAGATAGGTGACATTTTTACCAAGGGTCTCTCATCAAATCAGTTCCAGTTTCTCAAGTCCAAGCTCATGGTTCAAGTACTACCATTCGCTACTTGGGGGTGGGCGGATGGAACCATCATCGGGCAAGCAAGATAGCTTGTGATGACTATGCTGATTCTTCCTCTATTTCCTCTCCAGATTCTTAGTTATTTCCTTTCATGTAATTATCTTGGTGTATCATCGTATATGTAGCATACTGTAAAGAGCTTTCCTTGTATTTAGAAACTTCCTTGTAATTGTATCTTCTATAATTGGAATACACAGTGTAGGTATTGCAAACCACACTCTGTCTTTCTTCATTCTTTCAGTCACGACTTGTCTAACTCGTATGGTTATGAATCTGATATATTGTAGCGTGTTATATTTTAATTTTGGCAGAATACAATGAAATAAGCATTTGAATTAATGGGAAAAGGGTGTTTCCCTTGGATAAATACTCGTAATGAATAAATTGTTAATGAATGAAATGAGATTAAGTATACCAAAATAGGTATTTTAGTAACATGGTAATAGTGAATATTGTCTACATTTGGCAGCACAACATTGATAAGAGGATAACAATATGTTTAAGGATTAACCCAGTTAGTCACAGCTATCTATTTTGCTCCAAACTATCTATCGGGTATAGACAATACCCTGATCTTCAAATTAGTTGATGAGACAGCATGCAACAAAGGCATTTGATTCTCGTCCAGCATTTACTGATGATCTATGCCCTCTCTTTCTTCAGTGTCTCTAGGTTATAGACAAAAACAGATACAAGTATAATTATTTTATATAATTTATTATATATATATATATAATGAAGTTTGGGAAGAAGAGATCGACGACACGACACCCTGTGCAACTGCGGGTAAACCCTGCAATTTCGGATGTTGAACCTTAAAAAACCAGAACCATATTTTGCACTGCATGGTTGCATCTAGCTAATTGGCAGCTACTGATCTCTTTCACTGAATCTGGGCTGAATGAGGTTAAGATCTTTTGTTTAAACCGATTGACTGATAAACCTCTCTCTATTTCTGGCCGGAAAATGGTAAAGCAAAATCTTGGGTGCACTGACTCACTGGGATATGCTTTCTATGGAATAATAAGGCTGTGCGAGTAAATTACAGCTTCATTGAATGATTGAAAAATGTCATAATTTAGCCGAACGGAATTAAAAGTTGTACAATTACAAACTTAACAACATATACAGTAGAATATTCATGTCATAGGGACCTGAGACTTGCTTTCAGTTTTAGAGGGTTGCTTTAATGTTTTACGTTGATATGACTTAAAGCGAGTGTACTCAACGCTGAAATGATATCTTTATGTTGTTGGGAATAGGAGTATTCTATCAAAAAGTCGTTTTCACAAATTTGTTCCATTCACTATATATACATGCAAACATCTAATATATATATATATATATAATTTATCCCTCACGAATTTTGGATGTTTTTAACTTTTAACCCATTTCATATTGGTAACATTCAGAATTAGGAAATTAGCAATGGTGATTATTCTAATTATTATTTACTTATTGTCGAAGGGTACTTATAGCTGATCATGATCATATAATTAGAACATGATGCTTGATTTTATTGTATGCATTAATTACGTGTTCCAGATTAATTAATCTTGTTCTGTAAGTTACTTTTTCATTGCAGTGGTGAAGAAAGAAAGAAGAAAGAAGAAAGAAAACAAATTTCAACAACAGATAAGCTGGAAATCAGGTGCTCTCTCTCTCTCTCTCTCTCTCTCTCTCTCTCTCTCTCTCCTATCTGACTTTCCCTGACATCCATCACCCAATCAGGGTCCGACGTATACTCAAGCTCATGATCATAATGACCGTCATCTTCCCCCACTCTTTAGTTTCTTTAGAGCTGTTAAAACTTAAACATGCATTATTGTAGTTGGATACAAATCAAAGAGAAGTGAAGGATGTGCTAGATTTGGCAAAAAGGGATAACTCTGGCAGGCCGAGGTTCCATATGTAGTAAGTAATTGCCTCAATATTTTGAATATTTAAGTGGTACCCTAGCCTCCATTGGATTATCCCTAGCCTCCATTGGATTATAATTCAGCTTTGCCTTAGGAATTTTGATGGGCTTTGCCGCAAGTTCAAATTGATACTTCCTAAAATTCTCACAATCTAATTTTCCTTCATCAGCATTTTTCTCCAGGTCAGCCTCCTATTAACCCCCCCCCCCCCTCTCTCTCTCTCTCTCTCTCAACTTTTGAGAGATCAGGCGTTCCTTTTACCGTTCTCTTTCCTGAATAATATGATGTGAGCTAACTGTTATTGTCTTTTTGATCTTGCTAGCTAGGTCTGAACTGAATCAAAAGCAACCATGGAGAGGAACAGCTTGAGCAACAGTTTGAAAGATGGCAGTTTTAGCAGTACTAGAGACGCCATTAAAGATCCCATCAACAACAATAACATGAGTGTGCCTAAAGATTTAGTGATCAACTGTGGTAGCCAAAACTACGGAGATCTGCATTATGTTAATGGGTTTTCATGGCCTCCGAGATCTTACACATGTAGCTTCTGCAAAAGAGAATTCAAATCTGCTCAAGCTCTGGGTGGCCATATGAACGTCCATAGGAGAGACAGAGCCAGGCTCAGGCAGTCACCCCCAAGGGACGGTCAGCATCCTTTTCTTAATCTTAACCCTAACCCTAACCCTAAGTTCTCATCCTCATCATCTTCATCACAATCATCTCAGTCAGGAAGGCTTACACCATTATCTTTCCCTTTACCTTCTTTGATTTCTCCTCCTCTTTCGTCATTAACTTTACCATATTCTGCTTCTCTGAGTGAAGGGAAAAAATGGGGTACTCTATTTGACTCTTCAAGTCCAAAAGGCATGGACTTAACTAATATGAAGAGTGAAAAATCATATAGTGGGGGCGAAGAATTTGATGGGTCCAAGAAAGGGGACGGGCGCAAGATTTTGATCACGAAGCCTGAGATTGTCAGATTAGACTTGGAGATCGGTCTCCTCAGTGACTCAAAGGAGGATATTGATTTGGAACTTCGACTGGGATGCTCTTAGATGGATGAACATTCTCAGAATCCTTTTTTTTTTTTCCTTGGCTAATTGCACCAATTTACCATCTGAGATTCTGAGAAGACCAAACAACGACATGTAGTATGCATATTAATATTTTTTTATCTGAACAACGTATTTTCCAATGTATTTGGCATCATCATGTACTTCCTATATATTTTCTGCATGGGCGCTTATATATAAATATATATATATGTATGTTTGTATTCCCAATAATTTGCTGAAGTACTACTATATCATGTTCTTTTGAACTTATTTTTAATTCAATCTCTTACGTATAATACGGCTAAGAGATCGAGATTGAAAGATCTATATAGTACTTCCCATTCGATCGATTAGATTTTTTGTTTTCTTTTGTCTTCTTTGTAAGGATTCGGCTTTAAGTTTTGTTTGACTGATGTCATCTCGTCACGTTTGTTTATTCTCGATCGACAGAAGCGCGCGGAACTTTTCCCCACAATAAGCCATAATGTCCCGATCTTTAATTTCTTTGTAATTTAATCTTTTTTTGCTCCTTCTTTAATGATCATTTGGGTTATAGGAGCCGGGGGCTAATTATAAATTAATTTCTTCTTTCCTCATGTTTTAATTGTTGGTTTGTGCATCTTGTTAGGTTAGCTAGCTATTCCATGACAACATAAAGTTGACTTGCTTGCTAAGAATCACAGAAAGTAATTAAAATAATTACAATTTAGTCTCGCGAGTGCCTCTCAGGTCATTTTTCTTCGTACGTAGCTGGATTACTGGAGAACAAGTACTTGTTTTTTAATTAAGATATAGATAGAATTAGAAGATCATGAGGTTAAATAGATAGAAATTAATTACTTAAGATCATAGTTTTCGTACGTGTACGAGTGAGATTGCACGGTGATGCTTGCGTACGTACGTACTTGTTCTATTAAAATATTACAAGCTGGGAAAACAAGGAAACCAAGTATGCTATTAGCTAGCTAGCCATGACATATATATATATATATATATATATATATAGCTTATCGCTCAGCTATTAGCTCAGCTAAATTGTATTGCAGTTACAGCATTAATAATATTTAATTAACTTTTTACTTGCAATATTTCTTGTACCCATCTCATCTAAAAGAAATTAGCAAAAAAGGTTTTTATTACAACAAATGCATAAATTTAGAATTCACATAGAATTTTCTACACCTTACAAATTAATTACAACCCACTCATCTAAAAAACTTGAGTTGACCAAGAGGCTGGCGGCCTAGCTAGGTTAATGTTTTAGCCACAACCGAGCAAACAATTACCAATCTAGCTAAAGGTGGATTTCTTAAAACAGCGCCCTCATCGATTGAGCCTAGGGAAAGCTTGTTTCCCTCATGGAGGTCCTAGAAAACCACTAGATTGCTCTGTAGAAGCCTGATCATGATCATATATGACGTTATATATTGCAATTTATAATATAATGATGAAATTAGCATATAATCATTAATTTTGTCACCAATTAAGGCCCAACTATATATATATATATATATATATATCTTCTTTATGATCATTATGCGCGGCCAAATGACATCATGTCATTTTCTAGCTTCTTGATAGCAGCCAACGTAGGAGAGAAAAGCAGGCTGGCAACTTGGAAAAACCACCCAAAAGAGTACTACTTGCACGCTATTTGCAAGCCTTTGTGCCATCTAGTTATATGCAATAATCATCAAGATTTTGGTTGGAGATTGCAAAACAAAGAGGATATCATATATATTATTAGTTCACGGCACACTTAATCAAAAGATGAACGTTTCTGCTTTCGGAAAAGTATCCATCTTGTCCCAATGTACCCAACATATTTATACATATAAAAATGTTATTTGTATATAATTTGTATATCTTTTACATATATGTCGTATATGAATGTTATTTTTACGTTTCTTATAATTTAATTATTAATAATTTTTATTGTCGTATATGAATGTTATTTTTACGTATCTTATAATTTAATTATTACTAATTTTTATTTTTGTTTCTTTCTCGTAATGTTTTTATCATTTTTTTAATATATTTTTTTAATATTTTAATTGACATAATATTATTACTACATCACTGATTCTGCAAATTAAAGATACACGGGATGTGTACACGTAGCATTGCTCATATACATATATTTTATAAAGAAATATTTGCATACTTATATAGTCAACACAAAAGTAGATGGAGAACAAATTGAAAACTTACATGGAGAAGCGCGCAATATATCTTTGTGATCATGATCCATGTCTGTGGTTATACTATCATAAATTCAAGAGTACTTACTACCATGGTTGCCATATGTATGATACAAGAGTGGACAGAGACTGAATGCTTTTCCTTTTTTCGGGCCCGAAATCTGATTATTTGCATGTTCGCTGCAATGCCTTGCCGTCAAACGCTATGATGGATTTTCCTTAAATGGAAGGAGACTTTTAAGTGAGTTCGAAGCATTTCAGAAAAACTGAGAGACCCCAAACTTTTTTGTCTTTCCCACATAGCTACCACTTATAGTACTTGCAAACCACTCCTCTAGATCTACTCTCGCTATAATACCAAACTGAATTTTAATTACTACCCAAAAAGACAGTACTGCCGGTTACATATATACATATATATATATATATAATATATTTATATAGGTACCATGCATCAGCCGCCGGTCAGCCGGACAGGCCTACTCGGCGACTGAACTTGAACCGGAAGGCGGGAAGAGAGAGGAGTGCCGGTAACAGTGTGCACGGGGCCCCGCCTAATTTTGTGATTAGATGATCTACGATAATTAATTAAGGTAAGGTACATACAAACTGGCGGAAGTGGTACCTCAACCTCCCCAACCTCATGTTTATGATTGGATGTTGAGAATATTTAAGTGTATTTATAAATAATAATATTAAATAAATATTAAATAATAATAATAAATAAGAAATAATAATAAAAAGTAATAATAAAATACTAAATAATAATAATAAATATTTGAAAAGATTTAGAAATACTTTGTTTTTAAATAATTTTAACTAGGAACATGCTTTGCTAATAGTGCATACCGTTGTCATTTTTTTTAGAAAAAAATTAATGATTAAGTAAATATTATTTAATAATATTATAATATTTTTTTAAAATGCTTAAATATATTTTTGAAATATATAAAAGATAATGAAAAAATAAAAATTTATTTTTTCACTAATGATGCAAATGAAGGAGATGCGACAACGATAATTGTCACTACAACATTTACTAGTTTTTGCTGTGAGCTAAAAGCGTAGCAAGAACTTAAAAAAACGTAACTAAAAGTGATTACCCGCAGTTTTCAGCTTGCAGATGAAACGCCAGTAAACAAGCATGACATCTGCTCTTTATCTCACCGCTAGGGATCCGCCAAAAAATTGCTGCCCTTCTCGACGATCGATCCACCGATAAAGATCCAAGATGGCCGCCATTGTTGCTGTCCACCCAATCGCATCTAAGCGCCGTTAATGGATCATTACATCTGCGGGAAAATATTCTTTGATTAATTCGGTTTCGAGTTCTGCGATTTCATATTCTCCGCAAGCTTAATAATGTTCACTTCTCTCAGATATTTGAAGAAAGCAAGCATTCATAGTTGTATTTTTGCAGGGAGACACATAGAGATGATAAAGAAAATGATGTGAAAAAAAAGGAAAGCAAAATTCGCCTTCTGATTTCTATTTCAAAAATAATTGAAACACTGGAACAAAGATTTCTGAGGAACGGAGATTTCAAAAATGGTGGTCGGACCGGCGAATCCCGCACATTTGGAGATGGCGCGTGAAGCTCTGCGAATCGCTACGATGACGCGTAGGGAGCTATGCGTCGAGCCGGCAAGCCCTTCAGGGTGTTGGTGGATCGGCGCCTAAGAATCCCATCTGTGATGCGCGTGTAGGCCGCAGGTCACCGGAAAAACACGACCCCTACTACATCCGAGCGAAACCTGAAAAAAAAAAAAAAAACTCAGTTAATGGAAATCGAAAGAAAACACCTTCTATCAGGCCGAGTAAGGAGGGAGGGGAGGGAGGGCAGAGTCAAGAGTTCCTACCCTCCCTCGGAGATTTGCGCTGACGAGGGACATTTTCTCTAGGATTCTCTCGGGAGCGAAGGGGCGACAGAGTGAGAGAAGTTGTGAAATGTGATTTGCGAAAGGGTAAAGTTTTTACTTTTGAAAAGGTAAAGTTTTTACTTGTTACGACGCTAGCACAAAAATCACCGTTAAAGGTAAAGTCTAATTGCGGCTGTTCAAAAAGTGCCGTAATAAGGTCGATTCCTACCAGCTCTGGCGAGACCATATGGCAGCAAATATATTAACCGACTTAGAATCCGCCATACCTTGGTTACCAACTGCTATTTTGTGGCGCCTTTTTTTGCTACGATAGATTTCCACTGCAAATTTCACTTTAATTAATGGTGGTCCCATTAGTCTCCAGGAGTCATGGATTCGCACGCAGATGAAATGAAATAGGTGCAAAAATACTTGCCAAAAACAAACGCCTAATAGAAAAACGCAGCAAATATGCATATATGTTGTAGTGTGTAGCACTACCCTTCTTAACTAAGTACAAGCTGTTCGAGATAATTATATATATATATATATGTGTGTGTGTGTGTGTGTGTGTAAAAAATGATATATAAGACCATGTGTAAGTCTCTTATATAATATTTTTTCAATAAAAAATCAAAGGTATAATAATGAACATGAGTAATGTTTCATGCAGTAACAGTAGTACTACTCATGTCATATCTTTTTTTTTTTTTTTACAATCTTTCTATGAAATTATTATTTATCTTAAAAATTTAATTAGTTGATAGAAAAAAAATATTTTATTATTTTATATCTTAACACTTCCTCTTATTTATGAGTAAAATTTTCATTGATTAATTAATAAATTTAATAAGTGAAATGTTTAATTAAATAAAGTAAAGTGTAGAATCAAGATTAAAATTTAAGACTTTTATTCTAATATCATATAAAATCATCACTTATTTTAAAAATTTAAACTAATAAAAGAAATAGATTTTATTATTTTATATTTAACATTTTCCATGTATAACTGTGTCTATGTCTTTATGACCATGATATTAAAAATCAATCATTCGCCTAATATTGTGGGGAGGCTTTACTCGTGGAAAAGAATGCATCTAATTAATCACTACGTGACACAGTGTCTGCCCATATCGAAATCAACTTATAGCATTAGCAATGCTTTTGTTAAATTTTTTTTTTTTAAATATAATTTTATATATTTTTAAAAAAAATTAGTCATATTTAATTTTTAATAAAAAGAAAAAAAAAGAAAAAAATATTTTTCTATTTATAAATAATAATCTTTTAAAATTCTCTAAATTTCGAGAGAGGGGAATTACAGCCAAGCCGTCGGTCCTTAATGTGAACTAAAAATTTTAATTTTTCAGTTCCCAAAAACACACCAAAGAGAAAAAAAAAATGGTGTTACTTTCATATTTTGGCACGGAGAGCTGTTGATTTTGAAAGGCCTCTGCATCTTCTTTCATTTATAATTATTAAAATATCTATATTTGTAATTAGTTATTTGCTATAAAAATAGTTATTTATAATTAAAAAGATTTCTTTTAACTAAAAATAATAATTTTATTATAAATAATTAATCATTGAGAAATAATTTTTTTGGAGTGAATATACACTACAAAAAAATTAGATATTTATAATCAATTATTCTCAGTTAATATAATTATTTACTGTAAAAATTAATAAAAAATAATTAGTCATAAATACTTAATTTTTTTTTAATGATATATATGGATGACTTTTTGGATTTTGTGAATAAAAGTTGGAAGAAACTATGGGAGTTGGAAGAAACTATGGGATCAATCATGTTAGTTATAGGTTCATGTACTGATGATAATGGGGTCCTCCTCACACGTGGAGGGTGAAAGTTGAGAGAAAGGAGGGGGAGACAATTGGGACGAAGGGGAAGCTGTTGAAGTGATACTTTTTGGTGTAAAGATGGTAGTAGAGAGATTGAAGGAGAGAAAATTCACATGCACTTCATTTCTTTATTCACTCATTCCGGCCCCTTTGCTTCACAGTTTCCAGTTGATCGTGCTTGCTTAATTTCAACGACACATTCGGTACGTACCCTGACATCACATGCATCGCTAGCTATCATGATTTTTATGTACGTACTTTCATTTACTTAGCAATATTATATAATGTTCATATCAATTTCTTTCGATGAAAAAGAAAATAAATGAGTTAGCAACAGGGTACGTACTTACACATGCATTGATGATCAAAAAGTACACACATGATGAGGCCGCGCAATATTGCCCAATAA
Organism: Platycarya longipes; assembly: GCA_036559045.1. Taxonomy (NCBI): domain Eukaryota; kingdom Viridiplantae; phylum Streptophyta; class Magnoliopsida; order Fagales; family Juglandaceae; genus Platycarya; species Platycarya longipes. Next base: position 2,066,865 of record CM071790.1, on the reverse strand, counting down.
CCGTGCATGATTCGACAGTCTTCATCGATCGATCTCTTTTATACAAAATGTGTAACGTGCATCGTAGATTACGGTCGAATAGAATTCAATGTGCATGAGTACCCTTAACCAAGATTTACCAGTAAGATAGGGCTAAAAATGGGTCAGATCTCATTTATAAAGGAGATCGATGCACAAGATTCTATAATATAAGCATAATTAGCCAACATTACAATAAAATAGGCTTTTTGTAACATTGAATTTCATTGCAAAATATTAAAAAAAATATTGTGAAAAATCATTTTCAGTGATATAAAATAGACGCATGTTAGTTGATAAAGAAGTGATATTTATGTGCAATTCCAGCGAAATGGAAAAATAGCTACAAATATCACACCTTCTGTAGTGAATACATTTCGCAGCAAGAACTACATAAATCCATCGCCCTTCAAGATGGTCCTTTACGATAAAAAAAAAAAAAAAAAAAATACATTTGACAAGACCACAAAATCACATTACATGAATTTTCATATCAGCTTAAAATAAAAATTACATTTTACATTACCCTTATATTCCTCTTAGAAGTATTGAAGAGATATAATAAAAAAAAAAAATTGAACAATTAGTGATTCAAACACTAGAATATAATCCAACCATCCAAAAGAACAATTACAATGCTCACAACATGCTACAAAATAATAATCACATATGGATTGTGTCATATCCACCATATGAGGATGACAGAAATGAACACATATTAAGACCCTAGCAAGTAATTGAGACATTAATTGAATAAATTAGACAATGAAATGTCAAAACATACTTAAACAAGTTGGTCTTTATTAAAAATGACAGACTCACTAAGATTGGAAATCGTTCAACATATGAGATGTATCAGGCCATATGCAATAAGATCAACACTGACTACTTACAAGTTCATTTGAAACCCATAAGCCTAGCTAAGAAAAGAATTGACACGTAAATTAAGAACAAACCAATAAAAAAATGATGGCACAATACAATGGCAGAATTAAAACAAATGAGAATGTCAACAATGATTTTTCAGCATTATTAGCAATAAACTATTTCTGCTGAGGCTTGAGTTTCTTTGTCACAAATCTCAATATGTTGTTCTTATGAATTCAGGCTATACATGTGTACAATGCACTAAAAAGCACAACCAAGTGCTATTGATTCAAAGATCAACAAGGAGAGTGAGAAAGAAAATTCTATATGATGATAACACTATAATTTAAAAGAAGCAATTGCAGTTTCTATTTTTAACCATTACATCCCAACCAACCAAGCATATCACTTATATATATATATATATATATATCCAGATTATCTTGATGATTAACATACTACTTAATAGAACAAATTCAATATGATGATAACACTATAATTTAAAAGAACATATGGTGGAAAATAGTATAATTGAAAGGTGCCAGCATCTACAAAGGAGAGAATGCAAATGACACCAAAGCACTACAATAATCTACCAACAATTAAAGTCGATGCTCACCACTAGTGCACTACAATAAGGGTCTTCACCATTAACCAATGGCATATCCTCAAATATAAGACATACATAAGATTTTGCATATCTGAATTTTCACCAAGAAATGTGCATAAATTAATATATGCATTGTACAATATTCTGGAGGGAGAACATCAGTAGGAATAAAATTAAATTTCTGTTTACCTGGTAACACCCAACATAAAGTAGCAGAGCAACTATCGCCACAACAGGTACATCATCCAAGAAAAGATAATAAGACCCCAGAAGGAATATAGAGATAACCTGTTACACCAAACATTAATATTATTTGCCTTCCAAATAATAGCTCAAGTTAAATAACGTATATACATATATTCCTCACACTAATGAGCAAAAAGTAATAGGATGCATGTCTGCATGGATAAAATAAGACGAGAATGAGTACTTCTCTAACCTACCATCTCAATTTCTTTGGTGGAGATAATAAATAGAGGAGACATGATTCCATGCTTGTCACATTGTGCTCCAAAATAAGAGCCTATCACTGCAATATATATCATCAAGAAGTATAGGTTTGAGAGAAAAAAAGATTAGGAAGAAAAACTGAAGCATGCTTGTCTATCTCAACCAAATATTAAATTCAATCATTTTGTGAGTACCATCATAAATGGGTAATCACAGTAGGACAATCTTTAAGCAGATCTAAAAAAAAGATTTAAAATCCTCATCTTAGTGGTATCATTAATTTAGAAGGATGGATGACATATATATCTAGAAAAAAATGATTGATGAATTATAATGCTCATCTTTGACATATGGGATTCCAAGTTATATCTAATAAACATAGAAACAATGAAATACTGATTTAAATCAATACTAAGGTTCTGTCACTGTTGCACAAATATGCAAATATTGATGAGTGCCAATAGGACTTGTAATCAAGCATAAAAAATTACTTAAGGCTAAAACTTACCAAAAATACTGCTTCATTCCTTCTAACTTCGAGTTCCCCCCATTATGATAAAGGGAAATGCAACTATAGCAACAAACTAGAGGTAATGGCTATAGCAGCAAGGTTAATATAATAGTGGAGTAGAAACTCTTTGTGCATGGAAAACATATCAGATATATTAAATATATAATCAACAAAACAAAATATAATTGACCAGCCGTTAAAAAATCTCAAATACTCAAACAACAAATCTTTGTAATAGCTGAAACTCAATCAAAGTTCTAACCTTACAAGCATTTTCAAAACTATGGTCTGCATTATCTATTTTAACTTTTAGAGATAGTGAGCTAAGCAGTTCTATTTGTTGCATTAAAGCGATTATCTTTGGGTCATCTTTTTTGAGAAATGTACTCTGAATTTTGTCACTCTGATTTGCTTTTGGATAATTGGAAGAGTGAGATTAAAATTCGATAAAAGGAAAACAAGTAACCAAAAGAAAATAGAATTATCATAGGGAAAAATAGACCAACATCATGTTTATCAGATTAAAAAATGAGCTTGTAGATCCCAGTGAGTCCTTAGATCATAACCACATCCAACAATAGCATAATGCTTGTCTATACGAAAGAACGTAAAATATGCTATGAAATCTTGATATAGATATTCATCATTAAAGATGCACAAATGTGACATTGTAGTACTTTCAAAAAAGGAACACACAATGTAAAAGAGTACTTTCAACCGAACATGTTAATGAAAGTATAATGTCATCTAACCAACAGTTTCTCATAAAAACCAGTACACAGCTCTTACTCCCCAATGTAAAAGAGTTCTAACTTGCAAATTATAGTATTCAGCACTTCAAAAGTATTGGAAGAGGTACTACAAAAGCACTTATTGGCACAAATTATAATTGAAAAAAAATAATGTACAAAGATTTAAAAATTTAGATACTTGAGAGCAGAAACTATAATATACCTTCACAATTATATTGTGATATTTGGTATCAACATCATATACATGAAATCTATAGTGAAAAAAAAGGGAAGGGAGAGTGAGTCAAAAACAGTCAAATCAAAACAAGCCTAAAACAACTACCCTAATCCATCCCGTGAACCAAAATAAAAAATGTTAGTGACACTATTAACATATACGATTCTCATGTTAACAACAACCCTAACAGAAAAAATCTAACTTTGAAGCCCATTCCAAACCATCAACTTAGGTGCAAATCATGAGAATCACAAAGTTCTGCTACTTCAAAATCCTAATCCTCTGTTTTCTTGAAACCCTAACAGAAAAAATTTCTCAAACATGCTAAATCAATATAGTCAATGTATAAGTATTTCTATTATTTAAAATCAGACTGATAAACATAGAAATTCATGAAAAATAAACTTAGAAGGATAATTACTAGAGAGAGACGAACGGAGAGAGACAAAAAGACGAATGGAGAGCACAAGAGAAAGAAGAATGCGTGGAGACAGAGCACAAGTGAGAGACGAATGCACAGAGAGAGAGAGAGAGAGAGAGTCACCTGCAAGGCCAGGCGGCGGCGATGACGTGATAGGGCATAGTGAGCAGAGGCGAACCTACAGCTAAGGGTGGGGGGGGCGGTAAATTTTTAAAAAAATATATTATATAAATATATAATCTTTTTATATATAATTAAAATTACTCCCTCAAATATTAAAAAAAATAATAAATGTCTCACAATACTTAAAAAATTATCATTTATTATTTTTTTGAGAAAAAAATTATCAAGAATTCAATTTCAGAAATAATAATAGATGAATTTTATTTCATGAAAGATCATCGTTAAGTATGTAAAAGAAAAGCTTAAGTTTATTTATTTATTTATTATTATTATTATTTTGTAATGGTCTCTAGCTAGTAATTTTTTTTTCTTTTTTTCCTAATTCAAAAATAAATAAATAAATAAATGAAGAAAGAAAAAATTTAATTATTATTTTTTATATAATTACATGCAAAAAATATATATTATTTATATTTACACATATTATACATTTTATCAATCCCCCCCCTCCCCCTCCCAAAAAAATATCAAACCCTAGTTCCGCCCCTGATAGTGAGGAAGGAGGCGGCAGTGCGCAGCATGAGGGAGAGAGAGTGACACGAAAATGGGGAAAGAAATATCGAGATGGGGGCTAATTTTAAACTTATTGTAGTGACTTAATGTCGTCGTAACACACTAATAACACATGAACACTTTTAATGGTGATCTAAATCGCCTTAACAACTAAAAAGGCGCTGCTACCCAATATACTTTAATTGCAATGGAAAAAGCAGTCGCAATAAAAGACTAGAGTCGCCGCAACAAGTTAAACAGTGAATTCAGACAAGTCATTTCCTAAATGAGTGCTGAAATTCAACGGCAATAGGAAAATAGTCGAAAATGACAACTAAGAGCGACGGCTTCTTTTGCGGCAAATATAAAAACGTTGAAAATAGCTTATTTTCTTGTAGTGCAAACACTAGCGCAGAGAGAGAGAACCTCACCGAAAGAGGTAATAGGGATGAATATGAGTATAAAAAAATTGGTGAACTAGTAAATCGGACCAGACCCAATTGAATCGATGGGTTTGGTCGAGTACCGAGTTTAGTTTGGTCTGATACTAGTTTTATTCGATACTAGTTTTATTCTTCTTAAAACCAGTCAAAATCGATCTAATTTTGATTTTTCTTTTTCTAAAACCGAACCGGACCACTTCATATATATGTATTAAATTTTTTATATTGTATATAATTTTTATATGTAATATATAATTATATATAAATAGTTTTGTGTTATATGATAAACTATTAATTAATATAATATTACATTTTAAAATCTTATATTACTAGATAATCTATTATATTAATAGTTATACTAATACTATATCATTATATTTATAATATATCACTATATTATATATTATAATAATATATCATTGGACACTATATGATTGTATTTGGAGCCATCATGAAAGAGATCAGGTGACTTAAATTAGGCAAATCACGGGCAAATCACGGTTACTCTAATGACCCAAAAAATCTTGAAATTACTCAATAACAGACTGGCGAATATTAGCCGGAGTATTTGAAGAAGTATCATCCGCCAAACACATATCACTAACCCTCTTATGATCCTTTGCATTCAAGATAACATGGAAACATTTAGAATTTTGATCACCATCTTTCAACCAATTCTTCTTAGCCATATGAGACAAACACATATCCTCCCACCCATCTAGATCGATAAATCCAGCTAAGCCACTATAAGATCATTTTCATCCTCTGTATTAAAACAATTTTCGAGACTGGTTTCCAGTCTCTCAATACATTACTCCAAATCATGGATAAAAGTGGCAATTCTATAAAAAACAAGTTGATTTCACTCCCTTAAAGTCACCTTAACCCTTTTGAATTTAAAAGATAACTTATTGAGACCCAGACAAAACCCCTCCCTACAACATTTTCAAGTTATTGCCGTCGGTTGTTTTGCCGCAATAAGTTGAGAAATTTGCCAGTTTTATTTTTTATTGGCAAAATTTGTTGCAGCAGCTTTGTAGATAAAAAATTGACAATTATACTACATTTTCCGGCAATTCACAAGATGGTGGGAAAAGGTAGCTTATTACAACAATCAACTTTCTTAGCTAATGTAACATTTTTTTTTGTCAGAAAAACAGCTACCACTACATGCATGAATACCGAACAAATATACTCAATTTCCACAACATAATACTGCGGCAAATCAAGTTTACACTTGCCAAAAATGTTTGTTATTGACAATTAATAAAGTCGCAATCTATGATTTGCAACCACTCCTTATCCTCCTATGTTGAAGATATTGAGTAATTGTTACAAGTCACTACCTTCAGTAATATGTTTTTGGTGCTAGTATATATCTTAGCAAATGATCTATTCTTGCAATTTTTCCTTGCAAAAACCTTTCCCTATTGAACCACAATCTCTTATTCTCCTATTTGCGGCAACCACAATTCCTCAATTCCTTTTTGTATGGATGAATATGTTCTTTACAAATCAATATTATTGACGGCATCGGGTTGTGGCTAAAGTGCATTTGTTGCATAGCTTCTAACTACGTTGAACTACATGTTTTCATCAAAAATATGCAAGCATGATGAGAACATATTGACATTACTAATATATTCCCGCATTGAGTCTTCATCAATATAGCAGTTATGTGTTATGGATTTGTGACTATTTTCTACAATAAGTTGGTGTAGAAAACAATAGATTTCTTGCCACTGGCCTACTAGATATAATAGCCAAACAACTTCTTTCCTTGCAAGGGTCCATTGCAGCAAAAATGTCACTCCAGAAATTCATATTATATAATTCGTGGCCTACATTTAATTTCTGGGCAGCACAGGAAAAGATCAACCCTATTTTCATTCCTGATCTTACATATACATAGTTATATGTGTGTGTATATATATATATATATATGTATATTTAGTAATCATCCTTGATGACTTATTGGCAACCCGGCCTATTTTTGAGATGAGACCATCATTTTGGTGTAAAATAAAGGCGTTGTTGAGCCATTGCATGCCCCGATGATCTATCCTATAGAATCTACATTATGAGGATTATTAACCATATATATATATATATATCATACATAGAAATTAAGACTTGAATTTCAACGTAACATGCTATCTCACCTACTTGTAATGGAGACAGTACATCTACATAAAGTCCAAACCATGAAGGAATATCAATAGTCTAAAATACACATTCTTTATAATTTACTCTTATTCTCAACACCCATTATGGCCCACACATGCATACTTAATACATTATCATCTAAGTGCAGCCAACATAAACAACACTCCAACACATATAACTTGCAATCCTAACAAATATGGGAACTTCTAGAGGCAATACACGTACATGATTTGGGGTAGGAACAAAAGCCATGGGGAATAGCCATGGGGAATAGGCTTGCTCCTCTAGCTACTTATAATACATATGATCTGTGGTCTTGGCTCAAAAACATCAATCACCTCCATTCATGCACTTTGATCTCTCAACCATACTCATTAATGTGGGTTGCCTGCACCATATTTCCCCTAATTGCACTCCTTTCTATAAATAATGGGAACCCCCCGCGCATATATATATATATATATATATATATATATATATATATATAAACATTAACCACAACCAACATCATGTATGTTTAGTTATAGAAAACACAAGACATCACTAATACCTAACAGCATAGTAATATCTATAAATGCAACAACCAGAATTTTAAAGGTAGTGTAGATCCATTGCTGCAAATTAACTTTCAAGATACATACATGGTCCCTAGACTCATTCAACAATGACTGAAGGATAAGGTACAAATTTAAGGCAGGTTAATCATATAACATGCCATAAGTTAGGACAGTTTCACTACTAAGTGCATTTGCTAACAACCAGTCTCATCACTTAATTTATTACCAGTCACTTATTCCCATTCTCCAGCGTAAAAACTTTGCTATAACCTCACAAATATACAAGAGAACGAGCACTTATAGAATTGAATTGTGTTCATTCAAGCTAAAAGGCCAAATGTGACTTCTCATTGTGCATCTAATACACCAAAAATTCTCTTGATAGTTACCCCTTACTATTAGTTATAGAAACCTAATGCATATATATATATATATATGTATATAGTTTTGGAAACATTAACCACAACCAACATCATGTTAGGTCCAGTTGATACAAAAAATACATGTTCACTTTCATCTAGCTAACAACATCACAATATCCAAATCAACATGGATGTATAAGCATGGATAATTTCCATACTATATGCAACAAAGCATTCCAGAGTTAGAATTTTTTTTTCCAGTCACCTTGAACCCATTATGTAGTGTAAATAATATGCAGTACACATACCAAAAATGTATGATAACAATAAGTATATAATTGCATACCACTTAGGAAGTCTGTAGAAAATGTTTGTTGTGCATGCCTCCAAAACTGTGCATTGTTTTGTATGCTTCACCCATAGTTCCTACCAAGCCACACCCTAGTTGAATCACTCAACAAAAGTGTAACACCTATTTCCCACAGGCTAATGAGTGTCACTTAACTTTTCTAAACTTTTAATCCAGCACATGAATCTCATTTTTATAACAAAAATGAATAGCATTTATTTTATAAAACTGAAGTCCTAATAAAAATGTCTTCCTAAAATATTAACTAAAATAACTAAATTTAAACTTGTGTCATAAAATAATAATTTCTAGAAATTCTTAAAATTTCAATAACTAGTCGGTCTCCTCTTGGTTTGTCTGCTCCCACTGATCATCTTCCTCACTTGGGTGGTTTTAAAAAAAAGAAATAAACTAAAATGAGTCGATGACTCAATAAGAAATCCACCACAATGTATAAATAAAAGTGATAGGAATTTTCATAAATTTTATACTGAGATTTGAAAACATGATTGTTCATACTTATGCTTATGCTATGTATAACTAACTTATCTGACTTAACTAACTAATTGACTTAAGTGACTGGTCTGAATTAACTGACTAGTCTGATTGATCTGACTGATCTAAACTGACTAATTGAACTGATTTAGCTTATTTGATTTAACTTAACTAATTTAACTGAACTGATTGGCTAACACACTTAACCATGTGTGTTAGATTGTGCACCGGCCGCACGTCTCACTACAGCAAGGGGAGCCACTGATAGTACTCTAGTGTACTATGGTGGACCATGCTTAGATTCATGGCTTGCACATCCACCCTGATTTGCTATGCATTGGTACCATGCATTTAAATGACCATTTGAATTGACTGATATACTGAACTGATCAACTAACTAACTAATTAATTGATTTCTAATATGATCTAATCTTATACTTGAACTTAACTTAATTTATATGACTTATGCGACATGAGATGTATAATTTACATACTAATATAAATATCTATAACTTACTGAATCTAAACATGATGTTGAATGACATGATCGTGTGCTGTGCTGAATGACATGTTTGCATAGCATGAGGGGTATATGAAAAGGGTTATCAAAGAACTGGCTCTATTATAAGATAATCTAACTATGAGAATCCTTGTGATCAAATTTACTTACCTCTTAGCGTTGCTTTCTAAATTTTTCTTCAAAATTCGACGTTACCTATACGAAATACGTATCATCACTAACGCTTCTAGAAAAGCTTGTCGTACTGCTCTAGATATTTGAAATCATATACATGGATAATTTAACAAATATTAAATTATACCAAGATTACTCTGAAATAATGTGATTTAAAATCCCAAAACACATTCCAGAGTATTCTACTTCAGATTATAACTTATTAATTTTATAAACATCTAGTTAAAAGTCAATTAGAATATAACTAGAATAACAGGATAGAAAGTATAGGAGGATTACTTTAAAAATATATTTTAAAATATCCTTTAAAGCCTCTCCAAGTATTTTCTGAAGAAATAAAGGTATAAGCTCATATTTAATAAAGTAAAACCGTGGTCTAAAAGGAAGCCATAAGAACCAATTTATGTAATACTAATATTAATTCCATATAGGAAAATAGTCCACTTAAAATGTTAAATTATTCTAAAATTAGATGAATCAAGCCCAACGAGATTTAACAAGTCGGAAAATAACTAGCCAAGTCAATTAAATGTAATGGTTTTTGAAATAAGTCCAAGTTCATTTAAAACTAGGCCTTGTTAAAAACCAAGCTCAATACATTTAAGTGATAAAACACGTCTATTTGAAAATCACTAGAATAATTTTTAGTAACAAATCCTCGTCAATTTTCTCTCATTCTCCTTGCTTTTCACAAACTCAATTTTGCTTCTGTTTTTCACATTCCTTCTTCTCTAAAGAACGGTCCTTTCCCTTCTTACAAGTCTTAAAGTTATGTCCCTGCATGTGACATTTTAAACACTAGGCTGGTAGTGTTCCATGAACAATTTCTTGGAATCTACTCGTTTTTCTTCATGGAGTTCCAATCCAAATCCCATGCAGTGGTTCTTTGGTTGTTTCCATTTTCACACAAATACAGGCTCCATCTATATGGGTTGCATATTGAGTCGCATTACCCCTACGTAGAAACCTTCCAAACGATACCATAACATTCCTCAAGAAATTTTTGTGATAAAAGTTAAGCAGAAGCCCTGGAAGAACAACCCACACTGGGACAATGGATAGTTCTTTATCTTCATGAAAATCTGGATGCTAGTAGAAGGCTCTATAAGGGATCCCATCAATATCGCACACCTCCTTGGACAAATTTTTGAGAAAATCTTCTTCATTTGTTAACTGAATGAAAACGTTCCTAGGCCTTTGCATAGATGAAACAATAGGTTGAACTCCAAGGCCCCGACAACAACGTATAAATAATCTTATAGCATCTAGCGATAGACGTTAACGTAAGAATTTTAGAACTATGAAGAATTTGAAAGGAACGGTTGATCGATCGATCTCCTCAGCCAAGAAAGAAACATAAACCTAGTATATAAATAATTATACTTTTTCTTTATATAATTGAAATTGCCCTCCAATACTCAAGCCTCCAAAACTTTTACTGAAATTGTTCTTCCAAATTTCAATACTCACGTAGTCTACTCTAACTTTTCACTTCACCTGACACCCAAATCTTCAACTGCTACTTACCAATAAATCTCGAAAAATCTACTACCGTGTTGCTGACCAATTAACCTTACTATGCTCTAAAAAATAACGCAATTTGGTTAAGAAGTTTTATCTATAGGATTTTATTGAGCAAGAAAATTTCCTTTTGAAAAATTAATTGTAGCATTATGAGCTTAATGTACTAACGCATTTAGATTTTAAAGATATGTCTACATTATTTGAGCTATGTAGAGAACTAGCAATTTCAAAAAAATCAAAGATTTATTATTCGATTGACAGGTTAATTTATCTATTATTAACTCTTGTTATTTCTACTGTTATTACTGAGTGAGCATTTTTTACCATAAAACTTATAAACTAGATTGCGTACTTGGATGGAAGATGAGTTTTTTGCATATCATTTGTTACTTTATATTGAGAAAGAAATTGTTAAGAATTTCACTTTAGAGATGATAATAGATTAATTTCATTTCATGAAAGATTGTTGTCGAGTTTAATTTAAAAGGAAATCCTAAGTTGATATTACATTTTCTTTTCTTTTTGTAGTGGTCTTGAGTGAGCAAACAACGAAAATCCCAAGGAAAAATATCCTATAATATGATTTATAGACATGTATTTTTTATATATAATTTTATAACATATGATTACTGTTTTTTACATAGTCACGTGCAAGAAATACATATTAATTATTTATACTCACATACGATACTATAAACTTTGTTAGTCTTCAAATATCAAATCTTAGTTTCATTTCTATCCGAGGGGCCAGAAAGGCCGTCCATGGTGGCCATAACAGTGCTGCACATGACACAAAGCCACAGGAACCTTGCAAACCCTAAAACCCTAGCAGCGCACTGCAAGGATTAATGTAAATATGGAAAGTTGACTAAAGGAAGGAATCGCTGCATGTTTTAGAAGTTAATTTGTAGAAAGTCCTGTCTCATATTTTTTAAGAAATATGTCATCTTATTAATAAATTGTGTGATGTTAATTCACCATGATCATGAGATCTTTACTGTAATTTTATGTTCTGATGATGTTACGTCTGATCATCCTCCTCTAAAGAAAAGGATGCAGTCTGCTTAATTAATTACGTACCTAGCTAGCTAGTATCTCAAATGCAGACTTTATTATTCGCCTTAGACTTCCCATCAGAAAAAAACAAAGAAAATTTACCGGTGCATGCACAAGAGTTGAGATGCCATATATACTCGATCAAAAAAACACCAAAAAAGAAATCATGACACATATTTTAGATATTTTGGAAATTTGTACGAAAGAGACCCACAAAGTTTGCAATCTAAAACAAGTTGTATATGTAAAACTGGGGAAGGTGACAGAATATGATTTCAATCAGTTGAATGCAAATAATTCGATTCTAATCAGTACAACTGAGCTGACAGCATTAATTCTGGGCAGTAATGAAGCCAACCGAGTCAGGCCGCCTCCATGGTTTTCGGTCCAACCCCAACATTTTCAAACCGGCTTATGAATGATATTGTTTAATGTCACTAATGGTCAGCGGAAAAATGGTGATGCATGATATTGTTCAACTGCAACATTATAATTTATATGTCCTTATTTGGTTAACTTTCAAACTGAAAAAGCGGTAGCTAATTACCTTACACACCTAGAGGGGGGGGTGAATAGGTGTTTAACAAAAACAAAGGCAGTTTAAAAAATTAATCAATATACACAAGCAATCAATGGAAAAATCAACACACAGATTTTGGTTACGAAGTGGAAACTCATTTGAAGAACCTCTTCAAAATCTAAAACCACTCCGGGTGTAAGACACCACCTTTAATCCACTATAGAAATTTTAGTTTGTTACAACCAATTTAGAAACACTCACAAACCCACTGTAGCAACTAAACTTGGCTTGCAACACCACGAGCGACCCACTCGATCTCTACACGCATGTAGTGCCGGAACTCCGACCTTTCTATAGCTTCTCACACGAACAACTTGATTTCTTCATCCAAGCTCCTTGAAGAACTCTTCCAGCTTGATGAACACGTCCACTCCAATGGACTCACTAAAGATTTGAATGTGTGTTGTGAGGGAGTGATATAATCCAAGAGAGAATGATCTTTGAAACAATGGAGAAGTTTCTCTCAAGGGATGAAATGTGGCTCCTTGGTTTTTCCTCTGTGTTTCTCCACTTTGCAGCAGAAGACTTAAGAGTCTATTTATAGGCCACCTCTTGAAACGGCGCTTAAACCCTAAAGGAATTCGTGAAACCTTAACTTCGCTCGAGCGAGGTGTCGAGCGAGTGTCGAGCGAAGTCTCTGCCTGAACTTCGCTCGAGCGCCATGTCGAGCGAGTGTCGAGCGAAGTCTCTGCCTGGACTTCGCTCGAGCGCCATGTCGAGCGAGGGTCGAGCGAGATCACTGTGTTCAGTTTTTCTGAGCCATTTTGATCCTCTTCATGTGTACTCTGTCCACCATTAGTTACAACTCAATTATATTAGGTTTTTCACTAGAAAATTGCCAACTACTAAATTTTACATCAACAATCTCCCCCTTTGGCATTTCTGTGACAAAACCTCTAACCTATACATTGGACCTAATCCTATCACACACAAACAACAGGACTTCCACATGTAGGTTTAGTCTTGGCAAGTGAAGTATCTGCACACTTAACAAACATGTAAACGTACCAACAGAAAACACTTGCAAGGAATTTAACAGATGAACTCAAAAGTGAAAAAAAAATTGCCATAAAAATTTAACACTAAACCTTCAATAGCAATTAGTCCAACACAGATTACATCAAGAGTATAATCACATAGTAAAACTAAGAACAACAAGCTACTAGTTACTCCCCCTACAAAGTAGCTTAGCTCCCCCTAAATCCTATCTATTCCCCCAAGATCCCCCAAGATCACTCCCCCTTTTTGTCACAAATGGTAAGGGGTCTCAATCGTCATCAGTCTCTACCTCATCAGCAAGAAGGTGCTGAACTTGATTTCCAAGCTCAATCACTTGAGTGTCAAGTGTGTCAAACCGAGCATTGATATGAGTATCCAATTGAGTAACCCGAGTCTCAAGACTGTTAAGTCGGTTATCAATGCGAGTATCCATGCTGGTCACAGACTGCTGAATGCTAATCAGAAAGTCCAATAGGGTCTGCCGAGATGGTTCTGTAGCTGGTGGCATCAAACCCGAGCTGGAAGGACCCGAGCTGGTCTCAGGAGCGTGAGGAATAGGTCTGGTCTGAGTAGAATGTGCAGGTGCGGGTTCAACATTGGGAAGATGCGCCTGACTTAGCTGCATGGTCTTCCGGCCAATCGGTGTCTTCAGGCTCACTCTAAGCTCCTGGGGCGGGAAGGCCACAGACTGAGACACTGCTATCCTCGTAATGAGACAGGCAAGAGGAAGACCAGTTCGAAAATTGGACGACATATGGGCCTCAATCATGACCCGACAGAGAAGACCGCCCAAATCAATAGGGACATCAGTGAGCAATGCATGTAGGAGAAGGGCACGATCCGGACCAATGTCACTATAATGACCAGTGGGGTAGATGTTTGTCAAAACAATTCGACTCACAATTTGGTACGCATGAGGAAACGACTTGGTCGCTAGAGGGGGAATCCCAGTCCAAGTTATAGGAGACCTGGTGAGAAAGCGACCCAAATCAGGTCTGCTAGGAGCTGGGGTACGGAGATAGGGGTAAATAGGATTGTTTACTCGAGGTGCCCCCAGCAAATTTGCCACAAGATCGGGAGTCACCCGGAAAGTGATATTCCGGATATCAACTTGAAAAGTTCCCTCTGAGATATCATGTATATTCGAGTAAAACTCCCTGATCAACTCCACCGAGGGAGCGGGATGACCAGTGGTTAAAGCAAGCCACTGGCGCGACTCAAAAATCTGAGGGACAATGGGATAGGTATCCCGAAACTCACCTAGAAGAACTTCACGTTCCACAAGAATGGAGCGATGGGAAAAGTTCTGCGTGTAGAGTTCCTCAGCTTGAGGACTGTGGAAGTAAGTCCGAGAGGCAGATGGGGCAGTGCGAGGACGAACACGCCGGGATGCCATGGCAGCTGTAGATGGACCAAGTACAGACAGTGAGACACATATGATATGATGTGGAGATGGATGTCCATCATGCCTAAAATGCCTAAAATGCCTTATATGCCTAACATGCCTAAAATGTGACCCATAATGTTCTCAACAAGGTGTGCATACTATGAATGATACCTACATTTTGTCTAAAGAGCAATGCACCAAAGGAGAGACAAAATGGAAGACAAATTTTCATTTAGGCATTTCATCGAACAGGTAGTGTGCATGCTGTGCAATCATGGGTTTAACACCCAATTAATTATCCCATTCCTCCCTAAATACAACACTATGCTACTAAGTTCATCCATACCAAAGATGAACCACCAAGTTTCTAAAAACAAATCCGAAAAGAAAAAAAATTAACCCAAACACAACCCATGAATGTAATGCAACGGGAAAGAAAAGAAAAGAGAAAAGAAGAAAAAACAAAAATAAAAATGAAGAAGAAATGGATAGAGATAGGCTTACCGGTGATTGAGTGTTTGAGAGGAAATGAGATGCTTAGGCTTGGATTGAGTGGTTGAGAGAAGATGAGTTAAGTTTGAGAAAGGGGAGAAGGGATTCGGCAATCTGGGCTTATCGCGCGATGCAGAGCGCAATATAAGGGTTTTTCGCTCGAGCGAGATTTTATGGTCGAGCGAGATATCGAGCGAAATTCCAGCCCCCCCTTTTTTTTTTTTTTTTTTTTTTTTTTTTTTTTTTTTTTTTTTTTTTTTTTTTTTTTTTTTTTTTTTTTAATAGTAACTTCAAACTTGGGAACAATTTTTTAAAAAAAATCATAGCAGAGCAAATGTAAAATAATATCATACTCTAAATGCCACGCAAGTATAAAGACTGTATGTCACAATTAATATGACTATGCGTGTTTAGACAGTGCTCTTGCTCAATCAAGAAATTTTAACCGAGAGGTGTGAGTGGGGTTGGGCTAAACAAGAAACCATAAGAGCTTGGGAGACCCGTCAAAGCGCAGAAAGTCAAACCCAATGCTGCTAGGACCTAATTTCTTGTGTCTAATAGAACCAGAGTCAGGATTTCTATTTTGGCCCTTTTTCTTTCTTTCTACCCCTTTTTTTTTTTTTTTTTTTTTTTTTTTTTTTTTTTTTTTTTTTTTTTTTTTTTTATTTAATACAATAATAGAGCCTCTTCATTTTCTTTCCTTTTTGGATACAAAGGTTCTTACACAGGTCATCTAGCCCGAGGTCAATTCTGATCACTCGTAAGGCTCCCCCTTACACTTTTGATTGCCTCCCCAAAGTCTCACATAAGGTCAAATGTCAAGAGATTGAGCTAGGCGTGCAGTGTGTGCGGCAAAACGCATATTTAAAGTGACACACATCTTCCACCTTTGCAACATAAGCCTATGATACAATTTTCACAAGACACATGCTTGAAAGTGTGCTGCCTAGTAGTAAGGTCATGCATCACATCGATGAAAGGGCAAATGAATCAGAGGAAAGACAAAGAAGAGAATGAAGACAAGAAAAATAACAATGCATAAGAAAAAAAAATGATATGCATGCAATGTATGAAATGCATGTTACATCTCTTGTGTTAAGGCACAAATACCAATAGCCTTTCTAAGACACTCAAAACGAAGACCATCTAAAGGTTTGGTAAAAAGATCGGCTAATTGATGTTCGGTGGGAATGTACTCAAGAGTAATTACATGTGTTTCCACAAGTTCCCGAATGAGATGATGCCTAATGTCAATATGCTTGGTCCTAGAATGTTGGACAGGATTTTTAGAGATGTTGATGGCACTGGTATTATCACAATAGATGCTCATCACACCTTGAGTAATACCATAGTCACGAATCATTTGTTTCATCCACAGCAATTGAGTACAACAACTCCCAGCAGCAATGTATTCAGCCTCAGCTGTAGACAAAGAAATGGAGTTTTGTTTCTTACTCATCCAAGCAACAAGATTTGTTCCCATATAAAAACATCCACCTGAAGTGCTCTTTCTATCATCTGCATTTCCAGCCCAATCAGCATCAGAGTAGCCTGCAAGCTCAGTGTTAGACTCTCTGGAGTACCAAATTCCATAATTCACTGTAGCATTCACATAACGAAGTATGCGTTTGACAGCCACAAGATGAGATTCTTTGGGTTTGCTTGGAATCTAGCACAAACGCCAACACTGAAAGCAATGTCAGGTCTACTAGCAGTGAGATACAGTAGACTCCCAATCATGCTTCTGTACAGGGATTGCTCAACCCCTTTCCTGACACATCAGCACTAAGTTTTACACTTGTGCTCATGGGAGTTCTAGCATGGCTACTCCCATCTAATCCAAATTTTTTCAGTAGGTCCTTTGCATATTTTGACTGGGATATGAACAACCCTTCATCGAGCTGTTTTACTTGGAGTCCCAAGAAAAAAGTTAGCTCACCCACCATACTCATCTCAAATTCATTCTTCATTTCTTCTGCAAACTCGAGAGCTAGGTTATCAATGGATGATCCAAACACAATATCATCCACATAGATTTGAGCTACAGTTATATCCTCTCCCACTTTCCGGATAAAAAGTGTCCTATCAACACTTCCTCGCAGAAACTTGTGCTCCAAAAGATACGAAGTTAGCCTCTCATACCAGGCTCTGGGAGCTTGTTTCAAACCATACAGGGCTTTCTTCAACCTGTAGACATGATTAGGATATTTTGGATCCTCAAAACCTTTTGGTTGCTCAACATACACTTCTTCTTGAAGGATCCCATTTAGGAAGGCACTCTTTACATCCATTTGATAGAGTTTGAAGCACATATGGCAAGCAACACTCAATAGTATTCGGATTGACTCAAGCCTTGCCACCGGCGCAAATGTCTCATCAAAGTCTATTCCTTCCATTTGGGCATAACCTTGTGCCACCAATCTTGCCTTATTCCGTACAATCATTCCATTTTCATCAGATTTGTTCTTGAAAATCCATTTGGTACCTACAACATTGTGCTTTTCAGGCCTTGGGACCAAGTACCACACATCATTTCTCACAAATTGATTAATTTCTTCATGCATGGCATTTGTCCAATTCTCATCCTTTAAAGCTTCTTCCACCCTTTTTGGTTCAATCTGAGAGATGTAACATGAGTGAGCTAGTTGACTTATCACTTTCTTCCTCAACCTCATCCCTTCATTTACATTCCCGATTATGTTATCTTGAGGATGGTTTAGCTTCACTCTCGAAGATGGCTCCTTGTGAGTATGAACTTTTTCAGTGGATGAGGTCTCTTGATCTTCATTAAGTTCAATAGAGTTCTCTTCAGTTCCACTTGGTGTATCAATTTGATTTTGATTCAACTCCTCTTTAGGAGTATCATCTATAACCACATTGATGGATTCCATGACAGTTTGGGTGCGTAGATTGTAACATCTGTAAGCACGACTGTTTCTGGAATAACCAAGGAATATTCCCTCATCACTCTTTGGGTCAAACTTACCCAGATTTTCCCTATCTCTCAAAATGTAACACTTACTCCCGAACACCCTGAAGTACTTCACATTTGGCTTCTTTCCTTTCCACAGCTCATATGGTGTCTGAGAAGTGTTGGGTCGAGGGTAGACTCTATTCACAATGTGACATGCTGTGTTCACAGCTTCACCCCAAAAATGAGCAGAAACATTTTTGGTATGCATCATAACTCGAGCCATTTCTTGGATAACTCGATTTTTTCTTTCAACAACTCCATTTTGCTGTGGAGTAATGGGAGCAGAGAATTCTTGACGAATGCCTTCTTCATCACAGAATTTCTCTAAACTTGAGTTATCAAATTCTCGTCCATGATCGCTCCTGATTCTGACAATAGGGTTCCCTTGTTCATTTTGAAGCTTCTTACATAAGTTCCTTATCACATTTGAAGCCTCACCCTTTTCCCTCAAAAATTCTACCCAAGAGTATCTGGTGAAATCATCTACCACCACCAGTATGTATTTCTTTCCCCCAGACTTTCAGTCCTAGAGGGTCCCATAAGATCAATGTGTAACAACTCTAAGGGTCTTTTGGTCAGGATATCTGTTGTGTTCTTGTGGGCTGCTCGAACTTGTTTTCCCACTTGACATGATCCACAAACAGATGTCTCCACTTTCCCAAGTTCGGGCAGTCCAATCACCATTTCTTTCTTAGCAATCTTTGACAAATTTTTGTGATTCACATGCCCAAGTCTTTGATGCCAGAGAGTAGTGGCCTCACTTTTAGTACTATTGCAGCTGTACTGTGAAGTGGGAGCGATACCATAGCAATTGTCAGAGGTCCTGATTCCTTGCATCAAGCATTGTCCATTGTTATCAGAAACAATGCACATATCTTTTGAAAACCGAACTTCAGCACCATTATCACACATTTGGCTTATGCTAAGAAGATTTGCTTTTAATCCGTCAACATACAGAACTTCTCTCAATGCCGGTAGTCCAGTAATGTTGATTTCACCTTTCCCAATTATGTTCGCTTTACCACCATCTCCAAATGTCACTGTCCCACATTTGTACTCTTCAATTGTCTTAAAAAGAGTTTTATCACCGGACATGTGTCGAGAACACCCACTGTCAAGATACCACAATGAATTGTTCTGGGTCTTCAAGGCAATGTGGGCTATGTGACATGTGGCTCTTTTCTCCTTCTTGATCCACACTCTTTTGATTTTTGGAGAGTTGACTCGCACATTCTTCTGGGTACTTGTCAGATTGTCTACCTTGGCATTTAGAAAGTCATTTTGTCTAGTGAGGACCATGACTTGATCCCACAAATTGAAGTGACCTCTTCTTGAGTCTCTCTTTTCATTTCTCACAGGAAACTTATTAAGCACATAACAGTTTGGACGGATGTGTCCATACTTGCCACAATTATGACATGTCCGATTTTCTCTGTAGGTTTGCTGTCCCCTGAAAGGCAAGTCATCCTTAGGAGATTTTCTGGTGAGTCTTTTAAGTCTCAAGCAATTTGTTTTCACATGGCCCAACTTCCCACAATGATGACACACGGGTCTCGTGTTGTGAGCTATTTGTTTCTCTTGAGATGAAACAAACTTTTGTGCATGTATAACTTTCTTTCCCTTTGCTAGTGAGTGATTTTTCACCATGCTGTTTTGAGGAGTTTTCGAGCTCGTACCCACTTCAAACTTTCCTCCAACATATCCTAGTCCACTCTTGTCTCCTGAGGGCTTTCCAAGAGTTAGAATTTTGTCCAGATTTTGTTTTCCAGTGGAAAAAGCTTGCAATCTTCCCTTTAGCTGGGTTAATTCATTTTCCTTAGTTTCCATAGCATCTTCCAAAGCCTCACTTTTCTTTCGCAATTGGTCAGTCAAGATATAAGCTTCATTCAGTTTGCCTTGGAGCTCATCATTTTCTTGTTTGCACTGATTTATCTTTTCAATCTGTGCTTTGTTGACTTTTCTCAATTTCACGCACTCCTTGTAAAGTCTTTCATAGATTTCTTGCAGTTGATCTTCACACTCGGACTCATCTTCCGGTATGTCACAATCATCAGACGCTTGTTCACTGCACTGATCTATGTCTCCAACGGAAGATGTAAACGCCATGTAGTTGAGATTCCTTTTTGGAGTGGAGTTGCCAGATGAGTCACTCGATTCAGACTCACTTTCACTTAGAGAGGCAATCTTTGCCTTTTCTTTGCTCTTCTTATAATTTGCACACTCCAAACGAATGTGACCAAATCCATGACATTCATGACACTGTACTCGTGTCTTGTCCTTGTTAGGCCTAATGTAATTGTTGGAGTCTCTTTCCTTATTCTCTGAGCTTGACCCCTCAATATATCTCCCAAACTTCTTCTTCTCTGGTCTTTGGCTCCTGTGCCTTTTTGCTACAAACATTTTTCTGAACTTCTTAGCATAAAATGCTATTTCTCTGTCACTCATTGCTAATTCATCGAATGACTCATCTGAGTCCTCTTGAATTGTATTAAGAGCAATGGACTTGCTCTTCCTATCCAATGGTAGAGTATGTTCATAAGTTTGCAGGGAACCCACCAGCTCTTCTATTTTCATGACGTCCAAGTCTTTACTTTCCTCAATTGCAGTGACCTTGGGACGAAATCTCTCAGGAAGAGATCTGAGAACTTTTCTTACAACTCTATTTTCTGGGATTTTGTCTCCCAAGTTGAACCGAGAGTTTACAATGTCATTCAATCTTGCATAGAAGACATCAAAAGTTTCATCCTCCTTCATTCTAATTTCCTCAAAGCTAGTGGTAAGCATTTGAAGTTTAGAATTCTTTACAGCCCTAGTTCCCTCGTGAGTGATCTCAAGAATGTCCCATGCCTCTTTGCTTGTATTACACATGGAGATTCGTTTGAACTCCTCCTGGGACACGGCCATGAAAATTGCATTTAGGCCTTTACTATTCCAGTTAATTTCACTCAACTCATCCTTTGAGTAGTTGTCCACGTCTGTGGGAACTACTACTCCATCAATAATGGTGACAGGCTCTTTCCATCCTCTTATCAAGGACACCCACACACGTTCATCTATAGACTTAAGAAACGCTCGCATTCGAACTTTCCAATAAGCATAGTTGCTACCATCAAAATATGGTGGTGATGAGAGGGATTGAGACCTATCCATTTTGACCACCAAAGCAGGATCACACTCAGGAAATTAATCCTAACGAAGTGTACCCTCTCTGATACCAATTGAAAAAGCGGTAGCTAATTACCTTACACACCTAGAGGGGGGGGTGAATAGGTGTTTAACAAAAACAAAGGCAGTTTAAAAAATTAATCAATATACACAAGCAATCAATGGAAAAATCAACACACAGATTTTGGTTACGAAGTGGAAACTCATTTGAAGAACCTCTTCAAAATCTAAAACCACTCCGGGTGTAAGACACCACCTTTAATCCACTATAGAAATTTTAGTTTGTTACAACCAATTTAGAAACACTCACAAACCCACTGTAGCAACTAAACTTGGCTTGCAACACCACGAGCGACCCACTCGATCTCTACACGCATGTAGTGCCGGAACTCCGACCTTTCTATAGCTTCTCACACGAACAACTTGATTTCTTCATCCAAGCTCCTTGAAGAACTCTTCCAGCTTGATGAACACGTCCACTCCAATGGACTCACTAAAGATTTGAATGTGTGTTGTGAGGGAGTGATATAATCCAAGAGAGAATGATCTTTGAAACAATGGAGAAGTTTCTCTCAAGGGATGAAATGTGGCTCCTTGGTTTTTCCTCTGTGTTTCTCCACTTTGCAGCAGAAGACTTAAGAGTCTATTTATAGGCCACCTCTTGAAACGGCGCTTAAACCCTAAAGGAATTCGTGAAACCTTAACTTCGCTCGAGCGAGGTGTCGAGCGAGTGTCGAGCGAAGTCTCTGCCTGAACTTCGCTCGAGCGCCATGTCGAGCGAGTGTCGAGCGAAGTCTCTGCCTGGACTTCGCTCGAGCGCCATGTCGAGCGAGGGTCGAGCGAGATCACTGTGTTCAGTTTTTCTGAGCCATTTTGATCCTCTTCATGTGTACTCTGTCCACCATTAGTTACAACTCAATTATATTAGGTTTTTCACTAGAAAATTGCCAACTACTAAATTTTACATCAACACAAACCCATGTATATGTACCGTGCGCACTCCTGATCATGATATGGATTAAATAAATGAATGATTTTTTTATTAATAAGATGTGATCCCGGCCTATAACTTGATCTTTGTAATTTGAAACCAAAGATCCAAACTCATGTTAACTTAACCGTGTTAAGAAAATAATATAAATAATCAAGTTTATCTATTTATATTAGTTTAAATTTTTAGGACAAATGATGATTTCATGTGATATTAGTAAAGACCATATTCTGAATTCAAATTTTGACTCTATATTCTATTTCATTTAATTAAATATTTCTCGTATTAAGTCCAATCATAATTAAGGGAGGAGCTGACTCACACGTGAGGAGAGTGTTAAATATATAATACAAATAATAAAAATCTGCATATTTTCCATCAACTTAAACTTTTGAACCAAATGATGATAATTCTACACAAACTATATATAAAGGGATCGAGTATATATACCCAAGAGTAAGGTTTTACCAATTGAGTCAAGTACTTATAGATATTTGACCTAGCCATCAAATTTAACAACTCTAATGATTACATGAGAACAACTGTGATAATTAGATGTTCACAACACAAAAGAAATGATCATATAATATTAAAAAATTATATTAGAATTATATTTTATTCAATAATTTTTATCTTATCTCTAATTAATATTTAAAAGACACCTATATATATTATTCAAGTCCCTCAAACTAATAATCCATAATATTTCTCTTTACTGAGCTGGGCCCATTTAATGGATCGGAATTTGGATATCCAGGAGTTTAATATTTAGTCCAAGCTAGCCAAGTAAAAACTACAGTCTCCTGGGACTATTTGGAAATTCTGATAACTTGGAGAATTACATCATGCAAACATGAAATTGGTTGCACTTAGGTTGGATCAAACCTCCTTAAAATTGACTAATTTATGTTTTAGAGGCCAGCTAAGCTTTGGCTGTGCAATATTTGCGCATGCAGCACTCGATCGGTCGAGGAGCAATTGTCATATTCAACGCCCTTCTTCCACTTCATGTACAAGTTTCTTTAATTCTTTTCGTTTATAAATATATCTATGTATATATCAATATTAATATAATTATTTCTAGCTGGGAAATTTAAAAACTTGAAAACGGTACTAGCCGTGATCCCTCCTATTAATTAATTAAGCACTCATGATTATATATAAATAATTTATATATATATAATATATTATATCTCTTAATTCAGAGAATTATGCCAAATTAGAACATTTGATGCCAGCTAATTAAACGCGCTTTTTGCAGGCCGGCCGCTTACACAGGATCACGCGTACATATAATATGGTAGAGAATTTTCAGTTCAAAAAATGAAAGCATGAATTGAAGGGTTACTTGCATTAATAGATTAATCCAATAATAGGGAAATGCTTAGCACAAAATTAAAAGATCAGTTACTTTCATAAAGTACGTACGTCCGTACTTGGGTAAAAGAAAGAGTAGTTGATATATAAATAACTTAATATGGAAGCTGATCATGTGGAATTACCCTAATTTTGTGTACAGATACACACACACACACATATATATATATTCATGATCAACGCGGTTTTATCATGCGTCGCTTCTGATTTTCTTGTTCACATGTAAACGATGAAGATCATACATGCATGCATTCATATAAGGAGATGAAACCTCGCGATCCTAGTGCTAGCTAGCTGCAGTAGCCAGACTAAATTTGGCAAGTCATATATGCAGTTTAGAACTAATAAATGGCTGGTTTCACATGTTTCTTCTTTCCACTATTCGACAAGGTTCGAATCAAGATCAACCTAGCTAACTCAATTCCTTCTCAGTACCCGCGGCCTTAACCATCCCATATATATATATATATATATGCCTAATCATATATATGCCTAATTATATATATATCTATATAGACCGGACCATGCATTTATGCTTGCTAGCTCTTAATGGCTAATTCCCATGAACTTATATGCTGTATTAGCTAGAGCCTTGGCCAATGGATAGTTCCAAAATATATATAAAAAAAATGCACCAAGAAAACCTCTCATAAGGATAATTAATAAGTAAATCATGTGCACAATCAGATCCGAATCATTAGGATATTAATATAGAGCCGGCTATAGGTGCAAAGTCCTCAAGCATAGGCCAAAAAATGTCTCCCTTGATCTAAATCCAACAAAAGCCACACCGGCAAAGCCAATGTCTTCTTATTGTCTCTATCTCACATCCTTTGAAAAATTGAAATTAACCATCTTCGATCCACTTCATAAAACCCTACTTTCCCCTCTCCTTCTGATATGTCCCTCTCATCTCTAGCTAGCTAATTGCTATCATCTGATCCAGATCAATTTTAATACAAACACGAGAAAGTCATATTCTATGTCCGGGTGATTCGATCAAATCTTTATAATCAGTATTTCTCTTTTCATTTCATAATTAACAAGCTAGGTCTCTGATCATCATCAGCATGGAATCCGGCAAGCAAGGAGGCTCGGAGTCTTCAGGCGAAGAGAAGGATGGATTAATAGATGAGAAAGTCAAAGATACTGAGATAAGCAGCACCAAACGCTCTTACGAATGCTCATTCTGCAAGCGGGGCTTCACCAACGCGCAGGCCTTGGGAGGGCATATGAACATACACCGCAAAGATCGACTCAAGGCGCCCAAGCAACACACAACAACCGCCGCTTCCATTTCAGTACCGTTTCCCACATGCGATCCATCAAACTATAACGTCTTCCCAGCTTTTGAGGCGCACAAGAACTCTCAAGTATTGTACTTTCAGCCGTCAGCATCAGGCTCTAGACACCCACAAGCAGCATCGAATATCCATCAGAGTGATTTGTCTGATTCAAGGTCCCAGTCGGCCTGGAGTATGAACCAGGAACTTTTGAGCGCAAATTTGAGCCTTCGAATTGGCCCCATGCATGCAGATGATCAGGAAGATAGAAGGACTGGAGGAGTTGACAAAGGCGATGAAGTGGATTTGGAGCTTCGACTAGGTCATGATCCATATTGAATTTAACTGTTTTTATCAGTGAAATAGTTAGCTAGAAAGATACATGCATGTATATATATCCTACACAGTATATATTGTACATATTTGAGTTCTTTCTAAAGCTTACTACATGATTAAGACATGGGTTTCATGAAATTAATTACATAGATTATCATAGTTGAATTCCAATTTGTAAATATAAGGACGACAGCCGACATATATACTTTGAAAGTGAGGAACGGATAGACAAGGCGTACATATTGTTGTTCAAGTTACACATACAAAGAATGGAAGGGAAACTGGAGAAGAATTATTTAGGTAATTATATATACTTAACTTGCATTTAATTTATGTAATCATGTTCTTAAGTTTCTGGCTGCATGTATATATGTTGAACTTATAAGGCATTCCTTTGATTATTTGTACCCAATTTTTTACGGAAATCCTTCAATATTGTTGCATATCATGAGCATGAATTGCTTTTTATTGTCTTTTCCCTTCATATGTAGTTTCACATGATATAGTTTCACATGTTTTTTCTCTCGACATGAATAACTGGCCGAGATCAACGATCATAATTTTCATATTAACAATGCTGGATCTCTTTAATTCTTTAATTCTGGATTAATTTTCATTTTGGAATTAAGTTCTTACTTTCAGGAATTTCGTACACATGATGCATGTGCCATGAACATTACATGAGGCTTTAACCCAATATTCTTGCAGTAATGAAATATTTGTTTTCCTGAACTGGCTTGGAAGATCGTAACCAAATTCAGTTTCAATACATCAGTGTTCCACACACAAATATTGCTTTCGTATTAATGGAATGATAGTGATTGCGTTGATTCTCTGAACTAATTATATATGGTGCTTTGTTACATTATATATAATTCAATATATACTATGCTAGCTAGCTGTTTCTTCATTCGGCTCATATGATCTGTAGGAATTTGCAGCTTCCTTTTCTCTTTTGTTTGTGTTTGGGAAATTTCTCTATATATGTTTACTTACGTACCCACACAGCAAGTTTATAAAAAGCCAGCTGGAGTTTCTGTTAATTGTGTTTCTTTTTCCTTTTCGCTTATCATGACTCTCTCTCTCTCTCTCCCCTTTTTTATCAGTCAGACTGAGAATTGTTGTTCGACCAGTTTCACGAAGATTGAAAAATTAACGTGAACCCAAAGCATGATGAAAAAGGGTATAGGAATGCTACCTATCTATGTGAAACTACTTTCACAGACACTTATGGTCAAATGGGATACCTCTTCGTTTAAAATCTTGAGTATGAATATAATTATATAGTGAGAGAGATGCAAAATACTAGAAATGTTATATACATCAAATATAAATATATACATATAATAACATATGAATGTATGTATGTATATGTATACATATATTCACTTGCCAACCATTTATATATACTCAAATAATCTTGTAACAGACTCAAAATCCTTCTCCAAACTTTTTTTCTAGGATTCAAATTAAGGCATTTGGTAGTAAGGCTCCTCTCTTTTCTCTCTCGAGAGAATAGGTGGTATTTTCTACTCTCTACGTCATAATTAGAGGTAGGGGTTTAAAGTTTAATCTTCTACCTGGGTGATTTCTGATATTGGAGAATTTAATTACAAGAACTGTGTAAGAAATGGGGGAGAGGCGCCCACATGGGGCTGACCTCTTGCCCTCCCATGCGTTACAAGCATGTAACGCATGGCTTTAAGGCCATGCGTTACATGGCTTGAAACGTAAAACGCATGGCATAAAATGCCATGCGTTTTCTGCCATTTTATGGCTGGCCTTTAAGGCCAACCATGTGAGGGTGGGGGCTATATATAGCCCCCCAGTTTTATTTTTTGGGACCATCTGAAAAAATAAGAAAATTTTTCTCTTTTTTTGTTCTCTCTTGAAATTGTTTTTAGCCTGTAGATTTATTTAGTGTCACTCTAGTTTTATACTACGTAGTGCACTAATCACTAAAAGGCAACGCTGATGATTTATCAATCTGGAGAAACTTGTGGAGCAATTTTTTAAGCTGAGCTTGAGGTATTTTTTCACTATATTTTTCTAACATTGGTATCAGAGCGCATCAATAATTGCTTCCAATTTTTTTTATTTGACATTTTTTTTTCATCTTGGTTGTATTATGAGAGAACCCCATTGGAGGTGCAGTGAGCACTTGGGCAGTGCCACTCGCACCAGTGGTGCTGCGCGCACCGTGGGGGTGCTACTAGTACCCAGTGGGGGTGCAGCGCGCACCCAGCGGGGGTGCCGTGTGCACCCAGGGGTGCTGCACGCACCTGCCTGGTGCTAAGTACACCCAGGGGCGGTGCGCGAGCACCCAGAGGTGCCGCGCGCGCGCCCAGAGGTGGTGCGCAAGCACCCTGTGATGCCACGAGCACCTCTACTAGCACCAGGGGTGCCACGCGCACCACAAGGGTGGTGCGGCGCACCCCTCTTCCTCAGAAAGAAGTTTTCTGGCGACAGGCAGCAATTTTCGACAATTTTCGGTGACTGTGCCGCTGTTTTTTTCAACTGTTGTTGTTGCCCAGATGACTAACACAAGAGGGGGGGTGAATTGGGTTATATTAAAAAATTAATACTTATAAACTAAATATACAATATAAAATATAACCAAAATATAAAGCAGTAGGAAATATAAAGAGTAGGGTAAGAGAAAGCAAACTCAGTATTTTTACGAGGTTCAGCCCCACTGCCTACGTCCTCGCCTCAAGCTACCCCTTGAGGATTCCCAAATCCACTATTCAATCTCCTTTAGGTGGAGATAGAAACCTATTACACCTTTGAGCAGCACCGCTCCAAAGAATCCGTGTAGAACACCCTCTACACTTCCAATCACCTCACACTTGGTGATTCAACTATTCCCTGTGTAGAACACCTTCTACACACACAAGGGTTATACGCACCCTCTTACTTCCAATCACCTCACACTTGGTGATTTAACTATTCCCCGTGTAGAACACCTTCTACACACACAAGGGTTATACACACCCTCTTACTGATACAAGAATTGATAGTGGGTAGGCTATCAGAAAACACTCCTCAATGAGTGAAATAAGAACAATACAGCACAAACTATATCTCTCTCAACAAGAACAAGAATTAAGGCTCAAAACTTTAGAAAAGAGAGAATGAGAGCTTTGAAAGAATGATGCAAAATTTAGCAATAGATGTGTAAGCTCTTGTTGTAATTTTTACAAAACTCAAGTGAGCTATTTATAGGCAAATGAGTCTTCAATTTCAAATTTGAAAAGATTCCCATGTCCAAGACATCATCATTCACTTTTCAAAAATTTCAAATCAAATCTTTTTACTTTTTGCATGTGACAAAAGGAGCACACTTTACTTTTCAAAAATTTCAAACCTAATATTTTACTTTTTGCATATGACAAAAAGAGCACACTTTACTTTTCAAAATTTTCAAACAAAGACATCTACCTTTTGCATAAGTCAAGAAAAGCATCCACCACTTTTGAAAATATTCAAATAAAACATGCACATGTGAAAGATGACAATCAATCATCTTAATATTTTCAAAGTTAATTTTCAAAATATTCATGCACATGTGGAAAATGTATTTTAATGCTTTATGATAAAATATTTATTTTGAGCCTTAATCCTAATTTCGAATTTTTAAGAGATTTACAAAATTACTCTATGATTTTAATGTGAACTTATTCCCTTCTTGCTCATGCTTGGTTCCTTGATGTGCTTGATTGTATTGTGTAGACAACTTGAACTTGAGACTCCTTTATTCTTTGAATTCATTTGTTATCATCAAAATCCATGTGTAGATTTACATGAACCTTGAAACCTTGAGTTCAACAATCTCCCCCTTTTTGATGATGACAAATACTTGATAGAACTTGAAACCTGTATGAATACTTAAGCTCCCCCTGAGAATGTGCGTTAGTTTTTCAAGCAAAAATATAAACATAATTCCAAGTATATATAACAAGTTTAGCAATTTAAACAATGTTAATGTTCTAGTCTAAAACTTCTCCCCCTTTTGGCATCATTAAAAAGGAATCATAATTATCTCAATAAGATATATTCCTACAATAACGAACAGACAAATAAAACGCTGCGTTAGTAGAGACTGTAGAAGTTAGAACCACCCGTGTCCGACAAAACCTGCAAAGGTTGAAGCCGAATTTTATCATCTCGGTGCGGAAGAAGATTTAAATCCGCTTGATGTTATTGACGAATTAGATGTTCCAGAGATTTGAAGTTGAATAATTAAAATTATTCGTGTCCGACAAAGACAGCAAAAGCTGCAGGCTTAGCTCTGGCAATGCGGTGCGGAGCCACGCGTATTTGACAAAACCTGTAAAGGTTGGAGGCCTAGCTCTAGTAGTCGGTGCGAAAGCAGATTTAAATCAATCGCCTGATGTTGTTGACAAATGGGTTTGACGGCTCTGAGTTTCTATAAAAAAAATCATTTTCACCTATCGGATACCAAAAAAAAATATCGCTTCTTGACCTAAGTTCTGTTTCTCCATAACGATAGAATGGCCGAACAATTCTCTTCCACTAATGTTCCAGACTTGAATCAGGAACCCTTGACGCATCAACCATCAATCTTCTCTCCTAAGGCCGTCAATGCCATGATAGGAGCAGAGAACCGTTTTTCTAGTAAGAAAACTTTTGACAATGTGTGTCCAACATATCTTATATTTCTTTTGACTAATAAGATTTGAAGAGACAATAGTTTGTCTTGTTCTTTATGCTATCTCTATAAAATCAGTTTTAAAGTTCATCCGATTTGCATCAAATCTTATTCTCATCTCTATAACTCATCTGCATTCCTTCAATATTCTCGCTTTAAGTTTTCAATTCTTTTCTCAATGGCTCATTATTCTACATCTCAATCTCATGTCCTTTCTGCAGCTACCATTGGCGCCATGTTGCAGCAAGAGAACAATAGTTTGGCTAATAAGCCAGACTCCGATGCTATCTACGACTTGGTGAGTCTCGGTACTCGCTACTCATCCTCTATTGTTGCTTTTTCCCAACGGCTACAAGTCAAAAATCATGAGGTTGAAAAGCTTAAAGAACAAATTGTTGTACTTCAACGAATTGTTCAAGAGTCTCACATAAGGGAAGGAATCGTTCGACAGAAGAATAAACGGTTGAAATCACTATTGGATTCTTCATTCCGCTTGCCAGTTCCCATGGATAGGGAGGACATGATATTGTATGAAGAGAATGAGCGTCTCAAACATGAGGCTAAGAACCTCAAGTTTATGTAGGTCATTTGAGTTAATGGAATAAAAGTATCTAGCAGATATTCATGGCATGCATGCGTAGTCTATCTTTTGATAGGGGTTTTGTAAAAATGTCTGCCAATTGATCGTGTACTAGTGAATTCTAATGCAATATCGCCCTTCTGCACATGATCTCTAAGAAAATTATATCTAATATCAATATGTTTGGTCCGAGATTGTTGTATTGGATTCTTTGAAAGATTTATAGCACTTGTATTATCACATTTGATTGGAATGTGATTGTACATAAGTTTAAAATCCTCAAGTTGTTGTTTCATGTAAAGAACTTGAGCACAACAACTACTCGCAGCAACATATTCTGCCTCAGCAGTAGATAGTGCAATAGAATTTTCTTTTTACTAAATCATGAAACAAGTGCAGGACCTAAGAAAAGACATGTTCTACTAAAACTTTTTCGATCATCTTTGCAACCAGTATAATCGGTACCTGAATAACTAATAAGATCGAAAGAAGTGTGTTTAGGATACCATAACTCTAAGTCAATGGTACTGGCAAAATATCTAAAAAATCTGCTTGACTGCAATCAAATGAGATTGTTTCGGAAATGATTGAAAACGTGCACATAAACATATACTGAACATAATATCAGGTCTACTAGTTATCAAATATAATAAACTACCAATCATACCTCGATATACCTTTGAGTCAATTGATTTACCGGATTCATCTTTATCAAGTTTAGTGGATGAGCTCATTGGTGTTCCAGTTTCCTTAGCACCTTCCATCCCAAACTTCTTCAGCAATTCCTTAATATATTTTGATTGATTGATGAATATTTCACTTTTTGTTTGCTTAATTTGCAATCCGAGAAAGAATGTAAGCTCTCCCATCATACTCATTTCAAATTCTTCCTGCATAGTCTTAGCAAAAACTTGGCACATATTTTCATTAGTAGCACCGAACATAAATCTGAATCAAAAGAATATCATCATTTTCTAATTTAATAAAAAGAGTTGTATCAATTTTTCCTCTTGAAAAGCCTTTTTCAATCAAGAAACCACTGAGTCTCTCGTACCACGCTCTAGGAGCTTGTTTGAGTCCATATAGTGCTTTTGTGAGTTTGAAAACATGATTTGGAGAAATATGATTTTCAAAACCTGAAGGTTGCTCAACATATTTTACCTATTCCCACGATCTTCCCTTTCGAGTTGTCTCTAAATGTCATGTGTCCTTCTTCTTTAGATCTAAGATCAAAGAACTTAGTCTCGTCTCCCGTCATGTGTCTTGAACATCCACTATCTAAAAACCATTTATTTTTACATGTAGAATACTTCATGCATACCTACAAAAGCAATTAAAAACAATTCTTGGTACCCAAGTTCTTTGGGTCCTTTATTTATTAGTATTAGAATAAACAAGATTTTTAGGTACCCATATGGCCCTAATAGTCATTGTATGTTTTCTTCTAATAGGACAAGCATGATAATTATGACCATTGCTATTACAAAAATTACAAATAGCATGTGACATATATGAATAACTTGAGTGATTATAATAGTATCCTTTTTTAACAAAATTATTTTTATGAAAAGAATTTTGAATATTGGACTTTGATGTAGAAGGATTATCAAAGAAGTTTTTATAAGATTTGTATTTTTGTTTTGGCATATATCCCAAGCCTGCCTTGTCAAAAACACATCTTTGACTACCAAGAAGTTTTTCAAAATTTCTTTTTCCATTCGTAAAGTTTTCAATAATATTTTCTAAATCAGTTTTCTTTTTCTTCAACTCAAGATTTTCATCTTTCAAAACAATACTTTCTTTTCTTAAAATATCAATTTCGTTTGTTAAAGAAGAATTTTTCTTTTTCAAAGCAGTATACTTGATACCCAATTTCTCAAATTCCTCATATACCTCTTCTAAAACATTTTGCAATTCTTCATATGAAGGATCTTCAATATTATCAAAATTTGTTACCTCAATGTCATCTTTAGCCATAAGACAAAGATTTGCTGATTCTCCATTGCTTGCTTCACTATCTGAGCTACTTGAATCATCATTCCACGTAGCTTTCATTGCTTTTTTGCCTTTGTTTCGATCTTTCTTTAGCAGAGGACAATCTGGCTTGATATGACCAGGTTTATTGCATTTATAACAAATTAAAGTGTCATTTTTACCTGAATCTTTCTTGGAAAACTTATTGAAGGATTTCCTTGGAGGAGTTTTATTTTTCTTTAAGAACCTCTGAATTCTTCTTATTATCATCGCAACTTCTTCTTCTTTGTCGTCATTTTCCTCATCTTCATCACTTTCACTTTCATGTGGAACAGCTTTAAGTGCCAAACTCTTCTTTGAATTTCCTTCTTCTTCTCCTCTTTTCAATGTATACTCATGGGTGATAAGTGACCCGATGAGTTCATTCACTTCGAGCTTCTTGAGGTCTCTAGCTTCAAGAATCGCTGTCACTTTTGACTCCCAACGTTTTGGTAGAGAGTTGAGAATTTTTCTTACTATCTCCACTTTGGAATAAACTTTGCCAAGAGCTGTCAAGCTGTTTATGATGTTAGTAAAACGAGTGTGCATACTAGAAATAGATTCATCATCATTCATCTTAAACATCTCATATTCATGAGTAAGAATATAAATTTTTGATTCCTTGACTTGAGAAGTTCCTTCATAAGTAACTTCCAAGTTATCCCAAATTTCCTTTGCTGTAGTGCAAGTCATTACTCTATTAAACTCATTACCATTAAGAGCATTATATAATAAATTCATAGCAGTTAAATTCAAAGTATAAAGTCTATCGTCTTCACGATCAAACTCTTCTTCTTCCTTTTTGACCTTTACTCCATCAATCACTTTTGTTGGAATATAAGGTCCATTTACAATGCATTTCCAGATTTCTCGACCTTGAGCCTGAAGGAATATTCTCATTCTAACTTTCCAGAATGAGTAATTGTCTCCACAAAAGAGTGGAGGCCGACTGCTGGATTGACCTTCACCAAATGAAGCTGCAATGTTAGCCATAAGATCTTAACTCAAAAGATAGTTAATCTTATAACAGAGCTCTAGCTCTGATACCAATTGTTGCCCAGATGACTAACACAAGAGGGGGGGTGAATTGGGTTATATTAAAAAATTAATACTTATAAACTAAATATACAATATAAAATATAACCAAAATATAAAGCAGTAGGAAATATAAAGAGTAGGGTAAGAGAAAGCAAACTCAGTATTTTTACGAGGTTCAGCCCCACTGCCTACGTCCTCGCCTCAAGCTACCCCTTGAGGATTCCCAAATCCACTATTCAATCTCCTTTAGGTGGAGATAGAAACCTATTACACCTTTGAGCAGCACCGCTCCAAAGAATCCGTGTAGAACACCCTCTACACTTCCAATCACCTCACACTTGGTGATTCAACTATTCCCTGTGTAGAACACCTTCTACACACACAAGGGTTATACGCACCCTCTTACTTCCAATCATCTCTGTTGCCCAGATGACTAACACAAGAGGGGGGGTGAATTGGGTTATATTAAAAAATTAATACTTATAAACTAAATATACAATATAAAATATAACCAAAATATAAAGCAGTAGGAAATATAAAGAGTAGGGTAAGAGAAAGCAAACTCAGTATTTTTACGAGGTTCAGCCCCACTGCCTACGTCCTCGCCTCAAGCTACCCCTTGAGGATTCCCAAATCCACTATTCAATCTCCTTTAGGTGGAGATAGAAACCTATTACACCTTTGAGCAGCACCGCTCCAAATAATCCGTGTAGAACACCCTCTACACTTCCAATCACCTCACACTTGGTGATTCAACTATTCCCTGTGTAGAACACATTCTACACACACAAGGGTTATACGCACCCTCTTACTTCCAATCACCTCACACTTGGTGATTTAACTATTCCCCGTGTAGAACACCTTCTACACACACAAGGGTTATACACACCCTCTTACTGATACAAGAATTGATAGTGGGTAGGCTATCAGAAAACACTCCTCAATGAGTGAAATAAGAACAATACAGCACAAACTATATCTCTCTCAACAAGAATAAGAATTAAGGCTCAAAACTTTAGAAAAGAGAGAATGAGAGCTTTGAAAGAATGATGCAAAATTTAGCAATAGATGTGTAAGCTCTTGTTGTAATTTTTGCAAAACTCAAGTGAGCTATTTATAGGCAAATGAGTCTTCAATTTCAAATTTGAAAAGATTCCCATGTCCAAGACATCATCATTCACTTTTCAAAAATTTCAAATCAAATCTTTTTACTTTTTGCATGTGACAAAAGGAGCACACTTTACTTTTCAAAAATTTCAAACCTAATATTTTACTTTTTGCATATGACAAAAAGAGCACACTTTACTTTTCAAAATTTTCAAATAAAGACATCTATCTTTTGCATAAGTCAAGAAAAGCATCCACCACTTTTGAAAATATTCAAATAAAACATGCACATGTGAAAGATGACAATCAATCATCTTAATATTTTCAAAGTTCAAACCTTTAATCATGTCATGCACATGTGAAAGATGACAATCAATCATCTTTCAAAATTTTCAAATTTAATTTTCAAAATATTCATGCACATGTGGAAAATGTATTTTAATGCTTTATGATAAAATATTAATTTTGAGCCTTAATCCTAATTTCGAATTTTTAAGAGATTTACAACATTACTCTATGATTTTAATATGAACTTGTTCCCTTCTTGCTCATGCTTGGTTCCTTGATGTGCTTGATTCTATTGTGTGGACAACTTGAGCTTGAGATTCCTTTATTCTTTGAATTCATTTGTTATCATCAAAATCCATGTGTAGATTTATAATTACATGAAGCTTGAAACCTTGGGTTCAACAATCTCCCCCTTTTTGATGATGACAAATACTTGATAGAACCTGAAACTTGTATTAATACTTAAGCTCCCCCTGAGAATGTGCGTTAGTTTTTCAAGCAAAAATATAAATATAATTCCAAGCATATATAACAAGTTTAGCAAATTAAACAATGTTAATGTTCTAGTCTAAAACTTCTCCCCCTTTTGGCATCATTAAAAAGGATCGGCAGCAAGTAAATAGACTGAAGAAAACGGTGCGTTAATAGATACTGTAGATAGTTGAAAAAAAAAGGGAGCCGTCCGTGACCTGACAAGTGCTGCAAAGCCTCGAGACCTAACTCTATGAAATTAGTGCAGCTAAATATTCAAACAATCGCCTGATGTTGTTGACCCTGTAAGGAGCCGTTCGTGACCCGACAAGTGCTGCAAAGCTTCGAGGCCTAACTCTATGAATTTAGTGTGGCTGAAGATTTAAACAATCGCCTGATGTTGTTGACAAACGGGATTGAAGGCTCTGAGTTTCTATAAAAAAATGATCATTTTCACCTATCGGATACAAAAAAAAATCGCTTCTTGACCTAAATTCTGTTTTTCCATAACGATAGAATGGCCGAACAATTCTCTTCCACTAATGTTCCAGACTTGAATCAGGAACCCTTGACGCATCAACCATCAATCTTCTCTCCTGAGGCCATCAATGCCATGATAGGAGCAGAGAACCGTTTTTCTAGTAAGAAAACTTTTGACAATGTGTGTCCAGCAAATCTTGTATTTCTTTTGACTAAATAAGATTTTGAAGAGACAATAGTTTGTCTTGTTCTTTATGCAATCTCTATAAAATCGGTTTTAAAGCTCATCCGATTTGCATCAAATCTTATTCTCATCTCTATAACTCATCTGCATTCTTTCAACATTCTCGCTTTAAGTTTTCAATTCTTTTCTCAATGGCTCATTCTTCTAACATTCCTCTAGATCCATCCATGAGGTGTTCTACACCTCAATCTCATGTCCTTTCTGCAGCTACCATTGGCGCTATGTTGCAGCAAGAGAATAATAGTTTGGCTAATAAGTCAGACTCCGATGCTATCTACGACTTGGTGAGTCTCGGGACTCGCTACTCATCCTCTATTGTTGCTTTTTCCCAGCGGCTACAAGTCAAAAACCAAGAGGTTGAAAAGCTTAAAGAACAAATTGTTGTACTTCAACGAATTGTTCAAGAGTCTCACATAAGGGAAGGAATCGTTCGACAGAAGAATAAACGGTTGAAATCTCTATTGGATTCTTCATTCCGCTTGCCAGTTCCCATGGATAGGGAGGACATGATTTTGTATGAAGAGAATGAGCGTCTCAAACATGAGGCTAAGAATCTCAAGTTTATGTAAAAGTATTTAAAAAAATCTCTCTATTTTTATGAACTCTGATCTATCTTTTAAGAGATATTCGTAGCATGCATCATACCTATTTCTCTTCTAATCATACATAATCTATCTTCTGGTAGGGGTTTTGTGAAAATGTCTGCCAATTGATCATGTGTACTAGTGAATTCTAATACAATATCGCCCTTCTGCACATGATCTCTAAGAAAATGATATCTAATTTCAATATGTTTGGTCCGAGAATGTTGTATTGGATTCTTTGAAAGATTTATAGCACTTGTATTATCACATTTGATTGGAATGTGATTGTACATAAGTTTAAAATCCTCAAGTTGTTGCTTCATGTAAAGAACTTGAGCACAACAACTACCCGCAGCAACATATTCTGCCTCAGCAGTAGATAGTGCAACAGAATTTTGTTTTTTACTAAACCAGGAAACTAGTGCATGACCTAAGAAGTGACATGCTCCACTAGTGCTTTTTCGATCTATTTTACAACCAGCATAATCTGCATCTGTGTAGCTAATTAGATCGAAAGATGTGTGCTTAGGGTACCATAACCCTAAGTTAATTGTACCACTAAGATATCTAAGAATGCGCTTAACTGCAATTAAATGTGATTCTTTTGGAGATGATTGAAAGCGTGCACATAAGCACACACTAAACATAATATCTGGTCTACTGGCTGTCAAATATAATAAGCTACCAATCATACCTCGATATACCTTCGAGTCAACTGATTTACCGGATTCATCTTTATCAAGTTTAGTGGATGGGCTCATTGGTGTTCCAGTTTCCTTAGCACCTTCCATCCCAAACTTTTTCAGCAATTCCTTAATATATTTTGATTGATTGATGAATGTCCCACTTTTTGCTTGCTTAATTTGCAATCCGAGAAAGAATGTAAGCTCTCCCATCATGCTCATTTCAAATTCTTCCTGCATAGTCTTAGCAAAAACTTGGCACATATTTTCATTAGTAGCACCGAATATTATATCATCAACATAAATCTGAATCAAAAGAATATCATCATTTTCGTATTTAATGAAAAGAGTTGTATCAATTTTTCCTCTTGAAAAGCCTTTTTCAATCAAGAAACCACTGAGTCTCTCGTACCACGCTCTAGGAGCTTGTTTGAGTCCATAGAGTGCTTTTGTGAGTTTAAAAACATGATTTGGATAAATATGATTTTCAAAACCTGGAGGTTGCTCAACATATACCTCTTCATTTATAAAACCGTTTAAGAAAGCACTTTTAACATCCATTTGAAAAAGTTTGAAATCTTTATAACAAGCATATGCAAGTAGCATTCGAATAGCTTCTAATCTTGCGACTGGTGCATATGTCTCATCATAATCGATTCCTTCTTCTTGATTGAAACCTTGGGCTACAAGACGAGCCTTATTTCTAGTAATGACTCCGGACTCATCTTTCTTGTTTCTAAAAACCCATTTTGTTCCAATAATAGTATGATTTTTGGGTCTAGGAACAAGTGTCCAAACATCATTTCTTTCAAATTGATTAAGCTCTTCTTGTATAGCTAGAATCCAAGATTCATCAAGAAGTGCTTCATCAATATTTTTAGGTTCAATCTGAGATAGAAAAGCAGTATGATTGCAAATATTTCTAAGAGATGATCGAGTGCTTACACCTCGTGAAGGTTCTCCCAGAATTTGTTCCACTGGATGATCTTTCACAAATTTCCACTGTTTGGTTACATCTTGTATTAAATTTTGATGATCGTTCCTGATATCTCCATGTTGGACTTCCTCTATTGTGTTCTCTTTGTTGAGATTGAGACTTTCCGTATTATTTATACCTCCTATTTCTTCATCAATGGATTTCTTGGAGAGTAGAGAATTAGATTCATCAAATACTATATGCATAGATTCTTGTACAGTCAAAATCTTTTTATTAAATACTCTATAAGCTTTACTATTAGTAGAATATCCGAGAAAGATACCTTCATCAGATTTTGCATCAAACTTGCCTAAATTATCCCTGTCATTTAAAATAAAACATTTGCATCCAAATACATGAAAGTAACCAATGTTGGGCTTTTTCTCATTCCAAAGCTCATAGGGGGTTTTATCTAATTTGGACCTTAGCATAACTCTATT
Organism: Platycarya longipes; assembly: GCA_036559045.1. Lineage (NCBI taxonomy): Eukaryota > Viridiplantae > Streptophyta > Magnoliopsida > Fagales > Juglandaceae > Platycarya > Platycarya longipes. The sequence continues at coordinate 2,027,538 of CM071790.1, read as the reverse complement.
TATAACATAACATGCAGTATTTACCGCTTCGGCCCAAAAATAACTAGGCAAATTGTTCTCATTGAGCATTGTTCTTGCCATCTCTTGAAGAGATCTATTTTTCCTCTCTACTATCCCATTTTGTTGAGGAGTTCGAGGAGCAGAAAAATTATGTACAAAACCATTTTCATCACAAAATGTTTCAATATTTTTATTAACAAACTCTTTTCCCCTATCACTTCGGATACTTGAAATAGTATAACCCTTTTCATTTTGAATTCTCTTGCATAACTTGGTAAATGCATTATGTGCCTCATCTTTATGAGCAAGAAAGATGACCCAAGTATATCTAGAGAAATCATCAACAATAACAAATGCATAATATTTTCCTCCTAAACTTGCAACTCTATTTGGTCCAAAAAGATCCATGTGTATCAGTTGCAGTGGTCTAGTAGTGGAAATATGTTTCTTGGTTTTAAAAGAAGTTTTTGTTTGTTTACCAAATTGGCATGCATCACAAATTTTGTCTTTAAGAAAATTTGTCTTTGGTAAACCTCTCACAAGATCATTTTTTGAAAGTTTGGAAATAAGTTCCATGTTGGCATGACCTAGTCTTCTATGCCATAACCAATTAGTTTCATTTTGAGCTGAAAAACAAATAGCATCTTGTGAGGTAATTTCTTCAAAATCAATTGTATAAACATTGTTGCTTCTTAAAGCAATAAAACAAATATTACAATCATGATCATTTAAAATAATGCACTTATCCATTTTGAAAGTAACTGTAAATTCTTTATCACATAATTGACTTATACTCAAAAGATTATGTTTTAGACTTTCAACAAGTAGAACATCTTCAATTATGAGAGAAGACTCATTACCAATTTTACCTATTCCCACGATCTTCCCTTTTGAGTTGTCTCCAAATGTCACGTGTCCTTCTTCTTTAGATCTAAGATCAAAGAACTTAGTCTTGTCTCCCGTCATGTGTCTTGAACATCCACTATCTAAAAACCATTTATTTTTGTTTGTGGAGGACTTCATGCACACCTATAAAAACAATTAAAATGATTTTTCTTGGTACCCAAGTTCTTTGGGTCCTTTATTTATTAGTATTAGAATAAATAAGATTTTTAGGTACCCATATGGCCCTAATAGTCATTGTATGTTTTCTTCTAATAGGACAAGCAAGATAATTATGACCATTTCTATTACAAAAATTACAAATAGCATGTGACATATATGAAGAACTTGAGTGATTATAATAGTATCCTTTTTTAACAAAATTATTTTTATGAAAAGAATTTTGAATATTGGACTTTGATGTAGAAGGATTATCAAAAAAGTTTTTATAAGGTTTGTATTTTTGTTTTGGCATATATCCCAAGCCTGCCTTGTCAAAAACACATCTTTGACTACCAAGAAGTTTTTCAAATTTTCTTTTTCCATTCGTAAAGTTTTCAATAATATTTTCTAAATCAGTTTTCTTTTTCTTCAACTCAAGATTTTCATCTTTCAAAACAATACTTTCTTTTCTTAAAATATCAATTTCGTTTGTTAAAGAAGAATTTTTCTTTTTCAAAGTAGTATACTTGATACCCAATTTTTCAAATTCTTCATATACTTCTTCTAAAACATTTTGCAATTCTTCATATGAAGGATCTTCAATATTATCAAGATTTGTTACCTCAATGTCATCTTTAGCCATAAGACAAAGATTTGCTGATTCTCCATTGCTTGCTTCACTATCTGAGCTACTTGAATTATCATCCCATGTAGCTTTCATTGCTTTTTTGCCTTTGTTTCGATCTTTCTTTAGCAAAGGACAATCTGACTTGATATGACCTGGCTTATTGCATTTATAACAAATTAAAGTGTCATTTTTACCTGAATCTTTCTTGGAAAACTTTTTGAAGGATTTCCTTGGAGGAGTTTTATTTTTCTTTAAGAACCTCTGAATTCTTCTTGTTATCATCGCAAGTTCTTCATCTTTATCGTCATTTTCCTCATCTTCATCACTTTCACTTTCACATGGAACAGCTTTAAGTGCCATGCTCTTCTTTGGCTTTCCTTCTTCTTCTCCTCTTTTCAATGTGTACTCATGGGTGATAAGTGACCCGATGAGTTCATTCACTTCGAGCTTCTTGAGGTCTCTAGCTTCAAGAATCGCTGTCACTTTTGATTCCCAACGTTTTGGTAGAGAGTTGAGAATTTTTCTTACTATCTCCACTTTGGAATAAACTTTGCCAAGAGCTGTCAAGCTGTTTATGATATTAGTAAAACGAGTGTGCATACTAGAAATAGATTCATCATCATTCATCTTAAACATTTCATATTCATGAGTAAGGATATAAATTTTTGATTCCTTGACTTGAGAAGTTCCTTCATAAGTAACTTCCAAGTTATCCCAAATTTCCTTTGCTGTAGCGCAAGTCATTACTCTATTAAATTCATTACCATTGAGAGCATTATATAATAAATTCATAGCAGTTAAATTCAAAGTATAAAGTCTATCGTCTTCACGATCAAACTCTTCTTCTTCCTTTTTGACCTTTACTCCATCAACCACTTTTGTTGGAATATAAGGTCCATTTACAATGCATTTCCAGATTTCTCGACCTTGAGCCTGAAGGAATATTCTCATTCTAACTTTCCAGAATGAGTAATTGTCTCCGCAAAAGAGTGGAGGCCGACTGCTAGATTGACCTTCACCAAATGAAGCTGCAATGTTAGCCATAAGATCTTAACTCAAAAGATAGTTAATCTTATAATAGAGTTCTAGCTCTGATACCAATTGTTACTGATCATAGGCCGCACCTATGTCACCTAACAACTGTACCTACCAGACTAGCCGGCCACCGTCTCTACCGGTGCACCGTCACCCATGGTCGGAGAGTCTTGCTTCGGTGACACAGTCACAAGCGAGAGTTCCCATGAGTGATCTGCCTGTATGAACAGTACAGGTCAACTAGCTCTGATACCAATTGTTGCCCAGATGACTAACACAAGAGGGGGGGTGAATTGGGTTATATTAAAAAATTAATACTTATAAACTAAATATACAATATAAAATATAACCAAAATATAAAGCAGTAGGAAATATAAAGAGTAGGGTAAGAGAAAGCAAACTCAGTATTTTTACGAGGTTCAGCCCCACTGCCTACGTCCTCGCCTCAAGCTACCCCTTGAGGATTCCCAAATCCACTATTCAATCTCCTTTAGGTGGAGATAGAAACCTATTACACCTTTGAGCAGCACCGCTCCAAATAATCCGTGTAGAACACCCTCTACACTTCCAATCACCTCACACTTGGTGATTCAACTATTCCCTGTGTAGAACACATTCTACACACACAAGGGTTATACGCACCCTCTTACTTCCAATCACCTCACACTTGGTGATTTAACTATTCCCCGTGTAGAACACCTTCTACACACACAAGGGTTATACACACCCTCTTACTGATACAAGAATTGATAGTGGGTAGGCTATCAGAAAACACTCCTCAATGAGTGAAATAAGAACAATACAGCACAAACTATATCTCTCTCAACAAGAATAAGAATTAAGGCTCAAAACTTTAGAAAAGAGAGAATGAGAGCTTTGAAAGAATGATGCAAAATTTAGCAATAGATGTGTAAGCTCTTGTTGTAATTTTTGCAAAACTCAAGTGAGCTATTTATAGGCAAATGAGTCTTCAATTTCAAATTTGAAAAGATTCCCATGTCCAAGACATCATCATTCACTTTTCAAAAATTTCAAATCAAATCTTTTTACTTTTTGCATGTGACAAAAGGAGCACACTTTACTTTTCAAAAATTTCAAACCTAATATTTTACTTTTTGCATATGACAAAAAGAGCACACTTTACTTTTCAAAATTTTCAAATAAAGACATCTATCTTTTGCATAAGTCAAGAAAAGCATCCACCACTTTTGAAAATATTCAAATAAAACATGCACATGTGAAAGATGACAATCAATCATCTTAATATTTTCAAAGTTCAAACCTTTAATCATGTCATGCACATGTGAAAGATGACAATCAATCATCTTTCAAAATTTTCAAATTTAATTTTCAAAATATTCATGCACATGTGGAAAATGTATTTTAATGCTTTATGATAAAATATTAATTTTGAGCCTTAATCCTAATTTCGAATTTTTAAGAGATTTACAACATTACTCTATGATTTTAATATGAACTTGTTCCCTTCTTGCTCATGCTTGGTTCCTTGATGTGCTTGATTCTATTGTGTGGACAACTTGAGCTTGAGATTCCTTTATTCTTTGAATTCATTTGTTATCATCAAAATCCATGTGTAGATTTATAATTACATGAAGCTTGAAACCTTGGGTTCAACAACCTCACACTTGGTGATTTAACTATTCCCCGTGTAGAACACCTTCTACACACACAAGGGTTATACACACCCTCTTACTGATACAAGAATTGATAGTGGGTAGGCTATCAGAAAACACTCCTCAATGAGTGAAATAAGAACAATACAGCACAAACTATATCTCTCTCAACAAGAACAAGAATTAAGGCTCAAAACTTTAGAAAAGAGAGAATGAGAGCTTTGAAAGAATGATGCAAAATTTAGCAATAGATGTGTAAGCTCTTGTTGTAATTTTTACAAAACTCAAGTGAGCTATTTATAGGCAAATGAGTCTTCAATTTCAAATTTGAAAAGATTCCCATGTCCAAGACATCATCATTCACTTTTCAAAAATTTCAAATCAAATCTTTTTACTTTTTGCATGTGACAAAAGGAGCACACTTTACTTTTCAAAAATTTCAAACCTAATATTTTACTTTTTGCATATGACAAAAAGAGCACACTTTACTTTTCAAAATTTTCAAACAAAGACATCTACCTTTTGCATAAGTCAAGAAAAGCATCCACCACTTTTGAAAATATTCAAATAAAACATGCACATGTGAAAGATGACAATCAATCATCTTAATATTTTCAAAGTTCAAACCTTTAATCATATCATGCACATGTGAAAGATGACAATCAATCATCTTAATATTTTCAAAGTTAATTTTCAAAATATTCATGCACATGTGGAAAATGTATTTTAATGCTTTATGATAAAATATTTATTTTGAGCCTTAATCCTAATTTCGAATTTTTAAGAGATTTACAAAATTACTCTATGATTTTAATGTGAACTTATTCCCTTCTTGCTCATGCTTGGTTCCTTGATGTGCTTGATTGTATTGTGTAGACAACTTGAACTTGAGACTCCTTTATTCTTTGAATTCATTTGTTATCATCAAAATCCATGTGTAGATTTACATGAACCTTGAAACCTTGAGTTCAACAGTTGTTAAACGGGCACTGTTCATGTGAACAGTGCCCTGGCCGAAGGTTGAAGAAGAGCATTCGGCTCTTCTATTTGCTTGGGCTAGGCTTGGGCCTTGCGGCCCATTTGTTTGTTTTTATTGGATCATGGGCTGGGTGTTTCAACCCAGTTTTTTTTTTAAAAAAAAGGTGAAGTCTAGCCGTGGGTTTCGAACCCAAGACAATCAGATGACTAAGACCAATGCCCACCACTAGGCCGTGGGTGTTTTTTGATCTAGGTGGGGCTTTTAATTTTTTTTTATTCATTTTTTTTTAAAAAAAAAAATTTGGCATGATTTAATATATGCTTAGATATATTTCCTGTTATAACATGTGATATTTTATTTAATGCTTTAAATTAAATATGATTACATGTGGATATTTGATGATATTCATATTTTTTTATTGATGAATTCCATAATGATAAATTACATCTGATATTATGTTTAAATTTTTTTTTTTAAGATTAAATGTGATAACATGTATGTATACAACATGTGGATGTGGATGTGTTATTATTTTATCATGTATAAATGTTAGGCTTATATGATTAGACATTAGCCTTAATTTATTCTAGTGATAAAATAGAATATTCCCACTAAGTAGTCTTAGTTAGAGTTGTCAGTGTAGATTGATAGGCTAAAAGAATTGCAGTGACCCCAGTAAGAACTGTAAATGCACTGTATAACGACAACACCATGGTAGCCCCAGTAAGAACTGTAAATGCACTGATGGAACAAAAAAAATGGACTGTAATGATCTTATATGAACCATCTTTGTAGACTGGCCCAACAGGCTGCTGTGATTGTTGTAGCTGTCTTTGTAGACTGACCCAACAGGTTACTGCAATTTTAGTAGGATCTGTCTCTACACGTGACTAGGACTAGGTGACTATTTAGATAGTGGGAGTATGGTTGAGATTTATGATTAAATCTCCCATATTTTTTTAAATTTGCTTGGAAATTAGGTTAGAAATTTAATAATTAGATATTATGGCGCAAGAGATGATTCTGAAGCCTAGTGATTTTTCGATCTTGTGACATGTCTAAATTATTTATTTTCTAGTTTGGATGGACGCGACAAATTTCTTAGGTGTGTGTGTAATATCCCTCCTTTGCATTTTGTAGTGAAATGGCATCCAAGAATATAGTTGTCGATTTAAACAAAGAGGAGAAATTGGATGGGAAGAACTATGACATATGACATCACAAGATCCAATATGTCTTAGATGAGTAAGAGGTCGTACAGGCCTTATCTCACTCCTTGACTAAGCCCATAGAAGGGAATTCAGAACAATACAAATTAGATGAATTAGCCTATAATGAATGGGCTAAGAAAAATCGGTACGCGCGCATAATAATGTTGAGCAGCATGCACAATGATCTAATGTGTGAGTTCAAGACCTATGACACTGCCCAAAACATGTGGGAGGCTTTGAAGTTGAAGTTTGGTGGAACTTCAGCCACTAGGTTGCGTGGATTAACCATGAGGTTTGACTCCTATAAGATGCGCTCTGATCACACGATGAAGCAACATCTTAGAGCTATGTCGACCATGATCTGCGAACTTAAGAAGGCGGGAAACGACCTGACTGATGAACAACAAGTCCAGGCAGTGATAAGATCACTACCTACTTCTTGGCAGAATATGAGCCAGAACCTAACGCATAATGAGAATATCAAAAACTTTGATGATGTCTCGCGTCACTTGGAATTGGAGGTTGAGCGCCTAGAGGCTGCTAAGCCCAATCATTCGGCCTTTGTGGCAGATTCTGGTTCGCGCAAGGCATCAAGGCCTAAGCGTAGGAAGTCCAAGAATGGGGTAGCTACTGGACAAGTTAAGAAGGTGTCAGGAACTTCTCAGTGTAGCAAGAGGGGCAAGCGTGGGAATAACAAGTCAAAATTAGACTATTTCAACTGCGGAAAGAAAGGCCACTTCGCTCGTGACTGCACTGAGCCCAAGAAGGTACACTCTTACTTTTCTCGTATTATTTTTGTAACTAGCCATGTGATGGTTGCTCACTCATATCCTATGTGGACTGTTGATTCAGGAGCAACCGAACACATAGCGCGAGATAGAGTCGAATTTGTGGAGTATCGCCGGATTCCAGCTGGGAGCCGTGATATCAAGGTGGGGAATGGAGCTAGCGTGGAGGTGCTAGAACTTGGTACCTACAAGCTGGACTTGTGGGGAGGCCGCACTCTTTTCCTCCACAATGTGCTATACGCTCCCGAAATCCGACAAAACTTACTTTCTATAGTTACTCTTTTAAGACTTAGTTTTCGGATTGTATTTGAAAACAATTATGTTTCTTTTTATTTGGGCCATGTGTTTTATGGCAATGCTTTTCTTCAAGACGATTTTATGATAATGGATTTGGATTTTTCAAATATGAATGAGTCTATTGCTTTTCTTTTTGCATCTGATAATTTGGATTCATATAAATGGCATGCTAAGCTTGGCCATATAGGGTAAGATAGAATGACTCGGTTAGCTAGAGAATGCCTGATGGGCAATCTCGCTAAGGTCATCTTACCCACATGTGAACATTGTCTAATGAGAAAAGTTAAGAGAAAACCGTTTGGAAAAGCCACTAGGGCATTTTTTCCACTGCAATTAGTCCACTCAGACATCTGTAGTCCAATGAGTGTGAGGGCAAGACACGGAGGTGTCTACTTCATCACATTCATAAACGATTTTTCACGTTATGGTCATATCTACTTAATCTCCCATAAGTTCGAAGCATTGGAGTACTTTAGGCAATATCTAAGTATGGTTGAGAATCAGTTAGACAAGAGCTTAAAAGCTCTAAGAACTGACTAAGGACAAGAATATCACTCTGAGCAATTTAAAAGGTTCTATGATGAAAAAGGAATCAAAAGATAGTTGACAATGCCGAGTACGCCATAACAAAATGGCGTGACGGAAAGGAGAAATCGATCACTGCTTGAGATGGTTAGGTCAATGATGGCACAAGCAAACCTACCAATTTCTTTTTGGCCGGATGCGCTTTTGACTTCTGCCTACATTCTTAACCGAGTACCCTTCAAATCAGTAACTTCCACCACATATGAACTATGGACCGACGAGAAACCCAATTTTAACTTACGACCATGGGGTTCAACGGGTTTTGTTCACGATCTTTCTCATAAGTATAGAAAGTTAGGCCCTAGAGGGAAGAAGTGTATCTTTATAAGGTACTCAGAACACTCTAAAGGGTATGTGTTAATAGGTGAACAAACTGATGGAAGTGTGACTGATATTGAGTCACGAGATGTAGATTTCATTGAAGATGAGTTTCCAAGTAGAGGTGAGGTTGATAGGAGTTTAAAACTCCATGAGATTATAAAACAAGAGGAAAGTACTCCAAAGAATTTAGTTGAGAATGAGGAAGAAATTCTTCAAGCTCCTATAAATTATAAAAATGACTTGTATCCGAGTGGGAGCACACCACTTGTCAATCAATCACAACAACCTCAGCCGCATAGAAGCACACGTGAAAGTATTCATCGTCGTCGTTTTGAGATTAAAGGGAAAGTTTTCATGGTAGCTCCGCATGATGATGATGAGCTTAGGACAATTCATGAGGCTCTCTCATCTTCTACTAAAGATGAATGGATGAAAGCACTTAATGATGAAATTGAGTCTATGAGAACTAACCAGGTCTAGGATTTGGTTGATCTACCGACAGGGCATAAGGCTATTGGGAACAAATGGGTTCTTAAGATCAAATGCAAGTCGGATAGATCAATAGATAGGTACAAAGCTCGCTTAGTGGCGAAAGGATATACCCAACAGGAGGGTATAGACTATGAGAAAACATTTTCACCAGTAGTGAGGTTTGCCTCAATTCGCTTAATTCTAGCTATAGTAGCAAATATGGATTTGGAACTCTACCAGATGGACGTTAAGACAGCATTTCTCAATGGAGAACTAGATGAGGAGATCTATATGGATCAACCCACGGGTTTTGTGGTCAAAGGTCAAGAGCACAAAGTGTGCAAGCTCAAACAATCTATATATGGCCTAAAACAATCATCTAGACAATGGTACCTCAGATTTCATCGAGCCATTCTCTCAAATGGGTTTACGATGATCACGGAGGACCATTGTGTCTATGTCAAAAGGTCTAAGAAGAGTTTCATTATGTTGTCATTATATGTTGACGACATACTACTAGCTAGAAATGATAAAGGGTTGATAATCGCCACAAAAGAGTGGTTATCCTTCAATTTTGAGATAAAAGATATGGGTGAGGCAGAATACATTCTGGGAGTTAAAATCTACAAAGATTGCTCTAAGATATTTTTGTGTTTGTCCCAACAGACTTACATAAATAAAGTTCTCGAGCGCTTCCTAATGAATGGATGTAAGCCCATTGACACACCTATTGCAACAAGCGAGAACTTATCTAAAGAGTTGTATCCTAAGACTCAAAGAGAAAATGAAAAAATGGCCCGTGTACCTTATGCTAATGTTGTGGGTAGTCTGATGTACGCGATGATGTGTACTCGACCTGACATGTGCTATGCAGTTGGCTTAGTAAGTAGATTCCAATCTAACCCCGGACTGGCTCACTAGAAAGTAGTCAAGAGAATTATGCGATATCTCAGGGGAACTGCAGACTATATGTTGTGCTATCGGGGTTCAGATTTGCAGTTAAGAGGTTATAGTGATGCCGATTGGGGCAGTGACCTAGATCAGCGCAAATCAACCACTGGGTATGTCTTTCTGCTCAACAATGGTGCCATTACATGGAGCAGCAAGAAACAACCCTGCATAGCTCTATCCACCACAGAAGCAGAATACAAAGCTTGTTCTGCAGCAGTTCAAGAAGCTGTTTGGTTAAGGAGGTTCCTCAAGCATTTAGACATTAGCACGAATACTTCAGATCCGGTGATGATATTCTGTGATAGCATGGTAACTTTTGCATATGCTAAGGACTCAAAATATTATGAAAGAACCAAACACATAGATATCATATATCACTACATTAAAGATATGGTAGCGCAAAAGGAAGTGGTTCTGAAACACCTTTCTACGAGTCGCATGGTTGTTGATCCCTTGACAAAACCCATTGCAAGAGATGTATTTGAGGCACATGTTAGGAATCTAGGACTACGTAGATTGTAAATATAATTTGTGTTTCAAATGAAATTGAGATGTAACATTTCCTTTGGGATATTAATACAATATGATTCAATTTTTGTCTTTATCGTATTGTCTTTTACTTATATACATACATAAGATATGTCAACAGGCTTAGATTGGCTCACTCACACGAGCAATCGCCTCTAGCGCTTAAGTAGCAAGTAGAGATGAGATATTGTGTCATTAAGTACTTGTCCAAAGGGATAAGTTAGTTGACACAAAGATATGTCGCCTGAGTGGGAGCTAAGATGAAGTTTTCTTTGAGAAGACTGTGAATGGATTACCCACCATCCATATAGCCTGAGGTTAGCCAGATGCGAGATTCTCTTTGATGCTTTGAAGGCGTATAAATAGAGAAACTTGGGTTAGATGCTTAAAGAGCGGCTAGAATAAGATCTGTACGGTGTTAATAAAGACATATGCTCTTTGAGAAAGAGAAATCCACCGTAGCATGTGTTTCATACTACATGTGTTTATTCGACCATATGAGTAAGTGAGTTAATGGTTCTCCTCTTTCTTACTGTGTGAGTCTTATTTTTTTTTAGGTGTCCTTTACTTTTGACTATGTCACGAGATGGAGGTTATAATGTCTGCTACTTTGGCATGCTGTCTATGGCCATGATTGATTCGGTCTAAAGAGCCATAGCTGGGAAAGCGGTTTGACCAAAGTTGAATGATATGAGTACAAAAGGAAGATTTTTCGATATCGTATCTTCGATAGTATTTGCTGACATCAAACTATGACGCTACATACTGGTAGCGACTAAGGTTGTAAACACATTGAAATGATTTGGAAAAATTCAAGCATTATTCTAAGTTTATTAACTCAAAAGGGTTCGAAAATGTTTGACTTGATGCAATTGAATAAGTCTAGGACATGACCATACACTTCAGGGATGTTACTATGCCGGTCTACTCTGGGCGAGATTTGGTATATGTACTCCCACCTTTCTGTAGATGTGCTTGGTGGTCGCACGGCCTATTTACTTGTATGAACAAGATTGAGAACATTAGAGAGATGCAAACCTGGGATCATGCCCACTGTGTGCGAGTGGGAGATGTAAGAAATGGGGGGGAGGCGCCCACATGGGGCTGACCTCTTGCCCTCCCATGCGTTACATGGCTTGTAACGTAAAACGCATGGCATAATTGCCATGCGTTTTCTGCCATTTTATGGCTGGCCTTTAAGGCCAGCCGTGTAAAGGTGGGGGCTATATATAGCCCCCCCCAATTTGATTTTTTGGGACCATCTGAAAAAATAAAAAAAATCTCTCTTTTTTTGTTCTCTTTTGAAATTGTTTTTAGGCTGTGGATTTATTTAGTGTCACTCTAGTTTTATACTACGTAGTGCACTAACCACTAAAAGGAAACGCAGGTAATTTATCAGTTTGGAGAAACTTGTGGAGCAATTTTTTAAGCTGAGCTTGAGGTATTTTTCCTCTATATTTTTCTGATAGTGGGGAACCTCAAATTGAGTGCAAATTAAATATCGATGGGCTCTTTTCCAATATCATCAATGCAAATTAAGAGTGGGGATGGTTTTGAGAGACGAACTTGGGAAGATTATATATATTCTCTGCCAACAAACTAAAAAATGAAGTGCGGGATGGCCTATATTGGAAATTGAAGTTATTGTGGTGCAGAAATTGAATACAGATCATGGTAACTCAATGACCCTAATGGGAAATCTGCAGGTTCATGAGATTAAGAAGTTGATGAAAGTGCCGACGCATCTAATTGTACCGTTCAACACAGAGGGCGTCTGGCCAATGAAGCAGCCCACAATTTGGCAAGATTTTCAATATTATTGAGAGGATTAATTAATAATTTGGTGGGATTCTTTTCATGATTGTATTTCACAATTTAATTTATTTGGTCTGATTTTATGATGTAATTCATGCGTTGATGATGAATAAAGTAGTTTCTTGTTATTAAAAATAAAAATAAAAATAAAAATAAAAAATCCTCTCACTACATATGATCATCATCAATATGATAAGTTGAGAAGTAGCGTATTGTATCCGTATTATGAGATTTCCTAAAATTATTACTTGGTATATAATGTATATGAAGAGATCAATTTGGCCTGTTACAGATAAGTACCTTATAATATTATATAACATCTTATGGCTTATTAATGCCAGACAGAATAGTGATTATTTTGCAGGCTAGTTTCATTAGATAATTCACAGGAAAGAACACGAGAAAATCGACCAAAATACAGAAAATACGTCTCTGAGGTTCAACTGAATATTATGAAATCAAGTAATCTCTAAAATCAGTCCATAAGCCAGACTGTATAGCCAAAAATCCGAAATTTATCAAAAACAGCAAAATCTCAAAAATCACGTCAAATTGAAATTTAAAATAAAATAAGTAATCTGCGAAAAATCCAGCCCAAATCGGGTTTAAAATCACTTCCTAACTGACTAACGAAATATTACAAAAAATAGCAAAAAAAACTAAAAACAATGATTCGGAAGGAAAAATAGCGGAATTTGAGGTCGAAAAAAAGGACACATGGAGCCATGCTTTCTGAATTATAGGGTCTTATGCGCGATTCTGACACCCGTAGCCAAACTTATGGCCAAAAGATTGAAAAGCACCCAAAACTGCCTCAATTAAAAAGATATCACAATCACTTCCTGCCTTTGCGCTGATCTGCCAACTCATGGTACCTCAACTCCATCAACATGTAATACGACAACTCAACATCATCTATTTCGAATCCCCCTGCATCACTCACAATTAACACTAGCAAACTATAACATCGATGAACAAATGTCATGATCTGATCTCTTCTCTCTCATGTAATATCCTTTGGATCTTAGACCTAGTCTATCCGTTACTCATATTAAATAACCATTCCAATTCACATAATTCTTGAATTCCTAACGCAATTTTAATGTGCAGCTGAACTGAACGATATAGAAACTTAGAAAGCGTAGCATGCATGTACTACTATAGATTATGTATTAATTGTTGCACAAATTAAGCATGTTATGTACAAATTAATTAAGTGTCCTTATTTTTGTTTTTGTTTTAAATTAATAGTAATTAAGATAAGGAGTCTTGAATGAGTTAACAAAAGTTTTTAATAGAAAATAATAATTACAATATGGGCCACCGTGGGCTGATTCACCTGCGATAATAATAACGATCGAGGAACAGGTTGTTGTTGTCTTGGATGGGCCACTAACAGGATATGGAGCCACAAATAATATGCAACAGTATTCCCCAGCAGTACCGTATGGGAAAATATAGATATACAAACCAAGAAACCAGGAGGATGCATATTAGTTAGAACATTCCAAATTCAACTGTTATGGCCTCATGTGTCATGTTTGCTACCACGAGCTGTGACCAAAAAGAAGTCCGGTTTTGTCCTAAATCATTAATGCCCCCAGCATTCATGGCTTCTACACGATCATGACAACCCCCCTAATCCCCGGGGGGTTTTTAAGGAACCCTACCTGTAGCTCGAACTTAATTAGGCGGCCGTGATCATGATGCCTTGTTTTTTTTTTTTTTTTTTTTTTGACTTCTTCTCAACTCAATTTTTTAAAACTTTTTACACAAAATAAGATTCCAATTTAATTTTTTTCAAATTCTAAAAAAAAAATAATATTAAAAAATATGTTATAATAATATTTTATTCATAAATTTTCAGCTTAATTTTATCTCAAGTTAATTCAATTCAATTCAAATTCAACTCAAAAACAAATCAGGTTTGAGCCACCCAAAATCACATATCATGTGTCTACAGTCTGTCTGTGATCAAGAAGATACTGACTCCAAAAAAAAAAAAACAAAAAACAAAACAAAAATTGAAGTCGCAGCTTAAGGTCATGCATTCCTATTTGCATCGTTACGCACTTTCTGCACTTTTGGGCTCACATGTGCTTCTTCAGGAAATTCCCCTCTTTTGATGTCAAAAAGTTCCTTTAGACCAATTAGGAAAATCTGGTTTTTTTCTTTTTTTTCTTTTCCATCTTAGAGGCAAGAAAACAAATTCAATCTGATCTGTAATTGGTGGTAAAGATCTCCTTTACAGGATATGGCCCCTTTTACCTGTAACACATGGGGTGCTTGCATAAACATGTGCTTATGATTTGGGGATGTCCGTCCATTCTCTGCAGGGTCGACCCCTCCCTCGTAAACCTCTCATTGAACAACAGAGGATGGGAGATGTATAAAGGTCATACGCCATGACTTAATTCACATGTATATATGCAGATTATGTTCTGCATCAATGCATCTCAAGAATATTGGATTATTGTTGGCCAAAGCCCTCAGCGTTATTCTTCTTCTTTTTTAAAAAAAAAAACTTATCTAGTCTTTTATATCGAATACCGGTGACTTGACAGTATTGTGATATAAATTATTTACGATAAATAAATAAAAAAAAATATTTAAAATAAAAATAGACTCATTTTAATAATAATAAGAATAATCATTTTCGAAAGAGAGAGAGAGCTTTTTCATTTTCTCCCCCGGCCCGTTGAAAACAAAGTAACAAGAAAGCAAGGTGTCGTTGCCTAAACGGACTAATTAATTTCATCGATGTTAAAATTAAGGTGGTAGTTTGGTAAATCAATACTGGGCGGCATTGAATTAATCTACACTTGTAATCATATTGTCAAATATTCTGCAAAATCCAGCCCACAGGATTAATTTAGGTGGGAATTATATTGGTGGGTTTCAACTTTGAAGATGCTCAAAACCTGCAGCCTGATTCGACACTTCTCAATTTAAGGAGAAACCCCTGTCTGCCTGCTTCGTGCATGGCCTACAAAAGATATCATGGCCGCCTTGAGTGAATAGAAAGGAGATCAACCAGCTCATTAATTTCTTTATTTATAGCTTTTGGGTGCTGTTCATTACCCTAATTCTCTTTTTTTTTTTTTTAACTTTTAGCATTTAAATCTGAATATGTATATAGATATAAGTGTTCCGGATTCAACCTTAATTACTTTCCTTCCTTGATCTACTTATTGACAAGTTTAAAATATATAATTTGCGGCTTTTCTTCTTGTAGTACGAGGTAAAGTTGATTTCTCTTACTTTTTTCGTGTTTCTTCCTACTTTGTTAGGCAAGGAATGTTGATTTTTTATTATATGACCCATTATTTCCACTTGCAACTTGCAATTTCATTTTAGACTTATGATCATAAAGTTGCATGTTAGAATATTATAATTTTGAATAATTAAATTCTTTTTTTTTTTGTATTAGTTTAGATTTTCAAAACAATTGATGATTTAATATAGTTCTGAAACAAAGACATGATTCTCATCAATTTGAGTTATTGGAACAACAATAATTTTAACATGATGTTCACCGGATAATTTGTTTAAAAAAAATCAGGTTGCATATATCATCCACTGTGCATACATTATGATTAATTGTTATACTATCACTACAAAATAAAAAAAAAAAATTGTTTATTTGATTAATTCTAATGAAATAATTATTTAGTCAAAATCAATCGTAAATAATCTTTTCGTCACAAATAATTAATCATAAAAACTCATTGTATAAACTTTTAGGGGTGATTAACTTTCTAATAGACGTCTGATCAAATTGGACGCATGATGTAATTTAGACCATTAATAAACATGCACATCACTTAATATTATTGTGGGGTTTATGTTGTCTAAAAATCATATAAGGAAAATATTAAGTAGAATGATTCACATAACGTGCATGTTTATCTTTAAAATGAAAATATCTAATTCATTCACGTTTCTATTGAAAATGAACCGTAACAGATATCAATTCGATATATACGGAACATTGGCCGGCCGGTATTAATTGGAAGATAAGGGGCCCGACACGAGACCAAAATAAAAACATTTTTGGGACGTTTGGTGCTTCTCCAACAGGCAAACTTTTAAGGCGATTTGGGGCCGCCCACGCTAGATATTTTGGTATTCACGACTAAATTAGCTTTGTTTCAAAGTTACATCCATTTCGGAATAGAAATTTGTGCGCGGCATCATGGCATGCATGATGGCTGGCTCGCATCGATCCCAGACTTTCAAATATTGGCTTCAATTAATGGTCCTTCTTTTCCATTTGCTTTTGATTGGATCGGATCGTCAACTTTGGTAAACCCAAGTTAACTTATTTTAACTAATCTAGCAGGCTTTCACTTCGGCTTAGTTTGGTATGTTTAAGTTTGCTATATAATTATTTTAAAAAATAATAAAGTTTATTGTTAAAAAATTAATTTTTTTCATGTGAATTATATATATATATATATATATTTTTATATGGCATTTATATATTCACGATTATAAATATTATTTTTCGATCAATAATTTTTTTTTAAAAAATAAATAAAAGAAGAAAATGGGGCAAGGCTAGCTTGAATTATTGGAACGGGATTATTTAGATGTATGACACGATTCTCATCGATCGTGTTTTGTCATTCAACGTATGAATTGAAAACCAACAAAAAGTACTAAACCCAAGCCAAGCCAAATTATTCGAAAAAATTGATACAGGAGGATTCGAGACAGATGATATTGAACTGTTTGATTATATATTGATAGCGCTGAGATACAATGAATTGGCAGATTAGTATAAAAGCCGGAAGTGATCGTGATCTCTTTCTAATTGGAGGAGTTTTAGGTGCGTTTCAATTTTTTGGCCATAACTTTCGTTACAGGTGTCAAAATCGCGCATAAGATCTCAATTCAGAAAGTTCTTTTCGACGTGTACGCTGTCTACATCGAGCATGGCTCCATGTGCCTTTTTTTCGACCTCAAATTCCACTATTTTTCCTTCCGAATCATTATTTTTAATTATTTTTTATAATATTTCGTTTGTCAGTTAGAAAATGATTTTAAATCCGATTTGGGCTAGATTTTTTGCAGATTGCTTATTTTAATTTGAATTTTAATTTGAAGTGATTTTCGAGATTTTGCCATTTTTGATAAAATTCAAATACAGACGATTTTTGGCTATACAATTCGGTTTGTGGACTGATTTTCGACATTACTTGATTTTCATAATATTCAGTTGAACCTCAGAGACGGATTTTCTGTATTTTGAATTATTTTTTTGTATTTTTTCTGTTATAATTATTACTTGAATCATCTGTTAAAACTAACCTACAGAATAATTATTCTGTCCGACGTCGAAAATCTCCGTACATGCATGAAAGTTAAACATGATTGGCTTTAAAGGTAGAATCAATTTGAGAACCGCAACCAATTAGTCATGTCCAAAGTCAAAAACAAAACGCGTCGTTGAAATCAAGTCCACAGAATTGAGAGACAGACATAAGACACACCAGATGCATGAATGAACGAAGAAGACAGCTACATCCATGCCTTTGGATACACTTCAAGTAAGTACTCGTGTATGTGTCGTCGACCTTGGAAAAAATGAAGCTGCAAAAGGAAACATACATACGGTAATATATATACAGGCATGCATGAATGAAACCCATGTGCCCCATTAACCCTATGATCACTTATATAAAAAGCATTAATTTGTCACTACAAAGAAAAATAGATTTATTTTTATTATAAATAGTCATTTTGATTAAAATTAAAATGTTATAAATACTTTTTTTTTTTTTGTAATGCATTCAATATATACGATAAGAAATTCTTTTTGTAGTCTTGAGTATGTGATTATATTGTAGTTTTATTGATAAATGAGGGTTAAGGGAAAAAATTATTATTTTAAAAAAATATTATTATAATTTCAAAATTTTTAAAAACTAAATTTATATTGTAGTGTCCAATATTATATTTTAATTCAAATAAATATTATATATGTCATTATTAATTTTATAAGAATTCCTTAAAATATCTATGAATGATGGTAAAATAATTTGAATTAAAATATCTTATTAGATTTTGATATAAAGAAAAAGTTGAATTTAAAAATATTTGAGATACATAAAAATAGTTGTATTTCCAAACGACTCCTAAAATTTAAGAGTACGACTCTACGTCTTATAAAAATAGATTTGATAAAATTTTCTCTAAATTAGATTTTTTTTAAAGAAAATTTAAGTAAGTTATTAGTTAAAAATGTAGTATAAATTTTAATTAATAATTTTACTTAATAAATAATAAGCATTATCTTTAAATAAAAAATTAATATAAAAATTAAAATTACTTAATTTTAATTTTAATTTTAATTTCAATCAAAATTTTTATCTAAACTCTCTAATTTATTGAGCCGCCCTGTCTGATCACCCAACTATATATATATATATATATATATATATATATATTTGTAAAGTACTTTCCGCCTGGCTTTCCTTTTTTTAAGTTCAATTAAAAACTCCCAACTTGGACATGGTTAAAAAGTCTTCATTTTCATGATTAGACAAATTATGTTCAGTCGCTCACTTTATATGGAGACAGACATCAAACGCCTCAATTCATGTATTATTAATCCCATAACTTGTATGTATATATATATATTATAATATTCCCGATTCAATGTATCATATTCTTGCTTTGACATGTCATAAACCCCACTTATTCCAATCCTAACACCCTCCCCTCATGTCGCATCATCTTGGTACCGAAATACACCTTATTTCTAATTAATAACTTATACAACTTAGTGATCTTCTCTTGATAATTATGACCTTTAAATAAGTATCATGCCAATTTTTGTGGTGATATTTTAAGGTAATGTCAAGATTGGAATTCAGAATATTTAGTTAAATATTAGGTGAGATCAATAGTACTTATACTTACATTAGCATTTATATATATTTGTCTAAATAAAAGATGTCAACTATAATAACTAGAAATAGAGAAATGATTTTTATAAGTTCTTAACAAAATCTTGGTTTTGGGATTTCACTTTTTTCAAAGTCTAAAATTTAACATCTCATAAGTGTAAACAGTTTTTTAAGATCATACTCTAAAGTCAATGACTTATCTTATTTTGTATAAGAAAACATTTGAGGATGCAATACTTGGGATTGAGATTTACTCTATAGATGTGAGTCCAAATAGTTTTGCCTTAAACAGGTTCCTTAGAAATAAATAAATATATATATTAATATATATATATTTTTAATGAAATTAAAAAAATAAAATTCAAAACTTGTTTCAAATTTATCTAGACTTTATCAAGAATTACTCATTAGACGCTAATCTCAACAATTTTCAAGTCATCGATGGATCAATCAATCTAGGCCATGTTTTATTTTTGAGAAAACTTGAGAATCAGTTCGTCCAATTCTCTTGAAAAATGAACACCGGGAACTCCGACGGCAGTGTAAATTTGAAACGGGTTTAAGGCTGCTTGAGACACACCGAAAGTTGTCGTGGGTCGCCGTCGCAAAAGTGGAGTCGTTAGAAGCCGGCGGTCACAATGGTACAGGCGTTGTCGTCCATCGCCGCCTGCGCCAGCTCCGTTTAGGTTGAAGTCGAATATCCTTTAAAATTATTTTTATTTTATATTTTTATTGTGTTTTTTTATTGTATTTTTTATTATATTTTTTATATTTTATATTTTATTATATTTTTTATTAGAGTTTTTTTTAATGGAGATCGAATAGATCGAGCACCAATCTCTCTCTAATTTTTTGGGGATAGAAAAATCTGGGACATATTGTCACTTCTGACACTGATCACATACATAAATATAAAACGTTACTTTCATATAATTTGTCTTCGCCAATTACAAACTTTTTGAATTTGGCTCGGCTGAATGCCATCTGTTGCTTTCAGTGTCGTCTGATATCTTACCTCTCCCCTCCCCTCCCCTCCCCTCCCCTCCCCTGTATAATTACCCTTCAATCATACGTCTATATATATATATATATATATTGCCACATTTTCCACAAATATCACGGCGAAGCTGCATATGCATGACTTCAAAAAGCAATGGGGTACCATTTCTTTGAAAATTAAAATGCCTGAACTTTTATCGATTAGAGATGATCTCTCGCAGTCGCAGCCAACCTTGATTTTGAGAACTTCAAACTTTCAGAAAGTCTTTACATTTTGTCCATATTGAATACGGAGTCATTATGATTACTTAACGTGTGATATTTTTTTTTTTTCTCTCCCTTTTGATTTTTATGATCATGTTCAGGAAATCTATCTTCAAGTTCAAATTTCATAATTCTTTTACATATATATATATATATATATATATATACACACATTTAGGGGAAAGGAGAACTTTGAATTTTAGACTTCTATTTTAAAAATTTTTTTAAAGTTGAAAATTATGTATCATAAGTTTTTAATTTTGTAAGAGTTAATTTAATGAAATAATTGATATATATATATATATATATATATAATATGGTAATAAATTAGCAGATGTATATTAAGGGTGGACTGGAAATTCAAAGAGCTGATGTATGTGTACTTGAGATATTTCGAATCGTGTTCCCATAATCTAATTCCTGTCACGGAAACTGAAAGGGGGAAAAAAAGTGAATAATTTGATACAATGATTCAACTGCAAACAGTAGCTTTCATGAATACTCTGGGTAAAAGAAG
The DNA here is from genome assembly GCA_036559045.1 of Platycarya longipes. Classification (NCBI taxonomy): domain Eukaryota; kingdom Viridiplantae; phylum Streptophyta; class Magnoliopsida; order Fagales; family Juglandaceae; genus Platycarya; species Platycarya longipes. The sequence continues at coordinate 2,006,557 of CM071790.1, read as the reverse complement.
TGGGGCAAAGCAATAGTTTATAATTAATTAAATTGGAGAGATTTTCCATTGGCAGAATGGCCGGATCATCATCGGCACGCACCAATTCTGTCACGTGCAGCTCCTTTTTTTTTTTTTAATGCGAATAGAAAAAATAAACATAAAAGAAAGAAAGTGTACAAACGGAAAGGACTATCCTCTGGCACGTGGAAGGCGCGGCATTTCCTTCGGCTCGTTTGGTTATGTAATTTACATGGGATGTAATAAGATATTTGGTCAAAAGTTTAATAAAATATTATTGTAATATAATTTTTACATTCTTAGAGAAAAATATATATAATTTTTATATTAAAAATTTAAAAATTTGAATTATTTTTTTATATTTTTTATAAAAATTTAAAAATTTTATAATAATTATCTAAAACGAGATAAAATGAGATAGTTTAATTTTGTATGACCAAACAAGCCCTTAGAGAGGCCATCGAGACAAGTCTTCCCTATGCAGTATACAGGGATTATGAATTAGGTCATTCAAATACAGTAATATTAAATATAGTTATGAATTATGTAAATAATGCATATTCTTTATTAAAAAAAAAAGGATCTGTCATCAAAAAATTAATATTGTCATATAGAATATCTTATGTTTATTCACCTTTTGAAAATAAGTGCACGATTTTAGCGTACTCTATTTTTTTTTTCTAAGCAAAAAGAGAAATGTAAGGACGACCAACTTAACTATCATCTATAATTATAAATAGCATTTCTCTTTAAATTAACAAGTGACCGAGCTAAAGTGAAAATTGGCCAAACATCAATTGGCCATAGCACAATTTTTGTTATTTATTTAAGGAAAAGCAAAGTCTAAGAAAAAAAGTGAAATATCTTAATGTAGGAAGAATATGGCAATGAAGCAGCACTATAATACATTTAATCTTTAGTGACAGAAAAAAGTATTACAAAAAATGATCAAAATGTCAAGAAAGATTTTTTTATGATAGTTAGAAACTGTCACCGTAAGTGCATCACTTATAAGTATTTGTAATAATTTACTGTTCAAAACTGTCATAACAAGTATTTTTTGTGATAGTTGGTATCTTTCTATTCGATGTAACGTTCGAACATTAAAATCATTAATGACGGTTCAAATGTGTCACCAAAAGTTACGTCTGAACGTACAAAATGACATTCAAACGTAAACTCATCTGGCTAACAGTCGAACAACATACCATTTCGTTCATTTCTCATATGTTTGAACATTCATATTATTATTCGAATGTTGGTCACATCCAAATGTAATTTTGACATTCGGACATTTCTTACATAACGTTCGAATGTTACGTTTGAGTAAGTTCAAACATTAATTTGATGAACATTTGAACGTTTTGTCAAACATTTGAATGTCAGTTTACTAAATATTCGAACGTTTTGGTCAATTTATTCAAACGTTGTATGGTACATTCGAACGTAGTTAGAATAAAGGTTCGAATGTTTAATGTATACATTCGAACGTACTAGTTAGAAATAGTAAATCTTAGTAAAATTAAAAAGCATACAAATTGTATCATGTTATATAATTAATCTAGTAACTTACAATGTCTTATAACATATTAAAGTTAGATAATAAAAATTACAAATAATAAAAAATTATAAAAATTATCTTTTTTTTTTCTCTTCCACCGCAATCTTGCTGCAATGACATAACACGTTTCATCTAGCCCGTCATCTCCCTTTACAGTTATTCTTGAATTGCAATGCGCATTCTTTCTTCTTACTCTCTCTGTTTCTCCTACACACGCGTCTTTAGATCAAAATGTCACTCCAAGAGAGTCTTCAACTCCTATTGTCTCGACCTTGTAATCTCGTTTACTCGTCGTGCTGCTTCTAAGTGTTTGTGTTAATTAATATATGCTTGCAACAGAGGCACAAAGACACAAAATAATATAACCATCACATTCAAACAAAATGAGCAAAATGTTATTTAGTATATGCTTGGAAAAGAAGTACAAATTATCACACCCAATATGCTTGAAAAAATTCACACAAAATAATATACCCACATTCAAATTATCATAAAGCACATTCAAATAATCACCCAACATATTTGAAAAATCCCATTATTAAAAAAATAAACAAACTAACCTAATATATACAATCATTCCCAACCTAACATGCACAATGACCAAATGTGCACACTCACCTAATATTTTTAATCACTCAGTAATTAAAAAAAAAAGCACAAATATAACATACCCAACAATAAATAAATCCTAAATATACATGTTTGCAATTGAAAAAAAAGGCACAAATTATCACACCTAATATGCTTGAAAAAATTCACACAAAATAGCATACACACATTCAAAAAATTATAAAACACATTCAAATAATCATCTAACATGTTTGCAAACTCCTATACTAAAATAATACAAAAAATCTAATATGCACAATGAAAACATACAAAAAACACAAAAAATTGAAACAAATCCAAAAATACATGTTTTTCAAATTTCATAATTAAAAAAAATACACAAATATAACATACAAAACTATAAATAAATCAAAAAATATACAATGAGAAATTAGGAAATATACCTAGCAAAAGTAATAAAATTTCTTTACAAAGATTTTACCATTTTCAACTTCTCCACCACAAATCCTTCAAAAAATACACAATAAGCTATTAAAATTATTATATACTAAAAGACACGAGAAATCAATCAATATGGAAAACAATAATATCAAAAATAAGTTATTTTCCTTATCTTTGAAGAGCAAAAACTTAATAAAACCAAACTCTCACTCACTCACACACACTCTTGAGAGAGAGAGAAAGAGAGAAAGAGAGAAAGAGAGAGAGAGAAAAAAAACAAAAATGTGTTTCTGGTTTCATCTGGTGCCTATATTTAGATCTGTCTGAAGTTTTGAAAATGTTCAAACGTTACAACCCTAATGTTCGAACGTACTTAAATTCCCTTGAGACGTTTGAACGTGATATTATGACATTCAAACGTCACGAATTAGCGTTCGAACGTTTATTGAAATACTATAAAAATTTCTAAATTGTAAACAAATGTTTGAATGTCATAAAATTACGTTCAAATGTTCTAGAAAATACAGGAAATTTCCCAAACTTTTTTTCGAACATTTGAGCGTAACTAGGTGACATTCGAACGTTTTTCTTTTTAGTTTTTTACATTCTTATGATTAAATATATATATATATATTGCTATAATTATTAAACCAAAAAATATTTAAAATATTTACTAAAATTATAGTAAATATAAAAAATAAAACTATATTACAATATTTAACTATAGCATTATAATTTTATATTTTAGTGATATTTTATATACTATAATAATACTATAGTCAATACTATATAATATTATGGTGTTAAGTATTATATAGTATTGCATGTTAGGTTACTTAGTATTGTAACACTACAGTTAACATTTTATAATACTTCACACTATAGTATTATGTAGTGTTAACTAATCATATTTTAAACATCACTTTATATATTTTATCTACTATAGTAATACTATACAATACTTAGTGCTATACTATTATAATATGTTGACTATTGTAATACTATATAATGCATTATATAATAATTAACACTATAGTATTATATAGTGTTGACACAATATACTTTAGTGAAGTTTTAGACTATATAATATAATATATTTAACTGTATTATAATATATTATAATGAAATTTCAATTTCAATTTAAAAATACAAAACTATGTTTGAATGTGTCTTGTTTGGATGTTTTCTTCAAAGTTAGAATATTCATTCGCAACGTTCGAATGTATAGTGTACTTAGACAACAAAATACTTAACCCTATGTTCGAACGTCAACTTGATGACATTCGAACATAGGGTTCTTACATTCAAATGTTTAAAACAGTTTATATGTAATGTTCGAACGTTCTTTACTGAACGTTCGAACGTTCTTTATTGAACGTTCGAACATTATGTATATATATATATATATATATAGTGGTCCCAATAGCAGAACGCCATTTCTCAAAAAACCTATGTTTTCTCTCAAATTCTCTCTGCCATGAGCACGATCGTAATTGTCTCAAAAGCTACCACAACCATTAGCAAAAGATATGGAACTCTAATCCCACTATTTTCATGTATTTTTTATTAAAAAATGTTAAAATTTTTAAACTTTGGAAAAATGTGGTGGCCGAAACTTAATGTTGATTTTTCGGCTACCACAGGTCTCTATTGGCCAAAAGGCACTTGTAGAAAGATTCTTTGAAATGTGTACTTCATTTGTACGATGACTTTTGGCCCTAAAACTCTATGAAATGGAGTTTCAAGAATAGTTAGGTCGACTCAGCCATTCCCATGTTGAACATTCGGACGTTCCATTCGAACGTTCGAACGTATATTTTTGAATTGAGGAAGATGAAACGTTATGTTCAAACGTACATTTTGTACATTTGAATGCAACTTTTGCAACGTTGGAAGGCCAACAATTACGTTCCATTATACATTACGTATGTTGGAACGTGACTCTGACAACACTGGAAAACCAACAGTTACGTTCCAATGTACATTTCATACATTCGAATGTTAATTAGGCAACGTTGAAAAACGAAGAGTAACGTTTGAATGTACTATTTGTACATTTGAACGTGATTGTTTGCAACGTTGGAAACCAAAGTCACATTTGTACGTGGCGTTGGTAAAATTTGAACGTATTCACAGATCCCTTTTAAAAAATTGCATTTTCAGGTTTCCAAATATTGTTCCTTATTTTATTTTTTATTTCCTCTAATTTTTATCTCATTTGTGCAAATATTTATGACTTGGAAATTAAGGACTACGAGGAAGAAGGACTGAGAAGGAGTCTCACCGTATCGAGGCCCGCAAGGTCACACTGAAGCAAGAGGTCAAAATAAATCAGTTCGACTCACTTTTTTGACAACAAAGGAGCCTCACGGTATTCGTGGACAGGGGCTAGACCCCGATATGCTTACTGAGGCGTACCATTTACCCAAGTATGGTCCATGAGTTCTACGCAGTGATGTCTATGTTGCCGCACGATGCAAACTCCCATGTCATCAAGATCTATGGGGTACAACTCACGGTCTCGGCGGATGTCATAGCTGACTTGTTGCAGATCCCGCATCAGCGGCCTCAGCCGATAGCTACTAACTGTGGAGGACGCAGATGCTGCACCGGCTCCACCGCCAGATGCTGACACTGGCATGCCGGAGTTTTAGACTGGCCCAATTCACTCTATGGGTAGTCATGACGTCGACCCTATCGACATCAGCATGTATAACCAGAGTTGGGGACAAAGGAGGTGTTTGCCTACTCCTGCAGCAAATCAAGTTCCACCTCCCTAGTGTCAGACCAGCCATGTTGATTCCATTGACACTGCCGGTACCTATCGAAAGCCTCAGACGGGATAGGTTGTGGGTGGGGACGCAATTTTGATCAAAATGATTTTCTTCATAGAGTACTACATCAACCTATCAATAATTTGATCAATCAATATATTGATCTTGAAGACGAAAAGTAACTGCCACTAATCGGTTTTGAAATAGATCAGATTTGCTATTTATCATCTTCATGCACAATATGTCATTTTTTTTTTTCAAATTTTTTCTTTCTAAACTAATTGGATTCTTCTACTCTTTATTTATATAACAAGTATTTAAGAAAAGAAAAAATATAAAGATATAAAATATGTTGGGTAAAAATTATGAATATAAGAGTTTTTGTTTTAAGTAATATTGAATAGATGTCAACTTCATGCAATTGCCCAAATCCCTCACTACAAGATTTTGGGGTTTTTGCTACGAATTCTTTTTTTGCAGCATATTGTTGTGGAAAAAAGTCACTTTTTCCCACGAAAATTACTAAAAGAAATAAATATCGACTTTTTCTCACGATTTTGTCATGGTCGAAAATATTTCGTGACAAAAGACTCTTAACTGTGATGTAACTATTTTTTGACACCAAATTGCCCGTGTTTGGCATGCCACGAGGTTCTGTTATGAATCTGGTTACTACTAGTATTATGAACTTAGTTCTTATGCATGTAATTCAAGTGGGTAGATTCTTTTACTTAGCTCTTCCTTTAGTGCATAGCTAAGAATTCTAGATTGCTAAGTGTTGAAGTTTCATGGAGCTAAGTAAGCAAGGATCATGCCCTTGATGTTCAAAGTTAAAATGTTGTTCTAAAATGAATTTCAAGTTATATGATATGATACTAGCCTTTCCTTGTAAGCCCTTTCTTTTGTCTATTATGTGATATGTTTTGAAAACTAGGCTTTTGCAAATGCTTTAATGTGATGTTTGTGCTATATTATATGTAATGAATATCTTCATGCTATAAAAGTTCAAAGAATGTTTGTGTTATAAAGGCCTAGGCAACCATCAATGTATGACTGGAGATTGGCCTACGCAAGGGCACCACTATCTATGAATTAATGTCCATATCTCAAGTTTGACACAACTCATACTACAATGAGATGGTGTTTGGATCCTTGTGGCCGCTAACTTTGCCATAGTGTAAATGTGTGCTGACCAAAAGTTTCAAAGAAAGATGTTTTTTATGATTTTTTTACAATGTTTATTGATGCTTTTTAAAGACACCGAATGTTAACAACTATTTTTACTGTATAATGTGCTATTTACTATTTATTCAACTCATTTTCATTTATGTTTTAAAATGTACCAACTTATAATTTTTTTTAAAATGTCATAACGATAAGGTTGAGTATGCAAGCTAGAGTCAGTAAAGGAGTCAATGACTTCGTGAAACTATCTTAGGCTATTAGGGTTTTTGTTTGAATATGCCAATTTTTTGTTTATGGTGTTGTCTTTAGTTAGCTAGTAAAAAATAGTGAATTTCTAAGTTGCTCAAAGTGGTTTACGGAATGTTATGGGTGTTTCTCGTGCTGTGGATGAATTTTTAATTATAAAGATAAGTAGCAAGGTCCCTAATCCTCTTTGGGTTTTCAGCTTTTGATCTCCCCGTTCCAAATATGCCAACCTTGAGTTGCATAACAAAATTTATAGTTTTAAAAAAGTGTTAGAGCTAGTTAAATTGTAAATCTTTATATGATCTTGGAATATGGGTTGTGGTTGATTTACTTTGCCAGTACTATTATGTTCTTTGAATCTCATCTTTGTGATAGTTTTACTTATGTATTCATTGTGGATTCCCATTGGATCAAGAAAAAAATTGTAATCATCTTTGAAATTTTTTTGTAAGAATTGGCATCCGAAACACGGGCAATACACATAAGTACTACATACAAGAAATGAGATAAGTATAAATATAACTGCATTATTTGTTGTGTTTGTATGTTTTGGTTTACTTTATAGTTGCTAATGTTAATGTAGGGTAGACAAGATATTGCCCTAATATGCATGTATAGATACAATATGAGTGTGTCTCCAATCTTTAGAATATACTATAACATTAGCAATTATATATGGATGTAGTACTTGGTCATGAAACCATAATAGTACTTGAATATAGAGATATATATGCAAGCAGTCAGTTTTTTTTTTTTCCCCAATGAAAATAGTAGTATATATTGGGAATTAAGTAATAACAAAAACCAGATAGCTAGTACTTCAAGAGTTATTGTTATTAACATATTTTTGGTAAAATGTTGAAAGAGTTAAAGTAGTTGTTTATTAGGATATGCTGAATCTATAGGTTTTTGGCAAGAACTTGTCATGCATTTTTTTTTTTTTTTTATCTCTATTCACATAATGCTTCGACTAGAACAAATTAGGATGATAAACACATGACAAGTTCATGAATTAAGTTCAATTAGACAACCATATATATAGTTGTAGCAATAACTAATTCCTTATCAATTGTGTTCACACTTAGTCATTGGTCATTTCATTAAACTTGTGTGTTTGATTATATGACAAGTTGCTAATTAATCTATTTAGTAATTGTGGATTTATTTTTATTTTTTTGTTTAAGAGTTCTTATACTTGCAATGTGGATACAATATTTCCTATAATTTGATTTATACGAGAAACTTTAACATTAAACTCAACAGACTTTTGATCATATAATCTTGTTATATGAAATGAATATCGTCACCACACTAATTGGGAAGATAATTTGTCCTATTGTAATGTATTTTGCAGTAATATCATTTGTTTTTTTTTTTTTTGTTAACAGCTTATAACTAGGTGACTATAAACTTGCACACTTCCATCTTGTAGATTATATTTTAAATGTCTATGAAAATGATTTTTTTGAGATATGGAGGAATTAGTTGTATCTTTCATTTATTTATCATTTGTTTCATAGTGATCATTCTCATGCATAGTATAATGGCATCTCATCCTCATGCTAGATACATAGATACACATATGTATGAATGTGTATGTATATATATACATATGTATATTCATCTCATTTCCTTTTGAGCTTTCAAGTTCATACACATTCACTTTGATCTCTAAATAACAAAAACAAACAAATGAAGAGACCATATGTCATTGGCTTCCAAATAAAGCAAAAAAAAAAAAAGTCTCTTTGTAGGTAAAACTTGTTAACATACACGTAATGACTTGCCTAGCTCTAACTATTTTGTGACCTTCTTTCCTAGCTAAAAGAAACAAATTCTAGTAGCTAGTGGCAATGACCAAACCGTGATGACAACATGAACCATTTCATCTTATTTACAAAGTAGCTTCCTATTTTCATGTCTTTAAGCCAATGCAATAAGTTTAGTTCTTATCCTTTGTAGGCCTAGCCTTTTGGATTCAGTTCTTAGTTTATATATATATATATATATATATATATAATATATGTGTGTGGTTATCTTGGATAATCGACATCAGTAAATAGAAACTTCTAACCAAGCAAGAATTTGCCACTTTTGATGACTAGTAATTGTACTTGCATACGAAATTGCTTTGGGGTATATTGATACTACTTTCAAATTGTGTTATTCTATACCTCTTCCCATTGTGCTCCATGTGCAATTAACTTGTATAGCATACCTCATGCTATTAAAATCGCACATATATTCCTATCATTGATTCATCCTTTGTCTACCTAAGTTGCAGTTCTTTGATCACCTTATATTTTCACATTCTTCTTTTTAGATTTACAAAAACTGGATGAATTTGTGTGTAGATTTGAGTCACATGCATACGCTAAAGGTGTTAAAAATTTCCTCACGATGACATAAAATCATTTCATGGGAAGTGGTCGCGTTCGGTGTCCCTGTCGTAGATGCTTAAATAATCTCCATTTATCTATATTTGAGGTGGAGAATTGACCATGAAGTGTATGATTTATGTATGCTATAAACATGAAGTGTATTTATGATTAACCATGCCATGTATGTTTTAATTTATGTATGATTAACCATGAAGTGTACGTATTAATGAAGGTACTGCACAAAAAGTGTTTAAAATTATTATATTAAATGCATTATCTTACTAGTAAGGTTGTATTATATTTCCTCTAAATAGTTTCATCTAATTCATGCAGTAATGTTTACTATAAGAATAACATAGATAGTTAAACAGCATTGCGACATGAGTTACCCATGATGGAGTGATATACTCTAAGCACATAAAGATGAGTTAATTGACCGGATTAAGGTAAGACTTTTATACTTTGACTTCTGATTGATTTCAAGTCGTTGTAGTAGAATTGATGGTTGGTTTAACATGTTATTAAAAATGTAGGGTGATTTTGAATTAGATTGGGACTTAGAAAACCATTGATTGGTAGTGACAAAACAGTTTCGAAAGTGTGTCAATGCATTCAACCACAAATTGCATAAGATTTATACCTCATTTGCAAACAATGGCAAAACATTGGCAACTAGGTGTAGTTTGGTCAACTCCATGGTTTGGGTTAAGTTTTGTATGAGATGGGATAGCGAGTGCTTCAAGGGATGCATTGTTAATTTTTTCAATCCAAATCGGACTTGTCTAAGTAATAAGTCACGCCAATTTTGTTTAGTTTTCCTAATATTTGTTTGTCGTGGCATAAAATATAAAGTCAAAATCGGGAAAACAAAATGAATTAAAAAATTAACCACACAATCGATCGTAAATCTTTCGTGAGGATTCTAGACACAAGGCATAAGGTTTAACATACATTCTTCCCCAACTGTGCTGATTTCACATTGGATATTTTACATCAAAATGTTAATTTGGCCTATTTTTGCTTCAAAAAGTTATGAACACATCGTTGTATAGCATTTATTTTACATAACAAATGAGTCACTTGTATAGTATTTGCTTGATTAGTTATTTCAAGTATAATATTAATTTTCAAGTGTTCATACTGTTTGACTTATATTTTATCTGATTGAACATGCATACATAGTACACATTCTGCACACATATAGCGTGCTGAAGGGGCTATGTTGGTGAAATTCTACAAGGAAACCCACTGATCCAAGAAGAATTCTAAATTGTGACAGAAGCCACCAAAGACGCATACGTGAGTAATATTTCTATTTAATTAGTGTTATTGACTAAGTTGAGCGTTGGTTCTATATATCTGATTGAATCAACTCAAATTATTAAATGCACATCGTTGTCATTAATCTGTTAATTATTTCCTATTGCAAAATGATATGGTTGGAAGGATTGAAACTCTAGAATCAGAAAAATGAACTAACAAATAAGTCGTGAGTGTCTTCAAAGAGGTACTTGATCATAGATCAAGTTATGCAAGAGAACTGGGAAAGATGGTGATCCCAGAGTCTATAAGACAACGCGACTTGGTATGGCAGAAAGAGTATTTGGCTTCAATTGAAAATTATAAGAATCAGGCAAAATTCTCCAACTGTGAGATAGAGGCAATTAAGACGAAACTAACTACACTTGAGTAAAGACTGGAGGCAACCGACCGTATGCAACGGGAGTTACTAGCCGCTCGCCTACCCGATGCTACATTTTCATATATAGGGTTTTTTTTTAAGGGTTTTTTTTTTTAGGTTTTTAAATGCCATTTTTTGTGTAGAGGTTGATTGACTGACAATAGATATCCAACTGGAGGCTATATGTATATGTTTTGCCGAAGCAACTTGGGTTGGAAGAAAAGAATTTTTGGCCCTTGGACACATTCCTCAGTTGAATATATGATAATATATACATTATACATGAGACGATATTAAGCCACACTGGTAATATCATGGGAGTATCTAAACCTTCTAACTTTTCTTCAATTATATAACTTTGGATATTGATTCTTTATTACTGTCTAGTAGTTCTTTGATCTTTTTTGACCTTGAGGAGGTGCAACTTTACACTACGATTGTCTCTGTATATCCCCTGATGGAAGGATATTGGCGGCAGCTACATGGTTTAACATTGCAAGTATATGAGAAGAACTTGGGAAGATTTTGGACATAGTTGACAAAGTACATGATGGTAATTAATTAGTATGCTGTTTTTCTTTTTATTTTCTTTATTCTTTTTAGCCTACTATTGTGTGTTTACAACGTAAGGATTGAGATATTGGTGATCATTTATGCTTCCAGATTATTTTATTAAAATATTCTTTTTTGATAAATTAGATTGGAAATCTTGATTTTTAAAGAGATACATCATACATGTGAGACATATGATATGTGCAATTATGCATTGGAGAAGCACTTGTTCATAATATGGGTAAGCATATTGTTCATTCTACTGTATATGTGTCTATTTTGTTAGCAGCTGTAACTAATCTTTGTGCGAAAGCATTATAGCATGTGTAATATGCCTAATATGAAGATTTTATATAGCGATCATGAAGATTCTTGTCTGATACCATTTTTTTTTATCGGTGATATAAACTAGTGTGATGGGGACTTGAACAAGCTTATAGGATACTCATATAATGACATTAATGTGATAGTTGTATGAATTTGATTTACGTGTAGACATTGGCTTTTGATTTCCTTACAAAATATATATTTTTGGCTATTGGAAGAGTGGGCTCAAGTACTAATTTGGTAGTACAACGAGTGGGATTTGTTCTTGAATGTAACAAAAATAAGTCACTTCATGGACCTTCTTCATGCACAGAGGACGCATGGTTCGTAGGGAAATATAATATTGAATGAAGAACATTTCTAACACTTTTAAGTTTCATGCGGTACATTTTAATTTTGAGTAAATTCAACGCATCCATGTTAATATTTAGTTCTCCTTTTGAAGATGTCTCATTATGAGTACTCAGTTCTCAAATTGATTAGCTTGATAAGAACGAACATTAGTACTCCTCGAAGATATATTTTGTTAATTGACCTCAGTCTAGTTATGTTTGTAGAAAACCTTCTTACCCAGGTGTTGCAGACCCAATTTTAATAACCATATACTTTTATCTGTTAGCAATAGATTTTGTAAAATGTTAAGTTTGGACTTCTAGTAAAACTAGAAATGTGGAGAAATAATTAATACTGATAATTAAGAGTAACAAAAAGCAATTGTTTCTGTCATCCAGCCCCAACTATCCATAATCATAAGAGAGACAGATTGTAGATTAGGCACACAAAGTTAGAGTTGGAGAATGTTAGTCGAAGTTTGTTAAAATGGAGTCACAATACTTACTATAGACCAGAAATCGGACCAGTAAAAGGTAATGGCTTCTAAAGAGTGCACCTAGAAGAATAGCTTGTGAAAACAAGTGGCATGATTCAGATTGCAAATATAGAAAGTTAGAGAAAGTACATGTTTGACAGTAATGTAAGAGTAGGTCCCTGACTGAAATGTGATTGCAAAACAGGATTTGTTGTGATATTAAGTTCACTTAAAATTGGGCCGAATGATTCATTTTTTCACTGCATTGTACGCATTGTGTCTCTCCAGCATAAAATTTTCAAAAAATAGAGGTTTGTACACTTTATTATCATATGCCTAGAGATTGGTGTTGAATTTTTGCTCCTTTCTTCCCTAGTGCTTGAATTCTTTGGTCTCAAGCATTTATCGTATGATTTAGTCCTGTCACAACAAAAGATATATGTACTTAGTCTTTTCTAGATTTTGGTTTCCTCATATTTTATGTTTTGAAACTGACTCATTGGGGTATCATGACGCAGAATTGATCAATGTTAGACAAAAGTAAGATGCATTGCAAACACTATATGACCTTTTCACCTTAAGGAGACCCAGATCATTGTAGAAGCCGCTTGAAAGGAGCTCAACTGAGGAGCTCAACTGAGGAGCTCATTGCTTATGATTTTTACCTTGAGGAGAATTGAGAAGTTGAAGTCATCATAATGCATCCATGTATTTTCATAGCTCAAATACCCAAGTCATGGATGATTGTAAGAAACATTAGTTACTCCACTATGTGATACTTAATTGCCTCCATTTATGCACCCATGTTGTATACAGATTACGAAAATGAATATAAAACTATTATACTATAGGATGATTGATTGTGTACACTTAAGACGCTTGGATGGTTGATTATATAAAATTAAAGTTAAAGTATTCGATGATTGATATTTTTGATTTAGCATAATAAATATTATAGTGTTTGTGAATAATAATTGTAGTTGGGTATATATACAACCACAGGAAACCCCAACATTATTTTGGATATTGGGTTAATTACAAAAAATAGAGTATTTGCAGCGAATTTTATATCGTTGGAAAAATTATTTGTAGTGTCAAAATACTTATTTGTGGTGCATATTTCTCGCCGCAATTGCTATTTCTCCCACTCCAGAATATTTTTTCGGCAGTTACATAGTCGCTACAAGAACATTTTCAGTGAAAATAAATTCACTATAAATATTAATTATTGCGGTGATTATAATCGCCAAAAAAGGTATTATGTGAATTCTCAGCCAAATTTTTACAGCGATTTCATGCTATACTCATCAGTTTAGTTTCGCCGCAATAAGGTTGTTGAACCCAAGATTTCAAACAAGATCTTGTAGATATTGAAACTTTTTGTATTGAAAATGGTTTTGTATATAATTTCTCTACTCCTCAAACTCCTCAACAAAATGAGGTAGTAGAGAAAACGAATATATCTCTTCAAGAAATGACAAGAATAACACCTAATGGGAATAACTTACCTAGTTATTTTTGGAATGAAGCAGTAAGTACTGCATGCTTTGTTATAAATAGAGTTATGTTAAGGTATAAATTAGATAAAATCCCTTATGAGTTTTTGAATGAGAAAAAGTCTAACATTGGTTATTTTCATGTATTTGGATATAAATGTTTATTCTTAATGACAGAGATAATTTAGGAAAGTTTGATGCAAAATCTGATGCAAATAGTATTTGATGAATATAATCCTCTACTCTCCAAAAAATCTACTGATGAAGAAACAAAATATACAAATAACACAAATAGTCTTAATCTCAATAAAGAGAATACAATGGAAAAAGTCCAACATGCAGACATCAAGAAAGACCATCAAGACTTAGTACAAGATGCAACCAAATAGTGAAAATATGTGAAAGATCATCTAGTGGAACAAATTCTAGAAGAACTTTTACAAGGTCTAAGTACTTGATCATTTTTTAGAAATATTGACAATCACACTACTTTTCTATCTCAAATTGTTCATAAACTCAAAAATCATACTATTATTGGAACAAAATGCGTTTTTAGAAATAAGAAAAATGAATCTGAAATCATTACTAAAATTAAGGCTTGACTTGTAGCACAATGTTTCAATCAAGAAGAATGAATCGATTATAATGAGACATATGCACCAATCGTAAGATTAGAAACTATTCAAAAGTTACTTGCATATGCTTCTTATAAAGATTTTAAGTTTTTTCAAATGAATGTTAAAAGTGCTTTCCTAAATGGTTTTACAAATAAAGAGGTATATGTTGAGCAACCTCCAGGTTTTAAAAATCATATTTCTCCAAACCATGTCTTCAAACTTACAAAACACTATAATGAACTCAAACAAGCTCCTAGAGTTTGATATGAGAGGCTTAATGATTTTTTGATTGAAAAAATGTTTTTCAAGAGGAAAAATCGATACAACCATTTTCAATAAATATGAACAAGATGATATTCTTCTAATTCAAATTGATGTGGATGATATAATATTTGGTACTACTAATAAAAATATGTGCCAAAATTTTGTTAAGAGTACATAGGAAGAATTTGAAATAAGTATGATGGGAGAACTTAACTTCTTTTTAGATTGCAAATCAAGTAAGCAAAAAGTAGAACATTCATTAATCAGTCAAAATATATCAAATAATTACTTAAAAAATTTGAGATGGAATATGTAAAAGAAATTGGAAAACCAATGAGTCTAATTACCAAACTTAATAAAAATGAAAGTAGTAAGCCAATTGACTCAAATGCATATCGAGGTATAATTGGTAGTCTATTATATTTCACAGTAGTAGACCAGATATTATGTTCAGTGTATGTTTATATCGACACTTTCAATCATCTCCAAAATAATCTCATTTGATTGCAGTGAAGTGTATTCTTAAATATATTGCCGATATAATTAACCTAGGATTATGATATCTAAACATACATATTTTAATCGTATCAGTTATTCAGATGCAGATTATGTTGGTTGCAAAGTTGACCGAAAAAGCACTAATGAAATATGTTATTTCTTAGGTCATGCACTTATTTTATGGTTTATTAAAAAGTAAAATTTTGTTGTATTATC
This sequence comes from Platycarya longipes, assembly GCA_036559045.1. NCBI lineage: Eukaryota > Viridiplantae > Streptophyta > Magnoliopsida > Fagales > Juglandaceae > Platycarya > Platycarya longipes. The sequence goes on along the minus strand of CM071790.1, from coordinate 1,990,940 downwards.
TACTGTTGAGGTAGAGTATGTTGTTATAGGTAGTTATTGTGCTCAAGTTCTTTACATGAAGCAACAGTTTAGGGATTTCAAGCTTATGTACAATCACATTCCAATCAAATGTGATAATTAGAAGTGTAAAAAAAAAATTGGTAAACCAGCCCAAACCGGATCCATTAGACCGGTTTGAATCGGTTCGGTCCAGAACCACTTTTTAAAAATACAAAACCGGTAAGATCCAGTCCAGTTCTGGTTCCTTTCATTTTAAAATCGGACCGGACCAAACCAAACCGATCCTAGTAATTATATATTTTAAAATATTTTTTTAATATTATATATAATATATTTTTACATTTTATATATATTTTTATATATACTACATAATAACATAATTATATATAAATAATACTATAATATATATAAAATAAAAGTTTAATTTTAAATATGATATTAAAGCAGTTTTTTATAATATTAAAGCAATTTTTTATATAACAGTTTTTTTTATATAACTTTTTTTATTTTATAACAGTTTTTATATTACAGATTTTTTTTATATAGCAGTTTTTTGTTAGGCTAACAGATTTTTATAATAAAAAAATAAATTTTAAACCAATTTTTTTTTAAAAAAAATATAGATTGATTTTTAAAAATTTACAATTGATTAGAACCAGAAAATCGAACCAAAACCAGTACTACCAGTTTTGGAGGATGATCGGGGCGTAATCGATTTTGCATTTCGTAATATCGGTGATACCGACATTTTGGCCAAAATCGGACCGGTTACACCTCTAGTGATAATACAAGTGCTATAAGTCTTTCAAAGAACCCAATACAATATTCTAAGACTAAGCATATTGAAATTAGATATCATTTTCTTAGAGATCATGTGCAAAATGGTGATATTATACTAGAATTTACAAGCATACATGATCAGTTGTCAGACATTTTCACAAAAACTCTGCCAGAAGATAGACTATACATGATTAGAAGATAAATGAGAATGATGCATGTGGTGAATATTTGTTAAATATTTTTATTCCATTATCTCAAATGACTAAAAAAAACTTGAGACTTTTAACCTCATCATTCAAATGCATTTGCTATTCATAGATTAACATAACATTCTTTTCTAAAGGATTAGGCAATCAAAATGAAAAAGGCAAGTAATAATTTTAAATCCTTATTCTATTGTTTTAAGTATACTATTTTTCTGTTAGATTCATGAACAAGTCCTTGAAGTATATCGATCTTCTCATTAAGTTTTTACACCTCACAAATTTTTTACTGCAATTGAGCGGAAAATGAGACAATGGATAACAAGTATCGAGACTCACAAGTTCATGTATGGCATCATGATTGGGCTTTTTAGCCAAATCATTTTCGTGCTGTATCATGACACTTACAATAGATGTAGAAACAGTTTGAGACTGAGATGAAGAATATCTCATATTATGATTACAAGAAATATTGAAAGGAAATTGATGAGCTATTAAAAAATTGTAGAATAATAATGCAGATGAATTGCAGAGATAAGAAAAATATTTGAGACAAATTAGATAAAGCTGATAACTACTCTTATAGATATGAAAATAAAAACAAGACAAATCATCATTTCTTTAAGCCTCACTTAGTCAATATTACAAGATATATTGAATGCATATTTTCAAAATTTATTTAGTTAAACCAATGTGATTAATTGCAACTGTCCTTATTTTTCTCGTAAACGTTGAAACGCTGTTATTATCTATTGATGTTGACTCTGTATTTGAGCTCTCTCTCGTTCCAGCTCTTCTATTCGTGATTTCATAACACGAGTTAATTTCTTCAGCTTCTTAATTTCTTGTCTTAACCTTTTATCCTTTTTATCCTTAGTTGCAAGCTTTTCACGTAATTCAGATATTTGACTATTAAGCCGATTAACCTCACTTATCCTCGCTAGTAACTTCTGAGACATAGTCATAACAGATGCATCATATTAAGCACTGGGAGTTCTTGATCTTGCAACAACCTCAGAATCAGTTCTACTAAAAAAATGTATCTCTATTTTATCATGGTATTAACAGCCCCAGGAACAAAATGATTGTTTGATGTGTAAAAGGTTTTTGATTTAAATCCGGAAGATTATCAGAAGAAATTTTCTCAGTCATTCTATCGTTTTGGATAAACAAAAACTTGATCAATGAGCTGTGTGAGATTTTTTTTTCGAGTATCCGATGGGTAAAAATGATCATTTAAACAGAAATTGAAAACTTTCAAATCTCTGCAAGATTTCCTTTGTCAACAACATTAAGCGGATTTGAATCTCTTTCCGCACTGAGTCGATAAAACTAGGCCTCTAGCCTTTGCAGCTTTTGTCAGACATGGGTGATTCCAATTATTCAACTCTCTACAGTCTCTACTAATGCATCGTTTTATTTGTCTATTAGTTATTGCGAGAATAAGTCTTATTGAAGCCAATTATGATTCCTTTTTAATGATACCAAAAATGGGAGATGTTTTATACTAAAATTTTAACATATTCTCTCAAATGCTTTATTTAGATAGAGCATCATGTTAAAATTCTTAATCTTGTTATATATGCTAGAATTATATTTATTTATTACTTGAAAAACTAACGCATATTCTCAGGGGGAGTTTAAGTATTACTATAGGCCTCAGAATTCTACTAAGTATTTGTCATAATAAAAAAATGGGAGATTGTTGAACCTAAAGTTTCAAGTTTTGTATCTACGTATAGATTTTGATGATAACAAATAAATTTAAATCTTAAACTCAAGTTGTCGACGCATTGGAGCCAAGTACATCAAGCATGAACAAGAAAGAGAACAAATCTACAAATGAAACTCATAGAGTAATTTTGTACATCTTTTAATAAAATTCGAAATTGGATTAAAGTTCAAAATTAATATTTTCTCATAAAATATCAAATTATAATTTTCACATGTGCATGACATCATTAAAAACTTTAATTTCAAATACAAAAAGGAATGATGTGCATGTATTATTTGAAATTTTAAAAAAATGAATGATGTTATTTTTGACAAATGCAAAAAGGAGATATACTTTTATTTGAATATTTTGAAAAATGAATGATGGAGATACTTTTATTTGAAAATTTTTGAAAAGTGAATAGTGCTCTTATTTGATATGTGAATCTTTTCAAATTTAAAAATGAAGACTCAATTGCCTATAAATAGCTCACTTGAATTTTGTAAAATCACAATAAGAGTTTATACATTAACTGCTAAAGTTTTGCATTATTCATTCAAAACATTCATTGAATCTTAATTCTTATTCATTTTGAGAGAGATATAAGTTGTAATGTATTGTTTTTATTCCACTTATTGAGTGGTATACTCTAATAATTTACCCACTATCAGTTTTTGTATCAATAAGAGAGTGTATATAACCCTTGTATGTGTAGAATGTATTCTACATAAGGAATAGTTGAATCACCAAGTGTGAGGTGATTGCAAGTGCAGAGAGTATTTTACACGGATTATTTGTAGTGGTGTTGCTCAAAAATGTAATAGATTTTTATCTTCACTTGAAATAGATTGAATAGTGAATTTGAGAATTTTCAAAGAGTAGATTGATGTGAGGACGTAGGCAATGTGGTTGAACCTTGTTAAAATACTAAATTTGCTTCTTATTATCCTTATTTTTTATATTTTCTACGGCTTCATATTTTATTTATATTTTATATTGTGTATTCGGTTTATAAGTATTAATATTTTTAATATAACTCAATTCATTTCTATTTTGTATTAGTCATCTAGACAACAAAGATAATCCCAGCAATTTTGTACACATTTGGGATTTAATTGCGATGTAAGTTATCCTTATTTCTCGTGATTTTGTTTGCTGCAATTGAAGAATTATTTATAACGATTTTACTCATTTATTCCATAAACTTATAATGGGCTTTTCAATAATGTTGAACATGCGGCGCAACATAATTCGCTAGGATAAATTACGGCGAATATCGCGCTAGAAAAATCTTGTTTTGTTATAGTGTAAATTAGTGTGGTATGCTTGTACATTGTATAATTGTAAATATAATTTTCTTTACAAACTGTACATTAAGGTACTGTTTAGATAATGAGTTAAGATAAAATGAATTGAGATAAAAGTTAAAAGTTGAATAAAATATTAATAGAATATTATTTCTTAATGTTATTATTATTTTAAGATTTGAAAATGTTGAATTATTTATTATATTTTTATATTAAAATTTATAAAAATTGTAATAATGAGATGAGATGAACACTTCTTATATTTAAAAAGAATCTAAACATTTCGATATTTTGGCTATTCAAACTAATTTATTAAATTCTGTTCCGATGATCATTCCAGTTTGAATACTAAAATGAAATACTTCAATATCAATGTATTTTGGTGTACCATTTCAGAATTAATTATATATTATATATAAATATTTATATGTATATATATAATAACAATTAATAGAATAAATACATATATATGTAAATGTGTATTATGTATATGCGTGTATATATGAAAGAATTGAAAATTTATAAAATAAATATACGTTAAAAAAAATCACAAATTTAAGTTGAGATACAAAAACAAATAAAAATATAAAAACTTAGAGAAATTATTAAAAATAACTATATGAAGAAGGAGAGACATATTTAAAGTTACAAAAAAATTTAAAATTATATAAATATATTTTATATTCTAAAATTGATTAAACATCATTTAGATTTAAAATTTATAAAAAATATCATTCAAAAATAAAAAAATTATAAAAATAGTCTGAAATGGAATACGAATCAAAATATCAATCTCGATTGAAATGGTGAAATAGATTAAAATGAGCTGTAATCTAGAGTGAAATAAAACGATGAGGTATAGCATACCGGTGGATATTATATTAAAACAAAAAATTCCAACCAAAATGATTAGAATGGAATAAAATTTAAAACTATCATCTAAACACTTGAAACACCGTCGGACCGACATAATCCACCGTGTTATGTGTAAGATGAAATTCGTTATCGGTATGTTTTTGTAACATAACTTGCTTATTATGTCTGACCCGACTTTTGATCGGGTTCATTTATTATAAATTATGAAAGGAAACACCTGAAAAGTTGTCACGTGAAAATTTCAATTTTATAATGAAATTAAAATTAAGAATTTATAATAAAAATACATTAAAATCGAATTTCAAAAGTGGAAATCCGGGGCCTCGACTACCGACCTGGAGTTCTGGACAGTAGACACGACCTTTTTCTGGATCCATATATCTAAACCAGTTCTGTAGAAGGCACGTGTGACGAAATTTAAATAATGCTATTCCCACAAGCGGGTTTGGTTTCAAAAAGGTTACAAGCTTGAAACTTGAAAGGGACGTTTCAGACAAAAGTAAATAAATAAACTTTCAATTATTATTTCATATTTTAAGTGAATATTTATTATCGGTACTGCTATTAGATAAAATTAAGATAAAATCTAATATTATTCTTAAATAAATAAAAAAAATAGTATTTTCCAAAGAATTAGTTTATAAAATAACCAAAGTATATTTTTATTTAAAATACTTATCAAGATCCTGTGCATTTCTTATTTTATTTATATAATCATACGTGCTATTAACTATATTAATCATTAAAAATAGTGAAATTTTAAAACTTGAATTCTAAATTAAAAAGATTTATAAAATAGAAATGCTACTTAATATGTATAATATTATATACATATATAAATACAAATTTTTTTTTTTATCATGATCATGTACATTTAGGAAGTTACTTTGAACATCAAATATTAAAAACATGGAAAAAGTCACACTTAAAATATTTTCTTTTATCTAAATAATAATAATTATTATTTATACGAAAACTCTAACATAATTAATATATGTATATTATATCTCCGAATCCAAGCGGAGCCTATATGTATATTATACCTTAATACAGGCTTACCGCTTATAACTCTAGTCTTAAAAAAAAATATATATACTTAATGATTGAAGGTGATGGATAAAAAAATATATATATATATATATATATTTTTATAAATCTATAAACTTTTGAAAGTTTAATCTGACGGGGACGCTAAAGTTTCAAAAGAGCGTCCAAGTACTCTTCATGTTAAAAACCACTCAGGGGGACCCACAGCCTCTTCCCTACCTCGTCCCTTCCTTCTTCTTCCCTTTATAATTTTATTTCCTCCCCCACCCCTCACGAAACAACGGCGCGGAAAAACCCCCCTCCCTTTCTTCATCTCTCTCTCTCTCTCTGGATTTCTCTGCGGAGCGTTTTCTCTTTCGACTTTTATATTCTGGTTCGTTAGGGAATTTAGAGGACAGTGAGAGCGGGAGATACAGAGAAAAATGAGAAGGGAAGGAACGTTGAAGAAGGAGAATACGGAGGAGTCATAATTTACTTTCTTTATTGCCATAAAGGTGGTAGCTGAGGAGTTGGGAAAAAAAGGGAGAAAAAGAACGTCCGTTTCCGGTTTTCTCTTTGTACGTGGTTTGCCGGATAGTGTGCGAGCGATTTATACTGCTCGGGCCGGCCCATTTTGTTCTGGGAGAGAGCTGGATTTTGATATGCGCTTCGGGATTTGTTGGCTGGCTTCTATCACGTTTTAGTCCAATGGAGGAAGAGGAGGTAGTGGAGGTGGGGGCGGAGAGTTGCTGATATGTATCAATGAATGTTTTTAATGCGGATTTGGTTTTTCCTCCTGATGAACAGATAGCAAACGAAAAGCCGATTGGATTGATGGGCGTCTAAAAGGCTCTGCATGTGGGTGTGAAGATCTGAAGCTACGCTTGATTGCAAAATCCAGAGCTCAGGCTGTAGTTCTCAGCTACCGTTTCTACTTTTGGTCTACATGTGGATCTTTTTCTCCGTTTTATTGTTTGTTTCCTTTGTATTGTGAAGGTTGGTGCGTACTTTAATGGTTTCTTATTTGTGGTTTTTGTTTTTATGTCTTTCTTAGAAGTTCTTTGGCTACTCTTCTTCTTTTAGAATATTATATCGGTTGAGAAAAATGCCGTCATCTTCACCGCTGTCTATTCATGAATTTACTGTAGTATCGAGAAGCTATGACGAACTGATGAAGGAAAAGTTATAGAGAAAGAGAACGAAGCTAAATTGTTATATATTAAAAGATAGTTTTTAAAGCAGGCTTGTTGGTTTGTTAGATCTTAAAGTATTCCAATTAAATTCTGCAGATTTTGATTAAGCTCTCCAGTTTTTCTGAACATGTTCTTTGACAGGAAATGAGTATTGAAGATGGAATTCTGAGATTCTAGTTGAAGACATTTTGTTGCAGAAGTATAGTCCGTACTAAAATTGGAAGATTCACACTTTATTGTTAGATGGATTGAAGAAACAGTTGTTTGGGTGCAATGTTAAAGGCATTGGCATCTGGGCTGTTGATTTCACTGTTTATTTTATCGGTATCTGCTGCCGATAATGGATATCCCCGATGTAATTGCGAAGATGAGGGTAGCTTATGGAGCATTGAGAGCATTCTACAGTGCCAGAAAGTGAGTGATTTCTTGATTGCCGTGGCCTACTTCTCGATCCCCATTGAGCTTCTTTACTTTGTCAGCTGCTCGAACGTCCCTTTCAAATGGGTTCTATTTGAATTCATTTCCTTCATTGTTCTGTGTGGATTGACCCATTTGCTCAATGGATGGACTTATGGTCCACACCCATTTCAGCTAATGTTGGCTCTCACTGTCTTCAAGATTCTCACTGCTTTGGTCTCTTGTGCCACAGCTATAACGCTCATCACTCTCATCCCTTTGCTTCTCAAAGTGAAGGTGAGAGAATTCATGTTGAAGAAAAAGACTTGGGATCTTGGACGAGAGGTTGGAATAATAATGAAACAGAAAGAAGCTGGTTTGCACGTTCGGATGCTTACACAAGAGATTCGGAAATCACTTGATAGGCATACGATTCTGTATACGACTCTGGTCGAACTATCTGAAACTTTGGGTTTGCAGAACTGTGCAGTTTGGATGCCTGATGAGAAGAAAACAGAGATGAACCTGACCCATGAGGCTTATGGAAGGAAATATTCCGGTACCTCTAATTTTTCCATACCAATTACCGATCCAGATGTTGCAATGATCAAGGCGAGTGATGAAGTAAATATCCTTAGCCCCGAGTCAGCATTTGCTGCTTCAAGCAGTGGAGACTCAGGTGAACCAGGACCCGTGGCTGCAATTCGAATGCCAATGCTTCGGGTTTCCAATTTCAAAGGGGGAACTCCTGAGATGAGGCAGGCTTGTTATGCAATATTGGTTTTGGTTCTTCCAAGTGGACAACCTAGATCTTGGAGCAGCCAGGAACTTGAGATAATTAAGGTTGTTGCTGATCAGGTTGCCGTGGCTCTTTCCCATGCTGCACTCCTTGAAGAGTCCCAGCTCATGAGAGATAAATTGGCGGAGCGAAATCGAGCATTGCAACAGGAAAAGATGAATGCTATGATGGCAAGCCAGGCAAGAAATTCCTTCCAAAAGGTAATGAGTGATGGGATGAGGAGGCCAATGCACTCAATTTTGGGTTTGCTTTCAATGATGCAGGATGAGAATATGGGTAGTGAGCAACAAACTATTGTTAACACAATGGTGAGGACTAGCAGTGTTCTATCAACCTTGGTAAATGATGCAATGGACAATGCTAGGAAGGATAGTGGAAGATTCCCATTAGTGATGAGATCATTTCACATGCATTCCATGATTAGAGAAGCAGCTTGCTTAGCAAAGTGCTTATCTGTCTATAATGGCTTTGGCTTTGCAGTCGAGGTTGAGAAGTCACTGCCAGATCATGTAACGGGTGATGAAAAAAGAGTTTTCCAGGTGATTTTGCATATGGTTGGGAACCTTTTGGATGTAAACAATGGAGGGGAATTTGTCATATTCAGGGTTTTTTCGGAGAGTCAAAGTCAAGGAAGGAATGATCATATCTGGTCGACCTGGAGACATAGTTCATCTGATGGGTATGTATATATTAGATTTGAAATTGCGATAAAAAATCGCAATTCTCAGTCGGAGGGATCGGTTTCAACTGCACAGACTGGCAGTAGGAGGTATGCCAGTGATGGACTTGAAGAGAGCTTGACCTTCAGCATTTGCCAAAGGCTAGTGCAGGTGAGAATGATAGATTGAGTGCATCCATATTCATAAAAAAAAAAATGATAGCTGTGATTTCTGAGTAATATAAGGCTCAGAAACAGTAGAATTTTGATGCTATACTTTTTTTTTTTCTGAGTAATGGAAGACTTAAACAGAAAATAATTGTGAAGAAGGGTTCTGCAGGAAATAACTACTATTACACAAAGCTGATGGCCAGTGTAAATGGTACTCTTGTTTTTTCCTTGAAAAATGGCTCTGATTGATTATAAAAACTGAAACAAGTAGTTTTTAAAACCAAATAAATTAAACCCCTTTTGCAGTAGTATGCTTCTTTGGTTGACCACTTGGGAAGCATAAGAACTAAAGCTATTTTGTTTAGTATGCTATTTCCAATTAACATGTAGTGTCATTGTACACGGATTTCTTTTTTGGATTGTTTGAGCTTTATATGGGTTTGATTGCCCACACTACACACTTCTATGCTTGTTTTGTGTGAAGAACTTAGTTTTCCTTTGTATGGCTCAGTTTGAGCTTGTAATGATCCGGCCCAATAATTCTAAGGTCGAAATATTGATAATTTTTATTGGGCCTCAATTATATTTAATGGGCCATTTTGGATTAGTCCATGAATGATAAATTACTGAAGTTGATTAGGAGTTTTAATTAGGCTCAAGAACTGGGTTAAATCCCACTTAGTATTGAACGAGTTGGACTCCTTTTAAAATTTAAAATTTTAAAGATCAACCATTAGAAATTTATTTCAATTTAAAATCATCATTGATTGAAGTTTCGTTCACAATCTCAGTCACTGCCAATTCTACAGTGAATGAACTAATAGATCTTGTTTTTAAATTCAAACTCTTTTCTTAGAATATCACGTTTGAATATTCAGTAGATTAGTGTCACTACATGTATGAACCGAGTTAAACTCAAACTAGTTGGCCCCTCTCCCAAATCTTTCTAAAAATATCTTCTTTCCATGTATTATTTAAAAAAAAAACATAAATTTCTATAAGTGCAGCGGTCGAACCCAGAATACCCAATTTAGCACCTTGATCAATTTTGTCTTGAAAATTTTAGAAAGCAAGACTACAAGGTAAGTAGCTTGATCATAAATTAGGATTAACATACATTAGCTAGTTATATATATTTTTATTAAAGCCAGTTCTTTGAAAGTCAGTTTTTACGGACCACGCATGTCATGATATTTGTAAGGACGTCATTCATCATGTTTCATTCCGCATATTATGGTTATGTATGTGTTATGTATCTCATACATTTTATGTTAGATAAAACACGTAGACCTTGATAAGATCGTGTAAGATAAATTTAGAATGGTTAATTAAATGGTCATTCAGATGCATGGTACCAATGTAGTTTCATAGTAGATGTGTAAGCCATGGATTCAAGAGTGGTCTACCATAGTATGCTAGAATGCCATCAATGGCTCCTTTTGTGGCCGCGCGGGACTTGGGGCCAATGCAAAATCTCGCATATAGCTCTGTATGATAAATTAGATTAGTCAGTTAATTCAAATAAATCAGTCATGCATAGCATAAGTATCTGTATGATCAGTCATGATTTTAAGCTCAACTTGAAATATTTTATAAAAACTTTATGTTATGTTTACGTTATAATGGGTTTCTTATTGAGTCATGGACTCATTTTAGTTTGTTTGTATGTATTTAAACCACTTCAGGTCAGAATATTTATGAAGGTAGAGCTGCAAGATGGGACTTAGTCTAGGGAGATGTGACAGTGGCATAGATCATGTACAAAGATTTTATGTTATGATTTTTATGGCATAGATTTTAAGAAATTTTAATAAATGCTTTCATGCACTTGCATGTATGATTTCAGTGCTTTAATACAAAATGACTATATTTATTTTTAAAAAAATTTGTATGTGGCGCTTCCTTCAAAACTATATATATATATATATATATATATAGTTTTAAGTCAGATTCAGTAGTAGCACTCCATCTTGCATTATTACAAGATGGAACCATTGTAATATGGGATTTTTTTTTTTCATATTTTGTTTTTCTTATACAAGTATCTCACGGAATAAGAAAGGGCTACTGCTAGTGCTGTTTTGGTTGCTTTCAGGCTATATCCATTTTTAACTTTACACCTGTGCAACTGTATAGCTCTAACAATACTCTCTATTTTTTTACCTACTCTTTCTTCAAATATCCGACCACTCATCTATTGTTGCAGTTGATGCAAGGCAATATATGGGTCATTCCTCATCCTCAAGGTTTTGCTCAAAGCATGGCACTTGTTCTTCGGTTTCGACTCCAACCATCCATTGCAATATCCATCTCAGAACCTGGAGAATCTTCAGAGCACCCACATTCCAACTCCCTTTTAAGAGGCTTACAAGTTCTACTAGCTGATGATGACAATGTGAACAGGACCGTGACACGAAAGCAGCTTGAAAAGCTTGGTTGTGTTGTCACTGCTGTTTCTTCTGGATTTGAATGCCTTAGTGTTATTAGTTCAGCAGGTTCTTCTATCCAAATCGTTCTTTTGGATCTTCAAATGCCTGAGTTAGATGGTTATGAAGTTGCAAAGCGAATTCGGAAATTTCGTAGCCAGAGTTGGCCACTGATCATTGCCTTGACAGCAAGTGCCGATGAAGATGTGTGGGAAAAATGTATGCATGTTGGAATGAATGGAATCATTCGGAAACCAGTTCTGTTGCCTGGTATTGCCAACGAACTTAGAAGGGTCCTGATACAGGCAAACAGAGCCGTATGATGAATCTGATTAAACAGGCTGTAAGTTAGAGAATTGCAGCTATATATATCATGCATGATTCTTTCAGATCTTTTCGGACTCAAGAAAGTGAACATCATTATTTGGCTCCCTCAATAACCCTCCAAACTTCAGCACAGAGATGTTATACACAACATTCACACTCAAAATGCTACATACAAAATTAGTTCACTTTCTTTTATAAATCTGTGTTTGGGCTTAGTTGTATTGCATGGATAGCTTATATCTAATCTCAGTTAATTAAAATTATTTCTAGCACCCTTCTAATGAAAAAAACAAAAACAACGGGGTGCAAGTTCTTATGATGGGTTGCTCAAAGACTGTTCATTTGGGCTGGACATGAAATTTTTTTTTTTTTTAATAATTTTAACACTTTTACCTATTAGATTTAAGAAAATTATTCATTATTTAAATTTAAAAATTCGAAACTCAGATGAATAGGCTCATTGCTGGGAGGCAATATGGACAATATATTATATGGGACAATGACTTCTGAAAATTTAAGGATGTTTTTGTTGAGAGGCAATATCTAAAAATGAACTGAAATGTATGGTATCTGGGAATTGTTCTCTCCCCAGCTTTATTAACCAATTTATTGATTGTTAATTTGTAGGATAGAGTTTTCCAACTTACAACTTAACGTATAAACAAATAGCTTGTTCTGGAGTCACATCAGTCATAAAAATTCTTTTAAGAATAATAATAATAAAGTTTATACATAATTTTCACATCGATAATATATTTGGTACTGTATGAATAAATGTACTTATAAAGAGTTTTCCATTCATTATTTTACATATTATACATCGCATTTGTTTGTATTTTTAAAAATTTAATTCCTCTAAACGATGAAATATCTGCGAGATTAACTTGAGTAGCATAAGCTTCTCTCTACTTATAATAGGCCTAAAAAATGCCGTTATTCCCCTTTCAAAGAAATGGATTGGGAGAGGCGTGGGAGACGTACGGGTCAATTATCGATGGTTGGGATTACAGGTTACTTGTTCCGAAACCATGCATGAATCTCCTCAGTACCTACGTACGTACGAACATGCATGTACTGGCCTCTCTTAATCTCTTATTTCCTTTTTTTCGTTTTCTTTTGATCATATGATATCCCGTGGTCCCTTTACTTATCCCACACAGCACCCAAGTACCCCACTTGGCTTTTAATAATATTTCAGCAACGAAAATGGCCAGCATATTAACTTCTTTTCCATATCACCTAAAAGGCTACAAAGAAAGTAAAGAATAATTCTATATTAATTCGCCTTTATTATTTTATTAAACTAATATTAGATAAAGTTATGAATTATGTAAGTGTTACATAATTTTTTAAAAATAAAATGAGATATATTATTAAAAAAATTAATTTTTTTATGTTTTTTTTTCGAAAGAAGTGCGTAAAAGTTAATGTATAATTTATAACTTCAAATATCATTTTTTATTTATAATATTTAGAGTAGTACTTGACATTTAAATTCTTTTGGACTCACTACAAAAAATATGAATAATAATGACTAAACATTTATGATAAAAATGATTATTAACGATTAAAATAGATTATTTACTACTAATAAATAGTAACAAATAAACACCATACTCTACACACATATTCTACCGAAATATATTTGCTATCGATCCTTTTGGCCATGATCGGTTGATTGCAGCGCCTAGCTGTATTGGTTTTCTTGGAAAAGTGGTATATATAATTAGGTGGTTGCTAATCATGAATCATTAGGTTGGTGAAACCCTTAATAGTTAATTGTCAATATATAATATTATGCCATAGATCTTGGGCATATCATTCTCGATCGATATTCCTGCCCACCACCCGCCAACTTGATCTTTTTTATTCCGACCTGATCAATCCAGTGAGCTGTAAATTAATGTTTATGATCCATCCTAACAACCCAGATTTCGATTTTAATTCAAATAAACCAAATCTAAGGTACATCATCATCACGTTCAAGTTATACATGATAATAGAAAATTAGCATACATAAAGACCTCAAGTCCGTATTCTTAAGCTAGCATCGAGACTAAAAAGATAGGTATCTCTTGGAAATTAGCAACGACTTGGTCAATATCAAGGTTATTATTGAAGGTTGGAAAAACAATGAGTCCCGTTTGGATATAGACTAGATACTTTTATTTTATTTTATTATTATAATTTTTTAAATTTTTATATAAAATATAATTCAATACTTTAAATTTTTAAAATAATAATAATATTAAAAATTAATATTTTAATAATATTTTATTTAATTTTTATTTAAAATTATCACTTCTTATCTTACCATCCTAATAAAATCGAAATGTCATGCGTGTTGGTACATTAACTAGGGATATTGAGGGGTCTCGATATTATCATGCAACTTGTCCAAAAGCTTGATTTGCCTAACTATATAAATATATATATTTGTTATGAAATTAAAGACAGAAACTACTATTGCAAAAGAGAAATAAGAAACTCTCTTTCTGAAATTCTTAAGAACTGAAACTTTATTTCTCTCTATATTTTCTTATTAATTTCATTACAACTGAAACCCCTATTTATAAGCTTTAAAATTACTATGCAAGTTACTATACAAGTCACTATACAAATCGCTATGCAAAATTTAGAATAATAATAGTGGGATCATTCACATAATTTTAGTGGTGGAACAGGCGGCGGCAGCCGTCCCTCCACTTACTATATAATTCATTACAATATTGATATATTAGCTAGTAAACATCAACTTTTATTGAAACATCTCCTGGGATTTGTTTTTATCTAGGAATGGGTTGTTGTTTTTTTTTTTTTGTGAAATGATCTTGCAAGGAATGGGGTGTTGTGCCAGGGGCTATGTATCCTAATATAATATTAGAATGAAGTATGGACTTCAAATTCTGTCGGGTTGCATGAAGTGGACCTCGCTTTGGTCCTCTACTGCTCCACCTTTCCCAATATGGTTTATTATAATAATTATTTCGTAAAGAAGTCCGTCGTTTATGATTTTTTTTTTTTTTTTTTTTAGCTTAATCTACGGCAACTTGCAGGGGAAGAGAACACGAAGAGCTGGGTCTTCCATTGCTCAAGCCCTCGTGGCATAATTTTAGTGGATGATTAAGAATGCGATGATTTTGATAATATATTTTATGAAAAATGATATGGGTAGTTTAAAGAGGTATCCTAAGTTTTGTAAAATCTTATATTTGATAAAATTTGTGAGACCTATTACAAAAGTAAAAATATAATGTTATAAAAGTATAGTGTGCAATTTTCACTTACTCCAATTGAAAAAAAGTGAGTCATTAATAAAAAACTAATTGTTTAGGTAAATTTCAGATTTATTCATTTTGTTCATATAAATAGGTTGAAGATTGTACATTCAAGAATTGCATATTTTATAATAGATTTTACTTTTTTTATAAAAAATTTGCACGCCTTCAAATTTATATGTAACATTTTTTTCTATTCTTTTTATAATCTAAATAAAAGTAGATATAACCTGTAACAACATTAAATATTAGTCGATAAATAGTATTAAGTCTAATATTATGTTATGTATTACATCTATTATATATATATATATATATATATATATTGGCCAAAATGAGGGCGATACTTCCAACACTTTTTATTAATTAATTCTCACTTCTGTTGGTGAGAAGTCTTGTTACAACAATCAACCAACTCATTATCAACTAGACATCTAGGGGTAACAAATATACAACGAATCCAACCCAGGTATTATAAAAAATGACATAAACAATTAATGAAATGCAAGGTAAACCAAGTTTATCCAGCCGAATCCATCCTCTAAGTTTCTGGGAAAGTCCCTTAAATTATATCAGGTCGTACTAGAACCATGTGCTCCCATTTTTGCCCAAAAGTCCACGGGTGCATTACAAAATTCATCTCTATTAGGATATTCATCAACTCATCCCAGTAGTCCTTTACGTACCAAACTTCACATCTTCTATGCTACAACCAGTTGAGTAATACCTTGGAATCCATTTCAATGTCTACTTCCAAAAATCCTTTACGCTTACAGTATTTAATTTCTTCTAACACACTCAAGAGTTCCGCTTAGTTATTAGAACTGGATATGATCTTTCCAGTTCGAATACCTGATAGAGGCAAAACCGAATTGCCTTCCACATGTTTGCCAGATTTCCTATGTGAGTTCACCATTGAATAACACGTGGTTTAGGTCCTCATATCCCCCTTCCTTGCAGTAGTGACGTTTCGAAGCCAACTGAATATCCACTCTTCTAATATGATCATCAACACTAAGACAGTCATTTAGGGCCTTCCACATCATGATTGAAGCTTTTGGAGGTAGAAACACACCCATTCGGACCATTGCATTTTCGGCGCCCGAATTCTTGTACATTCTCAAGCACCCTTAGATGAAAAAGACCCATCCATACTTTGCTTCCAAACGAGCACATCTTTTTTTTTTTCTTTACGGCTAACCAAGAAGATCAATAATTCCTCTGCTTTAGTATCTCCCACCAACCTTTGAAGCAAGTCAACATCCTAGCCATTTTCAATTGTGCATTCGAACACTTTGAGATTTGGCTTGTCGATGATTGAAAACTGGTTGCTTAGCGGCTTGTCATCCACCTACCTGTCATACCAAAACGAGACATTTACATCCTTAATCAACCATTTCAACTGATCAAGGACAATGGGAAGGCATTTTTTAATAGCTCTCCAAAATCGAGAACCTCTATTTGGAGCAACCAATGATAAGTGCCCCGCACCCACATACTTAACTCTAAAGAATTGTGCCCAAAGAGAATCATCAAACATAAGTTTCCAAGCAAATTCTGAGTGAAATGCCATTTGCATATCTTCAAATTTTCTCTGACCAATACCACCCCCCTCTATCGGCATATACAATTTTCTCCAAGCCAACCACTTTCTCTTAGCTTTTTCATTAGTCTCACTCCAAAAGAAAGAGCTCAATAATCTATTAAGCAATTTTATGGTAGTCTTAGGGACCTGCACTACAGCAAGAAGATGTAAAGGCATGCTTGATAGTACATACTTCAACAATGTGAGTCTTCCCCAGGTTGAAATAAGCCTCATCTTCCATCTTGCAGTTTTTTTATGTACTTTGTTCACCATCTCATCCAAAAATGTAACTCTCAACCGACTAGAAACAATAGGCACACCCAGATATTTAAATAAAAATGAACCTTTCCAGAAACCTGTCAACCTCAAAGTAGCATACTTTCTCTCCATTGTAAATTGTTTGAGAAATAAATTGCCGTATTTTCTTTGCTATTCTATTGACCTGACCACTCCTCATAAGTATTAAAAATTTGCATCATACCCCGAAGAGATTTCTTTGCACCTTTTGCAAAGATACCACGTCATCCGCATACATGAGGTGAGAGACCAAAGGCGTATTGCAAGGTTGCACAAACTAACCCGTTCTCTTTTCCAAGCAACTTTTCTTAATAAGGTGAGATAGCACTTCTTGTAAAATAATAAAGAGATATGGAGATAAAAGATCTCCTTGCCTAAGTCCTTTACCCCCTTGAAAGAAACCTCTAGCCGTTCCATACAATACAATGGAATACCAAGAAGTAGCAATACAAGCTGCAATCAAGTAGCACACCTATTGAGAGAAGCCAAAACAAGAAGTAGGAACTCCCAACCAACACGGTTATAGTCCTTAGCCATATCAAATTTCACTAAAATATTTCCACAAACAGCTTTCCTATTAATCGAGTGGACCATTTCTTGAATAAGACTAGTGTTTTCAAATATACTCCTTCCCGGAGTAAATGCACCTTGCTCCATGGAGATCACCTTTGGGAGCAAATGACTAAGAAAACTATAATTTTTAGCAAGCTTTACAAAAACCGAGCAAAGAGAGAACGAATGAAACATCAAATCATGTTCGTCTTTCAACCATCAGAATCATCATTACAAATGATGACGTGAAGGTTCTTGGTAAATCAGCACACCGAAAGAATTCTCTCACAGCTTCTAACATATCTTCTTTAATGATAGACCAGCAAGCAATATAGAATCCGGAGCCAAATCTATCAGGTCTCAGGCTACTAGAACTTGGAATGCTGAAAATGGCCTCTTTTATTCCTCCATGTTTGGCTCGCCGAGAATGTGGACATTATCTTCCTCTCTAACCACCTGAGGGATTAGATGTTCTAAATTAGGAAGCGTACCTTGTCTCTCCTTCCATAATAATTCTTGAAAATTCTCCACTACTCCTTGATGAAAATCCTCACGGTCGCGAAGCATCTTTCCATTGGACAATCTCATTTTCGAGAGGCTCAATTTTTTTTCCTATTTCTGACAGCATGGAAGAACTTAGAAATGCAGTCTCCACCCTTCATCCAGTCCTCCTTAGCCATGTGCGACAGCCTAAGGTTCTCTGTCCAGCCATGTATTCAGCTCCACCTTGGACACAAGAAGGTCTTGCTCCACCTCCTCGTTGTACTCAATCTGGAGTGCTTCCCTTAATACAACTATCCTGATTTCAAGCTCTTGTATATGGCTTTGAGGTCGGCCAAAAGTCTTCTTATTCCATTCCCGATGAACCACTCTAAGATGTTTTAGTTTCCTAGCAAATTTCCACAAGCCAAAACTGGAGCTTGGCACTTGCCAATTCATCTCTTCTAACTTCAGAAAGTTAGAATGCTCAGTCCACATTTGTTGGAACCTAAAAGGAGCAGGTCCCAATCTTACTTGATCACCATTCAAATTTATCACTATTGGGGAGTGGTCCGAGAGAGGTGATGAGTAATCGCACGAGGGTACCGAATTATACAATTCGAATCCATTAAACTTCTATGCAACTTCGCCCAGCTCCTAACTAAACCTTCCTGACAATTGCACCCGGATAAGCTATTTCCTTTAGTTCTACACTTTTGAATCCAGACATTAAAAAATAATCTTTGGCCCTTCTAGAACTCCGCCTTCCACTGCTTTATTCACAATCCGATCGAATAATGATAAAATCTCCACTAACAATCCAAGGGTTATGTGAAGAATCAGTACCTTCCAAATTAGTAGGGGTGCTATCGGGGGCGGAACCAGGACTTCATGTTTGGGGGAAATCGATAAAATGTGATATATAAATTTTAAAAAAATGTTTATTTGTAAGAGAAGTATTATATTTCGTTGTTATCAAACTTTTTAAATATATTAATTTTTGAATTATTCAAGAATTTTTTTAAAAATCATTTGTTCTTAACTTGTTCATATTTTTTATGATTTGAAAAAAAAGTTATGGTTAAAAAATAAATATAAAAAATTTCTAATAACTAATAATATATCGCAATTAGATTTTTAACAATCTATATATCATAATCATACCATTAAGTTAGAGTGAGACTATTTGAGTGAGTATAATTAATTAATTTTAATAATCATATAAATTTACAATTATTTTTTTTAGAATTAAACTGTAAAATAATTATGAGATTAGGTGAGTTAAAATTTAAATTTTAATAAAATTAAAAGTTAAAATAAAATTATATGTATATCGGGATTTAAGAGAATAATTTTAATAAAAATTTGGGAGAAAATTTTTAATTTTTTTATAATTTGCGAGATAATTATATATTATATATATGTAAATATATATACTATATATATAATAGATCAATATTTTAGAAAATTTTGGGGGGGCCAACCTTGAACGTGGGTCCGCCCCTGGGTGCTACCCGCACCATATGATGCGGGGTAGCCCCATCTCCGCACCCTGTCTCACTTCATGTTCGATTAAAATATGGATTATATTATACTATGTTTAAGAATTATTCCTAAATCTAAAAGTGATCAAATACGTTTGTAGACTAAAATTATAAATTTGAATTTTGTAAATGACTATAATTTAAAAATTATGTAGTTTTTAAATTTTCTTGTCCATATTTTGTGTAAATAATAGTTTTTAAATTTTGTAAGTTGTAGTTTTTAAACTACATAATTTTTAAATTTGTTAGTGCATATTTTGTAAACAAGTCTTACAAATTGTAATATATATTTATATATATACACAATTTGTAATATATATATATATTTTTACATATACAAATATTTAAAATATATATATATATATATATATATATATATATATATATAAATGAGAGCGAGGAGAAATGCGGGGCAGGGTTGGGCTTTATTGAAATCATCTTTCGATGCCATGCGAATGAAAATATTACGTGGATATTTCATCCCAGACACAATAGGCTGCCCAGAAAGGCCCCAACGACTTTTAATGAATGATCTAATGGCATCGATGGAAGGTCTCACACGCAATTAGGTTTATCATAATTACAAAAAAAAAACCCACACAACATAATAAGATAGAAACCATGCACAAAGTTTTTTTTTTTTCTTGTTTTCCCAACAGGACAAGGACAGTGCCTTATTTCTAGCAGCTGACATCCTGAAACTAAGAAAGAAGCTAATCCCAGAGATTATAAAAATTAATATTGAATTGAAATAAAACTAAATTATAAAAAAGGGTAGAAGTATCAATCTTCTAGTAGGGCAACAACAATTGAAACAAAAATCAGAAAATTTGTTCATTTCTTAAACTGTTATACTAATTTCAGCCATTGAAATAAGTTGGCATTCAGCTTCAACCTATATTCAATATCAACTACACTTGTCATGCATATCATTGCACACATGAGATATATATATATATATATAGAGAGAGAGAGAGAGAGAGAGAGAGAGAGAGAGAGAGAGAGAGAGAAACCTGCACAACGTTTGTCCCATTTCATTACAGCTAGGAATAAACCATAGCTTTCGCAGAGAAGGTGACTAAAATCTCAAATCTTTTTGGGGAACCAAACAGGCAGCAAAAGCGGGAAAAAAACAATGCTTTAGCTGCGTAAACAATGTAAATACCAGTATTCATTATTAAAAATACCCAAAGAGTTTCTTGCATTTTAATAAAAACCAATTTCATCCATTAGTTGATGGCTCAAAAGTATCTGCTCTGCATGTTTTTATAAACAAATGCAAGAAATCAATATAAGAAACAACATCGAAGCTTTATTGTGCACGTATGGGTTTTGCATATAGCCATGAGAACTTAAAATATGTAACCATTTTCGGAGCCATAAAATACATTTCTCTTCTACAAGGGATACCTTAAAATTGTCTCAACAATTTTTAAAGAACTTCTCACAGGCAAATCGAGACCTGTAATTTTTTCACAAAAGGCCAGACTTATGAAAGAAGATAAAATCTCTAAACTATTTGTTTTTATAGGTGTAATCAAGAATTTTTATTCATAAGAAAAGTATACACACTGAAAGTACAGGGGATGCATACAAATGAAGATTTCCTATTAACTGACTAAACCACTATGTCTTTGGTTTTCTTCTCAAATATACATGTATCACATTATCTTCATTCTCTAAGGGAAGGGAAAAATTGCATTAACGCAAGTATGAATACTTCTAAGAGTTCAAAAGATTTTCAACTTCAATGAATGAAAAAAGAGTTTTTGTAAAATTCTTTGCTTGATCTTAGATCTAGTCGGTTACTACTATAACTGCAAAACATCACATTTGTTCTTGTTCAAACATCATGTTAATGCATTTATGCTACCAGTTTTCTTGCTTTAAGGTGTTACTATTGAATGCATCGAAAACTGTATTTGTGCAGAGATGTGGCGAGATATCAAACTGGTACAAACTTTTTTCTAGATAATACCATGCTTGTTACAAAACAACATTTAAACTCGTAGCTCCCTAATTGAAAAGGAAAGATCAATTAGTTATTTTATGAGGGAATTTTTACTAAATTGCAGAACAAGCCGTGGAATAAGGGAAACAAAAAAAAAAAAAAAAAAGAAGGGAAAGAAAGGTAATTGATTAAACCTTCCGCTCCAGATGATTTCTTATTCTTCTTGTCATATTCTTCATCCACAATGACTACTTTTGAATCAGCCAAAGCTGAAATTTATTTACCACAAACTGGTTTATCAACTCCAAGGTTTCTTTTTTATAAACGGAACTTTGAGTAGATTGGGATATGATACTTACGATTAAGGAAAGTCAATGTTGCAGTAAATAAAAGGTTGAAGAGAAGAGAAAATCCAAAAAGTGCTCCAACACAAGTCCAAAATCAGTACTCATCAGTAAAGAAGCCTCTGGACTTGAGCAGGATTTGTCCAACTGTAGATCCATTAATACTAGGCTGCAACATATAAAGTTTTGAATGACTATCATCATGGCTTATGGAGTTGAAAAGGCCTAATTTGAGCTTATATTTACATACGAACTGAAGAGCAATTCCTAAATCAACAAATAAATATAATTAAACTTTGAAGATATCTTACCGCACTCCATCTTTTATCAAGAAATTCATTCATTACTATGGCATTCTGCCCATACATCATAGAAGAAATATAATAGCCCCATTTCATCCATGGCTCAATGTCACATTTACAGGCATAGAAGGAAAATAAGATTCAAGATTTGTTATAAAATAAATTAATGCTTGAAAATACACATAAAGATAGATGTAAAGAGATGAATTACTTTTGGCGACAATGAACCCTCCAAGCACAAAAACCAATAGCAAAGGGAAGGTACCCAATGTATTTGCAACAACTTGTGTTCTTCCAACAGCAGCAATGAACCAAAACAGGGACAGTGCCATCTGATGTATGCCAAAGAATGCCAAGCACTGTCGAAAAAACCTAGAGTAATAGAGGAAGAAATGTGTCGGTGAAAAAACAATTTGACTAAACCCATTCATTTGAAAGTTTGTGTTTGTAGCTAAGATGAATGGTGTTACACTTTAAGTGTACAATTTATAAAACTTAATTGAATTGACTTGTTTTCAAGACAATATTGGTGTTCATTGTTCAAGGTTGGAGAATTTTAAAGGGCTGTCTTTGTACAACATCAGGTCGATATTGGTGTGTAGTTTTTTTCTATGTCAAAAATATCATTCCTTATCACTATAACAACTGCAGATTTAAAGTTTTAAGTATCTTTCTTCAGCTGCCATGTGCCTTAAAAAGAAGCTACTTACACCATGGTATTATGCTTGTAGTTACTCTTCTAACATTGATGTTTTAAACCAATACTAATAATTATGGAAGATGAAAACTCTCAATGTAACTTTTTAATTATGGAAGATGATTAACGTACAAGTGTTTTAAGCAACGCCTCAAACACTAATTAGTGGTTTGAGGATTTTCTTCTATTCAAATATACAAGGTGCAAAAGCTATAAATCATCCATCTACTTATCTCAGGCATCTACTTGGTAAAATACTTCTAAAAAAAAAATGATAAAGAACTGAATTAATATAAAAACAGAAAGGATCTAATAGCTTTTGAGATGGTAATACCCAAAATAACCATTGAAATTATAAAGTCTATATATTACTTATACCCTACGATTTTCAAATAGTATAGCTTTGGCATAAAAAGAAAACAAAAAAGAAAAAGTAATAGCCTTACTGTCTTATTCTACCTTTTCTTTCCATTACGCATTAATGGACTTGCTTAATGATTTGTCCTAGATCGCTTGCTACAGATTGTTTCTTTTGCTATATAGGAACAAAAAATATTAGGAAAAAAACACTCGAGATCATAAAAGTTACCAAACAAAGCAAATTAATCCAAAGAAGCACCGTTGGTAATATGAATTGGTAATTTGCACATACCAATACTAATAATTGGTAATATGCACATATCATTCTAAATAATATCTCATCGTATAGTAATAGTTTCAGCAATTTATTTATTTACAAAGAAAATTACCTAGACAAACATTAAATATAAAAACAAAAGAAAAATAAAAACAAAATTAATGTGCCTTATCGCCCCTGTTTGGTTCTGCTCTCATAGACTTTGCAGAAATTGTTACGAAAATGTAACTCCTCTCACATTTTTCATCTGTAATTTTTCATATAAATGTTCTGTTTTCTTAAGTGGAGAGTGCTGTTTTTTCACAAAATCAAACACGATGTAACTTAGTTTGATCTCTATTCTATAATGCATCAAGATCTTTCTTATGATCTGAGTACCATATATTTTAGAGGCATTACAATCAGGTAGAAGTTGAAAATGCTCTAAATCTATATTTGGTACTTTAACTCGTTGAGCATCTTCAAACATTAAAATGTTGAGCCTTGCCCTTGTAGTGATTAATGTCCTATCTGAATTCAGACTTTGAAAAATTGTTCTAAACAGTGGTAGTTCTATGCTTTGCCAAAATAACAGGATGAGCTCCTTAAGTCTGAAATCTGATAAACATACATGGCTATTTGAGACGATAGATGAGAAAGCAAATATACCTGCTGTTTGTATTAGTGCCTAGCAAAAGCAATAAAAATTAAAAATGCTTGGAATATGCTGAGCCATTGTCAGCTCACTCGTACATCAGAGTTGAGATTTTTAATGAAACTACAAATTTTCGCATACCATAAATCATTTTTTGTGGTCCTAATCAATCAAATTTCTGCATGCCATTCATTATACCTGTAAGTCATATTATCTATTTACTGTGATCATCTTCGTCTCCCATGTGAATACTGAACAAATCAGTTTGAGGGAAGGTTTAAGAGCATTCACAACCGATTAGCTAAAATTTATTGAAATTTTACTTTTATAAATTTTAGCTAGTCACTTTTTACTATATCAAATAACAGACTTAACAAATCAATAGCTATTTTATTAAAATAGTAATTTCTAACTTTTTATTTATTTTAATTCTAATTATAATTTGAATACTGGTTTATTATTCAAGAACAATCATATGCAAGTAACAAGAAAGAAACGTAAATTAAAGAAAAAAATATAGCAGATAAAGAACAATAAGCAATCCCTTTATCTTGCATTTATTGCCATTATTTAAATATAGATTGAGTCCCCCAACATATATAGCTAGAAAATATCGCGAAAAAAAGAGGCAAAAAGAATCTGGTCGATTAATTATATACATATACCTGGGCATCATGTGGAGGAAGAGGAACAACTTGAAGCGAAACTGCCATGTTAACTGAAAGTAAATTAACACAATGTCCGCATCTAACCGTTACCATGGTGAAGTTAATATTTTAGTCTTAAAACTAAATTTATTTTGGTTTTGGAGAGCCTGTTGAAGCAGGTTTTTAATATTTTTTAGGCAAAATTTAGCTAAAGATGTTCTTTAGCTAGTGGGTTGTGAATGCTCTAAGGACTTAAAAGTTGGAACAGATTTTCAAACAATTAGCTTGTCTAAGAAAGGATTAAGAAAATATTATAACGCTAAATGGATTTCAAGAAGATAGTAGTAATACCCACAAACAATTAGCTTGTCTACAAAGAAGAGATTAACTAAAAAAGGAAGGCCAACAAGATTCTATCAACCAATTGGCTTACATACTTTGACAAAAGACATAGTTCAGAGTGCAACTTTGAAGAGGAGAGTACGCATACAATCTAAAATTTGTTTCCACAACCACAAACCCCTAGAAAAAGAACGAAAATAAAAAAACAAGAGATGCAAATATGTATTAACAAACTTATAGTCGCTATATATATATATATTGATAAGTAAAAAAAATTATTTAATCAATGAGTAGGCATGGCCAAGTACAATACACAAGTAGAGGCCAAAAATAAAAGGAGAATATGCTTGTTCCAAGAGCAAGGAGAGAAATTGCTCTCCAAACAGTCTCGTGAAAAACTCTATATCCGTAACTATCATTGTAGTGTACCAACCAATACAAAGGCACCAAATAATCATATCAAACACCAACCAATTATCTAAATACATGTTCAAAATTCAAATAGTTTACAATCATGTAGATGCTGAAGTCCTTGAAATAATTACTAATTATTAGTAGTTCAGATATGACAAAATAACATATGAGAAAATCCACAATTACTTTTTTCAGAGGCATATGAATTTTTTCCTCTTTTTTCCAGAAAAAAATCTTTTCATTCATCAACAATAAAATTCCAATAATACCTAAAACAAATATACAAAAAAGCAACTACATTAAAAAAACACAAATTAATGCTAAATACTTCATTTTGAAAAGTAATAAATGATAAAACATTGTCAAAGAATTAACATTTGCAAGGCCTGCACCTTCTCCTGAAGTCAAGAACAACTCATCTTTGGCCGTGTCTTCAATCCCACCATAATATTTAATTTCGCGTGGGCGGAAAAATTACAAAACCGTTACTTTCTTTGACTTGTCAGGACTCTCCCATATTTTTATAGGCTCACCAATATAAGGTTCAGCTTATCCTTCTCCATACAGATAAACGCAATCATAAAGAGCATACTTTACGCTACCCTAGGAAAAAGATTGAAAAAGCCACTTAACATAGCATATACCTTCCTTCAGTGTCATAGACACCATAGTCACTCCCATGTTTGGCTTTGTGAACGTTGTTAACCTCAATTGGAAACAAAAGAGAGGAAATTTCCCTTGCACCATGCAAAAATCAGATCAACAATGATAAATGAAGAACATTCATGTGGGAATCCACGTGTAACTATGCACTGAAGAAAGAAATTCTCATTGAGCTGATGCTTCAATCATGTCAGCCACCTATTGTGGTAGTCATTAGAGCCTCCAACACTCTTAAAAAAATCAAGAATTAAACCGAAACTTAGAAACAGAAAATTTGAATATAAAAGTTTTCTAAAAAAATAGATAATAGCACAAAATAATAAAAATAAAAAATAAAAATATTACATACAACATAAATGTATTAGTATTAGAGTGGCGCTGCAGATCAGTCGGGCTGCATTCTTTATAAAGAGCAGCCCACCAATCATAATATGCCACGTGATATAATTTTTTAAGTTGGTAAGAATTACAGCTGCTGCCACACAGAATTCTTATGCTAGGCGTGTGAGGAAATTAATTGCATTTACCATTTTTCCACTGTACGAGTGACAACGACCAATTAAAAATTAAATTAAAAGCAAAAAGTCATCATGTCACGTTCCAAAAAGTAGAAGTATCCCATTTATTCCAGCACGTTGATTGCACAAAAAATAACAAGAAAGCATCCACACTCGATCAGATGTAAACTATTGAGAACAGAGAAGACCATACTTTCGTGCGCACAATCAAGAATATAATATTATAATATTCTTCCATAAAAATTTAATATTTAATAGTTAAAAATATAATATTATAATTTTCAAAGTGATTATAATTTTAACTATAAAAATGATTTTTTTATTTATTTTAAAAGTGATCTTTTTTTTAACTATAGTTAATATAATTTATAAATAGCTATAAATATAATATCATTTAATAGTTATAATATAAATAGTCAATAGTTATAAATATAATTTAACTATAGTTAATAGCTATAAATATAATTTAATTATAATAATAGTATATAGTAATATAATATAGTAAGTATTATATATTATTAATTAATGTTAATGTATATACTAGTACTATATACTATAGTAAACATTAATAATTAATTTAATTATACTATACTATGTAGTAATGTAGGAAAATTTTTTCATATTTCAAGAGTTAGACCATGTCAGACTCTTTCAAGAGGTTGTAGTCTCATTTAGGAAGCTGTAGTCGCCTTTAGGATGTTGGAGAATCACAGTTCAATGTTTAGTTGACTGATTTTCAAATCCAGTTGTAATGCTCTATATGAATGCAAATAGATTACCTTTATAAAAAGAAAAAAGTACTATAATACTAAAATAATATGGTATATATACTAGTAATATATACTATAGTTAATAGTTATAAATATAAGTTAACTATAAAGTACTATTATAACTAATTTAATGGTAAAAGTTTATTATACTATATAGTACTAGTTAATAGAGTAATAACTATAGCAGTTAATATTATTATTGTATAAAATTATAATAGTATTTAATATATAATATAACTATAGTAGTTAATACTATAATTAAATTAACATTGCTAATATTTAAATAACAACATCTACTATATTCGTATTATATTATGAATACTATATAAATTCTTATTACTTAATAGTTATTGTACTATATACTATATGTAACGCCCCGCTCCCGCAGGGGTCAGAGAGTTATTTCCTATCACAGAACCCACATTTCAACAGAATAATTAAAAACTTAAAATTCTCCAATATTATATAAACTTAGTTCCAAAATCACTTTCTTTAATATCATTAATTCCAAAAATACTACATCACAAGTATACAATAACGTTTCTTTACTAATACTTGTCAATACTCATATAAACTCTTTATGAGTAATCAACCATTCTTAGGTCATCTCACCCAATGCTTCAAAATCCGACCATTGGTTGAAATATCTAAACTCATCTGAAAAATATTCAAAGATAATGGGTGAGTTTAATCACAACTCAATAAGCGAAAGACATATAACAGAGTGCAAAACATGAGCATTTTTCAAAGTACAATATGCAGAACAAAACATTCTTTAGTTTTAATATAAAGAACAAAACAGATCTTCAAACATAACAGAGCGATGATAAGAAATAAAGAATACTTTGGCATAACAAAACTGAGCATCATCGTCATATCAAAACAGAGCATCTTACAGAGCAGAGACCATGTTTAACCCCCTGTGGTAGGGTTGTGCTAATCCCAGTGGCCAAACCAGCAGAGATAGAAGTGAAACTTTCCCTTAATCATTCTCGGAGCCCCGAGTGTGCACACAGGAAAGTTCACAATAAACCACTTTATTTCCAAAATGGGTGCACTCAGAGACAGAAAAGTTGGTACCAACCCAAACAGAGCAGAGCAGAGACAGAGTCAGATACAAACCAGTATACCATGCCAAAGGTTTTCAGAGCCACATCAAAATATTACAGAATTCCAAAAAATTTTCAGAAACATTCTCACCAAATAAAACAGAATTCAAAGCATCTTTATAAATCAATGCACAATTATTTCAGATAATCAATATCGCTCTTTTTCACATTTAAGAAACAATATGATAAAAACTAAACTCATGTCTGCACAATGCATGATAGAAACATTTTTCTTTCTTTCATATAACCTCATGAGTAATGCAAAGAAATGACCGAGGTTAGTTTTTCTCAAGTTCTCATTTAATAACGAAACATGCATAAATTTTCAGAAAGTCAACCTCAATCTACGTTTGGTACAAAGCCAAGCATAGGAACCCCGCTTACCTGGAATTCTTAATTTTTCAGAATTCCTCCACAATAGTATTGGTCGAAAAATCACACGCCGCCTATAAGAATAACATGAGATTCCATAAATTTTGAAAGGATCCCAAACTCCAGAATTAAAGCTTGAGATATAAAATCAACAACTTTCCTCAATGTCTAAACATCCTCAAAATCCTATAATATCAACTCTCCAAAAATATTTTGAATCTACTAAAATCCTCCAAAACCTTAAAATATCGTAAATCTTCAAATACCTCAATTTTCACTAAATGGTCAAATAACCCAAGTTTTCCAACTCGCACCAAATCTCTTCAGAAATCATAATTAAAAATACTTTATACTGAAAGATCATTAAAAAGAGATTATTATCGGATTCCAACATAAATTTACAACTAAAGCACAAAATGATATAGAGCTTGAATCCAAAGGTAATTTTTGAATATGAGAAAAAAAATATAAAAGCATTTAGTTTTCAAGATAGTTTTACAAAAATATCAAAATAATAATAATAATAAATAAATAAATAAATAAATGAAAAAAACTGAAAACAAAACTCATTAACATATACTTCTAAAACACTATGACTTAAAACAGAGGGCAAACGTATATGTTAATAAAAGTATACCATATTAAAGTCTTAGAAAAGGTATAACGGATTATATGTGATCTGAGGCACTCGTGACATCTGAGACACCTACGACATTTGAGGCATCTGCGGTATCTGAGGCATCTGCGACACCTGAGGCATCTGCGACACCTGATTTTGAGTATACTAACTTGGACGACTGATTGAGGTTTGTTTAAGTCAAAGTTCCAAAATAATTTAAGTAAATATATGTTTGAAATAGATCTTATAATCTAATCATTTATTTTTTCCCATATTTCAGGAGGATTGTGAACTTGTGATACTTTTGAAGGTCATTTAGATGGAATAACAAACTGAGACAATGATGTAGAAATATAGCCAATATTGAAACCATACATTTATGCTAAGAAAGCAAATATAGCCAATATTGATCCGCTAAGATACGATTGGTATTAATTAATATATTACTAGTATATATATTATGATATTACTAGTATATATATTAGTATTAATTAATAGCTATATAATACTTACTATATTGTACTATTATGATTAAATTTATGATTAATGTTTACTATAGTATATAGTACTAGTATATTCATAATTAATACTATATTATATTACTATATAGTACTATTCTAATTAAAATAATGATTAACGTTTACTATAAGATATAGTACTAGTATATATATATTACTATATTATAGTATTAGTATTAATTAAATTAATGTAATTATATTAGTATATAGTATATAGTACTAGTATATATATTACTATATTATACTTATATTAATGTGTAGCTATTAACTATAGTATATAGTACTATAACTATTAAGTAATAAGAATCTATACTAATATTCATAATATAATACGAATATAGTAGATGCTGTTATTTAAATATTAGCAATGTTAATTTAACTATAATGTTAACTACTATAGTTATTATTATATATTAAATACTACTATAATTTTATAATTTTATACAATAATAATATTAACTACTATAGTTATTACTCTATTAACTAGTACTATACAGTATAACAAACTCTTACCATTAAATTAGTTATAATAGTACTTTATAGTTAACTTATATTTATAGCTATTAACTATAGTATATAGTACTAGTATATATACTATATTATATTAGTATTATAGTACTTTTTATTATGAAGGCTATCTATTTGCATTCATATAGAGCATTATAATTGAATTTAAAAACCAGTCAACTAAATATCGAACTGTGACTCTTCAGCATCTTAAAGGCGGCTACAGCTCTCTAAAGGAGACTACAACCTCCTAAAGGAGATTGACACGGTCTGACCCCTAAAATATGAAAAAAAATTTCTACATTACTAAATAGTACTAATATAATTAAATTAATTATTGATGTTTACTATAGTATATAGTACTAGTATATACATTAGCATTAATTAATACTATATAAGACTTACTATATTATATTACTATATACTATTATTATAATTAAATTATATTTATAGCTATTAACTATAGTTAAATTATATTTATAACTATTGACTATTTATATTATAACTATTAAATGATATTATATTTATAGCTATTTATAAATTATATTTAAAAATTATATTAACTATAGTTAAAAAAAGATCACTTTTATAATTAAAAAAAATATCACTTTTATAATTAAAATTATAATCACTTTTAAAATTATAATAATATTTTTTTAACTATTAAATATTGAATTTCTACGGAAGAATGTTATAATATTATATTCTTAGTTACGCGCAAAAACATGGTGATGGTCTTCTCTATTATCAGTAGTTTACATAGTCAACGTACTGGAATAAATGGGCTACTTTTGCTTTTTGGGACGTGACGTGATAACTTTTTGTTTTAATTTAATTTTTAATTGGTTGCTATTACTCGTCAAGTGAAAAAACGGTAAATACAATTAATTTCCCTACGCGTCTAACACAAGAAGTCTGTGTGGCAACTATTGTAATTTTTATCAACTTTAAAAATTATGTCACGTGGTATACTACGATTGGTGGGCTGATTTTTATAAAGAATGTAATCCGACCGTTCTACAGGTTTCCTCTTAGTATTAAAGTTGTAATAGTTTAGAACATAGCAAATTATTTCATTTCAGTTAATTTTCTATGCATATTCTGGAACATTCATCATTTTCATCTCTAATTATGTTTCAATTAAAAGAAATAGATTCTTAACAATTCTAGCTGGCTGTTTT
Source organism: Platycarya longipes (assembly GCA_036559045.1). NCBI lineage: Eukaryota > Viridiplantae > Streptophyta > Magnoliopsida > Fagales > Juglandaceae > Platycarya > Platycarya longipes. The sequence continues at coordinate 1,959,103 of CM071790.1, read as the reverse complement.
ATTTGCCAATCAGCTTTATTTTATCGAATGAAAACTAATCATATTGTGCGTCAAAATGATTAATACACATCTAAAGTCTAAATATTACAATTACCAGATTGTTTCTTTTAGCCATCAATGTCTTTTTCTGTCACCTGCAAAATCTGCATTTTCTACACTATAACAGTGTTTTTTATTTTCTTTCTTCTTTATCTTATCAACAACGGTTAAAATGGAGATTATGTAGTGAAACTTACCAAAAGAGAGAACTGAAATCACTATTTTGAGATGTTGTACCTCTTTTTTATGATTGTTGAATGAACAAATCCGAGAGAATGTAATAAGTCTAACCAAAACAAATATAAAACTTTAGATTTCAACAGAAAAACACAAATCATAATTAGAAGAAAAAAAAATAAGGAAAGTAAACCTATTTTTATAAAAGTAAAAAATTGCAAATCTAAAAAGAAGAAGCCAACAAATAAAAACAAAAAACCCATTTAATTTGTTAAAAAACTAGAAAAAAAAATCGTACCAGCTCTCCCCTGTTGGTGACTTGCTGTGCCATCGACCATCGCATCAGCTTCTCCTCGCCGGCGAGCAACCACAACCACCATTGGCAACCTCTCTCTTAGCCACATGCAGGCAATTTGAAATGGGTGTCCTGTGTAGCCTTTAACACGGATTGAGCCCAGCGCTGGCCACCATGAGCCACTACCTCATGTCGGCTACCTCCTTGGACCACCTTCTTTCACTAGCGACCCCTAGCCATCGGACCCAACCACTGTTGAGCACCCACATATCCCCCAACTCACAAACTCGAAAATGGTTCTTCAGATCCGTTTCAACCCTTAGCCCATCGTACACCGTCACTCACGACCTCCAACTACCACCATCGTGTCCTCTACTCACCGACAACTTGCCCATGCTCGCCCATGGCTTAGTCGTAGCCCCTCCCTCTCCTATAATCTCCTGCTCCCTTGTGTGCTCGTGATGTCGCCCTCTTGTCTGAGCACATCAAAACTTTTCAAGAAAATAAAAAGCGAAGCAAATGACAAGTAATAACAAAAATCACGCGATCAAGAATAAAATTGGAAGTCAAAAACGTTGAAAATGATTATTTATATACTATTCATTACCATCAATACTTATATTAAAGGTTAGATATCATGTAAGTAAAATTAACAAAACCTTATTGGCTCGAGTTGCACAAGTTTGCATGTTGAGAATATCTAAAAATGCATTGGGTTGCGTGGAGAGATTAGTCAGCATCTTGAGAAGTTCTCAAACATAAATAATGTTGAAAATAATGGGAATATAGATTTAAAATAAAAAATGAAGGGAATATATTTAGAAGGCCGCTCGTCCCAATGTACAGAGATTCTGGAGGACGTTACTGAATTGAGTAATTTGGACTTTGCTGCCTTGAATGCCTTCTTTATCAATTTATTATTGAAATGCTGTTTGATTATGACTAACCTTATCTGTGTCTTTGTTTTTATTCTTTTTACAAATTAAACATGGCGAATATATATATATATGAGAAATATTTTAATTATAAAAAAATTATATAAAAGTAAATTTATAAATTGATATAATTTGATGTATTACATCATATTATAAAATTACTTATTTACTTTTAATATAAAATAGATCTAATACGTTACATAGAGTTGTCAATTTATAAATTTATTTTTATATATGTTTTTGTATATATAAAAATTCTAAGTACATGATACGGAGGTGCCGCTGATTGTCCACAGCCTTCACTTATACTCTTCCAAAAGTAGCACTTAAATTTAATTGATATTGAAATATTTCAGTGCATTCAATTAGATCATTTCCGACGTTTTATACCAATCGATCAGCATATATAACCTATGACTCTATGAGATCCCTACTCAAAATTATTCATTCTCAATATTGTTGAATTAAAAAAATAATTGGCCCAAAAGATACCATTAATATCATTTTTATGTTGGTCCCATTTTTTCGTAAATGATTACCCGTACGTTTTAGATTTATACAAATCAGTTTTTAAAGGTAAAATCAGCATTGGGCTTTCAAAAAAACTCCATTAGGCTTGGGCTCTCTAACACAGGTTGGTGGGCTCAATTGAAAGCGTTTGCGGCTGATACGTTGCAGGCTTATCACCTAATTACCTTAGTAGGCCCACGGATTTACTTTATTGAGCACGTTGAACGTGCTATGGACTTGCAGCATTAACCTAGCTAGCTAGCTTAGCCCAATCTCAATTTCATCTCCATCGTTATCGTCGGTTTTTTTATTTTTTTGGTCTACAATTACAAGTAAAATAATCTCTACAATTTTGTTTTCTTGAAAGATTTGGTATAGAAATTTGACGTGTTCCTTTCCCTATGGTCCCAATTAAACTAATTGAGCCCTCAAAAGTATTGGTCATTAATTAATTTGTGATCTAAAATCTTCACATCATTATATAATGGAATTTTCCTTTGAAAAATAGGTTTTTAATTCTCAACTTGGCCAGGGATGAAAATACTGATATGGTCCAACCAATTATATTTTAACTCCAACTTAATTAGGTTAGATCGAAGTTTTCATATGATGGTCAGGGACGCAACTATATGTATAGGTAAGAAGATGAAAGTGTCAATGTTGAACCCTATCTCGTGCGTTTAGAACTTGGAAATCAATTATTATATATGTAAGGAGTTGTTCATACGCCTGCCCTAGCTCGTATATATTACGTAGTTGCTGACTATATTATATAATATTGTTGAACTGATCTCACCGCGGGTTGATTTTGTGCTTTTTGATGCATGCGAATTTGAGTGGACTTAAGTTATGCCTTGTTTGCTTACGAAGACAAAATTTAAAATTTTTTTAAACTCATTATTATATTTTTTTCAAATTTACATATAAAATAAAATAAAAAATTACATTTTTTCAAATTTTAAAATAAAACTAATATTAAAAAAATATTTAATAATAATATTTTATTCTTTTTTTTAACTTTTATCTTATCTTATCTCATCTCATTGTATATCTAAAAATAAACCAGACCTTAATTTTTAAGCATCTATGGATTGGTTTTCAGTTTCCCTTCATGATCTCCCATCGGTATGTAGAGCACACTACTCAAATTACTTAAATAGGAAGATATAATTTATAAGATTCAAATTTCCAAATTTATCTTTTAAATCAAATTGTGCCAAGGATACAAATATTTTACTAGGAGTGCTCTACAGAACATCTTGAAAATAGAATTTTTCTTTTTTGTTTAATTTAGAAGAGTTTTGTGACCTTTTTGTTAGAAAGAAAATAATACCTGACATATAATTTTCCCTAGTCTCTAAGTTACATATAACGTCGCTTTTCATTAGTGTGACTAGATTATGCTAATGAAACGATTTAGTGGAAGAACAAAGACTTCACGTGACACCCGTGGGCCGACCATCCACTGCTCGGTCACTATAATATATTCAATAAAATTCCAGATCGATAGCTTGAAAAATGTATGCAAGCTCGTGCGCCAGCGGACTTCAAATCATATATGTTCATTTGTGGCCGAGAAAAGTACTGTAGTTACAACTTGACACTTGGGGGTTACAAGAATTTAAGAAAAAAAAAAAAATCCAAAACCCAAGCATCCAAACAAGGACTATTAAAACCAATCAATACGATAAACAACTTTCGAAAAATACAAATAAATCTTATACATGAATCAATCTATATACGAAGCTGGGGAAGTCCAAGTTTTTCAATTTACAAATAACCTCTATGCAGCTTCAGAATATCATCATAAGTTTCCCAAAGAGCCGACCCACCTTCTACACCTAATTTTGTAAGATAATCCACCGACACTACAAGAAAAGACACCTTTTGCGGCGCATTAAATCGCCCCTAATAGTAGCTAAAATCGTCGCAAATTATTATTTGCGGCGATTTACGGGTGCCGGCTGTTCGACGGTATTGAAAAGTTACTTATAACTATTTACAGTGAAAACGTAAAATTGCTGCGAATAGTAGACTATTAGCGGCGAAATAATTCGCTGCAAATAATGACAATAGGCGCTGGAAAATGGTTCGACAATAACGAATCCAACGCTGCGAATACTATTTAGCAGCGAAAATGTGTCGCTGGAAAAACCAGTTATTTGCCGCAAATAAATTCGCTTTGGCTCCCCCAGATCGTTGTTGCGGCGATTTATTTCGTCGTGATATCTATTTTGCAGCGATTTTCTGGGTGTATTTTAATTGAACGTTAATTGCAGTTTTGGTTTTGCAGCGTTTTGGTTTTGCAACATTTTCTGGGCGTTTTGGTTTCGTTGGCTTTTTGGGAGGTTTCCTAGAGCTTGTTAACAACATTTCCAAATTAATGTACACAAGCAATAATTTTAATTTTTTGATTAAACCAAAAATACTAATCATCCAATATATATGAAAGCATATACCAAAAACACCAATCATCCAAAAATACCAATCATCCAATAGTACACTGATTATCTAATAATTTTCAATTTTTGATTAAGTTTAATCTCATCTATATGAAACCATAAGTCCTGGTCATCCAATAATACATGACTGGCCTGGGTGCATTAATTGAGGCAATTAAATACTACATAAGAAAACAACTAATGTTTCATTTAATCATGCCCATTAGTATTTGTGGCAATAAAATATTAATATTAAAATCTTCTCGGCCCGCTATTTCACCAACGCATCTTGCTTGAGGTGAGAAGGTCAAGTACGTAGTGTTTGCAGTGCATCTTGCTTCTGTCCACAGATTTTTCCAATAGTACTCTACATCATGATTGTTAAGTGAATCAGTTTCAAAACATAACATATGAGAAAATCATATATGACTTAAGTTTGAGACTATACCAAACTTTATTCTTGTATAAGAATAAGAAGAATAAAGTTTTTTGCCGTCAATGGAGATTAATTGTAAACATATTTAATGTTTGAAACAACAGCAAAATCATTTAATTGTCATGCATATTTAGCACATGAGAACAAGTAGAAAAACAATAAATTAAAAAATATTGCCACACGATACAATGAATGTGGAATTCAAGCTAAAAGAATTGACCATCTCTTCTAGCTCTATTATGCATCGCTCCAATACCAAATATTCAAAGCATCTCAACGAGTAACTAAAAATTTCATAGAAATATATAAATCATTTGAATTTATGTATTATCAACTAAAAAATCTGGAACTGCTAAATCATTGATTGTCGTCATGCACAACACCAACTAGTAAACTCAACCTAATGAAATGAGGGTCAACTATTTATAAAGAGAGTCAGGCATTGATAGTAAGAACTTTTATTGATAGCAATACAATAGCCCATGCATTTACTAGAACTATAAGCTTGCAAACCCACCAAGCCAGATCAGCTACAATTCCAAAATACCATTCCCAGCCATGAAAGATGAATTGGATAACATTTTCTTCATTTTCTAGACTATTTTCAAGCTCTGAACATATTGATCATATTACTCAATAGTGTTACCATAACTCAACCTATTTTTCCAACCCCTTCTACACAAAAACTCTAAGCCAAGAAACCCCAATATTTCCCTTAAATATTGGCTGGCAGCAAAAATAACAGCAACCAATATATTTTGTGTTTGCTCTGTTTGCTCTGCATTTCATTCACTCTACAAACTTTTCAAGTCATAATGACCTTTATGTTTGCTCTTTACTGTCATTTGTTTAAATTTAAAGGCATATTCACAAACTTTGTCATTAGATGAGGAAAACAATACCTGCAATAATGTATCTAGTAGCAATGGCACATTTATGATTGAAGTTGTCGAACTATTGGATAGAAGATCATCTCCAATGAATCCCATTAGTCGAAGAGATGCAATCGCACAGTATCTCGCACCACCTGCAGCACTAAAATGAATGTTATAGGCAAGAGTTGATTAATGTAGATGCAAACTTATTTTTCATTATTACAAAATAATGAATGAACAAATTTCTCTACTAAGTTTATTCTCGTAAATTTCCTGCACTTTTCAACATGATCTCACATATTTTCACTCTCAAACGTACCAAAAAATATATATATATATATTCAACAACAAAATGAGATAATTAGCCTTAGCAACTATAAAAAATACTAATAATTAGCCCCACTATTAAAAACTATTACATCAATAGATACCACCATCAAAGCAGTCCATACAATCTACATTTTGAGAGTGAAAATATGACTTGAAAAGTCCATACCACCATCAAAACAGTCTAGACCATCTACATTTTGAGACCATCTTTCAAACACAAGAATAGATCGAAATACTCTATTTGATAACAATATAAAGAGGGCAAAGAAAATGTATAACTAATGTTTTCAAAACTTTATGAAATCTTAATATACATAGAAATATCTCTTTTTGGCTTTTTTTTTTCTATTGGCTGAGCTAAAATTATTTAATTTATATATATCATGTAATTTATATGATATGGCTCCTTCAGAATTAATATGTTTTGCTCCCAACAGTTCTTTCAATTTGATGGATAAATTCTAAAAAATGTTAAAACTAAAAATAGATTTATTAATAATATGAACTCTAAAGCTTATTATATTGATAAAGTGCACAAAAGAATGCATAAAAACGAGTGTACATATGATTTTTCGACACAAAAAATATTTATATTTTATATGAAACTTGTCTAAGCTAGCTTACGTACTAGAATAAAATATGAGCTTATAAAAAATTACCTAATAGTATTTATTGTGAACAAAATTTATATATATAAAAAAATATCATTACCCAAGTGATAACGGATGAATACTATTTACATATTTACATACTTAACTTTTTTAGGCGCACAGGAAAAATAGTTATAGTTAGTTTAGACAAAAACTATAAGCTATTGATGTTAGGACTAGCTATGAACAGACAAAATCTTCCTAAAAAAACACTTAGTTAGTTAGGCGCCCAAAAAAAAGTCCAGATCTAAAAAATAAATTCTAGCATGTTCAAGCAAAGCACCAACTACAACAACCCCAAGATACTATCCCCGTATAAAAGGAAAAAACAAACTAAACAAAAAGAAACAATATTTTCAAAACCTGTCATAAACACCTTTAAGCATTTCCTTTACACATACATACATAAATGTATAAAAAAACACACATATATATACTAACAATGACAGCAAAGCATTAGCAAACAAAACGAGAAATTGAATATGACAATGCCAATGAGGATGGGGCTACTAACGATTCAAGAAAACATGATTTTATACTAAAAACTGCAAGTGACCACAGATTTTTAAGATATGTGATTAATCTTGACCTTTAATTTAAAGTTGTCTAAACCTTTTTTTCTTTTAGTTTGATTGCAACAACCCTTGCTTCCATGAGTTCCAACTATGCAGTCCACATATTTTGGCATTACATAAATGATTAGGAGAAGAAATTAAATATATATGCATGCATGGGAATTTATGTCCAGCATTCCAGAAATTATTTTCGATGGATTCATGATAAAGATCGGCTAGCTAGCATTTAATATGTCAATTGCATCTCTCAAACATCATCTCCATTGTATAAAAACAAACCACAAGTGTACCCACCTATTCACATGTGTGCCATTAATCATCACAACAAAACAATCCACTGGAAACATAACCAGCTCTGTGCTGCTTGTCTCCTCCATGTTGTAGTCTCAATTTTACTCTTCCTAGCTAGGTTTTACATGCTAGAGTTCATGGTGCTCTGTTGCCTTTATTCCCTAAATAATTATGCATAACACACATATAATAATTAACCTTTATGATTGGCGTAATTATAATTTTATTAAATTCCTGATTATAGTGTTGCCTATTCTAATATATATGTTAGTTTTGATATCTATATATATATATATGATTGCTTAATTAGAGGTATTAATCTAAAAAAATATTTTTAAATATTGCTGCTCTTCTTTTATTCAAATATCTATTATTTCACCCACAAATCTCTATTCCTTAGTTGGCCATTACAAAGCCAATCAATCTACTTATTTTTTTTGGAAGAACTAACTTCTCACGAAACCCATGCACTCAAACACAAATAAACTTATACAAAAAAAAAGGCCAAAGTTCTCATCTTTCAGCAAGAAAATATATATCTGTACAAAACCCACCAATTCTTCGTGCCAAGCAATAATATCTGGATCCCCAAAATTGAAAAAAAGTCATAAATGTTCTTGCATATTACAGCATGCATTCACACATTACAATCCCAAGATTTTTAGCCTCCATGATTCTATCAATCAGTTACCATATAAATGTTTATATTCTGTACAGATTAATTTGATTTATTTCCTTCTAAAGCATAGGCATTTGTAGCTATATAATTAGACTCAAATCAATGAAAATAGTATGAAAGCTTTTTTGCCAATTCTCTACTTTGCCCCACTTACCAATTTATGCCAAAAAAGGGAAAAAAAAGTGCCAAAGAGATTTAAATAGAGGTAAATTGAAAATCTTGGCTGCCAAAAGAAAGAAAGAAGATAAAAGCCCCATGAATCAGCCCAAGTTTGTACAGGAGTTTTAGGAGGTAAAGGCGGTATGCAGCAACAGGTTTTCTACGTAAAATATATGTTCATATCATTTATATTTTGAGTTTTTGTACATTCAAGTTAACTCCCAAAAATCTCAAAAAAAGTTCATGCATATATGTATGCCTGCCCCAATTTGTATTTCAGTTCCATGCAGTATGAAGGTGCAGCTTTTGAGGATGGCAAAGGATTAAGTATGTGGGATTATTACAGCCACAAATATTCAGGGGCCAGGTCTCTCTCTCTCTCAATCTATTTCATTTTTTTTTTTGTAGAATATAAAGTTATTGAGATAATTGATTATTTAAAATGATATCAAGCCCGTACATACGTGCTCTGGAGTTGTAACCTACATAACTAACCACATGATACAGAAAATATCATTTTGGCTCACTGTTGATTAAAAAAATGACTGCTGCCTCTAATTGATGCAACCTTATTTCCTTGTTTCATCCCCTCTTGAGCCTTCACCCTTTCAAGACCAGTCCTCTCCTAACTTGTGTTTGGGCTATAAAGTGTTATCAGGTTTATACATTTCCAAGCTCTTAACATAGTAATTTCCCAACATATGAACATATTTCTTGGTCAATGTGAGTTAAGAGATTAACAATACAATAATATTTGTCCTCTCATTTGGGTCCAGCTGATCTGGCTATAACAATTGTTTATATAGACATATATATATATATGTATGTATATATAGAAATAGTTTCCATTTATATCAGTAGTATATATGTGTATATATATATATATATATACAGGATAATGCTAATTAAACCCATACAAGATCATAATTTTGCTCCCAATCAAAATCCAAAATATCACATTGTATAGAATAAACTTCAAGCATGTTTAAACAAGTAGAGATATCTAGTAAATCAAGCAGAGAATAAACTTGAAACCATGTTTATATGCAGTAAATCAAAAACCCTAACTTATCCCCACAGGACTGAGTGTTAAAAATCAGGTAGAGGTCTCACCACAAGATCGAAGCAGCAGAGCGTTGATCTACAGAAGGCACAGATGGGGGAGCGATACACAAATCTCAGTCCCGGATTCCTCAAAATCCAATCTCTCCAAGCTACGAAACAATAGTACTCTCTGTGATTAGGAAACAAAAAACAAGTATTTTCTACTATAAATCGTCGTTTCTAATGAAATAATTGAGAGCAAGATTCGGTTACCTAAAAAACTCGAGAATGAGAAGTAGAGTTCCATGCGCAGATGGATTTTGGGGTATCGCCGGTGAGCTGGTGGCACTCGTACGTCGCCCATGGATTTCTATAACGATGAAACTCGAAATCGGTGATGAATCCGGCACCGATTCCCGTAACGTTCTTTGCAGACCAAAGTTTTCATGGGAGGGAGGGAAAATGCTGAGTGCGGGAAAAATAAGAGGGAAATGGTGGGTGGGGGGAAAAGAAAAGTATAAGAGCGTTGAGGTTTCGCGCGTGGGTTCATTAAAAAGTCTTTTGCAGCGAAAACATTCGCTACAAAAGTATAAATTTTCGAAACTACGGATATAACGGCAACTTAATTTGCCGTAAAAACGAGGAAGACATATTGCGGCGCAATAAATCGCCGCAATATTAACTAAAATCGCTGCAATAAATTAGTTAGTCACCGATACGTTATAAATTTGCAGTAGTGTCAAATTCGCCGCAAATACTAATCTTACCCTGCGAACTCATTATCGGCGCCTATAAAATCGCCGGAAAAAATACATTTTCTTGTAGTGCGATGAATTTCCTTGATCACGATAAATATGTAGAAACTTCACATTCATTCATCTCAACAAATCTACCAAATATCAAACCGAGCATCTCTTTACCACCGTTTTCCTACCTACTCATGACAAAGTAACAGATCATTATATATATATATATATATATATATATATATATATTCAATTGATCTTTATACATGAAGAGTTGGGAGTTAAGGAGAATCTTATATATTTACTTGTTCAACGTCGGGATCGAATATTACTGCATGCATGCATGCAGCGCAAATGCTCTTTTTTTTCTTTTTTCTTTTTTCAGTTTCTTTCTTTAATTTATTGCGCTATATATATTAATTATATGCAAAACTCTAATACTATTAATTCAGGCTTTGTGGCCGTCCGTACCTGTTGGATTCAGCGTTGAGATCTTGCGTTTCGATTTAATTGCCATGCATTTAATTAATTTCAGATATTTTGGGTACTAAATTATATATATATATATAAATATATATATATATAATATTACAAGTGCATTAGTACTACTATAATACGCATCAGATGAGTAAATAAAATAGAGTAGTACTTCATATTATAACCAAAAAAAGATATAAAAACGTATCATGTCATGGATCAGTACTTAATATTACCGCATGATATTGATGCATGCGCGTATAGTTAATTATAAAGATTACTCGAGAAAAGGACAATTAGGGAAGCCATTATTTGTAGCTTCATTGTTATAAAGATTGATTAATCTATAATAATAGCAGCGATCGATCAAATACAGTGAGTTACACAGGTGATCCTGACATCATATCAATTAAAAATATAATAACTAGCTAATCAATCAAAGTTACTTAATTGGAAAGAGCTGTCGGCTTATCAAAGGCATGCATATTGCGTTGTTTTACAGGCGATCTATTGGCCAGTTAGAAATTATGTAAAGTTGAGATGAAATGAGTTGAATTGATATAAAAGTTAAAAGTTGAATATTATTAATTAATATTATTATTAGATTTTAAAAAGTTGAATTATTTTTAATATTTTATATAGAAATTTTAAAAATTTATAATGATTAGTTAAAATGTCAAATATTGAATTCAGTATATATTGAAAGTATGATTTTACAATGTAAAATTGTGTAAATAAATATATAGATACATGCCTAACTCTCTGTGGTAACTATCAAAAATGGAAATAATTACAATTAAATTCTAATTGCCTAAGATTAAGTGATTGCTGATTTGGTAGAATTGTGAAAATATTTGATTATATCAATACTCCCCCTTAAATGTGTGAATGGAGGTCCGTAATGCCTAACTTGCATACAAAATAATGGAAAAGTTCTTGTCCCAATGCTTGGTGAAGATGTCCAACCCTTGCTCATGAGAAGATGTGTAAAAAGTTGTAAGAATTCTCGCTCAAATTTTGTCACGAACAATATGACAATCAATCTCAATATGTTTGGTGCGCTCGTGGAAAATAGGATTGTGAGTAACGTGTAGAGCGGATTGATTGTCACAATAGAGGCTGATAAGCTTGGAATGAGTAACACCAAGATCTATGAGGAGTTGTTTTAACCAAGTGAGTTCACAAGTAGTGATTGTGATAGCACCCGATCGAAAACCGTTCATGTTTAAGGTCCTAGATATACATGGATACCTGAGTTGGCACCGCCAAGCCCAGCATTGGAGGACTCCCTCAAGAATTATAAACATGTCTTAGAAAGTTCGGAGGAGACGCATGAGTCAATTGGGACGTGGCTCACTTGTTCCCATTTGATCGTGCCACAACTAAGTCTTGACAGCACCACGACATAGCCGCTAACATGCCATAACACATCCAGCAGCAGCCCAGCGCCTAGCAATATGCCTAGCAGCCCATCAGCCTGCTAAGCAGCATTAGGAGCCCACCAGCACACCCACAAGCAAGCCATGGCTCCTACCATGGCACCCACCTGACAACACCAAAAGCATGCCATGGCCCCTGCCAAGGCACGCCCCCGACAGCCCAACAAGTATGCCAAGGCCCTTGCCATGGCACGCCCCCATCAGCACCACGGCAACCATGCAGCCAACCTAAGTGTGTATCTTGGCCCCAGCCCTGACATGGACAAGGCCCCCAGCAAGGCTACCAACCACGAATAACCCAGTGCACAGCCCACTTGGCGCACCACAACATGCCACCTATTCGCGCTCACCTGTGCGCCCACCTGCTCGGCCCCCGAGCACCCTACGACGCATAGCCTTGCCCTAACACATGTGCCGCACGCCCCTGCGTGCACCACTGAACCAATCATGTGTGTCGCATGTCCCTGCACGACATGCTCCAACGCCCACTTGTGCGGCCTCTAGACACTTACTACGTGCAGTTATGCAACAGCCTTGTGCCACATGCCCCTACATGCGCCACTGCACCAGCCATGTGCCATATGCCCATGCACGCACTACAACGCGCCACACTCCAGCGTCCACCTAATGCCCCTGCGTGCACCATAGTAACAGCCTCGGCCATGCCCAAAGCCTAGTGCCAACCTGGATGATGCCCAACACCCTACAGCTCACGCCATGCATAGGCCACTCATCAGCAAGCCATGCCAGCCGCATGCATGCCACTAGACTAGACCACCCAGCCAACAAGCCATGCCAGCTACGCACCAACGGACCAGGCCAGCCACAAGCTAGCAAGCATGCCAACTATGTCAATCAGGCGGCATGGGCCATCCAAGTCCAACTAATTTGTTTTTAGTTGTTTTTATTTATTTTATTTCTTTAAATAAGTGTTAGGGACCTTTTGAGGGTTTCCACTTTGTAAGTTTTATAAATACGACCCCAAGCATCTTAGTTTTTCATCTTTTAGATCATTTGAATATTGGAGTGGCTTCTTTGGAGCTTAGGTCGACCACCTAGTAGTTTGGATTATCTTCGGTGCTTAGGCACTTGGGTTTCTTGGGGTGCAATTCATAAATCTCCTTGAAGAGGATTATTCCTTACAATTCGTAAATAGGAGTAATCCACATCTATCCCTTTTATTAATAAAATTGTTTGAGGTATTTTCTTTCATTTTGGTGTTCTTGTTTATTTGGTGTTCTTGTAAATTTTTAGAGTTTCATTTGAAGTTGTATTGCATGTTTTGAGTGAGTTTTTGAGTGTCTTGAGGAGTCCAAAATTCACACCACTTGTGAATTTTAAAATTATCAAATTGTGTTGAGTGTCTTGAGAGAGTGCCGAATTCATATCACTTGTGAGTTTGAGAATTGTATGTGAGGGTTCTTAAGAATTTAGATATTTACATCCCTTATGAATTTCGAATTCCTCAAATTCTTGAGTTGTGAGTTGTTATTTTGTTCCTTTGAAGTGTAGGTTATCTCTTGTTGTAAGTATGTTAGCCGAAATACAAGAGGAGTCATTGTGTGATTTCGGGTTCATCAAGTTCTTCACAAGTTCTTGTATTTTCTCACATGTTGTTGTGATTTTCTTGAAGATTCTTGAGTTTTCCCTCAACCCAAACTTCCCCATATGGCCAACCCTAGTTCCCACTTACCAAACTCGCCCCCATCTTCCCAAAGCTGGCCATCAATCAAATCCCACTTATCATACATACACATACTCGGCCACCTCATAAATCGCCATAGTCGAAACCCTAATGGCCATCTTACATCCACCATATCTTTTCTTATTTGATTTAATTGATCAATTAGACCTTAATTGACTCAATTAAATCCTCTCCAATTCCATCAAATCCTCACTTAAATCCCATCATTATCCCAACTATACATAGCCGGCCATATATCTTTCCACCTTTAAAATTCAAATTCCCTACAATTTAGAAATTTGTCTTTCAAGATAGCCCTAGCCAAACCACCATTTGCCACATCATCCTCCATATCCTTCCATAACTTATTTGATTGATCAATCATCAACTAATTGATTGAATCAAATATTCCATCAATCAAGTCAACCCAAATCTCCCTACCATTCTACCCATACTCGGCCAAGCCAATCCCCACAATCCCTTCAATCATCCAATCATCTCTCAATCAATATCCAATCATCTCCCGTCTCCAATCAATCAACAAGATACTCATAACCATTTTAACCTAGTCAAACCCCTCATTGCCACCTCATCCATCTTATCGTCCCATAATTAGTTGGATTGATCAATTATCCCTTAATTAACTCAATCAAATCCAATTAAATCCAATCATATCTCCAATCAAACCCAATCCATATCCTCACCAAATATATTCGGTCATCCCCTTATCTATTTGAAATTCAAATTCTCACCAATTAAGGGATTAGTCTTACAACCAAAATTCAGCCAAATTACCATCCCTAGCCCTAGCCAAAACACTCTTCCAAACCCTAGTCAATTGTTTTCCAAATCCTAGTCAACTGTCTTCCAAACCCTAACCCTAATCTCAATCTCGAAATTCCCTTAAGCCTCTACTAAATCACCAGCCCTACTACACCATATGATCCATATGCCTTACCAAAAAAACTCCAACACATAGGCCTACCCAAATGACATTATTTTAAATATTTTCTACCATAATCTACCACTTAGACCACCACATCTCCCTACTGAATCCAAATTCACCCTTAAACACCATAACCTCATTACCATAGGAACTCAAGAAAGTTAGAAAAGTGTCCAAACCAACGAGACGTGATCGGTCACTACGAGGAGATGTGCATGGGAAGGATCTCATTGTTTGGGGGCTAGACCGAGGCTCGCAATAGATTGCCATGACGCAATATTCAGCTTCAACGGAGGAACGTGCCACTGTTGACTATTTTTTTGCTCACCAAGAAATAAGCTCATGCCAAGTTGGAAAAAGTACCCTATGGTGGACCGTCGGGTAGATAAGCAGCTGGCCCAATCTGAGTCCGTGTAAGCAGTGACATACAAATTGTTGGATGAAGAGAAAAAAATACCTTAACTTGGATTACTTTTGAGATAGTAGAGAACACAGATGGTAGCTTGCATGTGTGGAACTCGAGGAGCATGCATGAACTGACTAAGATTATTCACTGCAAAAATAATGTCAAGACATGTTATAGTCAAGTAAATGAGACATCCAACTAGTCATCGGTAGGCACCAGGGTCTATGAGGAGATCGTCGTCCTGATCGGTGAGTTTCAAATTTTGTTCCATCGGGAAGTGAGCGGCCCGAGCACCAAGTTGTCCACTATCAATTAGGATATCAAGTGCATACTTGCGTTGGTTGAGGAAGATGTCTTTTTGAGAGCGAGCAACTTCAAGACCAAGGAAATATTTGAGAGACCTGAGATCCTTAGTTTTGAAGTGGGTAGAGAGAATGCTCTTAAAGACCTCGATCTGGGAATGTTATTGCCAGCAACCAGGATGTCATCAACATAAACAAGGACAAAAGTGATGCTGGTGTGAGTCACTAGAGTAAATAAAGAATGGTCTACTTGAAATTGATAAAAATCTGCTTCAAGAAGCACAATTGTTAGTTTAAAAAATCAGTTGTGAAAGGCTTACTTGAGGCCGTATATGAATTTTCGGAGCCGACAGACACATGTCTCCCTCTTAAGGCAATATCTGGGTACTGGGTCATGTAGACCTCTTCATCAATATCACCATGCAGAAAAGCATTGTTGATATCAAGTTGATGGATAACCCAATTTTATGTGGCAACAACTTCCAATAAGCAGCGAACAATGGTCATTTTGACAACTGGAGCAAATGTTTCACAATAGTTAAGGCCTTCAACCTGAGTGTAACCTTTGGCAACTAGCCGAGCTTTGTACCTTTCAATAGAATCGTCGGCTACGAGTTTAGTTTTGAAAATCCATTTGCATCCAATGGATTTTTTACCAGGAAGAAGAGGCAAGAATCCAACTGGCATTATCCTCTAAGGCTTGGATCTCAACAGACATAGCCTCGCGCCAATGAGGGTGGCAGATGGTAGTGGAGTAACTTGAATGATCAACAAATGTGGTAAGAGCAGTTAAAAAGGCAAGATGAGAAAGAGAAAAACGAGGATAAGGAAGCAAAGCAGATAAAGGGTGAGCAATACCTAAAACTGAACTAGCCGATGAGGATGCAGTGGACTTTGTATGTATCGTTAAGCAAATGTAATCCTGAAGGTATGCTAGTTGAGTAATGGTGCGTCGAGGGCGAAGAGAGAGAGAAAGTGGCGGAGGTGGTGGTGGGTCAGGTATATTAGTAGAGGAAGGAAGAAAAGGTGGTGCTAACATAAGTTCGGGAATGGGAAGAAGAACAGTAGGTAGAGGCGTATCGGGAGGAGGACCAGTTTGGAAAGGAAATATTTGTTCATGAAAAGTAACATCACAATAATAAGAAAATGGCTTGGGTATAGAGGTTGTATAGTTTGTATGCTTTATGTTGACTGGGATATCCAAGAAAGATGCATTTTGAGGTACAAGAAGAAAATCTGTCATGGGAAGCATGGAGGGTTTGAGCGTAACAAAGACACCCAAATATGCAAAAGTGAGCATAACTTGGCGGGGTATCAAATAGAAGCTCAAAGAGAGATTTATTTTGGAGAATACGACTCGAGAAGTGGTTAATAAGATAAGCTACAGTCAGAACATATTCGCTCCAAAATTTTAAGTATAAATGTGCTTGAAATCGGAGACTATGAGCGACATTCAGAAGGTGCCGATGTTTGTACTCCACAATACCATTTTGTTGTGGAGTCTCAATACAAGTATGTAGGTGAATCATGCCATGGTCATGGGGATAATCTTAAAATTTGTGATAAAGAAATTATTGTTCATTATTAGTTCTTATTATTTTAATGGTGGTGTTGAACTGATTTTGGATAAATGCAAAGAAATGCATGAGATGAGTATAAGTTTCAGATTTATATCGCATGAGATAGATCCAAGTAGTACGAGAAAAATCATCAACTATTATAAAAAAATAATGAACACCACAAATTAAAAAAGTATGATAACCACCCCATATATAGCAAAAAATGCGATTAAATGCAAAAGAACTTTTAGTAGCATGTGAAGGAAAAGGAAATCTAGTGTGCTTAGAACAAGCACAAACATCACAATCAGAGATAATACAATGACTATTATTGAAAAGGAAGACATAGGCGTTGGTGCCATAAAATCTTATTAGCGAGAGTCTGAGTAAAAAGTGTTGTAATGGGTTGAGGTCGATACTAGGGGTGTAAATGGTCCGGTCCGGGAAATTTGTGGACCGATTCCATTCGGTCCAAGAATTCTCTCACTCTGGACCGGACCGAACAGGAGTTCGATCCATACCGGTCCAATCCAATTCGGTCTAGGGACGGTCTGGTCCGGTCCAGGGATGCTCCATATGATTAAATGGGCTAAATTTAATCTAAAATTCTATAATGATCATATATTTTTTTGCCCCAAATTTAACTAGAATAAATTATAATATGTTAATATTATAAGAGTATATATTATATATTAATATGTTAGTATATATTATATATTAAGTATGTTAGTAAATTATAATTAATAACACTATAAATAATAATATATTAATATGTTAATATATATTATATGTTAATGTTGAACCCAAGGTTTCAAGTATCGTATTTACGTATAAATTTTGATGATAACAAATAATATTGAAAACTCAAGCTCAAGTTGTCTATGCATGAAGGGAGCTAAACACATCAAGAAATCAAGCATGAGCAAGAAAGATATCAAGTCTACAAATGAAGCTCATAGATTATTTTTGTACATCTCTTGATAAAATTAGAAATTGGATTAAGGCTCCAAATTACTCTTTTTTCTCATAAAACATCAAATTACTTTTTCCACATATGCAAGACATTTTTAAATGTCTTAGTTTTGAAAATTATGTTTTTCACATGTGCATAACACCATCAAACAAAATAATTTCGAAAATTATATTTTTTTATAAAAACTTGATTTTTTAAGATGATTGATTATCATATTTGACATGTGCATATTTTGTTTGAAAGTCTTGAAGGGAGGTGGTGTGTTTTTTTGACAAATGTAAAAGGTAGATGATTTTGTTTGGAAATCTTAAAGGGTGGTTGTGTGTTTTTTTGACAAATATAAAAGATAGATGATTTGTTTGAAAATCTTAAAGGGTGGTTGTGTGTTTTTTTGACATATGCAAAAAGAAGATGATTTGGTTTGAAAAATAAATCATGCTCATTTTGTCTTGTATGAAAAGCAAAAGATTAGGTTTGATTTCTTTGAAAAATGAATGGAGTTGTCTTTGACAAATGCAAAAAGGAAATGTTTTTATTTGAATTTTTTGAAAAGTGAATAGTGCTCTTATTTGACATGGGAATCTTTTCAAATTTGAAATTGAAGACTCATTTACCTATAAATAGCTCACTTGAGTTTTGCAAAAATTACAACAAGAGCTTACACATCTATTGCTAAATTTTGCATCATTCTTTCAAAGCTCTCATTCTCTCTTTTCTAAAGTTTTGAGCCTTAATTCTTGTTCTTGTTGAGAGAGATATAGTTTGTGCTGTATTGTTCTTATTTCACTCATTGAGGAGTGTTTTCTGATAGCCTACCCACTATCAATTCTTGTATCAGTAAGAGGGTGTGTATAACCCTTGTGTGTGTAGAAGGTGTTCTACACGGGGAGTAGTTAAATCACCAAGTGTGAGGTGATTGGAAGTAAGAGGGTGCGTATAACCCTTGTGTGTGTAGAAGGTGTTCTACACAGGGAATAGTTGAATCACCAAGTGTGAGGTGATTGGAAGTGTAGAGGGTGTTCTACACGGATTCTTTGGAGCGGTGCTGCTCAAAGGTGTAATAGGTTTCTATCTCCACCTAAAGGAGATTGAATAGTGGATTTGGGAATCCTCAAGGGGTAGCTTGAGGCGAGGACGTAGGCAGTGGGGCTGAACCTCGTAAAAATACTGAGTTTGCTTTCTCTTACCCTACTCTTTATATTTCCTACTGCTTTATATTTTGGTTATATTTTATATTGTATATTTAGTTTATAAGTATTAATTTTTTAATATAACCCAATTCACCCCCCCTCTTGTGTTAGTCATCTGGGCAACAATTGGTATCAGAGCTAGTTGACCTGTACTGTTCATACAGGCAGATCACTCATGGGAACTCTCGCTTGTGACTGTGTCACCGAAGCAAGACTCTCCGACCATGGGTGACGGTGCACCGGTAGAGACGGTGGCCGGCTAGTCTGGTAGGTACAGTTGTTAGGTGACATAGGTGCGGCCTATGGTCAGTAACAATTGGTATCAGAGCTAGAGCTCTGTTATAAGATTAACTATCTTTTGAGTTAAGATCTTATGGCTAACATTGCAGCTTCATTTGGTGAAGGTCAATCTAGCAGTCGGCCTCCACTTTTTTGCGGAGACAATTACTCATTCTGGAAAGTTAGAATGAGAATATTCCTGCACTCTCAAGGCCGAGAAACCTGGAAATGCATTGTAAATGGACCTTATATTCCAACAAAAGTGGTTGATGGAGTAAAGGTCAAAAAGGAAGAAGAAGAGTTTGATCGTGAAGACGATAGACTTTATACTTTGAATTTAACTGCTATGAATTTATTATATAATGCTCTTAATGGTAATGAGTTTAATAGAGTAATGACTTGCACTACAGCAAAGGAAATTTGGGATAACTTGGAAGTTACTTATGAAGGAACTTCTCAAGTCAAGGAATCAAAAATTTATATTCTTACTCATGAATATGAAATGTTTAAGATGAATGATGATGAATCTATTTCTAGTATGCACACTCGTTTTACTAACATCATAAACAGCTTGACAGCTCTTGGCAAAGTTTATTCCAAAGTGGAGATAGTAAGAAAAATTCTCAACTCTCTACCAAAACGTTGGGAATCAAAAGTGACAGCGATTCTTGAAGCTAGAGAGCTCAAGAAGCTCGAAGTGAATGAACTCATCGGGTCACTTATCACCCATGAGTACACATTGAAAAGAGGAGAAGAAGAAGGAAATTCAAAGAAGAGTTTGGCACTTAAAGCTGTTCCACATGAAAGTAAAAGTGATGAAGATGAGGAAAATGACGACAAAGATGAAGAAGTTGCGATGATAATAAGAAGAATTCAGAGGTTCTTAAAGAAAAATAAAACTCCTCCAATGAAATCCTTCAATAAGTTTTCCAAGAAAGATTCAGGTAAAAATGACACTTTAATTTGTTATAAATGCAATAAACCTGGTCATATCAAGCCAGATTGTCCTCTGCTAAAGAAAGATCGAAACAAAAGCAAAAAAGCAATGAAAACTACGTGGAATGATGATTCAAGTAGCTCAGATAGTGAAGCAAGCAATGGAGAATCAGCAAATCTTTGTCTTATGGCTAAAGATGACATTGAGGTAACAAATTTTGATAATATTGAAGATCTTTCATATGAAGAATTGCAAAATGTTTTAGAAGAGGTATATGAGGAATTTGAAAAATTGGGTATCAAGTATACTGCTTTGAAAAAGAAAAATTCTTCTTTAACAAACGAAATTGATATTTTAAGAAAAGAAAGTATTGTTTTGAAAGATGAAAATCTTGAGTTGAAGAAAAAGAAAACTGATTTAGAAAATATTATTGAAAACTTTACGAATGGAAAAAGAAATTTTGAAAAACTTCTTGGTAGTCAAAGATGTGTTTTTGACAAAGCAGGCTTGGGATATATGCCAAAACAAAAATACAAATCTTATAAAAATTCTTTGATAATCCTTCTACATCAAAGTCCAATATTCAAAATTCTTTTCATAAAAATAATTTTGTTAAAAAAGGATACTATTATAATCACTCAAGTTATTCATATATGTCACATGTTATTTGCAATTTTTGTAATAGCAATGGTCATAATTATTTTGCTTGTCCTATTAGAAGAAAACATACAATGACTATTAGGGCCATATGGGTACCTAAAAATTTTATTTATTCTAATACTAATAAATAAAGGACCCAAAGAACTTGGGTACCAAGAATTTTTTTTTAATTGCTTTTGTAGGTATGCATGAAGTCGTCTACAGGTAAAAGTAAATGGTTTTTAGACAACGGATGCTCAAGATACATGACATGAGACAAAACTAAATTCATTGACTTCACTTCTAAAGAAGAAGGATGCATGATATTTGGAGACAATTCAAAAGGGAAGATCGTGGAAATAGAAAGAAAGATCATCAAGACTTAGTACAAGATGCAACCAAACAGTGAAAATATGTGAAAGATCATCCAGTAGAACAAATTCTAGGAGAACCTTCACGATATGTAAGTACTTGATCGTCTCTTAAAAATATTTATAATCACACTGTTTTTCTATCTCAAATTAAATCCAAAATATTGATGAAGTACTTATTGATAAATCATGGATTCTAGTTATGCAATAAGAGTTAAATCAATTTGAAAGAAATAATGTATGGACATTTGTTCCTAGACCTAAAAATTATGCTGTTATTGGAACAAAATGGGTTTTTAGAAATAAGAAAGATGAGTCTAAAATCATCACTAGAAACAAGGCTCGACTTGTAGCCCAAGGTTTCAATCAAGAGGAAGGAATCGATTATGATGAGACATATGCACCAGTCACAAGATTAGAAGTTATTCGAATGCTACTTGCATATGCTTGTTATAAAGATTTCAAATTTTTTCAAATGGTTGTTAAAAGTGTTTTCTTAAATAGTTTTTTTTAAAAGGTTTTTCAAGAGGAAAGATCGATATAACTCTTTTAATCAAATATGAATAGAATGATATTCTTCTAGTTCAAATTTATGTAGATGATATAATATTTGGTGCTACTAATGAAAATATGTGTCAAGATTTTGCTAAGAATATGCAGAAAGAATTTGAAATGAGCATAATGGGAGAACTTAATTTCTTTCTCGGATTGCAAATCAAGTAATTGGAACATCAATGAGTCCAACCACTAAACTTGATAAAGATGAAAGCGGTAAGCCAGTTGACTCAAAGGTATATCGAGGTATGATTGGTAGTTTATTATATTTGATAACTAGTAGACCTGATATTATGTTCAGTATATGTTTATGTGCACGTTTTCAATCATTTCCGAAACAATCTCATTTGATTGCAGTCAAGCAGATTTTTAGATATTTTGCCAGTACCATTGACTTAGAGTTATGGTATCCTAAACACACTTCTTTCGATCTTATTAGTTATTCAGGTACCGATTATACTGGTTGCAAAGATGATCGAAAAAGTTTTAGTAGAACATGTCATTTCTTAGGTCATGCACTTGTTTCATGATTTAGTAAAAAGAAAATTCTATTGCACTATCTACTGCTGAGGCAGAATATGTTGCTGCGGGTAGTTGTTGTGCTCAAGTTCTTTACATGAAACAACAACTTGAGGATTTTAAACTTATGTACAATCACATTCCAATCAAATGTGATAATACAAGTGCTATAAATCTATACAATCTCGGACCAAACATATTGATATTAGATATCATTTTCTTAGAGATCATGTGTAGAAGGGCGATATTGCATTAGAATTCACTAGTACACGATCAATTGGCAGACATTTTTACAAAACCCCTACCAGAAGATAGACTACGCATGATTAGAAGAGAAATAGGAATTATGCATGCCATCAATATCTGCTAGATACTTTTATTCCATTAACTCAAATGACCTACAGAAACTTGAGACGTTTAGCCTCATCATTCAAATGCATTTGCTCCTCATAAATCATCATGCCATCCTTGTCTAAAGGATTAGGCAATCGAAATGCAGAGGCAAGTAAGGATTTTAAATCCTTATTCTGTTGTTTTAAGTCTACTATTTTTTTGTTAGACTCTTGAACAAGTCGTTGAAGAATATCGATCTTCTCATTAAGCTTCTCTATCTCGCGGGTTTTGGACTGCAACCGAGCGGAAAAAGCAACTATGGAAGATGAGTATCGAGTCCCGAGACCCACAAGCTCGTAAATGGCGTCATGATCTGATTTATTAGCTAAATCAGTCTCTTGTTGCTTCATGGCACCCACGACAGATGCAGAAATAGATTGAGACTGAGGTGAAAGATACCTTAAATCTTGATCAAGAGAATCACTGAAGGAAAATCTACGAGCCATTGAAAATTTATAAAGTGAGAATGAAGATGAACTACAACAATGAGAAGAAGATTTGATGCGGATTAGATAAAGCTAAGGATTGCTTTTATAAAGATGGAAATAAGTAAAAGACAAACTGACATCTCTTCAAATCTTACTTAGTCAAGCTTACAAGATATGCCGGATGCATATTGTCAAAAGTTACCGAACTAAGCTAGCGAGATTAATTATAATTGTCCATGTTTCTCTCGTGAAACGCTGCCATTATCTGCTGATGTTGACTCTGTGCTTGAACTCTTACTCGTTCCGATTCCTCTATTTGAAGTTTCAGAATACGAGCCAATTCCGTCAAATCTTTATTTTCTTGCTTTAACCTCTTATTCTTTCTGCCTTTATTTACAAGCTTTTGATGCAGAACAGATATTTGATTGTTAAGTCGATCAACCTCATTTGCCCTCGCTAGTAATCTCCGAGACATGGTCGTAACAGAGGCAGCATATTGAGCACTGAGAGTTCTTGATGCTGCAACAACCTCAGAATCAGTTCTATTTGAAAAATGCATCTCTGCTTCTATCATGGTATTGACAACCTCATGAGATAAAATGACTGGTTGAGACGGTTCCTGATTCAAATCCGGAAGATTATTAGATGAAATTTTCTCCGCCATTCTATCGTTTTGAATAAACAGAAACCGAATCAATGAGTGGGGTGAAAATTTATTTGAGTATCCAACAGGTGAAAACGGTCTTTTAAACGACAACTTTCAAATCTCGATAATATTTAATTTTTCAACAATATCACGCGGATTTGAATCTGCTTTCGCACCGACTGCTAGAGATAGGCCACCTTTGCAGGTTTTATCAGACACGCGTGGCTCCGCACCGAACTGTCAGAGTTAGACTTCCAACATTTGCAGGTTTTGTCGGACATGCATGGCTCTGCACCGCATTGCCAGAGCTAGGCTTGCAGCTTTTGCTGTCTTTGTCGGACACGGATAATTTTAATTATTCAACTTCAAATCTCTGGAATATCTAAATCGTCAATAACATCAAGCGGATTTAATTCTTCTTCCGCACCGAGATGATAAAATTCGGCATCAACCTTTGCAGGTTTTGTCGGGCACGGGTGGTTCCAACTTCTACTCTCTAACGTACCGTTTTATTTGATTATTGCTTATTACGAAAAAAAAAAAAATCTTATTGAAACCAATTACGGTTCCTTTTTAATGATGCCAAAAGGGGGAGAAGTCTTATACTAGTATTATACTACCCTGTTATATATGCTAGAATCATGTTTATATTTTTCTTGAAATACTAACGCATATTTTCAGGGGGAGCTTAAGTATTACTGCAGGTCGCAGATTTCTACTAAGTATTTGTCATCATCAAAAAGGGGGAGATTGTTGAACCCAAGGTTTCAAGTATCGTATTTACGTATAAATTTTGATGATAACAAATAATATTGAAAACTCAAGCTCAAGTTGTCTATGCATGAAGGGAGCTAAACACATCAAGAAATCAAGCATGAGCAAGAAAGATATCAAGTCTACAAATGAAGCTCATAGATTATTTTTGTACATCTCTTGATAAAATTAGAAATTGGATTAAGGCTCCAAATTACTCTTTTTTCTCATAAAACATCAAATTACTTTTTCCACATATGCAAGACATTTTTAAATGTCTTAGTTTTGAAAATTATGTTTTTCACATGTGCATAACACCATCAAACAAAATAATTTCGAAAATTATATTTTTTTATAAAAACTTGATTTTTTAAGATGATTGATTATCATATTTGACATGTGCATATTTTGTTTGAAAGTCTTGAAGGGAGGTGGTGTGTTTTTTTGACAAATGCAAAAGGTAGATGATTTTGTTTGGAAATCTTAAAGGGTGGTTGTGTGTTTTTTTGACAAATATAAAAGATAGATGATTTGTTTGAAAATCTTAAAGGGTGGTTGTGTGTTTTTTTGACATATGCAAAAAGAAGATGATTTGGTTTGAAAAATAAATCATGCTCATTTTGTCTTGTATGAAAAGCAAAAGATTAGGTTTGATTTCTTTGAAAAATGAATGGAGTTGTCTTTGACAAATGCAAAAAGGAAATGTTTTTATTTGAATTTTTTGAAAAGTGAATAGTGCTCTTATTTGACATGGGAATCTTTTCAAATTTGAAATTGAAGACTCATTTACCTATAAATAGCTCACTTGAGTTTTGCAAAAATTACAACAAGAGCTTACACATCTATTGCTAAATTTTGCATCATTCTTTCAAAGCTCTCATTCTCTCTTTTCTAAAACTTTGAGCCTTAATTCTTGTTCTTGTTGAGAGAGATATAGTTTGTGCTGTATTGTTCTTATTTCACTCATTGAGGAGTGTTTTCTGATAGCCTACCCACTATCAATTCTTGTATCAGTAAGAGGGTGTGTATAACCCTTGTGTGTGTAGAAGGTGTTCTACACGGGGAATAATTAAATCACCAAGTGTGAGGTGATTGGAAGTAAGAGGGTGCGTATAACCCTTGTGTGTGTAGAAGGTGTTCTACACAGGGAATAGTTGAATCACCAAGTGTGAGGTGATTGGAAGTGTAGAGGGTGTTCTACACGGATTCTTTGGAGCGGTGCTGCTCAAAGGTGTAATAGGTTTCTATCTCCACCTAAAGGAGATTGAATAGTGGATTTGGGAATCCTCAAGGGGTAGCTTGAGGCGAGGACATAGGTAGTGGGGCTGAACCTCGTAAAAATACTGAGTTTGCTTTCTCTTACCCTACTCTTTATATTTCCTACTGCTTTATATTTTGGTTATATTTTATATTGTATATTTAGTTTATAAGTATTAATTTTTTAATATAACCCAATTCACCCCCCTCTTGTATTAGTCATCTGGGCAACAGTTAATATATATTATATATTAATATATTAATTTATATTAATATTAATATTATAATTTATATACTATTTTTATATATACATATATAAATATATATACGTGGGATTTGGTCCAGTCCAGGGGGAGAAATCCTTTGGACCGGACCGGACCGGACGGAATTCCATTCGGTCTGGTCCGGTCTCGGTCCGGGACAACCGGTCCGATCCCGTTTTTTTACTGCCCTAGTCGATACACATAAAGTTCATTACAAAACTCACCCACTCCAAACAACCTCATCGACTGTTTAAAGGAAAAAATAATGTGTAGAGGAAAAAAAGACAAGACAAGAATTATTAGTGGTGAGTTGGGATACAGAAAGAATGTTAAAATTAAAAGTATGGATAAAATAGACATTTGTCAAGGTTAGGGATTTGGCCAAATGAATTGACCCAATCCCTTCGATTGGCAAGGAAGCACCACTGGGTAGGCATATCGTTGGCGCATGAGAGGTAGAGGAAAGTTGAGAAAAAAATGTTACGATCATGGCACATGTGGTGGCTAGCTCCACTATACACGATCTACATTCAGTCTTAAGCAAAAGAGAGAGGGTGGAGACGTTACCCACAAAATTTACAGATAGAGTTTGTGGGTTCAACAAATCCAAAACTTTTTGGTTTTGGTAGAGATCGGGGGTCAAACCAGACATCAGTAGCATACCAATGGAGGTGGAAGGTTGATGGGCTGCGAACGCTTGAGACTCGAATGAGGGGGTCTGAATGTGGTTAGAATGATGAAGGATGTAAGGGGAGGGAGGAGGATTGGAAGAGGAAGCCATTAGGCGTGTAAAGTGAGGTCAAGAATGCTAGGCTATACCATGTCAAATATTGAATTTTGTATATTTTGAAAGTATGATTTTACAACATAAGAATGAGTAAATAAATAGATACATACCTAACTCTCTATGGTAACTATCAAAAAAGGAAATAATTACAATTAAATATCTAATTGCCTAAGATCAAGTGATTGCTGATTTTGTGAAATTGTGAAAAAATTGATTCTATCAATATAAGATAAAATGAGATGAGATTAAATGAAATATTTTGTATCCAAACCTAGCGGCCTTAATAAAAGTAATTCATTCAAAAAAACAATCAGGCATATATAACTTCGGATTACAATTAGAGAAGTATAAGACACATTATATAATAATCATTCAATGAAAAAGTAGCTAGGGCCATATGATCATGATTATATGGTGAAATTCCCTAGCGGCCTTTCACCCTAACAGTGATTGAAATTAATCCCCATATATATTATAATATATATGACATGTTTGTTTTTCTCTACCCCAGTGAATTCTCTTTAATTTAGCATGAGGTGCAGTCCCAATTGGCAGCCAGCACGTAGGGGTTAGACTTACAAAACTTAATTATAAATACCCTTGCATGCTATAAAAATCACTGAAAAAAATAGTAATTAAGATAGTTCACTAGTTAATTTTTTTTTAGTTCACTAATTAATTATTTGATCACGAGCTCACTTGTGTACATCATGTGTAGTAACTCAATCGCAAGCATATATATAGGGGCTCTTAAACTTTTTGAAATCATATGCTTGACATTCTTAATCAAGAACAAGATATTCTTCAGACCACATTTTAGGGTTTTTTTATCATATGTTGACAATTAATTAGCTCCTAATAGTAAAGACCCTATTATATCCACCTCTAATACATATTAATTTTATCGAAAAAGTTGCCTTTTCACTCTCAAGAATAGAGCTGAATGACAATATTGATCATCAGTTTTCAAACATTAGGTTAAAACTTATATATTATTGCCCAGTGGATCGAAGATGATGTGTACTCCACGACCACGACGTCGAGGGCGCGGCAAGATTGAATTTCAGCATCAACGACACGTCGACTTGAAATTAAGAGAAGCCAACATGTTCCCAGGTAATTTCACTTGGGTGATGTTTGCCGTTGCCCCACCCATTAATAAAACTTAGTTTAATTGATCCCTCATCTAATGTAAACTACTATGGCTCTAATAATAATATTAATGGGTGGCTTAAATTTTATTAAAGTAGACTTGATGGATTCATCCCCTATACTAATGAAGTTAATTGATCATGTCACTATCTCATAGTCATAGATAGCGATGTTCTCGATCGCAAATATTGGTCTGAAAAGGATCATGATCATATGGAACAAAGGCAGAATTAATAAATAATTTGTTTTCGCTGGGGTTAGATAATGATTATATTAATGGACATACGAGCTAATCCATTATCGATCTAAAGCAAAAGTTTCCATGCCATTGATATTGGCGCATACATACAGCGACTTTAGCATTGGAATAATGTTGCACCCGATTAAGTTGCTAACAATTTTATAATAAGGTTTATTAACTTTGCCATGTGAATCCACGTGAAGAGGGTCCTCCATGTTGCTATAACTTTAGGATCCTTTAGGTAGAAGTTGATTATAAAATACTATTAGGAAATCAAAGTTTTTCATAACTTTATCAACATTAGATCTTAATTTACTGGCTCTAGGCCGGGAGTTTGCTGACTGCACTTCTATATATTTTGTTAATCTGTGGGAGTACTTTGGTTCATTAATTTTCTTGAATTTTGAAACTTTGTTAATTTTTGGATTTTTGGCTAGTTGAATCTAATTCATACGTTCATACTAATCAACATTAGATCTTAATTCATACGTTCATAATAATTAATGCTTTTGGTTCATTAATTTTCGGTACTTGCAGCAATATTATTATCCTTGCAATTAAAAAAATCTCAAACCTATATCAAACCCAATTGAGGCCCAGTTTGGATTCAAAGATGAGTTCAACTCACTATAAGAAAATTGGACTGTTGTGGCATTTTTATAGCAACCAAATGAACAGTTATGACATTTTTATGTCTCAAATAGTCTATCTGGCTGCTATAAAAATATCACAACAGCTCAATTTTTTTGTAGTGACTCATCTCAACTCATTTTCATTTTATCATTACACTTTTTCAATTTCTCATACAAAACACAAATCTCAATATAGTTTTTTCAAATTCCAATACATCTTTTTCAAATCTCAATTCAACTTTTTCAAATTCTAAAATAATAATAATATTAAAAAATTAATTAAACTCATCTCATCTCCGAATCCAAACGGGACCTGACCTATTATGAAAGGATCAACTCCTAGCTAGTACACTACAAGGAAATTGGTCTGTTGTGACATTTTTATAGCAGCCAGATAGACTATTTGAGACATAAAAATGCCACAACTGCCTATTTGGTTGCTATAAAAATATCACAACAGCCCAATTTTCTTTTAGTGGTAGGGGTGAATAGGAACCGTCGAAACTGGCCAGGAATCAATCAAACCAGCCACCAGAGCATAGAACCAGCAAAGAACCAGTCGACAAGCGAGAGAACAAATGGAAAAATCGATATTGGAGGCTCAGCGCTTGTTTAGACCCTTGGGAAACCGATGTCCAGCTGATCTCAGCTATTTTTATTTCGAATATATGTATATAAAGTGGTGTTGTTGAGTGAAACAACACCGTTTCAATTTTTATCTCCATTTCATCTTAATTCACTATCCAAAATCCACCTTATTTTGGTAAGTAAACGACAAATTAAGTACACAAGAATGACTTTTATCTATTCTACCGAATGGTTTGTATAGTTTCCCCTCTCTAATTCCAATTTATTATTTGTTATTTTACTATTATCGTTATTATTCACTATAAGAAAATTGCTTATTTGCTTCATTTTTATTAATCGCTAATAGTAATTTTCGTCGTTAATGTTGGGTCATTATTACTCCTTTTTCTTATAGTTATTATTATTATTATTATTATTATTATTATTATTATATATTGGATCTGATGATGACTCAGTCACGGAGAGCTGTCCACCATTACTGTACCATATATGTTGGTCGGAAGACAGAGGTGGTGGCTGCTGTACTAAAATGCCTTGGCAGAATTAAATTAATTATACGTTATATATAAGCCATAGCTAGAAGATTACTGCGCATCATGCTCGATTGATTAAAAATTAATTCAAGAAAGAACTGGTTTAAATGGATGTATACGTTGTTCTCGAGTTCTTTAAGCAGTACGTACATTATTACATGTTTGCAGTCTGTAAAGAGCTGAGACTGCACCCTGAATTTAAAAATCAGTTGCATATAACAAAGCATGAATTAATGTAATATAATTATATAAATATTAAATGCATGTAATAAAATATTACGCCATTGATCATGATACGCGTAATAAAATAACAAAGAGTGCAGAGATATCTCTGGCCTTCTGGGAACCCTTTTTGACATATATATAAGAATATCAAATTATTTATCAAGATGGATATATAGAAATGTTTTATTTATTATCATACATACCCATTAATTAATTCCCCCTTAGATTAATTAGCCTTAATTAGCGAAAGGTTTCCCTAGTCATGGAAATCATCTTTCTTCATCTCTATTAATCCCTTTTACTACTCTTTATTAAATGTTTCTGATGAGTACATGAAGCACTACTACAAACAAGCTACTTCCGGTATATATAGAACAATCATTCATAAACCCTAGCTGTCATATGCGTTAATCCTCCAAACATAACAACACTGAAAATTGAGTAACAACTCAGGTACTCTTTACAACTAAATAATAATATGCACACATGAGCTTCTTGTGAGTAAAGGAGACGCAAGCTTAAAACAGATATGAAACTTTCCTGATTAGCATAAACAAAAAACATTAATCTTATAAGTCTGACGCCTCTCCAAATACCTGAATTTTCTTTATCTCCCTATTATTATAAGTCTTATCCATCATATCAGATAAATCTACCATGTTCATGAGGATTCAATAATAATATTAAAGAAATATAAACTTCGAAATCCAAACAAAATTCTTCAGAAACGCAGCTCTACAAAGATTTTAATATTCAGTTAGTGGGGGTTAAAAAACTAAAAGACACCAGTACTGATCATCTTTTTATTGCAAACAGAGAGAGGATCCAGGGTACCAGACAAATTATATAAGAAGCCTAATTTACATTGAGAACACCATATGGCCGTTTCTTTTCTTCACATCTTTTCTAGCTATCTCCATTTCATTATATATCTAACATGATCCAAATACAACAGATCAGTTGAAGATTGATAGAATCTACTGCAGTTATTAGTAGGGAGGCCGTGCGTGAGCCCAAGCATAAGCATCGTGCCCCATCTGCAGGCCGTTGGGGAGTAGATTTGGCGTCAGATTATAAACAGGCAGCGATGAGCTAGGATGATCTGCAGGTTGCAGCCCAGCGGCATGGTGCAGCTGTCCCGCCCCGCTTCCGCTACTCCCAATTGCGGGTGGGGAGCCTCCAGCCACAGTGCCCTGACGCACTGCGCTGCCTGCAGCCTCATCTTCATCCTGATGATCAAGAGGCAATCTCTCATATGTTGCATTAGAAAAGGTTGCGGCAATGACCATCACTGGCCCTGCCGCAACCAATGACCCAACCACACTTCCTCCCACTATCTGCCCTTGACCGCCGGCTAAATACACAGTAAGCCCCGTCGATCCCGGAGGGGATGGTCCGGGAAGGAAAGCTCCGGTCAGAGACAGGATCTCAAACCTGCCTTGTAGTGCTACGACAGCGCCAGGTGCCGCAGGTTGTCTCAGAGTGACGTTGGCCACGGAGCCACTCCCGCTAAGCACACAAACACCTCGTTGACGCCTCCTAGCGAATTGGGCTATGCTTTCTGCTATGTCAGCATTACCAGACACCTCCATGACATGGCTCTTGAGCACGTTTGGGCTGTCTCTGGTCACAAAGATGGGTGGTTTCGGTTTGTTTTTAGACCCAGGTGGTCGTCCTCTTGGTCTACGGGGGCCAACCTCAACCGCTCCCTCTTTAGGCTCATCTCCGTTGTCTCTATCTTCGTCTTCATCTCCTCTTTCGCCGCTACTTCTGTCGACGTTGTTTTCGTTCATGGAAATCTCATCTCTGTGGCGTTTGTTTGGCACATGAGAAGAATTTGCCGCCGGGTCCATGCCCGGCAGCCCCACTTGCCCGGTCCACCACGGATTAGCCAGAGCTGCAAATTCAGGCAACAGAAAGTGAAAAGGAAAATGACCAAACAATTAAATTATTCGTCTTGTAACAGGTGATGAAGATTGGTTTCTCTCAATTGTACTCCTCTTCGCTTCTTTGAGAAATTTGAGATCAAAAGGTCAAACCCAGTAGTACATATGGTTCAACAAGAAACTCTAGCTTAGGGCCGGATTGATCTTCTATAACCTAAAATGCTCGCTATGAGAGATAAAAGAAAGAGATTGGAAGACGGATAAGAAGAGAGAATTAGATTCAATATTTGAGCAAAGAATCAAGCAAAGAGAAGGAAAGGAAGAAGCCCTTTAACGAGTGATAAAGCTGAATTAACAAGATCTAGAACCCAGAAGTGATCTCAGGTGAGAGGACATGGAACAGATGCAAAACCCTTGGTAGAATCAAGTACAAAGCGAGAGAACAAAATAAAGCAACGAAACATTTGTATTATACATTAAGAAAATTTTAAATAAAGAACCACAAACAAACAACTAATAAGAAAAACTGTTTTCCCTTTTGTTTTGATCAGCTCTCAGTTGTGATTTGGGGAGTCAAAAGTTTATTTTTATTTTAGCCCTTCCCAAGTTATAAGCTCTGCTTTTAGGGCTCTTGGAAATTAGGGTTTCGTGGGGTCGCGTGCGCGTGGGCAGGTGGGAGCACGTCGTTTTCAAGGGGCCCGACATAGCAAACGAATATATGAGAGAGAGTAATGGTTGGAGGAGCTAGTATTAATATTGCTACTTCTAGCTCCCAATTGCCTTTTACGTACATGCCTGCCTTTGAACATGTCTTTGAATTTATGCGCTACAGTATTATTGGTTTGGCCTGATCAAGTTCATCCCCATCCATCCATGCATTCATCATGCATGATGCATCCATCCATTAATAATCGCGTGCGCTGATAGTTGTGCGCGCAAATTATTGATGTACATAATGTCATATATGTATGTTGGTTTCCTGGCTGTATTTTCTTTTTAATTTCTCTTCGGACGATCATTCTTGTTAGGACGATCGATATATTCGAGCCAATGGAAGACCCAGAGATCCTTAAAAAAGAGGAAATGAAATCTTCCAAGACCTCCACATCGATCAGTAGTCGTCGTTTTCGGTGGTGGACTTTCCGATGCCGAAGTTAATTAGATAGATTAATTTCTTTTATGTTTTAATTCAAGAACTTGCATAAGTATTGATAAGTTTTCTTAAAACTATATAATTAATACGATATTACAAACAAATAAAAAAATACCCAAAAATTAATATATATATATATATATATTTACACACATTTATACGTAGACGATCAAACTATTGATAGAACATTAACTAAATAAAAGAATATTTTTAAATACGCCTTTGTGAAAATAAGTATTGATACGTACGTTATTGTATATATAGCTGGAATGATTAATAGTATCCATATATATATATACATAGATCATGGACTTGAATTAAAACATCATGATCATGACAAATATTTGGGGTTACCTTATACTATGGTAGGTAAGTAAATTACAAGCTTTTGTTGAGATTAAACACAATGTTTGGCTCAAATTGCAGGGTTGAAAAGGAAATATGTTTTAAAAGGTGGGAAAGAGATCCTACTAAAAGTAGTGGCACTTGCTGTTCTATTCTTTGCAATGAATTATTTTAAACTTCCTTAGAAATTGTGTCAAAATATCATTGAAAGTTTAATGCCCAGATAATGATGGAGGCAAAAGAAATAGGCCGAAAGATAAATGCATTGGATTAGTTGTTATAAACCTATGCAAATCTAAAACTGTGGGTGGCCTTGGGTTCAAAGATTTGGAAACTTTCAATTTAGCAATGTTAGCTAAACAAGGATGAAGATTAATGCAAAATAAAGATTCCCTCTTCTACAGATTTATAGCTCCAAGTATTTTCCTCACTGCAATGTGCTTAATTGATGCTAATTTTGGTAATTCTCCCTCATTTGCATGGAAGAGTATATAGGAAGCAAATAACATGCTTAAGAAAGGGGGAAGATGGAATGTGGTAAATAGAAATACCCTTCATATTCTTGATGATGTCTGGATCCCAGGATTTCGAGAATTAAGAAAGGAATTATGGACTTTTGCCCCACTGCAACAGCACATACTTTCTGAAGGAGTCTCAGGTTGCATCTTTGATTTTTTGTAACACTAAATGGTGGGACAGTTCAAATGTTATATTTTCTTCAATCCAAACATTGCTGAATCAATATTGAGAATTCATCCTAGTTACTCTAATAAAATTGACCAATGGATGTGGGAGCATGACAGAAGTGAATCTTTCCTAGTGGGACCTGTATACAAGTTTTTTAGTACATTAGCCAGTACTTAGGTAGGGGAATCCTCAAATGGAGATTTCATTAAGAGATTCTGGATTATTATGTGGAACTTAAAAATACTACACCAAGTTTGAATTTTTGCATGAAAAACATGTAAAGATATCATTCCTACTAAATCTAACCTCATTAAAAAGCATATGCAAATTGATGGTAGTTGCTATTTCTATGATCAAAGTAGAGAAGATATAACACATGCTTTACTATACTGCCCTTCAATATATGAATATTGGATGAACACCAGCACAATTTTTCTCCTTTATGGCTACTGCAATGAGGCTGTATCAAGCAAGCATAATGGATGGTTTAGTAGATTTATCCTCATAGCTTGGGGTTTTTGGCATAGAAGACATAGAATGATATATGACCAAGTTCGATTACCTCCTCAACAAGTGCTTGATTTTGCTATGTCCAAAAGATCAAAGTAGATTACTTGGTTGCAGAAACAAACCCAGAACAAAACTTTCAACGATAAGTGGTCTCCTCCTACAAATGGCTGGTTTAAACTTAATGTTGATGAAGCCCTCTTTTTCGATTGTCACAAGACTGGTATAGAAATCATTTTAAGAGATCCAACCGAGAATGTTATTATGGCCCTTAATAAAGGAGAAGATGATTTTCTTGATCCAAAAACTGTTGAGGCAACAACAATTTTAAGATGGCTACAATTTTGTCTTAACATTGGCATAAAAAACTTGCTAATTGTAAGCAGCTGTATGAACCTTGTTAAAAAGACTAATTGTGTATTTCCATCTATGGTTGTTGTGAGGACTGTCGTTGCTGAGGTTAGGAGATTAATGTTGGGGTTTGAAAAGTGCACCTTGGAGCATGAAAACAGATTGGCTAACTCTGCTCCACATAGCCTAGCTCGACATGCCTGGACTAATTTCAATCTTCAACTTTAGTGGCACTCTACTCCTAATGTTATTGAACATATCGGTTATGTTGATAAACTATCTTGTAATGTGACTTGAGGTTTTCTACCTCTCTGCAATAAAGTTTATATGTTTCCATAAAAAAAGTCACAATAATGACCTCCAATATTATTACATACATAAATACATATGTACGTGTGTTTGTATGAATATTTCACTATTATTTACTATTACTAATTTTTTATTATTTTTTCATTATTACTCATAAC
The DNA here is from genome assembly GCA_036559045.1 of Platycarya longipes. Classification (NCBI taxonomy): domain Eukaryota; kingdom Viridiplantae; phylum Streptophyta; class Magnoliopsida; order Fagales; family Juglandaceae; genus Platycarya; species Platycarya longipes. Next base: position 1,923,351 of record CM071790.1, on the reverse strand, counting down.
TCTCTTCAATACTTCTCACTATCCAAACAAGCCATAAATGTGAGTATTAGTTCATAAAATTCTTTTAATTCTTACGAATATATAGTTTAAACAAAGAAATATAGTGAAAAATAGGTGTCAAATAGATGAATTAATGGTGGTATGGCGGGCGTACGTGTTCCATACAAACAGAGATGTTGTTTTTAAATATTTATGTTTTTCTAAACTGAAAATATTGCATATTAATATAAATTTTAGAACTTCGATCCCTTTCCATAATTTTTTATAGTTTAAGCAAAGAAGTACAGTTGAAAACAATTTAAAATACATTTTAAGCAATCTATATATATACACGTTTCTAGATCTGTTTCTATTTTTCTATTTTGCACGCCCGCACGTACGTACGTACGGTTTAAAGTTCAAACCATAACTTTTAGATGCTTTTTTCGGGGGGAAAAAAGTAGGAAGACTACGTATTCAATATATATATATATATATATATATATATATAGCCCCTAATTAACTATAGAAATTGATCCCAAAAAAAATTTATAAGTTCTAAATACTTTCTAAAATGTTTTAGTATTTCAATATACAGATAAATGCCCGGCCCTCTAACTTTTTTCTTATTACTCTTGAATTAATTTGTATAATTTGTATATATTATCTAATTTATTTCAAGGATTTAGCCCATAAAAATTAAATTAAAACTAAGTTTATTGAAGATTTAGTTTCTGAGTTATTCAATGCTTCTATAGACAACTGGCCTGGGGGCACCCCCGCAGCATTGCATCCTAGGTGGCACACGCACATTACAAATGACGTCGTTTGCAATTTAATTTCTAGATCAAGAAGAAGAAGATCACGCAATGGCCCCTCCATCCCAAATCGAAAACCAGTTCCGTCCTGCAATTCTTTTTTATCTCTCTCGCGAGAAGCTATCATCACTCTGTAAATCACAAATGTTCATCTAAGGTGGTCGTCAAGCATGGAAATTATAAGCACAACGCTCGAGAATGACAGATTCAAGGAAAAAATGAAAAAAAAAAAAAAAAAAAACTGTAGCACTTCCATTGCAGCACCATTGCAACATTCAATGATCAGTTCTTTTCATTTTCATTCATCCAAAAATACTACCGTTGATCAATGATCATAATGAGGGAATTTAAGTGTACTGTTCGTAGAGAAATATATGAAGGTCGATGCTTTTCGTTGGGCACGTAGACGTAGGAGTGTCAAATCGTATTAACGAATCGTGTTCGTGTCGTGTCAAGACATGTATATTATATTATATAGGTCAACCCTAACCTGACCCGTTAAGTTCATTGTGTCAAAATCCCAAACCCTAACACGACCCGTTAACATAACGTGTCGTATCGTGTCAACCCGTTATAACCCATTAGTGAATATTATAAAATAAATTAACATAACAAAATATGATACGTTTCAAACTGTTTATGTAAATATGTTGAATATGTCCAAAATTAATCAGTTTGGCTTAATTAAACTTAGCATAATTTTATACAAATGTTAAAATCACAATATCTATAAAAATTATAATACTAACTACAAGTATGAATTATAATATAAATAATAAAAATATTGAAATTAAGATTCTAACAATTTTACCTTTAAATGTAATGGTATACTTGTAATTTTAACTTTCTTAACGTGTCATAACATGTTATAGCGGGTCAAAACAGGTTGATCCGCTATCAATCCGTTAAGCAATCGTGTCATAACAGGTCAACCCGTTTTGACCCGAAACCCTTTAAGACTAAATTCTAACCTGCTATTATTGTGTCGTGTTCGTGTTAGGTTAACGGGTCATGTGACATATTACCACCCCTACGTAGACAAATGGAATTATTGTAGCAACAATTAATTGGAATTTGAAGTTCTAGAAAAGTATTCCAGTACCTCATTATTCATCGGCAAGAAACCCATATACGAGTATTGGAAAAATTGGAATTGAAGAGAAAACCCATATACGAGTTTGTACCGCTTTTTAACTGATAAGAAAGTACGATGACGAATGATAGGCAGAGCAGAAAGAAGATTGGCTCTTTCCTACTTTTTGGTCTACTCAACCTTCCTTGTCTTCGGGGGAATAAGGGTTTCGATTTGCGATGGAGCCACCGTGTCTGTTTGTTTGGGAATTAGATTACAAACGACGTCATTTTGTAAGCCAAGTAGGATGCGATGCCATTTTAATATGGAATTTAAAATTAAAATATAAGATATTTTTAAAAAAAATTGAAGATCTATGTGAAAAATAGTTGATAAGTTTTATCCTCTAAATCACGTCATTAAGCAATGAAAATTTTATTTAAAATCTCAATTATAACATCCTATGTTTAATATAATATAAAAATATCTAAATTTTATATGAAACTTGATAATAATTATTTAATATGTTATTATAAAAATATTAATAGATGAATATTATTTTATAGAATATTATTATCAAAAATCTTAAATAAATATTAAATTTTATTTTTACGTATATATAATAAATTATCAAGATTTGATTTTATACAGAGTCAAGCTTTTTACCCGATTTATTTTATAAACTGAGTTTTATTATTTATAACTCATTTCGTACTTTCAACTCATCTCAACCACTTATTTCAAATTTCAATTCATCTTAACTATTCATTTTATTACTATTCATAACTATTTTTTTTTTATTTTACAAACGTCATCTCATGCAATAAAAAAGTTAGACCTCTAAATAAATTTAGTGTTTCGCTTAGGGGAATAAAAATATATTTAAGGCTTTTTATAGAATAAATAAGATAAAATTAAATTAAATTAAAATTGAAAGTTAACAAGTTGAATATTATATATTATATATTATATATTATTAAAATATAATTTTTAATATTAATATTTTAATATTTAAAAATATTAAATTATTAAATTATTAAATTATTAATTATATTTTATATAAAAATTTTAAAAAATATAATAATTAGCTAAAAGGAGATTGGTTGTGTCCAGATTCGCAGCATGCGGGGGGTACCACGTTGTCGGTGGTGAAAATCATATAAAATTCCCCAAGTGGTAAGACACGTCTTACAGAATCGCGCGGGTCCGTTAATTTTGTCCAAGATCACCGTTAGCGGCTGAGATCAAATAATCGTGACTTTTTCATGTTATTTTTGATTTGTTTTTACCAATCACCAGAGACAAGGGTAACGGACAAGTGTTTCATGATCAGCTTTCAAGATGGTAGCCACACGCACTATTATTTTTTACTTCCTTTTTTGATATATATATATATATATATATATTAACATAGAACAAAGACAAATGCTAAATTTCCTTTAAGACTTCTCTTTAAAAAATATTATGAATTTTTTTCTTTTTTAAAAATTATTTAAGAATATAAAAAATAATGAAGAAAAATAAGAGAAAATGAAAAACTTTTGTTTACTTCTCGAGACAAAATCGTGCTATATTTTGTGTGTAGCACTACTCTAAAATACAACTATCACAGAAATTATTGGAAGGAAATTAATGTGGACATCCACGAGCCTCTAAGTACTGGATCATGTGGTTTGTATTTTTGTCTCAAACAAAAGTTGAAGTAATTACGCTGTAATAACTATAATTTATAGTCTTAAATTGTTGGGTATGTGAAGTCAAGTTTATTCTTATCTGAGTCTGATGTAATGATCTGACTCGACATAAACTTGTCACAATTTTTTTTTTTGTGGAGTATTAATGAGGCTTAGGCCATGGACCACAAGCTGGGCCTATTTTCTGAAGCTGAAGCAAACTTGGCCAAGCCTCTCGGGATTTTGAGGGCAAAGCCTTTAGGAAACATTTTAGACCCAATTTGTGACTCAAGAAATGTCAGATTGAAAATTCCCTTGATAATTGCCACTTGAGCGAAACTTAGTTACAGAGTTTGCTCCACACTTATTCAATATATTGCTCGAGTAGATATCAAACAGAGAATTCATTTGCGATAATTGTGAAATTATGATTTCTGCCGTACAACTATATACATCTGTTTATTATGAACAGTACAGTCGGTTCTAGAACAGTACTTTTTTCGTCTTAAAACGTTTTTTGCCATTGCTCAAGATAATATGTAAAAGCTGCCGGCAGCATTCAGATGATAATTTCATTTTTCATTTAAAAAATGTGAATATTGCTAGGAATATAAATGGCATAACTTGAAATGTTAGGCTACATTCTTGAAACCTTAGGCTACATTCTTTTTTGTTTATATCAAAAATATGTGCATGCACCTAATTTACTAGCAATATGCAAAATATATCCTAGCAGTATAAGGTCAATTCTTAAATTTAGCCAAAAAAATAAAGAAAAAAATTAATTCTTTACAATCATTACTGATAAGTTATAGTAAAAACTCATAATCTGATAAAACCTAAAGCATATTGTACCAGTTCTTCATTAGTACATATCAATGTTCGATGTTTCCAGGAACAAATATATAACTATTCTTTTTCATCCATAGAGGTTATTTCCTAGCTTAGTAATAGATTACATACGGAATGGATCATCACATCAGAAGAGGAGTATTTTGTAGGGCCTTCAAGGCACCTCAAAATCTCCTGTGCGTCTGGATCTCGTGATGGTTTACATATTCCTGCAATAACTCCTATCATTCCATAATAAAAATAAAAGAGTGTGATTTTAAAAAATTTCAGTAAGTGTACAAATAACATAACAAAAACGTTAACATTACATACAAATAACATGTAAATGCACATGATATGATCATGGAACTTATTAATCATGACTTATGCATGACTTATACATGACTTGTGCACCTCTTTACAAAAACTTATGTTTTTTCGAAAAAATGACTTAATTGACACAAGTGCACAACCTTTCATGATGTGACCTATCTTTTTGTGAAAATAAGAGTCTTGTTTGTTTTGGGGGATGAACCAAAAACTCAAAACACATCTCAAACTTATCATTACACTTTTTCAAATCATCATACAAAATATAATAAAAAATTCAACTTTTTCAAATTCTCATACCACTTTTTCAAATTTCCATACAAAATTAATATTAAAAAAATATCTTACAATAATATTTTATTTTTTTCACTTTTATCTTATCTCATCTCATTTCATCTCTGAAAACAAACAGGTCCTAGTTTCAGTTTCATATTTTCATTCTTGTTCATATAAGTCTTAGTCTTAACCACGACAGAAGATCAAATCGCCCTCATTGTTGGGTTTCTAAACATGATGGCAGGTCGAATCACCTTCACCATTAGCTTTCATATTCACGTTAGTCATCCGGCAAATCAAATCGTCTTTATCATCACGACGTGATTTTTCTTATCATGGCGGTAGATCGAATCACCTTCACCGCCAAGTCATGTCAGTCATACGACAGATCAAATCATCTTCACTTTCATGGCATGACTTTCATATTACAACGATAGATCGAATCACATTTACCGTCATCACGTCAGTCATTCGGCAGATCGAGTCGCATTCACCATCATAACACGACTTTTCATAATCTTATTCTTTTCTTTTTTTTTCTTGTTTTTGTAAAATTTATGTTTGTATTTCTTTGAAAACATTGTGACCGACCCATAACGTAAAAGTCTTGTAACGTATTTGGACATACATGTACTCTTAAACTTTTTCATGCATGCTACATGCTTTCATGGGCCACATGACATGTAAGTTATGCACTTGCAAATCACATCTAATTCTTACATCAAAATTTCTTTTTCACTTAAAATATAGATAATTTCACTTGAGAATAAAATAACTCCATCTTAATTCTAAAGGTATAGGGTCAAACCCTAAGGTAAGTTTAACTCCAAGAATTTCTTCTCCTTTCCTTGAAATCAACTTATTCTCCACTTAAGGCATCTTGAAAACTCCATAACTAAGCCAATATTGCCCATAGCCGAAAATTCTCATACACTTAGTAACATTTTCTCTTCAACTATTCTCTCATCAAATAATCATTCCACTACCAATATACCTTATGCTATTCTTCAATAAATTTAAAAATATAATTCTCCTCAATCACTCAAGAATTTAACTAAATCTCCATATGCATTACTTATAGATCTTAAAATTCAAAACACCTCTAGATATCCTACTAGGGCTGAATCCTTACAAGTCTCAAAACTCAACTTCTTATATAAATCAAACTTCACCTATCAATTCTTTAAACTTCCATCCATAGTTCTAAAATAAACCATTACTTTACAAAAGACTTCTTCCACATATATTCTCTTATTTATCCATAGGATGATTTATCACAATCATTGGTTAAATTAATCACTCAATAGACATGATATTCAGTCAAAGAGAACAACTAGTAATATGTTACATCCATGTATATAAATAAATGCTAACATTAGGTTAGATGTGCACTTACTACTTTCTCCAAAAACTTCTACTTGGGAAAGGGTTTTACCTTTGAAAATCCCTTAAGAATGTATCCAAAATGCCTTGTTGAGGATTTTGAGAAGATAGGTGAATTTAGGAAAGGATTAAGGGCTTTCTAAACTAGTGTTGCCGAAAGCTTAAGTGAGAAAGAGTGAGAAAACTTTCCTACATGAGTGCTGACCCTATATACCAAATGAGGGAGAAAATTTCTAGAAACATACACATGTATAGCTCTTGCCATGGCCAAGTGTCTCCTTTAGGTTTAGGTTAATAATTCCATCTTAGTTTAAGCTTGGTTAGCAAGAAAACCATCCAATGGTTCATCTAGTAACACCTACGAGAAAAGCCAAATCATTAGATGTGCAAATCCTTTCCCACTTGAGTAGCAAAATCTAAGATGAATCTACACAAGTGTTTCAACTACCCTTTGTTTCTCTTGTGTAATCCAAAACTTTCTAAATGAAAGTTCCTCACTTGCCACATGTCCTTACACATGTCAAGATAGGAAGATGATTGAGAAGATATTTTTAAAAAATAGTCTATACTAAGTCGGTATGACATGCTCCAATTCGGTGCTCCTTGATCCTTTAATCCAATTTTTGGCTATCTTGTGTTTTGATGTCTAAACTTCTTTGTTTCACTTACATATTAGTTCTAAACTTATTTCATCCTATGCCAAGTGTCATCTTTTGGTTTGGAACCAACTAGATTGTTTCTTGGATCCCACCGTAGCCAAATTTACCAAAACGAAATCCAATGACTTTCCTTACTCCTTTCATCCAATTACCACTTGTCATCTATGGATTCTTCTATTCCAATCAACACTTTCCACTTGTCTAGATTCTTACTCAAGAAGTAAACTAAAATATAGTAGCAAAAGATAACAAAAAAAATCGGTTTATATATCTTAAATTGTCCAATCCAATTGCCTCCTTTGAGTTAGAATATTCCTTCAAAATCCTTTATTTGTTTGACTAAAACTCTTTGTTATTGGCTTCCTTCAACATGATGACATGTGATCTTGAGTCAAATAAAGTGGCTTAAGTGTTATATTTAAAAATAAGTCTTGTTCCTACTTAAATCATCCTAGTCTAAATATACAAACATGCTAGTGAAGTTTTATTTCAACAAGTAATCCATCTTTAGGTGCCTTGTTTAACTTTGCTTCCCCCTTTTCAAACTCGTAGCTCCCTTTTTTATGTGTAATCTTCATTGAGTGAAAGGTTTGGAGTGATTTGGCACAAGTGGACAAGAAAGAATTCGACCATGCTATGTGAAGCATGCATTCCGAACATTACTTGAATCAATTCCAGATACGTTAGCTTCAAGTCCGATTTCATCCTTGATTAGGCTAGTATATCTTAAAACTCAAAACATTAAAGTTGTAAATATTTATCCTGGTGTTCCATAGCATCTTAAATTATCTCATTCGGAGATCAAATGAAAGAGTTGTGCTCAAATTATAAAAAGACGTCAAAATTGTCGAGAATTACCCAATTATCTTGGTTTGCACTAAACACCTTTATGTGCATCCTATCACCACTTGTCAGTTGTTTCTTATATCTTAAGAAAAGTAATATTTGTATAGACAACCTAAAATGATAGGCATAAGTTGTTTTTCCCTACTATAATTCATCCAATAGCCAACATTTCTAAAGAAAATATTCCTTACTTGATTCTCTTGAATTCTTTTGTTAAGATTTTCCTAACTCAATTTTTCAAGCATTTGATCCTTTGAAATTTCAAAAGGTGACATATCCTTAGTTTGCCAAGTGTCCCAAAATTCTCAAATTTCCATCTAATTTCATTGCTCTCATTAGAAAGAAAACAAATGTATAACTCAAATCATTTTGCCACATGTCACTTGTTAATTCTTGTCTCCCAAGCAAAATCAAATCTAGATTAAATTAGAATTTCCTTCTAAATGAATCCAAACCGTGGCCTCCAAAAATTTCTTATAGGTCTCATTTGAATCCTTACCTTATTTAGGCCTCAATTATCACTATCCAAAACAAGAGAAGACCTAACAAAATATATAGCAATATATTTCAAAAAGTTCCAAAGATTGACTAAAATAATTCTAAAGAAATTATAATCATTACCAGCATGAGAAATCCAATAGGAAAAATATCGGGTTATCACATTCTCCCCCCCCCCCCCCTTAAATGAATTTCGTCCTTGAAATTTGGGAGGTCAAACATCAGTGCCAAACAGGATATAAGATACAACCCAGAATACGTTTAAGAAAATCATGCAACCATCAACACCCAAATGGATACAGGTACTGTTCTCTCTCAAGTCTACTCCAATAGGTGTTCCATCATGCTCGTATTAGTCTCCCAGTAGCACATCACATTTAGAACTCTTAGGACGGTCATATAATTCAAAATCTCCACTTCCCCAAGAACCTTAATACAACACCCAATAAATTCTAATATTTATTATCTTCCTACAATAAGTTGTATTAACCTCAATCGACTCCTATACTTTATCGTCCAAATAATCATCGTATTCTACCTTTGGTAACTTAAAAGCTTCTTCTCAAGTTAACCATCAACAAACAAAATTAGCACAACCAGATGATTAATCTTCCACTAATATTCCAAGTCACCACTAATTCCTCAAAATCGGCACAAAGTTAAATCTCTATCTATTACAAATATCACGCCTATGCTGCGCACTCTTATAATTTGCCTCATGCATAAAATTAAAATTAACACATACCAAAGGCACTTCTTCCAAACGATAATGGAACAAATACCTCTACTCTTCAAGTTCATATGCTCACAACCATTATACGTCCTTAGTCAAAACTCGTACTTTTTCAACATACAAGTGTTCCATTAATACCAATTTCTTTATCCGACCTATACCCTCAAAATCAATAAGAATCATCTCTTAAATCTGCACCATCTATTATCCTTAAACTTAATATGAACCAATCAGAGAACCAGCCACTATAATCTCGAACTAATACCAATTATTTTTCCAAATTCGATCTAAATCTTTAATCCTTAGAGAAATTCATGAACTAAATTAATACCTTCAATTTCCAAAAATTATTTTCCTTGAAAATTCCTATGTCAATCATTCAACTCTACTCAATCCTATTTGTAATGATTATAGACTAATCAATCTCCAGAATAAATCAAGTTAACACACCAAATTTGCAGTGCTAAAGTTTAGATTTTATTATAAATCAGGTCTTCAAATCTACAATTCTAAAACCTTAATAAGAATCATTTTTCTGAAATCTGTAAGATCGATGAAGTTATGTCCAATACCAAAATAATCGACTCCCGAAACTTTTAAAATCTAAAACATTAGATGATAACAAATCATTTCCTAAAGTTGGCAAAACCTTAAACCTTTAGTCAAATCCTCACAAATCTATTCTTGAAGTTTGTTAAACTTACAACCTCTTACTCCATAGACTATTTCGTAAATTCCACGGAACCTAGAACTTCAGTTATCCTTCTTCCCAAAGTGATCACCTAAACCATGATGTTCCCTTCAAACCTCAGTACTATAAAAGCAATTTCAGTCAATAAAAGTTCAAGCCTATCACACTAAACATTTATACCTAATAATGTCATTTTCGATTGTAATATCTTCCTATCATAATTTCACCTTTAACTCATTATAATTGAACTTCCTTAAAAAACAAAAGTTCTGCGTACTAAACTTTTTGCATCTTCATACAATTTCAAATCTAAAAAGAAATGCGTTCTAGAACCGTCAACTTATCGACTTTCAAAACTCCTTTCGTTCCTATGAAGTGTAGATAACTATATGCTTAAAAAAATCTTTCGAAGAGACAACCGTGAATTTCAACTCTAATTTCTTCAGTACTATGACCTTGACTTTGCTCTATCTGATTACTTATAACCTTTGTCATTCAGCGAATAACTTCCATTATCGCTTGTCCTCCTTCTTCTTGATCCACTCTACGCAAACGCTCTTGTTTTGTCTTTAGTTATTCAAAGGGCGATTGCCTATCTTTTTGTGATATAACACATTGAAAAAAAAAATAAGATTCCCTTTGCTATCCAAGTCCATAATATGAGTACGGTACATTCATACTTATCTAGCCTTCTAAAGTAGATTTAACGCCTAAATTCAATTATTTTTCTCAATTGAGCTACTATTGAGACACTACTAGCGGAGCCGCACTGGGATGATTAAATGGCTTGACAAATTTCATGTCAAAATTCATTTTCATTAATCTCAAAAGCACTTCTTTAACTAAAATAAATAAGTATGGCGAAAGTGGGTCCCCTTGATGCAAACCCCAACCACTAGGACAACATCACTTTGCCGTGCCATTCATCACAACATAAAACCAAGAACTTCTAATATACTGAGTAATGAGTCCGCACACCCCATTAGAAAACCCAAAAGACCTCATCAAATTCAATAAAAAGTTCTAGTCAATACTGTCATAGGCTTTTGTCATATCCATTTTTATCAAAATATTACCCCCATGGACTTTTTTCATTAATTTGATGAACCATCTCTTGGACCAAAGAGATGTTCTCAAATATGCTCCAGCCTGGCAGAATTGCTCCTTATTCAGGCGACACCAATCGACTCAACACAAGCGACAACCTTTTAACCAACAACTTATAGCAGACTTTATAAATTACAGAACATAAACTTATAGGTCAAAACTTATCAAATCGTAAAGGATTAGATATTTTTGGGATTAAGACAATAACTGAAGCTGAATAAAACATTGGTAAAGAATAACCCAAAAAAAAAAATCACGAACTACCTCTACCACATCAGCCTCAATAATATTCCAACATGCTCTATAAAATCCCAAACCAAACCCATCAAGACCTAGACTAATATCTATCGAGATAGAAAACATTACCTCTTTCACCTCTTAGATTGAAGGGAACTGCATAATCACCTGATTTTCTTACTCCGAAACCTCTAGACCAATCAGGGATGATAAATCAGGTACCACCTGTCTCAACCTAGCTTTCAGAAAATCCCAAAATTACGCCACTGCTACAACATGTATCTCCTCAATTTTATGCAATATTGAGCTATCCCGCAAGTGCATGGAATACACCCTCTTCTTAGACATAAAAGAGAAAGATCTAAAAAGTGGAAAGAGACCTCCCCTTGTTCTAGCCAATTCAATTTCACCCATTGAGATATGCAAGATTGTTCCCTCTGATTCCAAACAGTCAGTTCCTCTCTAGAAACCAAGAGGTTTAACTCCATCTCTTCCGAGAATTGAAACTGAAGACTAGCTTCTAATTCCTCAATTTGAGTCTCGAGCTTCTGAAACTGTGGAAGCATGAAAACCCTTTTAGACAAATACCAACATGACTGTGTTTTCTAATTTCTTATGGACCTCCATGATACCCATTCCAATGTCTATGACCAAATCATGCTCTTAGACCCCTTACCATCAATGACCAGTGTTTTTTCTCTTATGCAGCAGCAGAAACGCCAACACTAAATCATTTCCCATATCCCATCCTTTGCCCAACAACCACATCAGTCCAGACCCTTATCTAAGAAAGAATGTACCTATTGCACGTATCGTAAGATTTATGGTCACTCATTTGAGACATGCTGCACTCACTAATCATCATTGTCACTGTTCATATTGCTTACTTTGTTAAAATGTCCAATGGTACTGAAGCCCCTGTCACTCACATTGACACTGTCCAACTCACACCATTCATTTGCCTAAATGAGGTTTTATGCATACCATCCTTTTATTTTATTTTAATTTAATTTCAAAAAAGAAACTCGCTACCTCTTTCACATGTTGTCTAGTTTTTTTTGTCTAACTGTTACCTTATTCATGACCTTTTTATCTTGGACAACGATTGGGAAGGGTAAAATAAAGAATGCCTCTATCATTTCTTGAGAAATGCAATCTCTCTTTCTATTCTAGACACCACAATCTCACACTTTTCCACTGATAAATCTACTAGTTCAGTTTCTATTTTACACAATAGTGATGTACTGAACTATGGCATTGTGGCCTAGGTCACCTTTCATTTCCATATATGAGTTTAATTACAAATCTTATTGTCAAGAAATATGTTTCATCTATTAATACAAGACTTTGTTGCATTTGTCCATTGGCCAAGCTCTATCGTTCGCCTTTCTCTCACAATCAACATAAGACTTATAGACCTTTTAAAATTATACATTATGACTTATAGGGACCATGCTCAATTGATGTCTATGATGGTTCAAAATCTTTTCTAACAGTAGTTGATGATTTCACTAGAAGCACTGGGTTATACTTTTTCAAAATAAAACAAAAACCAAAAAAAGCATTACCTCTTTCTCTAATCTAGTTGAAAATCAATTTGACCTTAAAATTAAAATTCTAAGAAGTGATAATGGGGGTGAATTTCAGATAATAGATTTTTTTAACACTAAAGGCATTATACATCAAAAACGTTGTGTTGCCACCTCCAACAAAATGACATCGTAGAAAGAAAATACCAACACCTACTCAATGTGGCTCGCGTACTTAAAATTCAAGCTGGTCTTCCCCTTGATACTGGAATGACTGTCTTAACAGCCACATACTTAATAAATAGGATGCCTAGCCCTCTTCTTCAAAACAAAACTCCATATGAACTTTTATTTAACTTAAAACCCATTATACTCACATAAGAGTTTTTGGATCACTTTGTTTTGCAACTACACTTTCTAATGATAGAAAAAAGTTTGATCCCCGAGGTCGTATGTGTATTTTTCTTAGCCATCCATTTGGTATCAAGGGATATAAAATTCTTGATCTAAACACAAAAACAACATTCATCTTCATAAGTTAATATTCTATTTTCGTTCCATGTCTCCAAACACATCCACTACATCCTGTTGCCCAGATGACTAACACAAGAGGGGGGTGAATTGGGTTATATTATAAAAATTAACACTTATAAATCAAATACACAATATAAAATATAAACAGAATATAAAGCAGTAAGAAACGTAAAGAGTAGGGTAAGAAAAAATAAACTCAGTATTTTTACGAGGTTCAGCCCCACTGCCTACGTCCTCGCCTCAAGTTACCCCTTGAAGATCCCGAATTCACTAGTCAATCTCCTTTAAGTGGAGATAGAAACCTATTACACTTTTGAGCAGCACCGCTCCAAAGAATCTGTGTAGAACACCCTCTACACTTCCAATCACCTCACACTTGGTGATTTAACTATTCCCCATATAGAACACCTTCTACACACACAAGGGTTATACGCACCCTCTTACAAATACAAGAGTTGATAGTGGGTAGACTATCAAAGTACACTCCTCAATGAGTGAGATAGAAACAATACAGCTCAACATATATCTCTCTAAAAAAGAATAAGAATTAAGGCTCAAAATTTTAGAAAATAGAGAATGAAAGTTTTAAAAGAATAATGCAAAACTTAATAATAGATGTGTAAGCTCTTGTTGTTGTGATTTTTACAAAATACAAGTGAGCTATTTATAGGCAAATGAGTCACACTCAATCATCTTTCAAATTCAAAATTCAAATTTTGATGAAGTCATTGCATATGTCATTCAATTTTCAAAATTTAAATTTTTGAATGAAGTCATTGCATATGTCATGCACATGTAAAATATAATTTTTAAAAATAAAGCTTTTAATAAGATCATTGCATATGTCATGCACATGCAAAATATAATTTTCCAAATTAAAACTTTTAATGATGTCATGCATATATCATGCTTATGTCATGCATAAAAAAATGCAATTTAATGTTTTATGAGAAAAGATTAATTTTTGAGCCTTAATCCAATTTTATCAAGAGATATACAAAAATAATCTATAAGCTTCATTTGTAGACTTGTTCTTTTATACTTGATGTGCGCTTCGCTCCATTGCGTAGATAATTTGAGCTTGAGACTTGAATTCATTTGTTATCATCAAAATCTACACGTAGATACGAAACTTGAAACCTTGGATTCAACAATCTCACCCTTTTTGATGATGACAAATACTTAGTAGAATTTTGAGACTTGCAGTAATGCTTAGTTCCCCCTGAGAATATGCGTTAGTTTTTCAAGCAATAGATAAAGATAATTCCAGCATATATAACAGAGTTAAAAATCTAAAATATTTACGTCTAAAACTTCTTCCCCTTTTGGCATCATTAAAAAGGAACTGCAATTGGCTTCAGTAAGATTTTTTTTTTCACAATAAGCAATAACCAAATAAAACGGTGCGTTAGAGAGTAGAAGTTGGAACTACCCGTGCCCGACAAAACTTGCAAAGGTTGGAGCCGAACTTTATCGTCTCAGTGCGGAAGAAGATTTAAATCCGCTTGATGTTATTGACGAATTAGATGTTGCAGAGATTTGAAGTTGAATAAATAAAGTTATCCGTGTCCGACAAAGGCAGCAAAAGCTGCAAGCCTAGCTCTGGCAATTCGGTGCGGAGCCACATGTGTCCAACAAAACCTGCAAAGATTAGAGGTCTAACTCTGGCAATTTGGTGCAGAGCCACGTGTGTCCGACAAAACCTGTAAAGGTTGGAGGCCTAGCTCTAGCAGTCGGTGCAGAAGCAGATTCAAATCCGCGTAATGTTATTGAAAAATATTATCGAGATTTGAAAGTTGCTGTTTAAAAGACCATTTTCACCTGTCAGATACTCAAATAAACGTTCACACCACTCATTGATCCAGTTTCTGTTTATTCAAAACGATAGAATGGCAGAGAAAATTTCGTCTAATAATCTTCCGGATTTGAATCAGGAACCGTCTCAACCAGTCATGCTATCTCATGAGGTTGTCAACACCATGATAGAAGTAGAGATGCATTTTTCTAATAAGACTGATTCTGAGGTTGTTGCAGCATCAAGAACTCTCAGTGCTCAATATGCTGCCTCTGTTACAACCATGTCTCGGAGATTACTAGTGAGGTTAAATGAGGTTGATCGACTTAACAATCAAATATCTGTTCTGCATCAAAATCTTGCAAATAAAGATAGAAAGAATAAGAGGTTAAAGCAAGAAAATAAATATTTGACGGAATTAGCTCGTGTTCTGAAACTTCGAATAGAGAAATTGGAACGAGTGAGAGTTCAAGTACAGAGTCAACATCAACAGATAATGACAGCGTTTCACAAGAGAAATAGAGACAATCTGCAATAAATCTCGCTGGCTTAGTTCAGTAACTTTTGACAATATGCATCCGGCATATCTTGTAGACTTGACTAAGTAAGATTTGAAGAGATGACAGTTTGTCTTCTACTTATTTCCATCTTTATAAAAGCAATCCTTAGTTTTATCTAATCTGCATCAAATCTTCTTCTCATTGCTGTAGTTCATCTTCATTCTCACTTTACAAAATTTTAATGGCTCGTCAATTTTCCTTCTGTATTTCTCATGATCAATCTATTTCTACATCTGTCGTAGGTGCCATGAAGCAACAAAACACTGATTTGGCTAATAAATCAGATCATGATGCCATTTACGAGCTTGTGAGTCTCAGAACTCGATACTCATCGTCCATTGTCACTTTTTCTGCTCGGTTGTAGTCCAAAACTCACGAGATAGAGAAGCTTAATGAGAAGATCGATGTTCTTCAACGACTTGTTCAAGAGTCTAACAAAAAAGTAGTAGAGTTAAAGCAATAGAATAAGGATTTAAAATCCTTACTTGCCTCTGTATTTCGATTGCCTAATCCTTTAGACAAGGATGGCATAATGATTTATGAGGAGCAAATGCATTTGAATGATGAGGCTAAAAGTCTCAAGTTTCTGTAGGTCATTTGAGTAATAGAATAAAAGTATCTAGCAGATATTCATGGCATGCGTCATTCCTATTTCTGGTAAGGGTTTTGTGAAAATGTCTGTCAATTGATCATGTGTGCTAGTGAATTCTAATACAATATCACCCTTCTGCACATGATCTTTAAAAAAGTGATATCTAATTTCAATATGCTTGGTCCTAGAATATTGTATTGGATTCTTTGAAAGATTTATAACACTAGTATTATCATATTTAAAAGGGAATATGATTGTATATAAGTTTAAAATCATCAAGTTGTTGCTTCATATAAAGAACTTGAGTACAACAACTGCCTACAGCAACATATTCTGCCTCAGCAGTAGATAATGCAACAGAATTTTACTTTTTACTAAACCATGAAACAAGTGCATGACCTAAAAAATGTCATGTTCCACTAGTACTTTTTTGATCAACTTTGCAACCAGCATAATCCGCATCTGAATAACTGATAAGATCAAAAGAAGTGTGCTTAGGATACCATAACCCTAAGTCAATGGTACAGGCAAGATATCTAAAAATACGCTTGACTGCAATCAAATGAGATTGCTTTGGAGATGATTGAAAACGTGCATATAAGCATACGCTAAACATAATATCAGGTCTACTAGCTGTCAAATATAATAAACTACCAATCATACCTCGATAGACCTTTGAGTCAACTGGCTTACCGCTTTCATCTTTATCAAGTTTGGTGGCTGGACTCATTGGTGTTCCAATTACCTTCATACCTTCCATCTCAAACTTTTTAAGTAAGTCTTTGATATATTTTGACTGATTAATGAATGTTCCACTTTTTGCTTGCTTGATTTGCAATCCAAGAAAGAAATTAAGTTCTCCCATCATGCTCATTTCAAATTCTTCCTACATGCTCTTAGTAAAATCTTGGCACATATTTTTATTAGTAGCACCAAATATTATATCATCAATATAAATTTGAACTAGAAGAATATCATCATGTTCGTATTTGATAAAAAGAGTTGTATCGATCTTTCCTCTAAAAAAAAACTTTCTCAATCAAGAAACCACTAAGCCTCTCATACCAAGCTCTAGGAGCTTGTTTGAGTCCATATAATACTTTTGCGAGTTTAAAAACATGATTAGGAGAAATATGATTTTCAAAACCTAGAGGTTGCTCAACATATACCTCTTCATTTATAAAACTATTTAAGAAAGCACTTTTAACATCCATTTGAAAAAGTTTGAAATTTTTATAACATGCATATGCAAGTAACATTCGAATAGCTTCTAATCTTGCGATAGGTGCATACGTTTCATCATAATCGATTCCTTCCTCTTGATTGAAACCTTGGGCTACAAGTCGAGCCTTGTTTCTAGTGATGATTCCAGACTCATCTTTTTTATTTCTAAAAACCCATTTTGTTCCAATAACAGCATGATTTTTGGGTCTAGGAACAAGTGTCCATACATTATTTCTTTCAAATTGATTTAGCTCTTCTTGCATAGCTAGAATCCATGATTCAACAATAAGTGCTTCATCAATATTTTTGGGTTCAATTTGAGATAAAAAAGCAGTGTGATTACAAATATTTCTAAGAGATGATCGAGTACTTACACCTCGTGAAGGTTCTCCTAGAATTTGTTCCACTGGATGATTTTTCACATGTTTCCACTGTTTGGTTGCATCTTGTACTAAATCTTGATGATCTTTCCTGATGTCTCCATGTTGGACTTCTTCCATAGTATTCTCTTTGTCGAGATTGAGACTATTTGTGTTATTTGTACCTTCTGATTCTTCATCAATAGATTTCTTGGAGAGTAGAGGGTTAGATACATCAAATACTACATGCATAGATTCTTGTACAGTCAAAGTCTTTTTATTGAATACTCTATAAGTTTTACTATTTGTTGAATACCCAAGAAAGATACCTTCATCAGATTTTGCATCAAATTTTCCTAAATTATCTCTGTCATTGAGTATAAAACATTTGCATCCAAATACATGAAAGTAACCAATGTTGGGCTTTTTCTCATTCCAAAACTCATAAGGAGTTTTATCTAATTTAGATCTTAACATAACTCTATTTATAACATAACATGCAGTACTTACCACTTTGGCCCAAAAATAACTAGGTAAACTATTTTCATTAAGCATTGTTCGTGCCATTTCTTGAACTCTACTACCCCATTTTGTTAAGGAGTTCGAGGAGCAGAGAAATTATGCAAAAAACCATTTTCATTACAAAAAGACTCAATATCTTTATTGACAAACTCTTTCCCCCTATCACTTCGGATGTTTGAAATAATATAGCCCTTTTTCATTTTGAATTCTCTTGCATAACTTGGTAAAGGCATTATGTACCTTATCTCTATGAGCGAGAAAGATGACCCAAGTATATTTAGAGAAATCATCAACAATAACAAATGCATAATATTTTCCTCCCAGACTCGCAACTCTATTTGGTCCAAAAAGGTCTGTGTGTATTAGTTGCAAAGGTCTAGTAGTGGAAATATGTTTCTTAATTTTGAAAAAAGTTTTTATTTGTTTACCAAACTAGCATGCATCACAGATTTTGTCTTTAAAAAAGTTTGCTTTTGGCAAATCTCTCACAAGATCATTTTTTGAAAGTTTGGAAATAAGTTCCATGTTTGCATGACCTAACCTTCTATGCCATAACCAACTATTTTCATGTTGAGCTGATAAACAAATAGTATCTTGTGAGGCAATTTCTTCAAATTCAATTGTATAAACATTATTGTTTCTAAGAGCAATAAAACAGACATTGCAATCATGATTATTCAAAATAATGCACTTATCCTTTTTGAAGGTAATTGTAAATCATTTATCACATAATTGACTTATACTTAAAAGATTATGTTTTAGACCTTCAACAAGTAGAACATCTTCAATTATGAGAGAAGACTTATTACCAAATTTACCTATTCCCACGATCTTCCCTTTTGAATTGTCTCCAAATGTCACGTGTCCTTCTTCTTTAAGAGTGAGATCAATGAATTTAATTTTATCTCCTGTCATGTGTCTTGAGCATCCGCTATCTAAAAACCATCTTGTTTTACTTACGGAAGACTTCATGCATACCTACAAAAATAATTAAAATGATTTTTCTTGGTACCTATGTTCTTTGAGTCCTTTATTTATTAGTATTAGAAGAAATAAGATTTTTTGGTACCCATATGGCCCTAATAGTCATTGTATGTTTTCTTCTAATAGGACAAGCATGATAGTTATGACCATTTTTATTGCAAAAATTACAAATAACATGTAACATACTTGAAGAACTTGAGTGATTGTAATAATGTCTTTCTTTGACAAATCTCTTTTTAGAAAAAGAATTTTGAAAATCTGGTTTTGATTTAATGGGTTTATCAAAAAAAATTTATAGGGTTTGAGTTTTTCTTTTGGCATGTATCCCAAGCCTACTTTATTAAAAACACATCTTTGATTACCAAGAAGATTTTCAAAATTTCTTTTTCCATTTGTGAAATTTTCAACAATTTTTTCTAAATCAACTACTTTCTTTTTTAGTTCATCATTTTCATCTTTTGAAACTATATTTTCTTTTCTTAAAATATCAATTTCATTTATTAAAGAAGAATTTTTCTTTTTCAAAGCGGTATGCTTAATACCCAATTTTTCAAATTCCTCATATATCTCTTCCAAAGCATTTTGCAATTCTTCATAAGAGGGATTTCCAAGATTTGTTACCTCAAGATCATCTTTAGCCATGAGACAAAGATTTTCAGATTCTTCATTGCTTACGTCGCTGTCTGAACTACTTAAATCATCATCCCATGTAGCTTTCATTGTTTTCTTGCTTTTGTATCGATCTTTCTTTAGCAGGGGACAATCTGCTTTGATATGTTCAACTTTTTTACATTTATAACAAATTAATAAATCATTTTTACCTATATCTTTGTTAGAAGATTTTTTGAAAGGTTTCCTTGGAGAAGCTTTATTTTTTAAGAATCTTTTCAATCTTCTAGTGATCATTGCAATCTCTTCGTCATCGCTTTTTTCATCTTCATCGCTTTCACTTTCATGAGAAACGGCTTTGAGTGCCAAGCTCTTCTTTTGCTTTCCTTCTTTTTCTCCTCTTTTCAATGTATACTCATGGGTAATAAGTGACCCGATGAGTTCATTTATTTCGAGTTTTTTAAGATCTCTAGTTTCGAGAATCGCCGTTACTTTTGATTCCCAACGTTTTGGCAAGGAGTTGAGAATTTTCTTTACTATCTCCAAACTGGAATAAACTTTACCAAGAGATGTCAAACTATTTATAATATTAGTAAAACGAGTATACATAGAAGAGATAGATTCATCATCATTCATTTTGAACATTTCATATTCATGCGTAAGAACATAAATTTTTGATTTTTTGACTTACGAAGTTCCTTCATAGGTTACTTCCAAGTTATCCCAAATTTCTTTTGCTATCCTGCAAGTTATTATTCTGTTCAACTCATTACCATTGAGAGCATTATATAGAAAATTCATAACCATTACATTCACAGTATAAAGTCTATCGTCTTCGCAATCAAACTCTTCCTCTTTCTTTTTGACCTTTACTCCATCAACAGTTTTTATTGGAATATAAGGCCCATTTACAATACATTTCCAGATTTCACGACCTTGAGACTGAAAGAATATTCTCATTTTAGCTTTTCAGAAAGTATATATGTCTCCACAAAATAGCGGAGGCCGACTACTGGAATGACCTTCAGCGAATGTAGCTGCAATATTAGCCATATAATCTTAACTCAATAGATAATTAATCTTATAATAGAGCCCTTGCTCTGATACTAATTGTTGCCCAGATAACTAACACAAGAGGGGGGTGAATTGGGCTATATTATAAAAATTAACACTTATAAATCAAATACACAATATAAAATATAAACAGAATATAAAGCAGTAAGAAATGTAAAGAGTAGGGTAAGAAAAAATAAACTCAGTATTTTTACGAGATTCAACTCCGCTGCCTACGTCCTCGCCTCAAGTTACCCCTTGAGAATCTCGAATTCACTAGTCAATCTCCTTTAGGTGGAGATAGAAACCTATTACACTTTTGAACAGTACCGCTCCAAAGAATCCGTGTAGAACACCCTCTACACTTCCAATCACCTCACACTTGGTGATTTAACTATTCCCCGTGTAGAACACCTTCTACACATACAAGGGTTATACGCACCCTCTTACAAATACAAGAGTTGATAGTGGGTAGACTATCAAAGTACACTCCTCAATGAGTGAGATAGAAACAATACAGCTCAACCTATATCTCTCTCAAAAAGAATAAGAATTAAGGCTCAAGACTTTAGAAAAGAGAGAATGAGAGTTTTGAAAGAATGATGTAAAACTTAACAATAGATGTGTAAGCTATTGTTGTTGTGATTTTTGCAAAACACAAGTGAGCTATTTATAGGCAAATGAGTCTCACTCAATCATCTTTCAAATTCAAAATTCAAATTTTGATGAAGTCATTGCATATGTCATTCAATTTTCAAAATTCAAATTTTTGAATGAAGTCATTGCATATGTCATACACATGTAAAATATAATTTTTGAAAATAAAGTTTTTAATGAGATCATTGCATATGTCATGCACATGCAAAATATAATTTTCCAAATTAAAACTTTTAATGATGTCATGCATATATCATGCTTATGTCATGCATAAAAAAATGCAATTTAATGTTTTATGAGAAAAGATTAATTTTTGAGCCTTAATCCAATTTTATCAAGAGATGTACAAAAATAATCTATAAGTTTCATTTGTAGACTTGTTCTTTTATATTTGATGTGCGCTTCACTCCATTGCGTATATAATTTGAGCTTGAGACTTGAATTCATTTGTTATCATCAAAATCTACACGTAGATACGAAACTTGAAACCTTGGATTCAACACATCCCACACTAATTTTGTGTTTACTAAACTTTTGCCAAATTCTCTTAACTTTCCTGCTTCGATCTTCAACTCTAATCTCATTCCATCAAACCTTAACTCTGACCAACTTTCCCCAACCAATTTCTGTCCAGAACCTATAGACACACATTATCCACATTCCTCCACACCTCTTGTCCCCATAGATACGTCTCCCAGTTCACTTCCTAACCCACCTCTTCGCAGATCAACAAGAGTAAGGAGAGCAATTCGGTACCTCAAAAAATTTCATTGTCAACAGGCATCCCTTTTTACTTCCCCACCATTATTGTCCAATCTTGAAGGTGTCGTTACTGGTAACAATCACTCTTTAGACGATTTTCTCACATACCAAAAATTTTCACCCTCTTTTGTTATCTTTTCCACTTCCATTTTCACTATTTTTGAGCCACAAACATATAAGCAAGCAGTGAAGCATCCTGGCTTGTATCAAGCTATAAATTATGAGCTTCAAGCCTTGAAACAAAATCACACTTGGCTCATCACTGACTTAGCCCTGGAAAAAAAGTAATTGACTGCAAATATGTGTACAAAACAAAATTCAATTCTGATGGAACTATTTAGAAATTGAAAGCTAGGCTTATTTTCAAGGGATTTACATAGTAAAAAGGTATCGACTAACATGAAAAAACAAGGAAACCTTTTCCTCTGTTTCTAAATTGGTTACAGTTAGAGTATTACTTTCGGTGGTAGCTATCCAATGGTGGTTTCTCTACCAATTTGATTTCAATAACACATTTCTCCATGGTGATTTGGAAGATAAAATTTATATGCATAAACCACCTGGATATAATAGAGGAGGACCTTACCAAGTGTGCAAGTTGCTTAAGAGTCTTTATAACCTTAAGCAAGCCTCAAGACAATGGTACTTCAAGTTCTCTTCCTCTCTTATAACTTTTGGTTTTCAACAATCTAAAGCTAACTATGTTCTTTTCACTAATTGGATAGAACTTCATTTACTGCATTATTAGTCTATGTTAACGATATTATTGTGGTTGAAAATTGCTCATCTTCTATTGCATCTCTCAAAACCTTTTTCAACTCATTTTAAGATAAAGGATCTTGGGTCCTTAAGATACTTTCTCGATTTGGAGGTGTCCAAATCCTCAAAAAGGTATTCATTTGTACCAAAGAAAGTATGCTTTAGACATTCTATCTGACTCAGGCACACTTGGAAGCAAGCCTCTCAGGCTACCTCTTGATCAGAATTTCAAAATCTGCAAAACCTCTAGTGATCATCTTCTTGATCCAAGCTCTTATCGTCGCCTCATTGAACTTTTATTGTACTTAACAATTACTAGACCTGACATATGCTATGTTGTCCAGCTTTTGAGTCAATTTATGGATCACTCTACATCTACACATTTTGCCGCTGTACATAAGATACTTATATATTAGAGTTGCCCTGGGACAAGGCATTTTGATGTCCTCTACTTTTCTGTTATAACTGAAGGCATTTTGTGATTCTAATTGGGCTTCATGCCTTGATACTCAATGCTTAGTCATTGGGTATTTTATCTTCCTGAGTAACTCACTTGTTTCTTGGAAAACAAAGAAACAATTTGTGGTTTCTTGGTCTTCAGCAGAAGCCAAATATCATTTCATGGCTTCTACTTGTTATGAGCTTACTTGGTTGAGGTGTTTGCTCACTAATCTCAAGACTTCCCACCCTCAAATTGGTCTACTTTATTTTGACAACCAAGCAGTCTTACACATAGCTACAAATCCTTTTTTTCACAAAAAAAATGAAACACATCGAGTTGAATTGTCACCTAATCAGAGACAAGATTCAAAAGGGAAGTATTACCACATCTCATGTTGCTTCTCACAGTCAAGTGGCGGGTATTTTTACCAAAGCGCTACCTTCTTCCATCCTTCAGCCACTTTATCCAAAATGAGAATAGTGAATCTCTATTCTTCATCTTACAGGAGACTATTACACATTGAGCAGGCTACAAGTCATGTCGCAATAGCTACAAGTTGTTTGGGCTTGTTTTTTATTCCTCTATTTATTTGTATTATTAGATTATTCTTCTTTTTTGGTACATATTATTGTAATTGGCTGACTGTCTATTTTTAGCACATGATAACGTTAGTTTGTTAGGGCTGAGTGCCTATATTAGGAATTCGTTTGTATCATGCATCACTGTTCAATATATAGTACAAACTTTTTCTGCTATTCAGATTCTTCTTCATCTTCTTTATGCCTTCTTACAATATGTGCTGATTTTTTTTCTCTTACATGAGTTTAAAGCACTTTAGCTATTTCTAAACCAAATTCGCATATCCAAGACCATGAAGAGAAGACGAAGTGCAACTAAATTACTGTATAAACATATTATACCATAAAATTATTTTGTGTAGGTTTGTATCTATGGTCAGTATGTAAAAGACATCAGTACTAGTGGAATGGTACATGTGGGTGGGAAAACATTTATCATCTTTCTTTATCATTAGCTAAATACTCCAATTGAACTTAAAAAATGATTTTGATTTCATATATCGATCGAATCCCAAATGATCATCTACTCTACTCTTCATTCTTTGACCTAAGAAAAGTATATTTTAGCTATCCTATGAAGCGCATAGTAGTTATAGTCCTTCGTAATAGTTATTTTGAAGGCCAAATATTAGGACTCCGAAATGTTACCGTGTTGATTGGGACTCTCTAATCTATAGTATATGTTGCAAATAGTACTGCCAAGTACTCTCCTGCAAAAAAATAAAATAAAAGCTCCTGCGCAAGCACGGTCTACCAATCAAGATGCATGGATCTCATCCTGTCACTTGTCAAGATGCATTCCGCAAGTTAGGGCTTGCCAGCAAGTAGTTGGAACAGTACGATATTATTCTAATGGTAGAGTATTATTGACTATAGTTTGCTGATTTTGTTAGTTATGCTTGGCCATTTTCAAAAAACCCATTAGACTAAAAAAAGCAATAAAGAGAAAATAATTTCAATTATCATCCTCACACACCACACATTATACTTATTTTATATTTTTTTTTATTATTATAAATATCATGTAGGATATAGATGATAAGTAGAATAACTCAATTAGTTTTAAAAAAATAAAATAATAAATATAAAAATAAAAATAATAAAAAATGATATTAGAATATGTAAAGTGTATACGTGGTATGGGATAATGAGTAGCATCCCTCAAAAACAAATATATCTAACTCTATTAAATAAGTGTGAATCGCAAATAAACAATGGTTTTGTCCTTTTTTTTCTATTTTGTCCCTACTTTTGTCATATAATTTCATTCTTTTGGTTCACACAATATTATGGCATACCGAAGGAAAACGAGCCACGATTTGGGTTCAGTCACAATTTGGGTTCTTCTTTGTTGGGTCTCACACATCTGGTTTGTCTAAATATTTCGTGGTGTGGCATTGTCAATCGAGAGAATGTATTGGCCAGTTAATAGGAGGGGTGGAGGGCAAAGTCACATGTTGAGGCTTTTGATTTTCGATTTATGAGATTTGAGATTGGCGTGTTGAGAAAGAAGAAAAAAGTCATGTTGTGCATGGTTTTTGTGGGTGATTCTTCCTTATTTTCACCTTTGGTATGCATTTCAATTTTTTCTATATCTATTTAGGGTTTTGTTTTTGCATCCTTTTTTGTGATAAATATTTCTGAATTTTAATTTTTCTTGTGATAAATATTTATGCATCTTGTTTTTTCTTATAAATATTTCCATCATTTGGCATGAACTAGAACATAGCCATTTTGTTTGAGTCTATAGGTCGAGCAATGCATTAAGTCTTCAGTATTTGGTTTCATCCATATTTCTAGAGTAAACAATTCTTGGAGAGCCGACTTTGGAATTGTGAAGTATGGACGAAATATAGAGAAAAACAGATGTTCGTATGATTGGTTTTATCCACCATGTTTAATTCAAAAATATGAAGAGCCCACCATGTTTACTTCAAAGATTGTGAACGAAGCCAATGGACAAGAAAGTCTTTTGAACTAAATATAATAATCATTCCATATTTTAAATATGGACAAAAAAGTCTTCATTATTTGGCATTAGAACATGTTCCCGAGCCTTTGGAGCAGTTAGGCCAACATAGTACATTTGGAAAGGTACTCAAAGAAAGGGGTAATTAGTTTCATAAAAGAAAAAAATTTGTGAAGCTTCTTCAATTGGTACTATGTTTCCATTAGAGTCTCAATGGCACTTTCAATGAGAGTTATAATTTATATTCAACAAGCATCAAGTTGGGTCATGGGCTTTACATTGACCAAAGTGGTTGTGGAAGCTTAGAAAAGCAAACATATTGCCTTGCCACCAAAGACTTTTGATGGGTTATAGTACCATCACAAAGTTTCAAACCTTCTTACCCTCAACGAGCTTTGATTTTGTTTTGTCTAAACTTGTTCGAGTTAGCCTCTTTTTTAAGGCCTTTTACTTTAGGGTGTTTGTTATTGTTTTATATTATGAAAGAAAAATATAATGATAATGTATTCTAAATTTAAGTGTGCCACAAATTACGATTTAATTCCTATGGATCTTCATTTCATCTCAATCGGTAGCTTGAAAGAATTTTTCTTTTAATACAAACACTGGGGGTACATCAGAACAGAATAAAAAAAGAAAAAAAGCTTGCTGTATTTCACCACCACCAATTTTTATAGTATCTTTAACACCTTATATAGGCTTTAGTACACATGCATGAGTAATAAAAGAATGACAAGAAATGAATAAAAAAAATATTTACAACAGTTGTGAAAATAACAAATTTTGCAGGGTCAAAAGGATATTTCCAAAGCTTCTAATACTGTTGCTGATGTGTAATTCTCCAGCTCATTTTTCCTCTGTTGTGCACTTGTGTGACTTAGGTTAATACGGCCCCTCGATTCCAATAGGGTGTCAAGCACAATGAGACACGATCTAAGAGTAGAGAATTTGTCTACAACTAAGGGCTTAGTAAAGACATCAACCAATTGATCTTTAGTGCTATAAAAGGAAACCTTAAGAGTCTTGGTAGCTACCATGTCCCTTACAAAGTGAAAATCAGCATCCTTGCATTTAGTACCTGAGTGATAAACAGGGTTAGAAGTTAAGTATATTGCACCCAAGTTATCACACCACAAAACAGGTGGTTGTGAAAGGAAGAAACTGAAACTCTAATTAGAGTTTGCAGCAATATAAGTTCAGTAGTAGTATTGGCTAAGCTCAGTATTAGATTGAGCTATTGTGTGTTGTTTACAAGAGCTCCATGAAATACTATGATGGCCCAGAAAAATACAAAATCTTCATGTGGATCGTCTATCATTTGGGCAACCAGCCCAAGTACATCTAAGTAAGCATGAAGGGTTAATCCAAAATTATTTGTGAAGAAAAGATCATGATTAATTGACAGTTTAATTTGGCAAAGAATTCATTTAACTTTTGTCCAGTGATTAAGTTTAATTTCATGCATAAACTGACAAGTCTTATTGACAGCAAAGAAAATGCCTAACCTAGTTAAGGAGATCTATTGTAAGTTTCCTACAACACTTCTGAATAATGTGACATTTTTACAAGATTGGGAATTAAATTTGGAGAGTTTAGTGGAGGCGGGCATAGGTGATGAAATCGGATTCGCTACAAGCATGTTTGATTTTCTTAGAATGTCAAAGATGTATTTTCTTTGTGAAATAAGTATACCATCAGACAAGTAATCAAGTTCCAACCCGATAAGAACAATAAGAAGACTATCAATAGCAACTGTTGAAGAGGAAGTGATTACCAAATCGTCAACGTAGTCTAGAATGAAAATGCAGATATCACCTTTGTAAATAATGAGTAAAGATGTATCACCCTCTGAAGCCGAAGATCCAAGAACTCAATTGTACAAACCACACACATAAGGCCTGTTTAAGGCCATAATTAGCCTTGTTGAGCTTACACACAAAATTGAAGTTATGGGGATCAACAAAGCCTTATGGTTGTTATGCCATAAAGACAATCTCAATGAGAGTTCCCTGGAGGAAGGCATTTTAGATATCAATCTTCCGAAGGGACCAGCATCGAGCAACGGGGGAGAGGACTAATTATATTGTGGAAGGCTTGACAACGGGAGTAAAAATCTCAATATAATCGATTATGGGCTATTAATGGAAGCCCTTGGCAAAAACCTTGCTTTCCTCCTTTCAATTGAGCCATTGGAGCGTAGCTTAGTCTGAAAGACCCACCTGCAATCAACGAGATTAAGAGCAAACAAAGGTGGAACTAAAGTCCAGGTTTTAGTTTGAGCGAGAGCTTCAAACTCTCAGGTCATGGTAGTGCGCCATTCAAGGTATTTCGAGGCTAAGGTAAATTAGGATGACTCGTTCGGTACTATTGCAATGGAAAGAAGATAGTGTCGAGGAGGGTACAAGACTAGGACATCGGTGAGGATACTAGGTCGAGAAAAGTCTATTTTGACAGGTTGAGATGATGGAGGAATGAGGAATGATGGGAGGATAATTTTGGACAGGTTAAGAAAATGGAGGAGGGGAGGCAGAAGTTGAAGATGACTTTTGCAATGAGGGATTAGGAGATGGGTTGGAGTTTATTGGACTTAACGTTAGAGAAGAGTGTGAAAGTTAGGTATGGGTTGAGAGAGTTTGGATGGGTTGAAAGAGAATAAAGGAACTGGGTCAAAAATATAATTTGGAAAGCAGGATTTAGGAACCGTGGGTGAGTTAGGCTGAGAAATGGGGCAAACTGAAGTGGGCTTTTTGTATGAAAAATTATTTTTAGCAAATGCTACATCTCTTGATAAATAGGGATGATTATTTTTTAGATCGAGGCATTTATACCCCTTGTGTGCAAAACTTTAAGCAAGAAAGAAACTATGAGTGGATTGAAAATTCAATTTGACCAAATTAAAAAAAAAAATTGTGAGTGGATCGAAAGTTTGACCAACATTCACACCCAAAATTTAAAAAAAAAAAAAAGAATAGTCTAGAGGTTTATGGTAGACCATGAGATTTATTTTAGAGAATGGGTGCAGGAAGGAAATCAATTAGATAAGTAGTCGTTTCAAAATTATCATCCCAAAAAGATAAAGGAAGAAAGGCTTGGACAAGGAGAGTGAGGCCAATCTCGCAATGTGTCGGTGTCTGCATTCAATAAGCCCATTTTGTTCATTAGTGTGAGGACATGAAAATCTATAAGAAATGCCAGGAGTTACAAAGTGATGTGAGGGGACAAATTTCACGTCCGGCATTAGTTTGTAAGGAGATGATTTTAGCATTAGAAAATCTTTTGGTAAAATTAATGAATGAAGTAAGATCTTGTATAACATCATACTTGTATTTAATAGGGAATATCCAAGTGAATCTTGTAAATTGATTAAGAATCGATACGTAATACCTAAAGCTATTTCTTGAAACAGGAGGCGCCGAGCCCCATACATTAGCCCAAATTAAGTCTAAAGGCTTTACAGTACGTACTAAACTAGAAGAGAAAGGGAGTCGATGTGCTTTAGCAAGATGACATTCTGGACAAGTAAAGGCAGATTCATTCCAAAAATAAGGCAAGCAGTTGGTGGGCACAATTCGTGAAACTAGATCAAAGGGGGATGATCTAATCTTCTGTGCCATTGACTAAGTGAGGCTTTTTCACCAAGATGAATTGACATAAAGGATGAGGACAGGGGAGGAGGAAATTGATAAAGGCCATCATGAGTTGGACCGCTAATAAGGAGCTTCCCTGTCAACTTGTTCTTAACCAAAAAATGGATGGAAAGAAATTCAAAGAAACTTGAATTGACAGTACAAAACTATGAAACTGAGACAAGATTTTTTGTAATAGAAGGGACACGAAGCAGATTATGAAGATGAAATGAAGAGGCATAAGAAGTGAAGGAGGAATCACCAATATTATTAATAGGTAGTCTAGTCCCGTTACCAGCGAGAATCTTATCATTTCTAACATACAATTTAGACAAAAGGTTGAGTTGGGAGAGGTCATGAACTATATGGTGAGTGGCAGTAGAGTTCGAGTACCATGTTTGATCAAGTATGGCTTAGAGGGAGGAGCAGTTGGCGCAAAGGAACAAAATGGTTCACATTGGTATGCATGGTCAAAGTAGAAATGACATTGGAGTGCAATGTGGTCAGGCTTATTACAAACTTAGCAAGTAGGTTTGTCTAGGTTGTAATGTTGTGGGTTGGTATTGAAGTGTAATGGAGTTGAAGAATGATCTCTGTTATAAAAGAATCTACTCCTACCACAGGCATGTCTACCACCATAGTAAGGGCCTCTGTCTCATTGGTCACATGAGCTTCCAATACTCAGATTTGCAAAGGGCTCAAAAGGGTTAGGAGAGATGTTGCCGCATGATATATAAGACATGCAACTTTCATGGATGAGCAACAAATGGTAGAATTAATGAGATGTCACAAGCTCAACTCCGGTGGTTATGGATGTAACAAAGGATTCATAGGAAGGGCCAAGACTATTGAGGATATATGTCAGAAACTCCTTATCAGAAAAAGGGTTGCCAGTGGCTACAAGGGTATCAGCTAGCATTCTTACTTTGCTAAAATAATCTAATATAGTTTGCTCTCCATGACATAAATTGGTGAGTTGAAAACGGATTTAAAATTCTTTGAATTAAGAGTATGGCTTCATATCGACTCAAGAGCAAGCCATAATTCCCATGAGTTTCCTGTTGAAACAACATGACCAATAACAAATTTAATGAGGAAAAAAGAATGCTAAGAATTAATTGGTCTATTCTTCACCAAGAAAGATATGTTGGGTTAGGTTTAGTGATAGAGTCAGAATCAGTAGGAACAATTTGAGAAAGGATTGCTTGCATTCCATCAATATAGGAGAAAAGGTACTCCCCTCTTAGACAAGCTGAGATTTGAGCACGCCAAAGCAAATAGTTGTCAAGGTTGAGTTTAATGGTCACTATATGTGGAAAGGAGAAGAGAATAGAGGTGGGAGGTGTGGTAGGGTTTGCTAGTTTTGTGGCCATGGTGAGGTTGTAGAAGAGGGATCAAAGAGACTGCTAGTCAGCAGCTCTGATACCATATCAGAACAAAATAAGAAACTAAAAAAGCTTGCTGCATTTTCACTACCATCAATTTTTATAGTATCTTTAACGACTTATATAGGCTTTAGTACACATGCATGAGTAATAATAGAATAACAAGAAGGGAATAAAAAACAGTTACAACAGCTATAAAAATAATAGATTTTGTAGGGTTGGGAGGATATTCCTAAAGCTTCTAGTACTGCAGTTGATGTGGAATTTTTCAGCTCGTTTCCCTCTGTAGTGCACTTGTGTGGCCTAGGTTAATAAGGTAGGGTTACCGATTTCATTTTTCTGGTCACCAACACCTAGACTAATGAAGGTTGGTTTTGAGTTTTAGACATTTTAATAAATTCTCTTTAAAATATTTTTAACAGAATTGGGTTTTAGATAGAGAGAAAGTTGTGTTCTTGATTTCAATTTGTTTTAGTTTGGGACCTTTTATCTATTTCATACTCACTTTAAAAAGGTTGAAGGGTTGGTTTGCAGTGTCACCATACCAAACCAATTGACATGTTACAATGTGCCTTGGCATTCATAAAGCAAATAAAATTATATTGGTCATTACGAATGCCTTTGTTTTATAAACTTCATATCATTCTATAGCTAGCTTTTCACTTTCCTTGTGCGTGCTCATGCAATGATCTTCGGCCCAAGTTGGCTTGTTTGGCTTGATAAAAATGGTGTTATTGTCTGTAATTAGAAGTGCTAGAAATGGATGGTTTGTATGATTTGGAATTCTATGAAGCAGTTATGTGTGCGAGATATCAATTTGAAATACATATAAATTTGAAATCTTAAATGTTCTTAATTTCCAGCCTTCCAAAACAAGCAAATCTTGAATGCTCTTTCTAAGAATCATCAAAAGTTTACCCGATGTTTTTCTTTTTTTATACGTACTGAAATAGGAGCTAAGTTTAAAATATTTCTGTAAGTACATAAAAACAATCTATGCGCCATATCTCTGCTTGTAGTGGTGGTGCTGGTGATGGTGTTAATTTTGAGGTGACATATGCCCCATATCTCTGACATCTAAATGAAACAAAGAATACAAACCAAATTGCACCTTTTATATTTATTTAGCATACTTCCTATTTTTCCATATATCTTGTTTTATTTCTATGTTAATAATGCAAAAACTCCAAATTCATTCAATGCAGCAGCATTTGACCTATTTGCATGACATGGTAGCTTAGACTTCCAAAAAATAATAGATTATATTCAACCTACTGCAGACTAGACCAGTGAAAGCAACAATGCCACAAAAAAAAGAAAAAAAAAATCAACATGATTCTTGAATGCATTTATAACTCAACACTAGTGTGACAGCTACTTTCAGGAATATCCTACAAAACATTTGCATGTATAGTATATGTTGCTCTTAAGAATTTCCAATCACAATTTGCATATTTGTAACAAATAATTATTTTCACAATATTTTTTTCTCAGCTAGTAGCGTGTGCCTTGCACGTTACTCTACCTTTAATATATATATAGAAATAGTTATTTCTATTCTCAAATTATTGTGTAGAATATACGCACCATCAACCTCACTTAAATATTAAAATTTCACTTGTAAGATTTAAATTTTAAATCAAATTAAACCATATAAATACTTCACTAGTGCTTTACGTACGTACCAATTAAGATAGGCAACCATTAATTCATCTTAATTAGAAAATAACTATATTAAGGAAGATAATGCATGCATTAGCAAGCAATTCTATCGTTCATTGCATCAAATTAAGATGATATCAATTTCTTTTTTCTTTATGAAGGTTACAAGACTGCAAATTAAAAGAACTCATACACAATAGTACTCTCTCTTTTTCTCTCACGCACACATGGAACATGCAAGGGCGGTAACCATGTTCATCAGATGAAACTCATTGCCAAAAGAAATAAATTAAGAATCTCCAACAGCTAGTAGTACTGATTAAAGAAAAGAACTCTTGTAAAACTACTTACTGTCGTGATTAAAGCGGTAGTTTCATGGGAGTATGAGGAGGATAACCTAAGATCACATCCCTCAACCCACCAAAACCATCCAAAAGATACGCTCTGGAGGCTCAGTACTGCTCCCTGTAAAAAAAGAGATCATAATCATAAAAATAAAATAAAGGAAAATGCTATAACTACAAAGAGTTTACACAAAAATAAATTGACAAACTAATATAGTTTAATGTGATACATCAAATTGTAAAGTTACTTATATTATAAAGAAAATCCAATGAATATTATAAAACTACATCAATTTGTGAATTTTTCTTTATATAATCTTTTTATATTTGTAGCAGTTTTCTAAAAAAAAAATTATATCGGAAATCATGAAAATTACTTTTCTGAATATACTTCACAGAGAATTCAATTCCGGATCTTCGTTATGATCAAGGAGTTAAGGAAATTTAGAAAGTTCAAGTCAAATGGTTGATTGCGAGGCTAATTTGCATGAAACTGAGTTAGATATTGGGAGTGAAAAAGAAGGTTGAAAGTGGCCAGTAAATGATCCGCAGGCTAATTGGTTTTTGTTTCAAGGCCCATTTTAAGTTGCAGCAGTTGATTGTACGTAGAGAAAGTGTTCTCTCTTGGAAACCTCCTCACCATGTTACATTAAAGTTTAATTTTGATGGTGCATTATTCCGTTCTTATGCCTTTGCGGGTGATGTTTTATTTGCTATGAGTCAGAAAGAAGTGAGAATGCTGTATGAAGTTGATGATATTTGAGACTTTTAACTGCTTTGAGGGGACTTCAGATGATCTTGTGTTTAGAATTCTCTAGTAATTTGCTTTGGAAGGAGACTCTCACGAAGCTATTGGTTCTAAAGAACCGAATTACTCAAAGCAAGTGAAAGTGATCTCTAAAATATAAGAGTAGTGCTAGGCTGCCGCCCAGTATCGAACGATGTGGACATATTGCCTAGCACAAATTCTTCTTCTTCTTCTTTTCAATTTGTTTTTTTCATTTTTTTTTTATCATCTTAAATATTTTTTTAAAAAAAAATTATATAAAATAAAATACATAAGGTGTCAAAATAGCATTTTTCAAAATACAAAGGCTACTTTCTTATTTTCCGGAGCATAATGTTCTTCATGTGGGTAGAGAAGTAAATGAAACAGCTCACTTACGAGGCATGCTCGTTTAGTGGATGATATTGTTCAATAATGATGATATTGGCCTCAGTTTTATTAAATGGTAATTTGTAAATTGCTGGGGGTAAACGTTTGCTACTCATATAGAAATATTTTGGGGCCCCGGCGTTGGGCCCTTTGTGCCCCATGGGACTTTTAAAAATAAAAATTAAAAAATTAAAAAAACAAATATATTTCATCTTCACGCCTTTTATTATTTTAAAGAAAAAGAATTGAATTAAAAAAAATAAAAAATAAATTTCACTTAGGAGGCGTAAAGGAGCACCAACGCCGGAGCCCTATATCACTGTCCAAATATTTATTCGAGCAATCA
The DNA here is from genome assembly GCA_036559045.1 of Platycarya longipes. Classification (NCBI taxonomy): domain Eukaryota; kingdom Viridiplantae; phylum Streptophyta; class Magnoliopsida; order Fagales; family Juglandaceae; genus Platycarya; species Platycarya longipes. The sequence continues at coordinate 1,888,771 of CM071790.1, read as the reverse complement.
TAAATGTTGTAAGGCCCAATTAATAAATTTAGATATTCTCCACTTCAGATTCTCAAATTCAATTTCACACGACTTAAGGAGACCTTCATTTTTTTTAGAAGTTTCACAATTTATAAATTTAGTATGCTTAATAAAGTTTGATCAAAATTTGATTAGAAAATTCACTTTTACAAATTTAACTAGTCATTTTTCAACAAATAACAAACTCAATAAATCTATCACTATTCTATTAAAATGTTGATTTTAACATTTTTATTTATTTTAATTCTAATTATAATTTGAATATTTGTTCGTTATTAAAAAATTATACTAATTCTTTAATATTCACATTAATCCATCGGATAAAATTTTCTAATAATTTTTTTTTATATATAATGATCATCATTTTTCAACGGTCAAAATTTTCAAATACAGTATAGATGCAAATCCAAGTAAAAAGCTACGCAAATAATGAAATATGTTTAAGAGACAAAAATTAAGAAATACAGCAGGTAAGAATCGAAAAGGAAGAGAGAGTTGGAGTTTTTTATGCCAATATAATATTTAGCCAATAGAGTTAATGAAAAGTAACTCTATTTTTATCCTTCTCAGTTATTCTTTTGCCAAAATTTGAGACTACTGTAAATGCTCTTATATTCATAAAAAACGAGTCAATCTACTAATCCTTTTTTAATAAAATAACTTAAAAGTTTATAGAGCACATTTTGAGTGACTTTGTGAGTCAAACTATGACTGGAAATTAAATAAAAAAATTAAAAATTAAAAACCAACCATCATCGATCGTGTCCTGATTAATTAGTGTGATAATTCAAAGTTTATAGTCATAAATGAGAATGGTCTTTGAAATTTTCACGATTCTTTTAAAAGATGCAATCCAATTGCGAGGTTTTGTCCATCGACTATGTTGGTCGTTTTCCTTGGACCGAACATGATCTTTAAGTATGGATTGACGTACTCCCATGTAGTGCCCCCACTAAATTGCGGCTATAAAAAACAGATGAGAGACGAACAGGCTGGACTCTCACTCTCTTTGTGGCAGACTTCACATTCAAAATTAATTGATTTCCAACAACACCTCTGAAGCCTCTTTTATTATCATAGTCAATGCCCTCAACTGCTTCCCTTGTTGGGATGAAGCTTTAAATTTCTCAATTCCATTGTTTAAAGCACAGGTTCAACCATACTTCATGGACAGTCTCTTTTGATTTTTTTTTTTTTTTTTTTTTTTTTTTTGAATTTTGCAAGTTTGTTGCATTACCAGTATCAGTTTTGCTGTCGAGCATTTTAGATAGCAGTTCCTAAAATAATATCACTAGGAATCAAATCATTTCTAACCTTCATAAAATAAATAGAGGAGTCACAGTCAATTTGTCATTGTATAAGCTCAAAAAAAAAAATAATAATAATAGACTGATATAAACACAAAGAGATTACGTAAAAGTAAACTTCACAAATTGACGTGACTTCATTAGATACGTTAGATCAACTTTACATTAAAGTAATTTTATAACCTGATGCACTGGATCAAGCCACACCACTTTGTGGATTTATTTTTATGTAATCTCTTTCTTGCTAAACTATTTCTCAGAAAGAAAATAACCCATTTTGCAGGCAATATTTTCAACCGTGCACAGAAAATTTTGGGAGGGGGGGGGGCATAAACACCAAATTTGATGGAGAGTTTGCTATGCATGAGTATTAAGTAGAGATTCATTCCTTCGAGATGAGACTCTTAAAATTAATACATGAAGGATATGAGATCAGCCTAATTAACATTATGTAAAATGTTTCCAAGTAGATCATTCTTAGCGGGTGGTAGAGAAGGGAGGGAATTCTAAGCAGATCAGATGGCAAATACCCGCACCAGAAATGTTGGTTTTCTCAGATCATTCTCAAAAGGCATTTTACACTAGAAATGCTACAACAGAACATGCAGAGGCTAGAGATTATACCAATGTATGCAAGTCAGCCCCGGGTAAAAAATGTTACAGGTTTCCAGCCTAGGTGTTCCTAAACCAATCTTTATGCTTGCTAAGTGAAAGTTTTATCTCCAATTTTAACACAAGGGATGCCAGGGCTCCAAGATTACATTAACATGGTTCTTAATAGAAGCACCATTGAGACTTGGTGCAAGTCGTTTACTCTGCCATTATATTTTACTGACTCAATGCAAAAAGTAACAAATTGCAAGCAAAGCATAGGGATTTTGAGATGGAAAAACAACTTAGGGCCCGATTCGAGACAGGTGAGATGAAACGATCTCATCTCATTTCAACTAACAATCTCACTACTATTCACAAATCATGTAAATTCATCTCATCTCATCTCGCTGTCCAAACGAGCCTTAATGTTTACGAACATATATGTACAACTTCGACATAGAAAGAAAATGATACATTTTTAAGTTACATAAATAATTGGAAGTATGTATTTTGGAATTCATATTCACTTACCTTGCAACATG